>CM046880.1:381111793-382311793 GCA_025667525.1 Glebionis coronaria | reverse complement strand
TAGTGGGTTAGAGCGTAGATCGGATCGTTGTGATTACGTAGAGTCGTTACTCAAGGTTACTTCTTAAACCTTTTTCATCTTTTCATTTTCCATGCATAATCTTTGTAGATCTATGCATGCATGTTACTCATCAAGTATTTTCTTGAAATAAAATGATAAAAACTATTTTTGGTCATGAAATATTTTAAGATCTATGGAAATCATGTGTGGATCTATTAGATCCATACATGAAAATGGTTTAATTGAAAGACTTGTGAAAATATAAGTATGTATATTTTGGATTTGTGAACTTGAAGAAAAATCTTTGATTTTGTTGGTGTTTATGAATAATTGGAGGGAACTAGTAGTGTTACTACTAGTGGTTACACTTGAAAATGGTCGAAAATGAGTTTTTACGAAAAACGTACAATCTGTCCGATTTTTATAAGAGGCGTAGAGGGTCGTAAAAATTGTTTTGACACTAGTTTACTACGATATTATGAAAATATAAGTTAATACCTTCGTTTCGATATATTATGGGCTAAAACGGAGCTAAAATAAGTAAGATATGGTCGTTTAAATTTCGTTGTCGGAACACTTAATTTTTGTGAAAAACACTATAAGTGTTTGCTGTCCAGATTTTTAAAGTGGTCGAAACGACATTTTCGAGTCAAACGGGGTTGTTTTAAGTGTCAAAATGGTTTCTAAATGGTATGTATAAATGTTGGACTTGTTTTGTAAAAGCGTATTAGCGCGAAATGTGAATACTTGGTGTAACGTTAAAAGTTTGAACGTTGGAAGTGGAAATTGATACTATTGCGGAAAATGACTTGTTGAAATATTGGCGATTGAGAAATTGTTGAAAATAGGGGTTTTAGGACGAGATTTGAGTACTTACTAAAAATGGCAAATTTTTACGTGACGCCGAAAGGCTGCCGAATTTTCGTTAGAAATCGTGTAGGAAAATTTGTTAAGATAAATTTTGGTAAATTAAAATTTACGCCGAAATGCTGTCGAAATTTCGTCGAGTCAAAAATAAATATTTTTGCCTAAGTATATATATACTATAATGTTTGTAACGATATAACATTTACAAGTCACGATTTTGACAACAAAATATATACATGATTGATGAGTAACGTACGTGATGAACTATTGTGACTTATTTGCTTGCGCCTAAACTATAGTATTATATTTAGGTTGTTGCTAGAGTTGCTCGCTACTATTTGATCTTACTTGTGCGGTTTGAATCGTTGCTTGAGGTGAGTTTATAGATCCCTATTAAACTGTTTTATATGTTTAATGTTTTGGGATGTGATAAATGCTTTGATGCTTGCTTCTGGACGCAAGTAAAACTTGATTTCTGTGAACGCTTTGTGAACACTATTTATGAGATAGCTTAAGTTGCTTTAGCCATAGTCTCCACTATCGTGAATCGTTAGTTACTCTGCTGGAGTAAGCTCTTATGTTACGGATAGATCTATTGAGGGTTGACAACCTCCACTCGGGCATTCTGACGCCGGACGAGTGTGTACCATTTTTATGAACGGAGTTATCTTGGCTAGGTACTCCATTGGGGCAAAATTTATGTATGCAATCTATTGTATGCACTCGATCACTAGTTTCGATGTCACGAGCTTAGCTATCATAAATATTGTGAACACCCAATTTATCCTACACTTGGCACTATATCTCCTATAGTTGCACGTGTACATGAAATGAAATCTGAAATTGAATTACTATGAATTTTTACTTGAAACCTAAATTCTCACCAACTTTATGTTGACCCAATTTAGCATTTATCTCATGTAATTGATGATGAGTTGTATCTGTTGTGTGAAGTACTTGGAGTCCACATGCATTTCTTGTCTATCTTCGGACATTTATTTACTTATGCTTTTGAACTATTATCTCGTTGATGTTTAAAACTTTTACATTCCACTGCACTATCTTTTGAAACTGAGACCTTTTGTACTGTGATGCTTTTACTTTAAATTCAACGATGTATTTTTATAAAACGTCTCATTTAGAGTCGTTCTCTTGTATCTTGAACTATGATACAATGACGTAACAGCCCCCGAGCTTCACCGCTTCCGCATATCACATTTTGGGGTGTTACAGTGGGAACTCAATGTCATCATCACAGACACGAAATTCATTAGCCACTATAGTTCTGTCCATCCCAACAAAGCTAGTTTGACAAAATGTCACCATCTTCTCATTGTTGACACTTTTGGAGCCAAATCTTACACAACATCATCACCAACATTTTCTTCTACCACCACAGCCTTACCCTTACGTGCATTTTGTTCCATCATGTGCAGCTGTACAAACGAAACACCTAATTCAATATACACCTCCATTTCCTTAATCCTAGGAACATACTCTAAAATATGTTAACGTCTTCTTCAAACGATATTGGTAGCAAACCATCATCCAATGATTGGCCAGGTATCCTAAAATGCATGAACAAAAGCATACCTTTTATGTACCCTAAATCCTTAAACATTTTTGTGAGTGTATACATACCAAACTTGTCACAGTGAACTAAGTCAAACCAACTTACAGTATCAAAGCGATAAATTCTTTCTGGTGGTGAGGTAAATTCACCATTGTGATGGATTTGCATAGTAAAAAGTTTTGATTCGATTCTATGAAACAAAAATAAAAAAGAAAACACATATATTAATTATAAACTAGGCAATATACATAAGGATAACAGCATATCCAAACTAAGCTTACTATATAGAAGACCTAAAGGAGACCGAAGCTTACCATAAAGAAGACACAAATCAAGAATGGTGGTACCGCGAGAGCGATTTTGCCAAAATTTATCCATTTTCTGATTGGTGTTCTTGTGGTGAGATACAGATTGATGGAAGGAAATGAGATGATGTGTTTATAGCATAAATGATGGATACTTTACATTGCAAATTTAGACCTCGAAGTGAATTTTTTACCAGGAAAGAAATCATGTTGTGTGAGAAAATGCTTTTGAGGACGCTTTTTGCTTGGACAAAACATGCATTAAATGGTTTTGGGGACGAAAATTGTATAAAGGAAAGGTGGGGATTTGATTACGCGATGGTGTGGCACGATAAATGACTAAAATACCCGGGGGGATGTTTTGCATAATATTTTCAAGCATAGTGGCAAAATTAATTGTAGTATACACTCGGTAGAAAAATTGTCATTTTTTTAAAAATTGAGGGGAGGAAAATTGCAATTTATCCTTTTTGAAATTAGCATTTACAAAAAGCTTGAGCAGCAACCAATTCTAACGTTTTATTTCAGATCTCACTGATATTGTCAAACATGTCCTAAAAGTAACGATAACCACATAAGTGATTGTCGCTTTAACGCCGACTCACTTTTTTTCCCTAGATACATATGTAATTGTGACGGCACATGCCATCGAATACTACTTTTTTTTAATTAATTTTTTTTGTAATTAAAAAACACTATTATAATAATAAAATAAATTAAGAAAACAATACAACAAGAATAAAGTAAAGAGTTAACTGCAATTTTTTTATTGGTTTGGCTTCGTTTTTACTTTTTGTCTGAAAATTCAAATAATTTCTATTTAAGTTAAAAACGTGAAAAATTTCTCTACTTTTAATTCAAATCATCGTTGACCGTTTGTTTGACCAATTAAATAATATAAAATCTCTAAAATACCTTCAACTTTATTCTTTATTATTATAATTATAATTCTTATTACTTATTTTTTATTTATTTTAATCATTATTAGTATAATTATTACTCTTATAACTTTTAAATTAAAAAAAAATCATAATCACACATAACTAGACCCAATTGTTTTTATCCATTTTGTCTCTCATTTTTCTTTAAACATCATAGCCATCAATATTTATTTGTTAAAGATAACCAATAATGTTTAAAATTTGGGCCGTTATTATTGACTTGTCAAGCAATGGACCAATAAGCCCACAAACACATGAGAAAATCCATAAAAATAGGAACCAAAACAAAAGTAGCGGCACTTTAGTACCGAAATTTACAATAGTACCCTCAAAACCTCGAAATCCGTGAACCAAAATTCCACATTTAAAGCACAGCTGCATATTACTACTCACCAAATCAGTATGTTCACATTCTCATATATTTCTCATTTCATCAACAAAGTTTACACACAGTAAGTGTGAGTGTGAGTTGGTGAAAAGGTGAAAATGGAGAAGGCATTGGGTAAAGTTGGAAGTATTAAAGTGAAAGCAGGAAGTTTTTGGATTTCTAAGAAAGCTAAACAAGAGTTGTCTAATATTTCAGATGACTTAACTGTATGTTTTACTTTCTTTTACCTTAATATATTTTTTATTCTTTTTGTCTTTTTTAAGGTTTGATGTTTTGTGTTTATATGTTTGAGGTGTGGGTTATAGTTGAAAATGTAGACTGATGGTCGACTTATTTGGTGACTAATGACTTTGTTGTTAACCTTGTTTATTTGGTTGATAGATGCTAATACTCACTTCGTCTCGAAAAGAGAACTAATTATAAATTTTGATTCATAAAAGTTATGTTTGGAAGTTGGAACAGAGGGTTGGTTAAGCTTTTTGGAGCGTGAGTGGTGCGTAAGACCATTTTGGTTTCTAGTCAGGGGCGGAGCCACAAAGTTCGGTTGGGGTCACATTTTTTATATATTACTACCTCCGTCCCACTTTAATTGTCCTCATTTGACTTTTTGAAGTCTTACTTTATCAACTTTGATCTTTAATTATTTTGTTTGTGTTATATAATATTTGACGAGAATGATATTAATAAAAATACATTTAAAAAGTAATCAATTCATATATTTTGCATCAAATATTATATAACACAAACAAAATTATTTAAGATCAAAGTTGAAAAAGTAAGACTTTGAAAAGTCAAATGAGGACAGTTAAAGTGGGACGGAGGGAGTACACTACAAAATGGTTCTTAGGGGCAAATTACAAAAACAGAATATTTTTAAAAATTTACCCCGCCACTGTTTCTAGAGAGCGGTGCGCGTTTTGATTATTTTTTGTTGTTTGGCGAACGAGCAGTGAGCGGTGTTTTTAGGAATATTACTTTTTCCAATGTTTGTTTAAGAAGATGTGGCAAATGAGCAGTGTGAGGTGACAAGAGTCATTTTATCCTCATTGGTATAATAGAAATTAAGAGCAATTAATGTAAGTTTTAATTATAATGGCAAAAAAGGAAAGCTAGTCATTAGTGTTTTCCATAAATAAAAACCGGACATTTTTTTATGTTAAGAAGGAAAACTATTCACCCCTCATTTGTCACCGCTCCTTAAAGGAAGCATTGAAAAACTAGCATTCCTAAAAACTAGTACCGCTCACCGCTGCTTTGCCAAACGACTAAAAAAAATCCTAGCGCTCACCGCTTCTTTTGCCAAACAAGCATTAAAAATCAAAATGCTCTTCTTTACCGCTCACCGCTCCTAAAAGCTTCACCACCGCTCCTTGCCAAACACAGCCTAATTTTGAGTATAGTTGTCAAAGATAAGCCGAGTATTAAAAAGGTAAATAATGTGGTTTGATAATCGATCTAAGAGTTGGCGCATGGTACGCCCCTATGAACCATGATTACAATATTGTCGGTTTTGCATGCTTAATCATAATTTTGTTCTTCGCTAACTAGTTGTGACTTCCTAGGGGGTCACCGAACCTAGATGTACTTTTGTCCGAACACACTTGGTTGCAGAATGTCTCGATGGTATCCTCTTTATTGTAGCCACAATATGTGTTTTGTCTATTAGGGTCAAGGTTTAGGTCGAACCACAATATCCCTTAAATGTCATGTGTGCTCGATGAGTTGGATGTGTTGAGAGATCCCATCCCACATTGGTGGCATGGGGAAGATGTTGGTTTGATGTTCAAAGTTTGGCCTGGCTAGACACGACACATTTTGCGGCCAACTCACTCCGGATCTCATCTTGATTTCTTGTAACCAAGAATGCTCGTGCAGAAGCGTATTATTAGAATGGGTAACCTCTAGGAAGTCATCGGCGCGGCTGGTTGCCAAGAGCAAAGTTGTGCGCGCCTACGAGCAAAGTGAATTATGTTTTGCTTGTGGTAGCCCGTAGCCGGTAGGTATGGCGTTACAATACAACCACTATTTACTTTAAGGTGACTATTCACAACAACTTACTTTTCCATAATATAAAGGAAATGTATTTTGCAAATCTAATATCAATAAAAATATATAAAATACTTTCTAACTCTAAACATGTGAAACAACGGTGTTCAATTCAAATGAACGAATGACGAGTTTGTCACTTTTGTGTTTGCTAGAATAGCAAGTCGTAAAGAAGAAGTAGAAAATAGACACCTATTCATTATAGTTTGCCAATTGATATAAACAAAGCGAGCTATTCATTTTTTGAGGATTGAATGATCGATGTAAAGGTTGATAATGGCTGAATATGTTGGTTGCAAGTTTCTGCTCAAATGTGGAGCTTTTGCTGTTCGTTTTATGAGAATGACAACAGCAAATATTTAGCCATCTGATTTGCTTAAGTTCATGTGAATCCAGGTCTATTCAAAAGTTTTGATTATAAGTTATTTAACACCTTAGTAGTTTTGAATTAAAACTACTAAGGTGTTAAATAACTCATATTTTGCTAAGAAAATAGAGGGGAAAAGGCAGTTTGACAATCTTTAGCGCTCACTTGTGTATTATCTTAATTTCTCATCATATTAAGTTCATGGGCCTATGATCACAAATTTGTCCTTAAAGCATCATACGAATGGAACTTAGAAATTATATAGGAGTTTGATTCTGATGCAACAGTATTACGGGGCATGATTGCTTCTATTTGAAAAACAATTGATGCCAGAATTTGCTACATTCTTGATGTTTATATATTATTGTAGACTTTCTCAAGTACCGTTGAAGAGAAGGCCAAATGGATTTTTAACAAGCTCAAAGGTATAATATCTGAATCACGATTAAGTTTTTCTGACCCTGCTATAGAATGAAGATGTGATTACCTATTTTTTATGCTGAATCGCAGGAAAGCCAGTGAAATCGTTGCCTGAACTCCTTCGTGAATACAATTTACCTCCGGGTCTTTTTCCTAACAACATAGTATCTTATGAATTTGATGAAACTAAGGCGAAATTAGTGGTGTACTTGCCTTCTTCTTGTGAGGTGACCTTCAAGGATTCCTCTGTCATAAGGTACGCCACTCGGGTTAAAGGCATTTTATTGAGGGGGAAGCTGACTAACATCGAAGGAATGAAAACAAAGGTTTTGGTATGGGTCAAAGTCACCAATGTGGCAGTTGAAGGGTATAGGTCTGATAAAGTATGGTTTACTGCAGGAGTTAAAAAGTCGAGGACTAGAGATGCTTATGATTTGGCTCATGATGCCATTCGAGTTGGCGAATTTTGAAAACAGAAATGCTGGATTAGTTATCCCTATTAAAGTGACCTAAAATAGAATTGTTTTGTGTAGGATTGCATCAGTAAATTTTGTAGTTCTATTGCGCTTTTTGCTTGGAATATGAGCAGATGAATGTTATGATATGTAGTTTACTCTGCTTTTCTAAGCTAGCTACATATATACGAACATAAGTATTTGTTGGTGTTTGGATATGTGTTTCTTAAGTCACTTTGCCGATTTAATTATGAATGCAAATCCATGTTTACTTCCATATTCCAAGTCCCAGTAATCAAACTTTCCACCTTCAGATGTTTAGACTTTTGAGGTCAAATGGTTAACAAATTGCATTGGGTAAAAACGCACAGAATACAAAATTTGATTGTATATTCTGCAATCTGCAGTGCTGAGTTTCATACATTCATGAAGGAATAAGTTGATCTGATGTTTGATTTTAACAAAAATCATACCCAAAAAAAAAATGAACATAGTATACATAGATTATGTGGGTTTAAACTGATTCTTTTCCTATTTCACTTCTATGATCTAACAAGAAAAACAAAAGCTGTAAAATAAATTTTTATTATAGTGCGACTAAACTAGTCTCCCTTATGATTTCATATATCCCTATAACGTTCTCAATGCTCAGCAACACTATAATGCACCATTCCAAGAGATCCGACTTCCTATTTTGGAGGGCTTCTTGTAGAAAATGAATATTGTGCTGCAAAAAAAGCAACAATCAAGCATTTTAAGGTTATACTCCATCTGTAGCTATGGTTTTGTAATCTTGTAATGAAAAACAGCATCACTTAAGGTCTATTACCTCCACAAACTTTAGTTTATAATCAAGATTTCCAAAGCGTTGAGTGACTTCATATTCCTCACGAAGGTACTCGTATATTTGAGCATATTTTGCCTCTCTCCAGGCAATCTCCGATCTGAAATATAAAAAAAGAAAAAAAAAAAACTTTCTTTTAAACATCAAGAAATATAAAAATAAACATTCAAGGGGTTTTGAATTTCTGATTGAAAAGCACAGTAGCTTTTGATCATCTAGAAGAAGTGGCTAACAAAGATTCGGAACCTATTAAGCGTATATAAGCAATTACCTGTCAAAAAGTCCTACTTTAAGAATCACATCAGCTAAATTTGAATTAGCCTTTCCAACAAGTTGGAAGAGCTTCTTCCTATCCATGGTAAATGTGCCAGTTTTCTCCATTACACGATTGATATCCGTAAATTCTTCAACCATGCCATCAACCTTTGCAGAAAGAAAAAAACATATAGACTAGTTAGATTGTGTTTGCTTTTTATCATTTAAAAACAAAAAGAAAAAAGGTAATACCTGTGAAACATGATAATCCAATGCAATACTTTGGCCAAGCACGCTACTAATGATACGTATACTGTCGATATCAACATGTTTTAGAACTATGTAATCTGGGCCACCCTGCATCTCCTCTCTCAGCAATGGCTTTTCCTTGACAACATAATCTGTTTACACAAGCACAAATGTTGTAAGACACTTATTATAGATGCAAATGTTGAAAATGGTTATGGAGAAAGTAACAGTTGCCATATGGATGGTTAAACCAGCAAACAATTTTTTGTCATTTTAAAGTTTTTATAAATAACAAGTGTTAATTAAGATTTAACATACACATTGTTATTATCACCAAAATCTAAATCTTTATACAAGACAATTTTAAAGGTTATATGCATCAATAATAAAGATTATGAACAATATGCAGCCATTTTGACCCCCTTTTGCCCCAATTGAGATTTTACACAGCCCGATTCCACCCATGTGCAGGTAAATGGGTCGAAATTTGCACCTCTACTAAGAAGGTATACTAACCATCTTTTCTCATTTCATTAACTTTAAGTGATCCAGAAGAATGTCTTCGTATAATCGCAAGATAAGACTCAACTTCATGATCCTCCACATTAAACAAGACTGCAGATCCATACTGGAACACGACCATGTAGCTATGAGAGCTAGGGCTTTCTTCAACACCGATATCCTACAGTAAAATGACTCTTTGATTATTCTTTTTGCTCAATGTACTGCAACAATTCCCTTTTTGAGAACTTCTTATTGGTAAAATTCATGTGCAATATTAATTATGCAAAGAAAATACACTGATTATCGAATAGATATTCCACTATCATTCTAAATCTTTAACCAACAGTTGAATAGTATGACATATATGAAAGATTTATCTTAGGGCAGCTGTGTTAAGGTGAAAGGGGAAGGAAAATTAATTACGAAATGAATCCCAACTTCTTATTACAGTGAAGTTGTAATAGTATACTAAACCGGAATCCTGTAAATACTATATCGACTATCATAGAATCAAGAACAAAGAGAACTAGGAAGTAGGATGACATATTCTAAAGTGCTCCTAAGTTCCAAAGCTTACCATATAATCTGAATTGTAATTGCAAAATCTGAGGGCAATATGGTTTGTTGAGCGGGAGGTTGGACGAACAACATGGCTAGAAAGCTCGAATTGCAAGCCCTTCAAATCGACACTGTCAAAACCATAATATCTGAGAAATCAAACCATAAAGAAGAAAACAGCAAGAACCAAAAAAATATGCAGAACAGGGTTCGTTCAAAGCACCAACCGGAACTTACAATAATATGTCATAAGTCAATAAGAGCATCGAATTAACAAGTGAAATTCAACATTCACTAGCAACTAATAAGCTTACTAATGGCTGATAAATGCTAGCAACGTGATTCTCAAGTTACATAGATCTAACAATATGTAATCTTCGGCTTAGAACTTAATAAGCTTACTAGTGGCTAATAAATGGCAGCATAATGAAATTTTCAGAAAATTCACGTATGCAATCTTTGTGTTTAAACGCCAACCGGGCTACGCAAACTCAAAATTGGAAAGATTAAGTTTTAAGCACGTTATCTCAAGCACTCTAAGCCTCTAACTATCACAAGACTATGCGGTTTATTTTCCACAAAATCCATAAGTTAGAAAACGTACAACCATATGCTCAAATTTAATAAACGGACTCCAAAAGCCTAAATCACATTGAGCATATCTTGCATATAGCTAGAAACAATACACCCTAGAAAACAAACCCTTGCCAACAACTCAGACAGAATAAACACAAAAGGGGGGGGGGGGGGGGGGGGGGGGGGGGGGGGGGGGGGTTGTTTAAGCTACGTAGCTTATGAGCTTATTTGTTTTTCGGCTTATATTTCATAAGCCTCAATTTTCGGCTTATTTTGAGACTTATGGGCATATAAGCTTATTAAGATAGAACATGCTTATATAAGCCCATAAGTCTCAAAAGAAGCCACAACATAAGCCCAAAGCAAATACGCAAACACCCCGAAATTGTAACATAAGTGATTCTAGTCTAATGATATAATTTTCTGTTTGGCATTTCATCAAACAGTTTGTAAATTTATATAAAGAATAAAAGAATAGCTATAAACCTGGTGCAGAGAAAAATGGCTTTGACAGAAATTTTGGTCAAGTGGTGATCATCAACAAGAGGCTCATTTTGTTGTTGATGAAGAAAATAATCCTCGTCATACTTATCATCGTCATAAGTATTACCAAGGTCGAATATAGGAGATGGGTACGAGTTAAAACACCTAAAGCTGGAAACTTTATTACTACTATGACTATGATTATTGGGTATTTGATAAAGATGGGGAATCAAAATACGTCTGGAAATGAAATTAGGTTGTTGGGTTCTTCGAAAGGCGGCGGCGAATGCTGAAACAAACAGGGAAGAGGAGGCTCTCCATCTCCCCATTCACTGTTATTTTATGATTGATTAGTATTAGTATTATTGGATTTTAAGGTTGTTATTGTTGGATTGAGAAATGGTGAGTGGTGAATGATTCATTTTTTGTTGTGGTTGCGTTACAACACCCACTCGACTCGGTCAAATGTTCGTTGATTGTCTTCTGTTTTTGAGAGAAAGATTGTTTTCAGGGTAGATTTTGATTATTTGTTTTAGTTGCTAACTTACTATTGAAATGAGTGAATTTTGTTCCAACTTTTTTACTTGTTGAAAAAGATAGGTTAAAATAATTTGCAAAATGGCTATCTATGGTAAAAAATAGTTCTAAGCTATTATTTATAAAGCTGTTAGTATTAGTAGGGTTGAGTATTGGTTCGGGATCGGACCGAACCGGTTAAGACTGAATTGGACCGAGGATCGAAATGGTTCGAAACCTCGGACCAAGACTGGACTGAAATAGTCCGGTCCGGTCATATTAGACATATTTGACGAGATTTTGGTAAGATCGAACCGGGCCGGACCGAGGACCGGACCGAAATAGTTCGGTCCGGTCATATTAGACATATTTGACGAGATTTTGGTAAGACCGAACCGGGCCGGACCGAGGACCGGATCGAAATCGCTCGGTCCAGTTCGGTTCGGTCCGGTCAGGTCCGATTTTCCGGTCCGGGTCGATTTTGGGTCTGCCGTACTCAACCCTAAATATTAGTTAGAGGTTGTATTATTTTTCAATAAAAATGTTTGATAAATTAACTGTTAACTGTAAAATTAAGATGTAAAATAAGTTAAAATTATATATTTAGATAAATTATAATATGTTTAGAGAGTATATTAGTGATTTACAACTTTTAGAGAGCTAGTTATTTAAAAAATATGTATGAATCAGCTTTTTACTTAAGAGCTACTTGTTTAAAATAAAAAGTTGACAACTCTAAGAAGTAGTTATGCCAAACAAAGCTAGTTATTTTAAAAGAGATTATTTTTTAAATAAAAAACTAACAACTCTAAAAAAAAATTAAAAAATCTCTTGCTAAACATTGTTTGATATAGGTTTTTAGAACAATAATATTGAGTCCTCATATGAGTATTCTTTACTACTAGCAGGTACTCGCGCAATGCAGCGGCGGGTACCCTTTAACTATATTTTGTGATAAACAAATGTTATACAGTTAACTTTGTTTAACAAGAACTTTACAAAATGAATGATAATATAAATTAAAATAACTTTAAGCAATAACAATGCTTGTGAAGAATTCGAATATTAAGACTTCTAAATTCTAGCACAACACATCCAAACAAACACGACACTGATAAGATTTACCATAATCGAAAATATCAACAACCTGGCCGATGACAGCAAGGAGAACATCAGCATGTATGGGTTGTTGATACTTCTGTTGTAATCAATCGAAACACTTATCACAATAAAATCATTGATTTTTTTTCTTCTGTTGTAATCACGAAAACCACAAGATCTAAAGGCAAAACTACCAAAGCACATCAAACCTTTTATTTTGCGACTGATGGTGGCAGCGGTGACGGTAGTGGTGGTAGAGATGGAAGTGGTAAAGGCTGTCGGCATGTCGGTATGGAGAATATTTAATAGAAATTGTTTTTTTTATTTGAAGATATTAAGAGAAAAGAGAAAGGGATATGAATGTGTATGAGATGGTGTTTTATGATAGTTTTTATATGATTTGAAAAACGGTTACTTATTTTGCATATTAAAAGTGCACATTAATATAAGGACCGTTACTTTTCATTTAAAAAAATGTTACATACGTTTTGTCATAGCAATAATTTCAGGTTGAATGAATAATGAATATACACTTAGAAAAATATTGACTCAATTGTTAGACTTTTTTTTTTAGAAATGTTTTAGGCTGAATTTTTAAGACTTTTAATTATAGAAAAGAGTCTAAATGCTTTATAAAGTAATATAGATATAGATACGGTGGTAATGACCAATTTTGACAAGAGTAATAAAGAAAAATAGTTTTAGTTTTGGCACACTAGTTTAAATTATGTGCAATTTTTTTTTTGCTTTTTTGCTATCTTTGCTCATGTTGCTTTTGTGTATACATGATAATGAAAGGCATATGTGATGTAAGCACGGACGAAACTTTAACGTATATATCGGAGAGGTATAGGGTAACAAAGGTTATCTTAGGATCAAAGGTTGGATAGATAGCGCTCACACAACCATCGATTTCCGCACTACACCAAGACGCCAATCTCGTCTCCACAATTCCCTTGTCTCAAAACATGGATCGAGTAGTATAAATGAACTTGTCCACATTATCGGAAGATAGTTCGTTACACACACTTCACTACTTACTATAGATTATTTTTTATTGCAACTCACACTACGCAATACTCATTATGTTGAAAGTTGGTTGTTGTGTTGTGTCAAGTTCATAAGTCTTGAGGGGCTTGTTATGTAACTATTTTATGTGTTTATATCCGTTAGGCTGTGTTTGCTCTTTTGTGTATTGTGCAGGGGTCCTTTGTGGATATCTTGGAAATCTACCCTTGATTAGGGTTATATGATTGAGGGCAACGGAGCTTTTGGAAAATAACACACACACACACACTTCTCACACTCTCTCCCTTACTCACTACTTTCTCTCTCAAACCACCATACCTGCTACACATTATATCACCACCTAAATAGAACCAAACGTTCTAAAATGTAAACGTTTGGTTCTTAGATTAGCTTTATTAGTTGTAGTTTGTTTGATCTTGATGTATTTCAGATAACATCCGATTTGGGGACTATCTTTTCTTCTGTATCTAGAGTAGCATCCGTTTCGGGGACTACTCAGTTTATTTAAAAGGTTCAGCATATTTGGTGTCTTGGTTTTTTAAATTTAACATGGTATCAGAGCTATTTGGCTCTGTTCTTGGGTAAAACTTTTTCAAAAATAGTTTTATGGTTGTTAATTAGGTGGATCTTGAAGATCTTTACCTTAATTTCTTTTAAAAAAAAAATAGGGTTTCTTCAAAAATTTTGGGGTTTTTTCAAATCTTGGCTTGGGTATTGTTTTTGAGGGTATTAATCGTTCATTGACGGAGTTAATTACTTCATTCTTTAATTAATTTTGAAAAACACTAAAATCTGAAGTTAGGGTTTTTCTTTGGTAAGTTGATTCTTTGATTATCTAACTTGTTTCCTGTTTATTATTGCTATTTGGAGGCTGGACTTGCTTTGCCGTTGGCAGATCTGTTGATTCATGAAGTTTTGAATCTAGGGTTTGTGAAACCCTAATTTGAAACTTTGGGGGTTTTTGTTTCTGGTGCTTTCTTGATATTCTTGACTTAAGATTAGGGTTTGTAAAGCCCTAATTTTATCATTATTGGGGATTCTCTGTTGTTGGGGGCTTGTTTCTCCTTTTACTGTTTGTGTCTCTTGACTAAGTGAATCAAGAGCACAAGTGGTTCTTGGCTTCCTTTTTGCACTGTAAGTGGCTTGTTTTTAAGATCATTGATCTAGTCTAAGTGGGTGCGAACGGGTTCGGTTAACACCTTGACCCTCCAGCTTGACTGGTGTAGATACCTGCTCTAGCTAACCCGAGTTCACTAAACTTGTATTGGTGACTCTAAGATTCAAGCTTGTTCTCTCTTGGCTTCTTATTTGTTTGTTTTATTTACTGCTTTTATCTGGTTTGTGTTACTGTTTTCTTTATGTGTTGGTTTCTAATAACTGACTTTTTGGGTTGGTTAATAAAAGGTTTTTGCTTGCAAGATCTCTCTTTGCGTTGCTCGTACCCAATTGATATATATATATCGTTGTTTCGTTCTCGGTATCTTCTCGAATCGATCACGGTCAAAAGTGGAATAGTTGTATTTGGTGACTAGAAGGGGGAGCTTTGGTCTAAATCTACTAAATTGATAAAGGCAAGTAATAATAAAACTAAACTAGAAACTATAAATTCAAACTTCAAATGAACAGTAGAAAATACCTCAATAAAACTGGAACTCTCTTATTCGGAAGATTTTCCTTACTCGGAATAATGCTGAACAGATCTCTTATGCGGAAAACGAGAGGCTATGCGGAAAGTTATGATTATGCGGAAAAATCTTCTTACTCGGAATATTAAGCTACTCGGAAAATCTGAAATCTATGCGGAAAGAATGGACTATTCGGAATATGGAATATTCCGAATAGAGAAATTAGAAATCGGTCTATGCGGAATATTTTTGAACAGATTACTATTCGGAAAAATGGAAATGTTCCGAATAACCAAAATGACAAAACCCTTACTCGGAATGTTGGAATATTCCGAATAACACAAAATTAAAATCCTTACTCGGAATAAATGAAAGTTCCGAATAGACAAGAATTCAAACCCTTACTCGGAATAATTGAGAATTCCGAATGGACACACTCCCAGATTCCCTATTCGGAATCTGGGGAACTTATGAAGCTGACGAAAAACAGTAAGATACGAGTGATCACAAACCAACTCAATCAAGTAGAAAGGTTTTACCAAATCAACCACAAATCATCTACTAACTACAAGGATCAAATCCCAATCATAAAAACACCAATTCAACAACTTTTTAGAATCAAGCTAGAACCAAATAGAGCTTAAGAACATGAAAGAAAAAGATGAAGAAGAACAAGATGAATCAAAAGATTAAAAGAGGAATTGTATTAATGATTTAAGATTCAAAACAACAAAGATTAACTTACAAGATTGGAAGATAAATCAAACAAAGATTAAAACCACTCCTTAAGGGAGATGGTTCCTAAAAACTAGGAAGAAGAAAAATAACTGGAAAAAGAAGAAGAGAATGTTTCGTGTGTGTATTGGGAGGAGTATTTATAGGCTTCTCCCTTGGTTGGTGAGTGGGCTTTCTTCCCTTCTTTTTGTCTTCTCGTCTTTTCAGAAAAGTTGACGTTTTTTATTCTGATTCGGGATTTGTTGTCGATTAAATTCAACTCGTCTTTTAATTTCTTCGTTAAATAGACTTGAGTTTCTTCGACTTATGAAAATCTTCTGTCTTTAGTCCTTTTCTTCGATAAATCTTCGAATAGGCCTAGTGACTTCAAATCTTTTGCACCTCTTGGTCAATAGACTTCGTCTTGAGTCTTTTTCCTTGATAAAACCCGTGCAATCCCATGTTTTCTCCAATATTTATCCGGTTGGCTCTGAAAACATAACAAACACACAAACCACGCATAATTCCAAACAAATGACATTAAATACGCGTTTTGGTCTTGTTTTGGCAAGAAATAAGTGGTAGAAAAGATGGGTGTTTACACACCTATCAAATCCCCTACACTTAACCATTGCCATGCCCTCATGCAATGCTTAGTGATAAAGCAACATTACACTTTTCTCATAATTAATTAACCTTGGCCTTATTCAAATACTACTAAACAAAAATTAAAGCACTAAAAGAAATTTAAAGCAAACAAAAGGATAGAACATAACTATGTGGAAATAACTTGTAAAGAGATCGAGGACTTACATTAGGGCTTTTGGTGCTGCGAAGATTTATCACCCTCAAGTTTCACGTTCCCCAAACTAAGCTTAAAAACGAGATCATTGTTATTATAAGTTAGCAATTCAAACACTTACACACATGGCTTAATTAAATGCTTAGACTCCCTTATTCCTAAGTGTATCTCTTATATTTTATTTTTGTCGTAGAATGATCATGAAGATGCATTTTTAGACTTATTTCGATAGTTCATTTAGGCTGAAAGCAAAGTAGGACGATTTGATCAATAGTTAGCTAAAGGACAAGATCTCTTAAAACTGCTTCTCGGGATATCAGAAAGTTCATATCTTGGCATAACTTGGTTCACGATTTGAGACCTCTCTCGGGCCGATATTTGGCATGTACTTCATACTTCATATCTTCGAGAGACGTTCTTGAGATAATGGTCTTCTCATCATAATAGAGTTTCTTCACTTTGGAGACTTTTGAGGAGTACTCCACTTTGTTGACCACGACTTCATGATTATTTCTTCAATCTCTAATTGGGATTTTGAGATACAACGATCCGCCTCCTTTTCGGACTTGGATCTATTTATCCTCATACCTTGTTAGGGTCTTTTCGGATAGACTTCTCCATCATCTTTGTGGGAGTTGATTGCTTTTCGTCGTGAGTCTTGATCCTTCATATTGATTTTGGAGATAATGCTTTTCACATCACTTTTGGATCTTCAGCAATAAAATTGAATCCTCATGCCTTGTTAGGGCCTTTTCGGACTCGCCAATCTTCGCGCCCCGCTTCATAAGTTATGCCTTGGCTATGAACTCTCGTCATTACCGAGCAACTTTTAAACGATCTTGGGCTAGAAGCTAAGTAACCTTTCAAATCGTACGACCTTACTTATTGCAGATAAATTATTAGCAAGTGATGGGAGAATAGGCAAATAATTACACCAAGTGAGCTTGTGCAAGAATACCGACTTATAATTGACTCTATCATTTCTCGTCCTCCACAATTTAAAATCTCAAGTAATGAGATTCGTGGACACTTAGCCTAATAAACCAATTAAGGTTTACATGGTTAAGGATACTAGCTAGAGTAAACTTGGATAAGTAAACTCAGGTTGAGTCAAAATAAACGCAACGGGCCTAATATGTCAAAAGACTTCTAAACTAGCTACACCAATTTATTAATATTTTTGACTTTATTGCGGGATATATACATATGAAAGCAACGATAAAAATTTAAAATTTACGACAAAATGGCCAAAGTTGATTAAAAATTTGAAAAATGTTGAAAAGTATGATTTTCCGGTTAAATGAAGGCATTTTCATGGAAAAGTCCACTTAAACTTCGATAGAAGTCTCCCCTACACTTAAGATAAACATTGTCCTCAATGTTTAAGCATGTGGGAAGGGTCTCCCCTACACTTATGACATTGTGCACGTTGGTTAACTCAAGTTAAGGGAAAGACGACTAAAGTGATCAATTTCAAATGTGAGTATGAAGAAAATTGGATCACGATAGTTGAGAGATAGAACCAGATTTCGGATAACATGGGATCACGGTTCTTCAAAGATTCCAAGAGTGCAATAATCCCTGTAATCACATCACCATCCAAAAACAAGCAACCTATATAGCTCCCCCTACACTTATGATGAAAAACGGGAAAGGGGGATAGATACCCGGGTTGCCTCCCGAGGAGCGCTTGTTTTTGTTTACCGAGTCGCGAGCCTGACTCGGTCCCGAACTAATTCAAGGGAAACGTGGTGAGGGATGGAATCATCTCCTTAGAGATGTCCTCACCAACGTACAACTTCAAACGCTGGCCATTCACCTTGAAGTTAGGCCCATTTGGCTGAGAAAGCTCAATGGTACCATAGGGAAAGACATTGGCGATGGTAAATGGTCCAGACCAGCGGCTCTTCAACTTGCCTGAGAAGATCTTCAACCGAGAGTTAAAGAGTAAGACTTGATCACCAACGTTGAACTCTCGGTTCTTGATTTTAGCATCGTGGATAATCTTGGTCTTCTCCTTGTAAATCAATGAGTTCTCGTAAGCTTGATTCCTCAATTCTTGAAGCTCGTTGAGTTGAATCTTCCGAAAATCACCGGCTTTGTTGATGTCGAAGTTAGCCCACTTCAAGGCCCAGTATGCCTTATGTTCCAGCTCGATGGGGAGGTGGCAGGCTTTCCCGTACACAAGCCGATAAGGTGTACAACCAATCGGCGTCTTATAGGCGGTACGGAAAGCCCACAGAGCATCATCAAGTTTATCGGCCCACGAGGCACGATGCTCTCCCACAGTACGTTCCAAAATTCTCTTCAATCCACGGTTGGATATCTCGGCTTGACCGTTGGTTTGAGGATGATAGGCGGTGGAAAGACGGTGATTGACACCGTACTTAGCCATGACTCTTGCAAATTGATCGTTGCAAAAATGAGTCCCGCGGTCACTGATGATAGCACGAGGAACACCGAAACGAGCAAACAGTTGTTTCAAGAAATTACAAACCACCCTCGCGTCGTTAGTGGGTAAAGCTTTTGCTTCAACCCATTTAGAAACGTAATCGACAGCGACAAGGATGTATTTGTTGCCTTTAGAAGACGGGAATGGCCCCATAAAGTCGATGCCCCAGACATCAAAGATTTCACATTCTTGTATGAAATTTTGAGGCATCTCATCTTTATGTGTGATCTTGCCTTGTTTTTGGCAAGCATCACAATGTTTAACCATCTCGTGAGCATCACGATAAATGGTGGGCCAATAGAATCCCGAGTCAAACACTTTTTTGGCGGTGAAGTTGGGACCAAAGTGACCACCGGTGGGTCCTTTGTGGCACGCTTGGAGAATATCAAAAGCTGCCGGTCCGTCAACACACCGACGAATAATCAGGTCAGCGCATTGTTTGAATAGAAAAGGGTCCTCCCAGAAGTAAGTCTTAACATCGTTCAAGAACTTCTTCTTTTGTTGGGATGTTAACCCTTGGATGAGAACACCACCCGCTACGTAGTTTGCAATATCGGCAAACCACGGGGTGCCATCAAGATTAAGATTTATAGACATTAGAGTCTCCAGGGGGAAAGAGTCATTGATCTCTTTGTTCGGATGATCCCCCTGATATGGATCCTCAAGTCGACTCAGATGATCCGCGACCAGGTTTTCGGCTCCCTTCTTGTCACGAATTTCAATGTTGAATTCTTGAAGGAGCAAAACCCAGCGAAGAAGTCTTGGCTTAGAATCGTTCTTTGTCATCAAGTACTTCAACGCGGAATGGTCCGTGTATACGATGGTGGTGGATAAAACAAGATAGGGGCGAAATTTCTCAAAAGCATAGACAACAGCTAAAAGCTCTTTTTCGGTTGTCGTATAATGCAATTGAGCCCCCGTCATTGTTTTGCTAGCGTAGTGGATTGGTTGGAAGTGTTTATTCACTCTTTGGCCCAAAACCGCACCAATAGCAAAGTCGCTAGCATCGCACATCAATTCAAAAGGCAGCTCCCAATTGGGGGTAACCAAGACTGGTGTCTTAGTCAGCTTATCCTTGAGAAGATTGAATGCTTCGAGACACTCTTTAGAAAAGATAAAAGGAGTATCTTTTTCCAAGAGGTGGGTCATCGGGCGAGCGATTTTAGAGAAATCTTGAATGAATCGTCGATAGAAACCCGCATGACCCAAAAAACTTCTCACACCCTTCACGGTTGAAGGTGGAGGTAATTTGGCGATGACATCAACTTTAGCACGGTCGACTTCAAGACCGGCTTTAGAGATTTTGTGTCCTAGCACAATGCCTTCTTTTACCATAAAATGGCATTTTTCCCAATTTAAAACAAGGCGAGTGTCTTCGCACCGCTTAAGCATGCGTTCCAAATTGGCAAGGCAAGCAGAGAAGGAATCCCCGAAAACCGAGAAATCGTCCATGAAGACTTCCATGGTTTGCTCAACCATGTCATGGAATATAACCAACATGCACCTTTGGAAAGTCCCGGGGGCATTGCATAAGCCAAAAGGCATTCTTTTATAAGCAAATGTGCCGTAGGGACAAGTGAATGTTGTCTTCTCTTGATCTTGGGGATCGATGGGTATTTGAAAATAACCCGAGAAACCATCCAGAAAGCAGTAATATTCATTACCCGCTAGACGTTCAAGCATTTGGTCCATAAAAGGTAGAGGGAAATGATCCTTTCTCGTGGCATCATTGAGTTTGCGGTAGTCTATACAAACTTTCCACCCAGTAACGAGACGGGTAGGAATCAACTCGTTGTTTGCATTGGGCACAACGGTGATACCACCTTTCTTAGGCACACAATGGACTGGACTAACCCATGGGGAATCCGAAATAGGGTAAATCATACCCGCATCAAGAAGTTTGATAACCTCTTTTTTGATGACGTCATGGATTTTAGGATTCACCCTTCTTTGGCTTTGAATAGTGGGCTTAAAGTCGTCTTCCATGAGAATTTTATGTGTGCAAAAGTGAGGATCAATTCCGCGGATATCGGAGATTTTCCAAGCGATAGCGCGTTTATGCTTCTTCAACACTGCAACAAGGCGGGCTTTTTCGTCTTCTTTCAGATCCTTTGCGATGATAACCGGTAACTTCTCGTCGTCTTCTAGGAAAACGTACTCAAGATGAGGCGGTAAGTCCTTAAGCTCGAGAGTAGGAGGATCCTCAATAGATGGTGAAACTAACGATGGATCATCATTAGTCACCTCTTTAGGAGTAGGAGGAGACAATGGGTCCTCATTGAGAAGTCTCTCAATAGTACGAATATCTTCATCCCAATTGGTGGACGAATTATCATACTTAATATCGAGAGGACCCAGGCTAGCTTCGAACTCATCTAAGTCACTTTCTCCAAAAGGAGTAAATGCTGGAGCAATTGAGGCAACGGTCTCAACAATGGGTAGAGAAGAGAGAGTACTTTTGCAAGCATCATAAAAATGTTCTTCACAAGCCTCATCGAGAACGTCAATAGCATTAACACTCTCATAGGAATAAGGTTGTTGAGAAATCTTACCCATGTTGAAGACAATTTGATCGTCACCAACTCTCATGATTAATTCGCCTGCGGCTACATCAATGAGAGTGCGACCGGTCCTCAAGAATGGACGTCCAACGATTAATGGAACACGAGGGTCCATCTCGTAGTCAACGACGACAAAATCAGCCGGGAAGGTGAATTTATCAACGCCAACAAAGACATCTTCGGCTATCCCCACTGGATAAGCAACCGTTCGGTTGGCTAATTTCAAAGTCATTCGTGTGGGGACTAGCTCGGGGAGAGATAATTGCTTCCAAACACTTAAGGGCATTAAGTTAATACTGGCACCTAGATCAGCTAGGGCCATGCAATTCTCTACTCCCGGGAAGTTGCAAGGAATCAAGAAGCGACCCGGATCACCAAGTTTGGTGGGCAATGTCCTTAAAAGCACTGCGGAGCAGTTCTCATTAAGTTGGGTCTGAGCAATGTCAAGAAGCTTTTCTTTATCACTTAGAAGATCTTTAAACATCTTAGCATATTTGGGCATGTGAGCGAGAGCCTCGGCAAAGGAGATGTTAAAATTCAATTGTTTAAACATTTTTAGGAAGTTTGAAACTTGAATATCATCCTTGCTCTTTTGCTTCTCTTTCCTCAACCTTGAAGGATAAGGTATATTGGATGAAGAAGAAGGCTTCAAAGGGAGAGGATCACTCACAACCACGGGTGGTGGGGACATGGGGATAGAAGGTGAAGAAGGTGGAGAAAGTTGCTCTTTTTCCTTGTTCACAATCACGGGTGGAGGTGTAGGAAGCTCGGGTTCCATATAACCTTTTCCACTACGAGTGGTGATTGCTTTCATCTCCCCTCTTGGATTTGCAACGGTATTACTCGGAAGAGTACCCGAAGAAGAGGGTTGATTACCTTGGATGAGCGAACCAATCATATCACGAAGGTGAAGAGCTTGATTATTGAAAGAGTTTTGCATGTTGGTATTAATAGCATCGCTATGTTTGGCCATATCATTCCTTAGCTCGGCTCGAATATCGCTTCCTTGTTTCACCATGTCATTCTTCAAGTTGACAAACTGACTCTGAAGATTCGTCACCATCTCACGATTGGTCTTCATGAATGACTCGACGTCGGGATTCACTGCCATCGGTTGATTGAGAGGTGGAACTTGGTAAGCTTGAGAATTTCCTTGAGTTTGGTAGGTATTTCTTTGGGACGGATATTGGTTTTGAGCACGAGGTTGGGATTGGTTGTTGCGGTTATAGTTTTGTTGTTGGGTTTGGTTTGCAGGAGAGAAACCGGGAGGTGCAAGATAATTGTTGGAACGATAACTTAGCAAGCTACGGTCTCCTTGAGGGCGAGCTTGATAGCCTCCCGTGGGATATGTACCGTATGCTGCGTTAACGTTTTCAGAATAATTGCCTTGAGTGGAAGGACAATCATTATAAGAATGAGGACCACCACATGTGTCACAAGACATAGCAACGGCTTTAGCTTGTTGAAAGTGGTTTGTGGCCATGGTCATGAAATTTTTGTTCATTTCAGCAAGTTGTCGAGAAAGTTCAGATATTTCAGGATTGGAGGTAGTAGAAGAAACATTGACTCTCGAGTTAGATCTTGAGGATGCGGATGAATCCCAATTCTTGTGGTGAGTAGTCATGTTTTCAATCAACTCTCGACACTCCTCTGGTCTCCTTTTCATAAAAGTACCACCGGCGGCGGCATTGATCGTGTCACGATCACGAAAGGTGAGACCATTATAGAAGGTGTCAATGAGAGTGACGGGGAGCATATTGTGAT
Organism: Glebionis coronaria; assembly: GCA_025667525.1. NCBI lineage: Eukaryota > Viridiplantae > Streptophyta > Magnoliopsida > Asterales > Asteraceae > Glebionis > Glebionis coronaria. The sequence goes on along the minus strand of CM046880.1, from coordinate 382,288,398 downwards.
TAGGACAGCGGTCGATCAAATCATTGTAACGTTCCCAAGCATCGAAAAGCGATTCATCATTCTCTTGCATAAATCCACTGATTTGGTTACGAAGACTAGTGACCATGGATGGGGGAAAGTAGCGCGATAAAAAGCGTTGAGTCATGTCGTTCCATGTATGAATAGAATTCTTAGGAAGACGGTCAAACCATTTTTCGGCATGATGAGAAAGCGAGTGAGGAAAGAGTTGGAGGCGAAGGTCATCCATAGAAACACCGGGAGATTTCATGCTTTGGGTAATAGTGATGAATTTGTCGAGGTGTTTGTTGGCATCATCATCCGGAATTCCGCGAAATGGATTCGTTTGTACTTGCTGGATCATGTGATGTTTCAACGAAAACTCCTGAGCCGTGACATGCATCGGTGCAATCGGGCCTCCACGTCCGTTCATTGTGGGTTGACATAGCTCCTCCATGGTTCGTAAGTCGGGTGGATTATTCATATTTGGGTGGGGTGGGTTATTATTATTATTGTTGTTTTGGGGGGGTGGAATATTATTGTTGTTGTGTACACCTGCCATGTCTAATTGTTCGAGAGTCTCGGGCTCTGAATAAGACGTGGATCGAGTACGCATACACTAAAAAGAAAATGCAAGAGAAAATATTTTTGGTTTTTATAGGTTTTATATTGTTTTTGTGTTTTTGGAAATTTTATATTTTTATGGATTTTTGAAAATTTTTGTGCTTGAAAATAACGTTCCCGAAAGAACGGATCCCAAAATCCAATTTTCTCACAAAAAACCGTTGATCCTTACGAAAAGAGCCGGCAGCGGCGCCATTTTAATAACTGACTTTTTGGGTTGGTTAATAAAAGGTTTTTGCTTGCAAGATCTCTCTTTGCGTTGCTCGTACCCAATTGATATATATATATCGTTGTTTCGTTCTCGGTATCTTCTCGAATCGATCACGGTCAAAAGTGGAATAGTTGTATTTGGTGACTAGAAGGGGGAGCTTTGGTCTAAATCTACTAAATTGATAAAGGCAAGTAATAATAAAACTAAACTAGAAACTATAAATTCAAACTTCAAATGAACAGTAGAAAATACCTCAATAAAACTGGAACTCTCTTATTCGGAAGATTTTCCTTACTCGGAATAATGCTGAACAGATCTCTTATGCGGAAAACGAGAGGCTATGCGGAAAGTTATGATTATGCGGAAAAATCTTCTTACTCGGAATATTAAGCTACTCGGAAAATCTGAAATCTATGCGGAAAGAATGGACTATTCGGAATATGGAATATTCCGAATAGAGAAATTAGAAATCGGTCTATGCGGAATATTTTTGAACAGATTACTATTCGGAAAAATGGAAATGTTCCGAATAACCAAAATGACAAAACCCTTACTCGGAATGTTGGAATATTCCGAATAACACAAAATTAAAATCCTTACTCGGAATAAATGAAAGTTCCGAATAGACAAGAATTCAAACCCTTACTCGGAATAATTGAGAATTCCGAATGGACACACTCCCAGATTCCCTATTCGGAATCTGGGGAACTTATGAAGCTGACGAAAAACAGTAAGATACGAGTGATCACAAACCAACTCAATCAAGTAGAAAGGTTTTACCAAATCAACCACAAATCATCTACTAACTACAAGGATCAAATCCCAATCATAAAAACACCAATTCAACAACTTTTTAGAATCAAGCTAGAACCAAATAGAGCTTAAGAACATGAAAGAAAAAGATGAAGAAGAACAAGATGAATCAAAAGATTAAAAGAGGAATTGTATTAATGATTTAAGATTCAAAACAACAAAGATTAACTTACAAGATTGGAAGATAAATCAAACAAAGATTAAAACCACTCCTTAAGGGAGATGGTTCCTAAAAACTAGGAAGAAGAAAAATAACTGGAAAAAGAAGAAGAGAATGTTTCGTGTGTGTATTGGGAGGAGTATTTATAGGCTTCTCCCTTGGTTGGTGAGTGGGCTTTCTTCCCTTCTTTTTGTCTTCTCGTCTTTTCAGAAAAGTTGACGTTTTTGATTCTGATTCGGGATTTGTTGTCGATTAAATTCAACTCGTCTTTTAATTTCTTCGTTAAATAGACTTGAGTTTCTTCGACTTATGAAAATCTTCTGTCTTTAGTCCTTTTCTTCGATAAATCTTCGAATAGGCCTAGTGACTTCAAATCTTTTGCACCTCTTGGTCAATAGACTTCGTCTTGAGTCTTTTTCCTTGATAAAACCCGTGCAATCCCATGTTTTCTCCAATATTTATCCGGTTGGCTCTGAAAACATAACAAACACACAAACCACGCATAATTCCAAACAAATGACATTAAATACGCGTTTTGGTCTTGTTTTGGCAAGAAATAAGTGGTAGAAAAGATGGGTGTTTACACACCTATCAGTTTCTTTGCTTATCTGTTTTTTGTTGTGTTTGTTTAGTTGTTATCATGACTACTCCTAGTCCTGATTTAATTAGTGCTTTAGATGCTTGTAATCCTTTGCATTTGCAACCTAATGATATTAATATTGGAACTTTAGTTAACATCAAACTTATTGGATGTGAAAATTATAGACTTTGGGCTAATGCTAAATTGCTTTACAAGCTAGAAATAAAATGGGATTTGTTGATGGTACTTGTGTTAAGACTGCTTATGTTAGCAGTGCACCTCTTTCTAATCAATAGGATAGGTGCAATGCTGTTGTTTTATCTTGGTTGTTAGGTTGTATATTTGAGGACCTTTATTTGAGTCAAGTTTACTCTGAAAATGCTGCTGAAGTTTGGAATGAACTTAGGGATACTTATGACAAACTTGATGGTTCTATATTGTTCAACTTAATTCAAAAGATTAACAATTTTAAGCAAAATGGTATACCTGTGTCTGAATACTATCACAAGTTAAATTCTCTATGGAGAGAGTTTGACATTCTTACTAAATTTTCTCCTTGTTTTTGTGATGCTAGAGCTGAGTCTAGTAAACATCAATAGTTAATGAAACTAATGCAGTTTTTGATGGGTTTGGATGAAGTTTATCAACCCATTAGAAGCTCTTTGTTGACTCAACTCACCTTGCCTTATGTTAAGGATGCTTTTTTCATTGTTTGTAGGGAAGAGTCTTATATGGGTCTTGGTTCTAATCATGGGGTTCCAAAACCCCAGGTTAGCTCCTTTGTTGCTAAAACTAATGATTTTTCTAAAAATCAAAACAAAATTGTTTTAACAATAACAACAACAGGAACCACAATCAGGTCTTTAATGGGTACAATGGTGGAAACAGAAATCAACCAAACCAATTTTCTAATAGCAACAATGAGGGTGGAAACAAGAATCAATATAATTCTTTGAGTTATACTAATTGCAATATGAAAGGTCACACCATTGATAGATGCTTTGAGTTGATTGGTTACCCTCCGGGTTATAAAAAGAACTGTAATACTCGTAACAATAGAGTTCCTTTAAAAGTTACCAATAGGGTTGGTTCCAGTAATAGTGTTGAGACTCAGACCTCTAGCACCATCTTACTTTTTTCAAATGATCAAATTGCTAAACTCATGAGTTTAATTGGTGAAAAAGAAAATTATAATGTTCAAGATAACATGACAAGTATTAACTTCAGTTTCTTTAATGGAAATGCCTTTTTTAATAATCATTTCTATAAGTTCTTTGTTGCCAAAGTCAAAGTTGATGGGGTCAACTTTAACTATGGATGGATTATTGATTCAGGTGCTAACCAACACATTACTAATTCTACTAAAAACCTGACTAATTTGGTTGACATTTCTGAGTTAAACATAACTGTTGGTCATCCTAATGGTACTTCCGCTAAAATTAATTATGTTGGTAATCTGAAACTTACCAACAATGTGGTTCTTTTTTATGTGTTGGTGATACCTGAGTACACTATTAGTCTTCTGTCTGTGAATAAGTTAATCAAAGACAGTAAATTACATGTTGGTTTTAAAGAACATAAATGTGTTATTCAGGATTTGAAAAAGGAAAGTACTATGGGGATTGGTAATGAGTGTGATGGCTTGTATTTGTTTGATTCTGAATGTAAGTTACCTCAAATAAAAAGCAATCTGTCTGTTATGCGTTTCCATGCTTCTAAAGGGGTTTGGCACAATAGGTTAGGCCATCCATCTGATAATGTGTTAATTTTGAAAAACTCTCTTGGAATCAATAAACCCGAACATGTTAGTCCTTGTGAAACTTGTCATTTCTCTAAGCAGACCAGAGAACCATTCCCTTTGAGTAACCATAAGTCGGAAAAGGTTGGTGATCTCATCCATCTAGGCTTATCGGGACCCAATAGGGTTACCTCAAAGGAAGGGTTTAGGTATTTTCTCACTATTGTTGATGACTTTTCTAGGGCAGTTTGGTCTATTTGATTAAATCTAAGGATGAAGTGTTCAATTACTTTGTGGATTTTGTGAATCTCATTTTAAATCAGTTTCAAACAAGAGTTAAGATTATAAGATCTGATAACGGAACTGAATTCATAAATAACAAAATAGATAGTTACCTAAGGGATAATGGTATTGTGCACCAAACCTCTTGTGCTTACACTCCTCAACAAAACGGCATTGCTGAGAGAAAGCACAAACATCTATTAAATGTGGCTAGAACTCTTTTGTTTAAAAGTGGTGTTCCTTTGTGTTTTTGGATTGATTATGTCTTAATTGCTGCCTATCTAATTAACAGGCTTCCGTCATCTGTCCTTGCTGGTCATTCTCCTTTTTATATGCTTTATCATAGAGAACCATCCCTTTCCCATTTGAGATGTTTTGGGTGTTTATGTTTTGCTACCATTTTGAACATTCATGATAAGTTTTCTCCTAAATCAGAAAAATGTGTTTTGATTGGGTACTCCAGTACCAAAAAAGCTTACAAACTTTTGAGTTTAGATAATAGAAGCTATTTTTTTCCAGAGATGTTAAATTTTACGAAAATGTTTTTCCATATAAAATGAATTCTAAAAATAAAGTTTAGTCCCAATTATGATGGAAGGGGACCGTCTGATGATGCAGGATCGGTAATTGTTGATCATCCTTCAACTGATACTGCAGAGGAGCAGCTAGTTGAGGATGATGATCATACTGCATCATCAGTGGATGATACCACACTAATATCTGAGGGCAATGTCCCAACAAACAACAATGTTCCTACGTTTAACTCTAGCAATGGAACGGATGATGACAACCCTCCTAACAGCCCTAGAAAGTCTAGTCGTGTTCCTAAATTACCTGACAAGTTGAATGACTTTGTTATGGACAACAAAGTCAAGTCTGGCCTGCATAGGTATGCTAACCACACTAAGTTATCTGATTCTAATAGATGCTTCATTTCTAATTTGAATAGAACTTCTGAACCTTCGTGTTTTTATGATGTTGTTAAGAGTGTTAATTGGATTCATGTTATGAACAATGAGATGGAAGCTCTATATTTAAATGATACTTGGACTCTTACCACTCTGCCCATCAACAGAAAAGCTATACCTTCTAAATGGGTTTATAAAATAAAATATAAACCTGATGGGAAAATTGAAAGATACAAAGCTAGATTAGTGGCTAAAGGTTGTGGGCAGAGAGAGGAGATTGATTATGATGAGATTTTAGTCCAGTTGTTAAAATGAGTACTATTAGACGTGTCATTAATTTGGCTGTGCAAAATAGTTGGAGTATTTTTCAAATGGACATTAATAATGCGTTTTTGTATGGGGACTTAAGTGAAGATGTTTACATGCTTCCTCCTCCTGGTTTTCTTGATAAAAATAAAAAAATGGTGTGCAAACTGAAAAAGGCTCTTTGTTGTTTAAAACAAGCTCCTAGACAATGGAATATAAAACTTGTTAACTTTCTCACCAAAGCTGGATTTTTACAAAGTAAAAATGATCACTCTTTGTTTACAAAGAACAAAGATGAGATCTTTCTTGTGCTTCTTGTTTATGTTGATGACATAATTGTGACTGGTAACAATGATAGTGAAATTAACAAGTTCAAATACTGGCTTAATCAAAGTTTCAAATTCAAAGACTTAGGTGAGTTAAAATACTTTATGGGAATTGAAGTATTGAGACTTAACAATGGTTTCTGTCTTAACCAAAGAAAATACTGTGTTGAGCTCCTTCATGAATATGGGATGCTTGGATGCAAACATGTTTGCACTCTAATGACTAAAAATGAGATTTTGGCTCACAAGTAAAGAATAGGTGATAAGTATTTGGCTAATATTACTAATTATCAAAAGCTTGTTGGAAAATTAATCTACTTGTGTAATACTAGGCCTGATATTTCCTATTATGTTCACTGCTTAAGCCAACACATGCATGCTCCCTTTCAATCTCACTTTGATGCTGCTTTTAGGGTCCTTAGATACCTTAAAAGTGCATCTGGTGCTGGCATAACTTACACTAAGACCCAGTCCAATACTATTAAAGTATTTTCTGACTTTGATTGGGCTAAATGTAAGATGACCAGAAGGTCTGTCTCTGGATATTGTGTTTTCATACACAACAATCTTGTGTCTTAGAAAAGTAAAAAGCAGACCACCTTATCCAGATCCTCTGCTGAGGCTGAATACAGGTCTATGGCTTCTGCTGTGTGTGAAGTTATGTGGCTCAACAAGGTTCTGAAGGACTTGAATGTCCCTACTTGTATCCCTGCTTCACTGTTTTGTGACAATAGCTCTGCTATTCAGATTGCAGCTAACCCTGTTATGCATGAAAAAACCAAGCATTTTGACATTGATGTTCACTTGGTAAGGGAAAAAGTTGCATCTGGACTTATTAAAACTGAAAGTTTCTTCTGAAAATTAAGTTGTTGACATTTTGACTAAAGGTCTTGGGAGTTCCCAACACAATGACCTTTGTTCCAGGTTGTGTTTGAGGTTTTTTTTGGCTTATGTCCTTGAGGAAGGGTGTTGAAAGTTGGTTGTTGTGTTGTGTCAAGTTCATAAGCCTTGAGGGGCTTGTTATGTAACTATTTTATGTGTTTATACCCGTTAGGCTGTGTTTGCTCTTTGTGTATTGTGCAAGGGTCCTTTATGGATATCTTGGAAACTTATGTTGACTGGAGCGTCTACCCTTGACTAGGGTTATATGATTGAGGGCAATGCAGCTTTTGGAAAATAACACACACACACGCACTTCTCACACTCTCTCCCTTACTCACCTACTTTCTCTCTAAAACCACCATACCTGCTACACATTATATCACCACCTAAATAGAACCAAACGTTCTAAAATGTAAACGTTTGGTTCTTAGATTAGCTTTATTAGTTGTAGTTTGTTTGATCTTGATGTATTTCAGATAACATCCGATCTGGGGACTATCTTTTCTTCTGTATGTAGAGTAGCATCCGTTTTGGGGACTACTCAGTTTATTTAAAAGGTTCAACATATTTGGTGTCTTGGTTTTTTAAATTTAACACATTCTCACATTGAAGTTTGGTCTAATAAAAACTCGCGACCAGCTAACATGTCTTGTCTTATTTTCAGCTAAACTAAAGGTATGTTTGACATTCTTAAGAACTGGAGCGGATTGCCACATGTAACTTATTTTTACATACTAATTTAACTAGCATGTCATTTAGGAGCTTATTTTTTAACAAGCTCCTTTAAACTCTATCAGTCAAACGAGATTTATTTTTAATATTAGCTTATTTTTTAAAAATAAGTTCATGCTATATATCAAGATTAACAAAAAGAATTAGTACCTGAAATCCCTTAAGGGTGACTAGTGACAAAATAATGCGCGATTTTCACTTAAAAATGTTCAAAGTCTTTATTTTAATTTTGTTCCAAACAACTTAAAATGATACGTAACCTGTTGAAAAAAAAAGACTTTATCCGAGATAAAAAGTTATAATAGTTAAAGTTTGGACATGTTTAACCAATGTTTTAAAAATCGATTTTAAATTCGACTCAGTCGAATCAACAGGTTACTGGGTCAACTCGAATCGACCTGAGTTAAACCGATTTAAAAAAACAATAATTGTATATTTTTAATGATTAACAAAACAATATATGTAAAAATAATGAAAGTACATATATTTAACATATAAACTATTTAATTACAATTATAATTTAAAAAAATAAAATTACTTCTCAAATACTTATAATTTAACGAAAAAATCGAAATCTAATCAGGTATCGACAATCGGGTTTTAAAAAAGTGAAACCCGATTTAATACGACATTTTTTAGACCGGAATCGAGTCAACCGCAGGTTTAAAAACATTGGGTTTAATCCGATGGAGAAGTTACCCAAAAATTTACTACCTTGACGTCGTAAAAACACACTCCGTTACCGTTAGCAGCAGCTAGCAGTTTATCAACTACTAGTAAGCAGTGGATAAAAACAAACAAACCCTAGATCCAACAATGGCGGTTGTACCAGATTTAACGCTAAATGCTACTGCATTACGTCATTCTCCGCCGCTCAGTTTCCACCGTCGTACCATTTCACCTCCACCGGTTAAGGTCCGATATTATTACTAACTGTTAATGTTTTTTTTAACCGTGTTTAATGGTACATTTTTTGTTTTGGTAATACATAATGTATCGTTGCCCGTTAACTTTCGGAAGGGGAGGGTTTTACCTTGTTTAAGTCTGTCTAGCGGTGATTAGTCCGTCAATAAGTCCGAAACTAGAGGGTATTTGGGTTAGCTTATTTATCCGGCTTATGAGCATATTGACTTAGGCTAATAAGGTGATAAGCTCCCAAGAATGAGCTTACGGGTTTTTGGTGGATTAACAAGCTAACCCAAACACCTGTTTGTTTAAGCTTATGTGTGGGCTTATGAGCTTATTTCATTTCATAAGCCTCAATTTTTCTGGCTTTTTTTTATGGCTTATATAAGTTTGTTACGAGTATGATATAAAAAGCCGAAATTTTTTACAAGATATAAGCTGAAGTCAAATAAGCTCGTAAAGCCACAAATAAGGATTTCTAGGAGCTGGTTTTAACAGACATTCTTTTGATTTGTCATAATAAAGACATACAGATAAACGTCGTTATCAGGAATAGAGTTATAGAACCACTTGAATGGCCCTATTTCGTAAGATGTTATCTGAAACATCCTAATATTTGGTTACCAAAGTAAGTTTTAAATAGATTCGATGAGACCTTCACTTATGGACAAACATAGTTTGATAATTATAATTCTAAGAAAAATGCATCACAATACATTTTGATTGTACTTGCTTGATAGAGTTTTAATATCAAGCCTTAGGTTCAAGTCAGTCCATAGTCTCGGTGTAACCATGATATGGGGCCACTTTATTTCATTGTTTGTAGGACACTCGTGTTTAGGTTTGTTACTATCCTTAACAAAAGACCGGTAGGAGGATTGTTTCCCACAGTTTCATGTTTGTATATTCCTTATTTAGATAGGAAAAAAGGGCATATAGCTCTTTGATGTTGTTATGTGTATATACCACTACATGCATGCTTCTTGCCCTCTTTAATGTGATATTAGTGTTCAACAAAATATTTTCTTTGTGTGTCGGTAAAAAAAAACATGCTTTTTGGGGGAGAGATGCTATTTCTTTCAGCAATCGAGTCACAGGTATCTAACATATTAATACCTAAATTATGGCCAATACCAGGTATATAAGCAGTGATTCCTCTTGAGGTTTATGATTTAGTTGTAGTAGCAAAAGGAATGATATGGTATACTATAGGGTTGGTTTAAGTTTGTTAACAGTAGATATTGATGTCATTTTCAATTGGGTCATTTTGTGTCTTTTGAATTTTGAACTGTAGGTTAATTACCTTTTGATGCATACTAGTGATTTACATGATTTTCCTATTAGTCATAATGTTTCTATATGTCCCTGTTAGGCACATCGTTTTCTTCAACTATACAGAGTTTTCTCATTTTGTCCACATTAGTATATATCGACATATCAATTTTGTGGTTTGAAGTTTTTTTCAAAGAAAATCAGCTCAACTGGAGTTATGTATACTTTTTTTTTTTTCAGTTTCTACTGACAATTCTTTGTGTTTTACATCACACTCTCTTCTCTGTGTTACTTTATCAGCTTCCATTTTTCCGTAAGTATATGGTCTTAGATTTTGATACATATCTGAGGGCCATGATGATTCATTAGCTGTTCATCTGACCCGTTAATTGGTCCATTTGTGGTAAAGATCTTGAAGGTCTTTGTTTGGACCGAATACGAAAAAAATTGCATTCTTTAAAGTTCAATATTATCTAAATGTCTGTATATCCTGAAAAAGACTAAGAGGACCACTAGTTAAATTAAAACGTGGTTATTTTGACATTGCTGCTCTCTTACACTTGTTGGGCTGCATTTTAGCAAAATAACCGTTTGTTAACATGTATTTCTGAGATGGAAGCTCTTTTCTGCAGGTTAACATTAGTAATTGTTTGAAAGGAGTATCTAGTGTGTCTAGACCGATGCTCAACTGGTCAGCTTCATTGACTCGTTTTCAAAGCACACGATGTCACTGTGATCAGCGTCTTAGGACCATTACTGATTTTGAAATGTCTGCAACAAGCATTCGCCGCGACAATGATAGCTTTCTATATAACGCCATAAACATGACTTTTCTTGAACGTCTCTCCCTTGCTTGGAAAATAATTTTTCCCTCTCCAACAATGTTACAAAACTCTAATGCCAACGTAGCCAAACAAAGGCTAAAAATGATTCTCTTTTCAGACCGATGTGCAGTCAGTGATGAAGCGAAGCAGAAGATAGTCAGCAATGTGGTCAATGCACTTCAAGATTTTGTGGTGATAGAACCTCAAGATAAAGTCCAGCTCAGCGTCTCTACGGACCCCACCCTCGGAACCATTTACTCTGTGACGGTGCCGGTGAGACGGGTACGAGCTGAATACCAAGAAGAAGATGAGGCAGGGACGATCGTGAATGTTGAATATAAGGACAATGGCAAGACTTCTGGTTCCGTCGATGTCAAATTTGATTTCTATGTTCCCGATGAATGATTTTTGTTTCCTGTAGTCTGTAGGGTAAAGATGAAAAAAACTGACAGGCATTTGTTGACAATCGGCATTAGATGTACAAAAGTTGGAGAACAATGTATCGGTTTATTGATTAAGACATGTATCTTGGCTGATCTTCTCGACCAAATTCATGTCATAAAACATATTAGAAACTGCTTTTTGAATGTTTGTTCATGGTCTGCTGTTGTTCCCTTTGTTTTTTGGTTGCGTGCTTCGAGTTTATTGTAGAAAACCTCTAAAGCTTGTACATATTTCTGAAATAGTTAATACTTTTAGTATTAATTCCTTTATTATTGGTGGTGTTTGTTATATGGCTATGTGAATGAGAGAATGGTTGTTGTTTCTTGTAATAGTGTTTGGCTTTTAAATTTGGGTATGAAACCAGCTAGCAAGTTTGGGTTTCCTCTCTTCTTTGTCAAAACGATATGTTCGTATCCATAGCGATTCTCATCGGCTAACTAAACATACAAATCTTTTGACAGAAACTCATTGGCAATTGATCAGTAAGTACTCCGTAATTTTATTTATAGTGTCGCATGTTGTAGGGAAAAATATCTTATTTTTTATATAAGAACAAAAATATAATATTTTTTTTTTAGAACGGCACTCAAGTCTCACTGAAATCCGTCCACCGAGTTATACCATCCATAACGGGTGGGACACGAACCACTAGAGGAAACCTCTAGAACTCACGGTTTCACACTAAAGAAGAAAATCATGGATTTTTGTCTCTAGGAGACTTGAACCATAACCAAACCCCTTTCCCAAAATCTAAGAGAAACCCAAGTGGCCAGCTCTAAAGCAATTGGTTAAAAAAAGTAGAAAACTTATTTAGTCTTTAGCTTGCAATTTATTTAGTTATCACTTAGATGCGATGATGTATGTTTTACGTATTTCTTATATTTTTATAAAAAAAAATTCTCATTCTCCACATTTAAATAAAACAAAAAAAAAATCATTTTATATTTTCTATTTTTTTTCTCTTTAAAATAAAAAATAAAAAATAATATAAACAAGTTTTCAAAATTTTCAACTATTTTTTTTCTCTAAAAATCATTCTTTTTTTTAAACCTTTCTTTTATTTTTATTTAAGAAAAGCTTATTTCTCTTTTGATTTTGCTTGTACATTATACATCCTATATATAAGGCATTATATTAGTTAAAAATTCGTAGGCTACTGTACCACTACTTTCTATGCCTCACAAACCCAACAGCCCACACGCTTTTATATAACTGTGTGTTAGAAGAAAAATATAAACAAAAACCCTCATCTCACAACTGCGTCTGGTGATTTACTCATCTTCTTCACTCGCCCCCTCTCTCACACTCTCAAACTCGAATGATTAAAAAATCACGTAACTCCACTTCATTGATAGGTATGCTACGTGTTTTATATTAAACCCACCATATTTATCATTTGCACAGATGTCTTATTTTCTATATAATATACTAGACAATCCCCTTCCACCGCCATTTTCTCACCTAAGAAAATCTTACATCCACCGAAAAAAGCAGAAATCAATTGATTCTGATTAAACAGGATCCAACATGTAAATTTGGGTAAGGGTGTCTTTAATTTCTTGTGTTTCAAACAATGGTTTAGGGTAGTTTTGTTTCTGAAGTCTTAGTTTTAAGGGATTTGATGGGTCTGGGTTTAGTAAAGGTATGATGTTATAAGTTTTGGGTAAGTTTGATTATATCTAATAATTTTGTTTGTTAATTTTTTTTGCCCAGATAATGAAGAACACCACTATCAGAATTAATGATGTTATAAGTTTTGGGTAAGTTTGATTGTATCTAACTATTTTGTTTTTAATTTCTTTTGTTACAACCACTTTTTTTTTAAGATTTGAGTATTGAATTAGAGCTTTTTTCTATTTGGCAGGTTTGGTTACGAAGGAATAAAATATGGTGCATATTATTCAGAACATGAGAAGAAATCGATTTTAGGTTTGTTGCTTAATAAAAATAATACTAGGGGAGTAAGGGGTACTTTGGTTTTTTAGAATATATAGGAGGCTTCTCATTCAGGACTTATTATAGATGAAGGATTCTGTTAAATTCATTACACTGTCAATTCTTGCCAGTTAGATTAGTTGGATTACGTTAGTGTTGTTGGATCATTTGGTGTTAGGCTTTAGTATTACTGACCATTATATTAGCAATTAGGCAGATTTAGTTTTGTTAAAATTGTAGGTTTAGTAAACTTTGTACTCCACTTATAGTTCCATTCGATTGTGGTCATTTTTTTTACTGTCAAATAGCCACGTTATAGGAGTGCATTGGATGATGGCGCTAGACTTTAACTACTTGCAAAAAAGGTGATGTCACTTAAATCAGTTGGACGTGTTCTGCTTTTAAGATGTGATATATAGATAATGGATAAACAAACTGATAGATTGTACGTCATTTACGATTTTAGTAAGGATCTAAGGGTTTATGTGTGAAATGAGCAAAAATAATATTTCACTATGCCCGAACGGTAGCATATGAGAAACTAGATAAAAATTTGACATGCTACCTAGATTTATATCTAGGTTGGTACTAAGAGGATGTTTCGGGTTGCTGACTTTTATATACCATAAGCAGTTATATGTCTACGATTCTGCTTATTTTGTTTATTTTCAACTAAAATAATCAGCTTGCATTAAGCCGGTAAAGAGCCAGCGCTGCTTATTTCACTTTAAAATTTCTTTTCCCGAACACCATTTCCAAAAATACTTGATTTTAGGCAGCTTATAAGTACTTCACTTTATGCAGAAGCGAAGGCAACGACAAGTTTCAAGGAAGGAGGCAATCTGTTGATGGAAGGATTAGCAATGGTGAAGCTTTGCTCTCTCAAGGGTTGATAATGGACAACTTTTTGTCTTGGAATGTAGATGGTATTCCAGCAATACCAGAGAAAACACGATTTTAGAACTTAAAGATCCGATGGGAGAAAGTCCGGATCAAACCAACGGCACCAAGCGGAACCAAAGTAAGCAATTTCGTGAATGTCACTTTTTGCATACCCGATTTTAGAACTTAAAGATCCGATGGGAGAAAGTTCGAATCAAACCAATGGCACCAAGCGGAACCAAAGTAAGCAATTTCGTGAATGTCACTTTTTGTATACCTATGAACACCAACTTATTGCTTTATTTAACTACATAAGCCCAACTTGATAAAGCTATACAAAATGCGAGCTTATTATATCTTCTGAACCTATATGAGCCTGTAATAAGAAGGGTATATAAGAAACTCAAGACGCCCCTCAAAACAACTTTTTTGTTTTGTATCATTGTATGTTGTTTGCTTATCAAAATTTTTTATATATTTCGCGAAGAGATTTGTATGTTTTTGCCCCCTCCCCTTCGGATTCCATATCTCTTTTGACTCTATATATGTGGGCACCTGATATCTATGAGGGTTCACCCACCCCCGTTACAGCATTCCTTTCTATTGCGCCTAAAATCTCTATTTCTGGTAATATTTCACGTCTTTCTATTTATGGTTCTTATGGAGCTACATTGCAACAAATCTTCTTTTTCTGCAGCATTGCTTCTATGATCTTAGGAGCGCTGGCCGCCATGGCCTAAACGAAAGTCAAAAGACTTCTAGCTCATAGTTCAATTGGACATGTAGGTTATATTCGTACTGGTTTCTCATGTGGAACCATAGAAGGAATTCAATCACTACTAATTGGTATCTTTATTTATGCATCAATGACGATAGATGCATTCGCCATAGTTTCAGCATTACGGCAAAGTCGTGTCAAATATATAGCGGATTTGGGCGCTCTAGCCAAAACAAATCCTATTTCGGCTATTACCTTATCCATTACTATGTTCTCATACGCAGGAATACCCCCGTTAGCCGGCTTTTGTAGCAAATTCTATTTGTTCTTCGCCACTTTGGGTTGTGGGGCTTACTTCCTAGCCCCAGTGGGAGTAGTGACTAGCGTTATAGGTCGTTGGGCGGCCGGAAGGTTGCCATGAGTAAGTCAGTTTGGGGGACCGAAGGCAGTTCTCCGTGGACCGAACACGTAGCTTACCGAATCAGTTGCGACAGATAAGCGTTATTGCATATTAAAACTTATGGATTTCCTTATTGAAAAGACCAATCCCAAACAGTCCCCCTTATAGTGATATTCATAGGAAAGTGTCGCACAATCATTGTTGTTGCATATAGGTTTATTATTTGGCTGGGAAAACCTCTAGTAATACGTCGTGTTTGATATTATTAGTCGCCGCTCACTGATTTGTTGGCTTAGGTAATTTATTTGTGGCTTAGGCAAACATAGCTAATTTATATTTGCCATTGCTCTTTATGAATGTATGGTGGGTCACTTACCTGTAGAATAGTAGACTTTTGTCTCTAAACCAACGAACAAGATTATTTTTACTTATGGTTGCCAATGCGTATTACGAATTACCTAACCAGATAAGGCTCAAGGTAAAGCTCCGTTTAATCTTTTCATGGAAATGCTTACATGAAAGATTGAGTCAGTTTTGCCCTTTAGATGCCCGTAAATGAATTAGCCATTTCTATCATGCATGCTCGATGGCCAGTAAATGAGTTGTATGCTTGATTTTTTACGTAGGGCAAGGGCGGGGTCACTTGATACATTTAACTGCGTATGCCTAAAGCTCCGATTTTTTTTACAGCGAAAACGCAGTGTAAAAACTGGGTGGTTGTTAACGGTGATGTGCGGACACATGTTCAGCCTAACTCTTATCTCAGAAAATGGTATGACTTCTGTTTATTTAGAACTTCTTACGTTTTTTTTAATTTTAGTGTGTCTGCATTGCAATAAAGAGATACAGTTAACATAAGGGATTAGTATCATTGTTACATAAAGAACATGCGTGTTCAAAAAAAATTACTACCCATCAAACATCAACTAATCACGATGTTTATCAGATACTCCTATCACATGAACCGGTACGTGACGTAAGAGATATAAAGACTGATATAATCTACATGGGCCAGTTTTCACTAGAGTTAATTGCATGGTATAACAACCAGCTACCATGTATCGTAACATCATAACGTTTTGTCTGAGACTTGATTTTAATAAAAAGACCACAATGTGACCTTGATATTTTATGTATCTTTGTTATACCTGATAATCCTATAGTGGATTACATATATGAAGGTAAGATTATTTTTCATGTCAAAGGAGCAACATGTAAGCGAACTTACCAATCTCTAATACTCTATGTTGAACCTGTTAAGAATCCTTTTCTCCTTATTTATTCTTCGGCTACGTTTTCCATATTATTTTTTACCAGATTTTTTGTACCTGCAGAAGTGCCATCATCGCTACCAGGCTCCTAGAACTTTGTTTCTCAGTCGGTCGATTTACCCGAGTCTCGGCAGCGTCTAAATGTGCCAGCAGCTGATCTTAAAGGAAATGCGCCTGGTTTTGAAGATGTGATGGGAACCCATCCGTCTCAAGGTTACAGTTTTAATCCATTACCGTTTTTCATCCTTCTTTATTCTCTGGTTATCTACAACACGAGGGGACCATTTGTCATATTGCATTTTTCTTTGTAACTTTTTAAATCTGTTTTGTGGTATATTTTCCGGTGGTCGACGGCCTTATAGAGATACTAATGTCGGGTTGAAATTGTTCTCCAGTAACACTTCCCGTCATCTATGTTTGTTGATAACATTAAAGGCACCCAAAAGCAATGTCAGGTAAGTTCTCTACCTTTTGGTTAGGGTAACCGGTACCCGCCCATGGGGCAGTTAATCTCCTTTATATGGGCACATATGAAACAAACGTTCAAAAAGCAAAAGACATCGAACATAATGTAAAATAACAAAATGGTCATATTTTGCTAGAACACCATTTTTGGAGTTAATACTTCAATCAAAACTTACATGAAGAGAACACATTTGTTTTGTAGGAAAAAACATTATTTGTTCCTACTCATTAGTAGATTTTTTATAGTTTTAACTTTAACAGGTCCTATTGATTTAATCCTTTTTGGTATTTACTTGATTATGAGACGTTACTAGATGGAGAAAATAGAGTTGTACTGTTGACAATGAAAAACTGATTCTGGTCACTACTCACCTACATGACCTGTAGTCGAAAAATTATGTAAACAATGGGTCAAAGTGACCCGAAATGTATTTTTATGGCATAAAATTACTATTGCAGGTTGAAATTTTTGAAAGCCAGCTTGGAGACTAATAAAAGCATCTTAGGAGTGGGTTGTGAAGGAGCAGCAAACAATTGTTGATGAGCCGGAGTGGGCAACGGTGGAGCGTCTGAATGAACTATCAGAACTGCTGAAAGAGATTGCGAAATTGAGGAACAACATTACAACAACCACCCTCGCCACCTCTAAGGTAGTTGGTTTGGACAACAAACTAACCGCCACCAGCGTGTTCTTTGGTCTCAAATAATGAAAGGGAGGGAGTGGAAGTCAAAAATAATTAATGATATCATGTTCTCAAGATTTTTACAAAACACAAAGGGAAGGTAAAGTGAATGTAAACGAGTCAAACTACATCTTCGAAGCAGATATGTTTTTTTGTAGAAATTTGCATTGTAACTACATGTTTATACTACTCTTTGGATTTTTGTTTGCTTTTTTATGCTAATTGTAAGTACATGTATTTGTTAGCATCCTATGTATGTTTGAAAAAAAAGGTTGTATTGGTTTGTTCGGCTGCTGATGGGTTTGCAATGATTGTTGGAACTTCAAAGCCATCTAGCACAAACATATTATCGTTTGCTTGCAACAAAACACTCGATAACCCGGGGCGAAGCCCGGTCTTAACTTCTTGTTCTTTATAACATGTCGTATTGAACATTTTGACACATATGGCGTGGAGCTACCACACCCTAATTCGTGTTATAGGTACTAATGCCATATTTATGACATCATTCATTCGCATACAATCGGTGAGCACAAACTTTGGTACTATAGTATAAGTGTATTGCAAGAGGCAGTCTGGCTTCTCAGGACGTTGGATTTGAAGCAACACCTCTTGCATTTAAAGAATTATCACATTCTTAATGCCGTGAGTTTTGGTAACTCGATTCCTCTTCTTCTTCTTCGGACAAACGTTGTCTAATTTTTTCAATTGAGAACGGAGTTAATGATGGCTACAGAAGGATGATAGTGTAGTATTGTTACCTTAGCTTAAAAAGGATACATTTCCTTAGAATCAGAAATTTACGTAGAGTTCATAAATTCATAAGAGGAGTCGAAGGAAAGTAATGGCTGCGGCGTCTTGAGTAATTTTCTTCGACAGTTCCGTAAGCCTGACTTACTAGCCGCTCTTCATGGGTCGGAGGGGGGCGAGAGCGCAAACTTATAACTCGGGGTGTAAAAAATCCAACTAAACCTGATTAATCAGATTCAGGTCGGGTTAATTAAATTAATAATTTTATTCGGATTACTCGGTATATCCGAATGAACTGAATACTAAATTGAATCAAACATCGGATGAAAATGGTTGGCTAACTCGAGTTTAGGTTTCTACTGACCCAAATGTGTGTATTTTTTATATCTATTTTATATAATAAACCAAAATAATTTACAAGTTTTTTAAAGCACAAAATATTTAATTTGTTTCCTAATATGGCACCAATGTACAAGTTTTTTAATACACAAGTCATAAACCACTTTCTTAAAATAGTTTCTACAACAAAGGGAGCGTCTGTTTGTAATTCAAAATTTTTTAAACAATTAAATTTCGAAACGCATGAGCTATTTTAAGTAATGTTTTTATGGCATTAAAATTATTTAATTTTAAAACGCGTTATGTGTTGTATTTGGACGCACCTAACCTAAAATAACTAAACCTAAAACCTATATAAACGCCCCCACACTACATCTGCAACACAAACTTAACAATGTGCGGCATCCATGTTTTTTGTGCAATCTCTTAGATCCCTAAACCTTTATTCTTAATCTCCTTCTTTTGTAATACTGCCAATAATTGAATGGATTTAGGTCCATTCATGCAACAACATTGATCTGATTGTTTTCACATATGATATGTATTGCTGATCATTACAATGCTACCAAGAATTGAATGGATTTAGGTCCATTCATGCAACGGCATTGGTCTGATTGTTTGCACATATAATATGTTTTGCTGATCATTACAATGCTGCCAAGAATTGAATGGATTTAGGTCCATTCATGCAACATCATTGATCTTGGCAGCATTCTGTTATAATGGAGATTAATACTGTCTAATCCCTTGGCAGCATTGTAATTCCTTAAATGCTTCTGTTAAATGCAGGATATAGGTTGATTTGATGATCAATGGCTTTTTGGTTGTTGCATCCAATGATTCTGTTAATTAATATTAATTGAAGGAAAATAGGCAGATTCATAATTAACATGGCTGTTGGATGCCGAACATGATACAGTTGGAATGGATGGGATCAATGCTGTTGTGTATAATCAGACTTTGTAATGTAAATTTATTCAATTTTATGCCCATACTGTAATTATGTGTTGAATTGATTAAACTTATTCACAACATTGTCCATATTAATGTATAAATTTATCCAATTTTAATTTTATAAAAATTGAATGGATACTTCTCTTATTTTTTGTCCTTAAATTTAGAATTATGTGGTTACAACTGTCATTGTTACAAAAACATTGTGATTTATAAACGCAATTTATAAAATTGTGTTTATAAACAACGTTTTCTGAACGGACCTAAATGCAATTTTAGGAAACGCAATTTATTTCAGGTTGTGGTTACAACTGTCAATAATACAATGTTTAAACAACATGTAATTAGGATTGTATTTGAATCATTGGTGGATGCAATCTTTAAGCAATAAATACACAGACAATAATTACAGTTGAATTAACTATGTTTACACTTTTTAATGCATTTAACATTAAACTAAGATTTTTCTTAGAAGTTTACAAAATACTTAATACACGCATGCATATAACTTCCTGTAACCATCTACTGCCTGTTCATATTCTTTGGTCAGATTATATAAACACATAATTGGGCCCATACATTCTTCAAATAAATAAAAAAAAATTATAAAATGTCTGGATCAAACAAGAGAAACTCAACTGCTGCCAATCTAGAAGAAATCCAAGTCAGTACCAACAAGTAAGTTACTTTAATTAATAACTTTAATTTGTTTTCCATATAAATTTGTGCTTTCAGGAAAACGCGTTTGGATTCTGTGCAACAAGACATAGTAATATCAGAAACCAAAATTAACAACCAAGTTAAAGCCTGCAATGATTCAACCATCGTAAACCATGATGATCCCTATGATGAGCATGATTGCTATGTCCAGGAAGTAGAGTTACAGCGGCAATGGAGGATGGAAGACGAAGAAAAAGCATTACTTGAACAACAAAGGTTGGATGAGGAAAAAAAGTGGTTAGTGAACGGCAGAGAAAGGAGCAGCAACAGAGATATGGAGAAGCAATTTTTGCACAACTTGAAAAGGAGGAAAGGGGGAACTTGCTGCGGTAAGAAGGGAACTGGATGAGGAGGAGGAGGGTGCGGATGATTTTTACTGTCATTACAACCCAATTAGTGAATCAGAAGAAGACATCGACAGCGAAGAAGATGATTTTATGGAGTCTCCCGATTATGATGAATTGCATCATTCGTTTGACCCTGAAAATCACCTAAGTTCAATTTCTAGATGTTGTTTTACAATCATGTAATGAACATCTTTTGTAATTGTCCAATGAAATTTAATGAATATTCATTTCAACTGTGTTTATTGTTGTTAGTTCAATTCAATATAATTTAAATTCTACTTTATAATATTGCACCCAATTAGCAAACAGATTAAACTTTAGCATACAAAATCCCAATATTAATTAACAGAAATTAAGCCCAATACCAACAAGTCATGCGAACTAACATCATTAAGCCCAGTTTAAACTTTAATAATGTCTGATTTTGTAAAATATTTAATCAATTTAAAAAATAGATATTGTTTATATAAATTCTATGATTTTATATTTAAAAATCTTTGTCAAATAGACATACAATAATCTCAGAAATTATTATAGAAAATATCTTAACTTTGAACCAACATTATGTTTCAAAAGTTATTTTTGTACAATGTTGACATTTGTATAAACACATTTAATGGTCTGTATCAAAACAGGTTTGTATAAAGGTTGTTTCTGTAAATATGATAAGGTTAATTAATATTAATTGTTCAATGAAATTTAATGAATATTCATTTCAACTGTGTTTATTGTTGTTAGTTCAATTTAAACCGACCCGTCCCGACCCGATCCCGACTTATCCCGAAACCGAAATCGTGAAAAACTCAAACCGAATCCCGACCCGAGTTAGGCCCGAGTCCCGAACCGAACCGAGTTAAGCCCGAGTTACTCCCGATTTGTGTGGTTTCCTTTGTGCAATCCCGAATTAATCCCGAGTCCCGACCCGAACCGAGTCCCGAAATCATGAAAAACCCATCCCGAATTCCGACCCGAAATTGGTCGATTTGTGTCGGTCGGTTTCGGTTTCGGTCGGGATGTGTCGGTTTTCGGTTGTCGGTCGGTTTTGCTCACCCCTAGTTCAATTCAATATAATTTAAATTCTACTTTATAATACTGCACCCAGTTAGCAAACAATTTAAACTTTAGCATACAAAAGCCCAATATTAATTAACAAAAATTAAGCACAATACCAACACGTAATGCGAACTAACATCATTAAGCCCAGTTTAAACTTTAATAATGTCTGATTTTGTAAAATATTTAATCAATTTAAATAATAGATGTTTTTTATATAAATTCTATGATTTTATATTTAAAAATCTTTGTCAAATAGACATACAATAATCTCGGAAATTATTATAGAAAATATCTTAACTTTGAACCAACATTATGTTTCAAAAGTTATTTTTGTACAATGTTGACATTTGTATAAACACATTTAATGGTTTGTATCAAAACAAGTTTGTATAAAGGTTGTTTCTGTAAATATGATAAGGTTGTTTCGATTTGTTGAAATCATATTTTACAATATCAGTCTAAATAAGATTATGATTGCAGGAAATCATACCAATTTTATCATTATATAAGTCAACTTAAACTCTTCAACATATGCACATCAAACCTTACTTATCTTAACAATGGCTACCTATGTGCCTGGCTACATCAATGATCTTTCTGGTGTTAAGGATAACGTGTTGCTTAGGGTGTGTGTGCTTAGTACGTGGATGCAGGAGGTTTATGGAAAAAATAACATAAAAATATGGAGGTTTTGATTATGGATGAGAATGTAAGTCACAATACCATTACAATGTGTACTTATACGTTAGTTTTTTAATTAATATATCCATAACTAACGTATTTTATGTAACTTTTTACTTTGCAGAACTCAAGAATGCAAGCCACTGTTCGTATGGGATTAGTAGACCAGTTCAAGGATAAACTGGTGGAAGGAAAGTGTGTTGTTATAAAACGATACACTTTGGGAGAAATCCAACCAAGGTTCAGAATGGTTGACATAGCTTTGTGGTTGAGTTTTTTGTCTAACACATAAGTGGAGCCATGTACTGACTACACTGGATCTCTCCAGGGATTTGCATTTACGGATTTTCAATCCATTACTGCTCTAACTCAAGAAGAGCCTGGACAGTTTGGTATGTAATATCACACTTGAAAACAATTTTCGTATTGTTGTCTATTCAATTCGTTAAGTCATTTGGTGATTATGTTTTTACAAACTGTTTACCAGATATCATAGGCCATATACTTTCTTGTGAGGATTTAGATGCATATGATAGAAATGGTAAACAAGGGAAGAAGAAAACATCCATGTTAGTCGATGCAGAGTAAGTAATAATAACATATTTAGGCTGAATAAAACTAAATGTTATTAGAGGTTAAATTTTTTTCACTTCTTCTATAATTTAGAGGTAATGAACTGCGTGCTACCATGTGGGGAGAATATGCTCAACAATTGAGTGACTTCTTGAACAAATGCTCTAGCCATGCTAAGATTGTGATGGTCGTTCAATTGGTCATGATGAAAACAGGGGATGGTAAGTAACATAAAATTTAACATTTAGTATTAAATAATACGTTTTATGGATGTTTTTAATTGAAAAATTATACTTATTATGATTTTGTTTATATATTACAGGACATATGTGCGTTCAGAATGGATACAATGCAACTAAGTTGTTCCTGTTTGACTGTTCTGAATCAATTACCGATGAGAACTTTGCTGACGTGAAAGAATACTGTGGAAGGTATTTTACAAGTTTTTTAAAACTCTTTGTTTTGTATTTATATGCGTCCGTCTTGCAGTTTCGTGTATTCATATATTTTGTGATCCTATTGCAGGCTGTTTTCTAATGACAACAAAGAGGAATCTGAAAATACGGTTACCCATATATTCACTGCTTCAAAGAATTCCACAAAGGATGTTTTCGTCATTGGATTCCCTCCTATAAATATCACTGAGCTTTTGGATGTCGAACATGTAATAATTTATAAAGTTTTTTAAAAAATTTGTTTATCATAAATAAGTGCAACAGATTATAACCATGTCTGCATATTTTTTTCTTAGGGTGTTTCAAGCATCATAATTGGAAGTATAATAGCCATTCACGAAGAGGAAGGCTGGTGGTATCTCGGATGCAAAGCATGTAAGAAGAAGTCTGTCAAGTCGTCGGATATTATTGATCTAGATACGGATGTAAAACCTACAATGTCATTGGATGGAAAAGACGAATGGCGTTGTCAAAGTGCAACATCGTTCCGGTTATTAAAACATTGTAAGTAATACATAAATAAATAGAAGCTAAGTATTTTTGTCAATTATTTGTTTTGACTATTGTTTTGTTGTGTAGTTTCAAGCTCCAAATAAGAGTCCAAGACGAAAGTGGCACAATGTCATTGACATTGTGGAACGATGAGGTACAATCGTTGGTTGGAGTATCAGCCTTCCTTTTGTGTGAAAAATTTGGCAAGGTATTTATTAATTTGTGTAATACTACTTACCTTGGACATGGTTTAATGGTAACCATAACATAATGCTACATTTCTGTGTAATGTAGTTGGATGTTTTCCCCCGGTCATTACTGGGTTGGTGGCAAAGAAATTTTCCTTCAAGGTTAGCAGAGACGAATTCAATGCTAAGAAGATTCTCCCTGTCTTTACTGTTTTGTGACTTACCGAAGATGTGGACATTATAGAAAGTCTTCGTCCAAACTGCAACACCTATAAAGGAGTCTGAAGCCACAAGCTCTGCCGCAATTGTGGTCATTCCTTTGGTAATCAAAACATCTAAATTATTATTCGTTGCTTATATTCTTTGTCATATAAACTTTTGTAATTTAATATTTTATTTGTTCATATGTCATAGGATCTTGAGTCTCAAACAGATGAGAATCACACTCCATTGTCTTCTAAAAAAGTTGGTGCTCCAAGTCCTGGTGACAAACGTGCTGGTGAAGACGACCTGGGAAGTGCAAATTCAAATGCAAAAAAGAAGGTTCTTGAAATTAAGATGGAAAAGAATCCTTGAAGTTCTCTATGATTTGAAACCTTCAACAAGGAATGGCTATTATGAATAATGTCATACTATATAAAAACGATATTTTGACACTTTTCGAGTGTTTTTGTAGTATGAATATGGTTGTTTTCTTTTTGATTAAGGAGTCCCAATCTTAATTTCTTTATGAACACAACATAATATTTCCTTTAAAATATTTGTTGCGGAGTCCCAACATAGACGTTTTTTATAATTTGATCATATTTGATTGCATTTGTTTTATAACTTTTGTGTTTGGACTAATAACTTATACTCAGGCATTTTCAAGAAAATAAGTCATCAGATTATTCTACAGCTTGGACTGGAACAACAGGTTTTAAGCAGAGGCTGTTCAAGACAATGAGTTTTCAAAGAGGTTCACCATAGCTTTTTTGATCAAGACAATGGCGCGTTTTTATCATTCAAATAATCATGTAAATACATTTACTAGTGTTATATATTGTTTGTTTGTAAACATTGGTTTAATAAAATGTCCTTATGGTATTTCAAACACAAATTTAATTCCCAACACACTTTTCACATGGTTTGTATTCCTTAAGTAAGTATAACTAAGTTTTGTTGAACAATTGTTTCTTGGTATGAATCACACAACATTAAAGTGATGTTGATGATGATGGTTAAATAGAGGTTTATGATCACAATGAGATTTATTTGGCATATGATGGCCAGAAATCACCAAGATTTCATTATTTTGTTAAGTTTAAATGTTAATTCAATATGTTACCCATTACAAAAAAGTTGTATACAAACATATGAATCCAGCCTAATCAAATCATTTTAATCTTTTTTTAAAGTTTTTGAAAGATATATATTATAGATGATAGCCCAAATCTTATGTATATTAAAGCCCCAATTACATATATATGAAAGCCCAGTTTTAAAGCCAATAATTGGAAGCCCAAATTTATGTATAAGTTTAATAATGAAAATCCCAATATTATATTTGTATACGGCCCAACTTTGATAATTCCATACATTTAGACACAAATTAGGTAATTAATCCAACATACAATCTGCTAACACATTATGACACAGTTTCACCATTCCATACAATAAAACACAAACATCCACATCATAATTATTCAAAGTTACCAAAAGCACCATGCTAACAGTGAACATAACAACCAAAGTTTTGACCCAAACCTAAAAACAGACATTTAAACAAAGTCTAAACACAAGCATCACAGACAAGGTTCATGAACACGTAATCCGTAAAAATGTTCAGCAGCAAAAGACATACAAATGTGATCGGCAATCACAAGTGTCATTTAACATACTTGGAATAAGGGAACCTGCATGTTTTCACCTTCCACCGCTTCTTGAACAACATCAATTAGCTTCATCCGCATCATTTTGGGTGTCTTAAAACCGCAAGTTTCTCCAAATACCCTCCACTTCCCAGCCATTTTGACGTGGCACAATCTTTCTGGACGAAGGCGGTCTGGAATCATTCTCAATTTCATAAGGAACCTTACATCATCATGAACAAGAAGCGCTCTGGTGTATGTACGCATCATATGTGTTACGCAGAAATCAGTCGGCAATGCCTGATTAAGACATATATTAAATACACATTCTCAGTCAACACTACTGCCTACATTCAATTTACTACTACATTTGATATTAAAAGAATTAAACCTCTACATATCTTCTTACACTATTGCCTACGTTCAATTTACTAAAGTTGAACTTTGATGCTCACCACTTGAGAAAGGTCATACATAAGAGCATTGAGCTCAATGTAGACAACGTTCACTTCATTGTTGTGAGTAGTATGTCCTTCCCATCCACATAAATTCCTTGCTCTTTTATCTGTCATGATATGTACATGTAGCAATTACCACAAGTATACATCTATATTTCTAAAAACTTTAGTACAAATACAATGTACATACCTTTAGAAGCATAAAGTGGTATCTCACGAGCCGGAATCCTCAACATTGTTGGGTAGATATGAGCATTAAACTTTGCTATCCTATTGTGCTTAAAGACAGACAATGTAGCCTATAGTTACCCATGTTTGTAAAAACCAGATTCTGTCCTTCCTGAATTTTTAGGTCATGACCGAGCCTATCCCACATGGTCCCGAAATAGGGAGTTTGATCGTACAACACTATTTGGGTCCGTTTGAATCCTCTCGTGGTTGAGTTTGTACTTTGTGTGGTTGACGTACACCTTAAACCTGGTCTTCCAAATGTCTTGCAAAAAATATCCCGGAAGAACCTGTAAAAAAAAGAAACATTTGTTTGATTCTTTCCACGAAATGTTTTCAGTTCAACCATCATTGTAAAAAGAAACATATGGAATACTTTTAGTTAGGTTTACTTACTTTCTAAATTGAAAATTGCTAATAATGGTGATTTACCAATCTTTGAAGGACTGACCATATGGCCTGATATGGTATTTTCTATGCATCATTATATCACTTCACTTTTTAAAAGTTTAAATCACAATGGCAAATATTTAAACAGACAAGCTATGATCCATGATGTAATCAATAAAATGCCATAATCCATTCCAAACTTTTTTCAGGTTTGCAACCTGAATATCATCTACTATGATTAATATAACTTTCAGTTCATCATTATCCACTTTAAATTGAAGTTACTATACGGATCAAAAAGACATGCAGATCATAAAAAATGGGAAACTCATTAGGAAACTTGATAATCAAACTATTAACATCTTGATTAAAAGTGACATAAACATTAGTCAAATCAATGATCCGTTCCAATAACTGCTGCATTAATATGTACATGAATCATATTATCTGCTAATCTTAATCAAAAAGGGATACCTATATATTTGGGTACAGTCAACTGATAATAGTATGATTTCAATCACTAATAACAGATCATACAATAAATAACATTCAATCTCTTTATAAACATCTCAGAACATACAAATTAAATTTATTGCACTGTTCATTTGTATAAGATGATGCATGCGACATCTAGATGATCAATTGACTATGAAAATTAATTGAAAAAAGGTAACGAGTTTACCTTAAGTTGTAGATAAGAACAATCGAGTCTCAGAAACTGTGTTTGTTAATGATCATCCGGTTTGTGCTTTTTATGTTTTTGATAATTTTGATATGGATGAAGTGTTTTGGTAAGTGAGATACCATAAATATTATGGTTATACGTTTCCCACCTATAGCCTATATTTTTTTTATTTAATTAAATTGGATAATTAATAAAATAGATCATTTATTTGGTAAATATTATCAATGTTTAATGAGAAGTTTAACAAGATGCATATGTTTGTTGCATGCATTATGTACTTTATATATTTTTTATAGTTTTTGCATGCGTTATGGAATGTGTGTGTTTTGTTTTTTTTTCATAATCATAAATTATTTAGGTGATTTTGTTGTCACCTAAAATCATTGTTTGTTAAAAACATGTTTATTACATTCAACAACAAGTATTCTTTTTATTAAAAATACTTTTATTTTGAAGATCAAGTACATGTTTAGTAAAATTTTCTCATTCCTATAAGAACTAATGGTTTTCATATTAAAAAACACATGCAAAAAACTATTTCTTACAATCAAAAACCTTATACCACATCATTTAAGGTAGTAATGTGTCTTTCATAAGTCCTTATTATATTTTTCATGTATGTTTTATCAATCAGTATTTTCATATGATGTTTGTCAATTTTATTTGTTGTAGGATTTTATATACTCTGAATATGAAGGATTTAGGAGAAAACAAGTCGTCAAACGCCGACAATAAAGTTGTAATTGATCTATCCGATGATGATGATGATGATGATGATGTTAGTCTTATAATATAATTATGATATCATTTATATTAAATAATTATACATATTATATACCCATAAAGATAACAATTTTTTTAACTATTTTTTTCCAGCCCTTCAAGGATATCAGTGATGATGTTAGTGTTAAAATCATCCATAACATATCATTTAAATGCAATTTTTATACATATGTTTAAAGTTAGAAGTCTAATTTATTATTTGTTGAGAAAACAATTTTGCAGCCATACAAAGATCTGAGTGAAAATGTCATTGGTCAAACCGTTGATGATGAAGAAGTTATTCATCTTGCTGATTCTGACGATGAAGATGTTGTTCCACTGGATAAAGAGAACAAAAATGTTTTTTTTTGGGTAAAAGGGCCTCATCCCCGGTAAAATATATTCCCAAAAAGCGATGAAGTACAATGGAATGTAGCGGAAATGCTACATTAACCTCAAGCTAACCAGCTTGAACAACCACTAAATCATATGACATGCCATATGAACTCTAACAAACAATTACAAAACAAATTACACCAATAGGAAAAAACCACCTAAAAGTGCATAAACAATGAAAAAATGAGATCATCATGATGCATGAGAAGTGCGAATATCCGGCTGACGATTTCCATGGCAATCATCAATCACTATATCTTCGTCAGTCTCACTATCAGCATTCACCACATCATCTGTTGGGCCACCACCATCCTCCCAATCAGTGCCATCATCCATCATACCACTCAAAGCACCAAAGGAATTCTTGTTGCTTGTCCCCGTTAGACTAGAATCAGGAGCCAAAACCTTATTATTAAGGAAACCCCTCTTAAGAATAGATCCATCCTTCTTTGGAGCAGCCGGAACTGAAGTACCTAACGAATCCTTTGGTTTAGTCATCTTAGAACTACCCCCTTTCTCAACAACACGATAAGAAAGATTAAGAGCTGCTTTAGTTAATTTAATCCCAACAACCTGATGTTGCTTGTTCTTACCCTTCTTCTTCTTCTTATTATTCACTACCACAAAACCATCATTATCATTAGCCATACGAGCGTCATCTACGACAACAACCTGTGTAGCAACCTCACTATTGACAACCAAAGGCAACTTAGGATATTTAGAATCAATATGATCAAAAATGAGACAAGTAGAGCATCTAGGAGGAGTCCACTCATACTCAATATCAATAGTCACAAAATTATGCCCTTTATCTTTCTCAATCGGGATAGCAACAACCATGGATTTTTTAAGAGCATCCGCAGCAGAAACCTCAATAAGTGCCCGAGCAAATGTACTTCGACCCCATGGATTGATACACATACTACTAGTATAAGAATCTAACATGATAGGTCGACCAATCTGAGATGTAATCAAGCTTAGACCAACTTCAGAATACGCAAATATAGGAACACGGTGCATTTTGACCCAAACCGGAGCCTTCCGAATCTCTGCCTTATGCAGATCAGTAACAGACGACCATACATTAAGAATTAATGGAACTTGACGAATCAGCCACGGGCCATTCTCCAAAACACTTTCCATACCAAAAAATGACAAAAAAGTAACAACTCATTTCTTTTATTGATTATGTATACATAATTTAAAGATATTTTATTTATACTTTTGTTCATGTTGCATTTTTAGGTTAATGATGAGGACGAATCTTTTTCGTGTTCCCGTTCAACAAAAAAAGCAAGGACTTTGCCCTCTACATTGGAACCTTTACATCTTATTGACGAAACCACGGATGAGGACATTCCTAACAGTGACACCGTTATTAACATGACACAATCGGAACCTTTACATCTTATTGACGAAACCACGGATGAGGAAATTCCTAATAGTGACACCGGTATTAACATGACACAAGGTGTTGTTAACGATGTCCTTTATGAAGCAACTGATGAAGAAAATGGGATTGATTTAGAACATTCAGATGATGTTACTAAAGATTCTCCAGAGAAGACTATTGATGATTTAGATTTTATTGATGACGAAGGTGCAACAAATGAAGAGTATGATCCAAATAACGATGTTTCGATGACGAAGATTACAAACCTGCAAGTAACGATGCAAGTGATGATGAGTATGATCCCGATAATGATAGTACGGACGATGAAGATGGCGATAATTGAAATATTGGAAAAAAAACAGGTTTAGTACGGTTTTCCGTTAAATAGGTATATGTTATATTTTTATGTTTCGGTGCTCATTTTTTTTGTTCGTTTAAGTTTATTTAACCTATCAAGCTATAAATAAACATTGTTTTAATTATCATTTTTGTTAATCGTTTAATTATATGTTTTGTAACATTTGTTTAACTTAAAGACTCATTATAATTGGCTCATTTATGACATTTGTATTTTTTTTCATGACTAAAAGTGTAAATAAAGGGCCTAAACACTCTTATATATAGAACCTTTGTTAATCTCATATAACACACACAAAAAAACGTATTCGTCTATGAAACCCTAAATCTCATTCTATATTCATTCACTAATTTCATAAACCTCCAAATCATAACATATACTAATCATGACTAATTTGAAACCTGAAATCATTCTTGATTCGTCCAAAGCAATAATTGACGAACCAAATGAAGAACAACAACAGAAACAGAAGGATAAGCAAGGAGATGTCAATGGCAGTACAAACAATGGTGTGGCTCAACAACACGCACAAAAAATAAATCAAAAGGTTGATGATGCGATTTCATTCCTTTTTTCTATTTTAGAAAAAGTTGAATCCACCAGAATTGGTAAATAACTTCAATTATAAATAGTTTCGTTATAGTTTTGTATAACCAGTTTGTATGTTTATCGTCACAATTTTTTTTTGTTTACAGCTGATTTGGACACCTCTGTTATGGTTGACTGGCTAAAACTGAATGTTGGGGATCATAATGATTGCCAAGAGGTCTTGAACCGCGTGAGTGCGAGGTTTCTAAAGGTCGATGCCATGATTCAAGAATTTCGTGCAATGGGACTTGAGTTAGACGATGACTGCTATGTTGACATCAACTGCTTCAGTGATGATTAAACATACATGGTGGACTATTGTTATCAAAAAATGTTTGTCTTATGTTTTTTGAGAAATAAATTTTATGTTTTCAGCTTTGTTAATGAAATCTCTCATTAATTGTATTTGATTCGAATTAAAATTAGTGTTGATCTGTTATTAATTGTGCCATTTTCAGTTACAATATTTTTACTAATTACCATAAATGTGACTTTTACAAATAAAATCATCTGATTTATGAGTATTAAATAAGAATCCCTAAAATCATGCATATTAAAATGTAACATTTATAAATATTGTTTGTTCAATGTTTTATGCAACTACACAGAATCATAAACACAAAAAATGTCTCTACGTCTGTACTAATCCATTAACATGGACGATAACAATCAAATCGAATCAAGAAAGCGTAAAAAGAAAGTTGTTGTGAATCAAAACACGTTGCATTCAAATGAAAACTCTTATTTCAATGTCAACATGAGCCGTCAACATTCAAATCAAGCTGCTCATACACAAGAAAAAAGTACACCGGCTCTAAAAAGAAGAGTATCACTTGCTGACATAATCAATTGTAAGTTGGTTGTTCACATTAAATAATCTATTCGTTTTTTGCATGTTAATCAAGATATTTATTTGTTTGTTCTTATGTTATTAGATGATCCACTTCATGGAGGTGTTCCAAAATACAACACTGCTCTCATAGGATAAATCAATATCACATGCTTATGAAACCGTCCTTTAAAATACTTTATGCTAAGTAGTTATCATTATAGTTAGAATGATTTACAGATGTATGAAAAAATATGCATTCTAATTATTTGGTTTGAACGATAATAGGTTCTTCTACGCATACTGGGAAACAAACAAGGCTTCCTTTACCAGTCGTTAGTAACTGTAAGTTAACCTGTCTGTTGTGTAAAGTATTTAACTTTTAGTTATGTTAATACACGAGTGACGTTTGTTTAACCAAAGAATGACATACAAACCTCTTGCAATTAAATGAAGTAACAGGTTTGGGAATAAATAGGAACACATTTGTAACTCAATTATCACCATCATTAGGTAATGTTCCTCAAGTTAGTCAAACAGGCTTGACAATTTCTGAATCACATACAGGTTAGTTCATACTGTTGTTAGTCATTTATTTGTCTTTAGGTTTCCTTACATGAGCATTGGTTAGACTAAACTTATTAACTGTTTATGAGTAGGTTCTTCAACACATCATACAATGTCCCAACAAGCAAGCAATAATCGGCAACTATTTTCTGGCTTTGGTAATTGTAAGTATGTAACCTTAAAAAGGCATATTTAGTTTTATTAGCACATTGGTGTTTTTTAAAGTAAGCATAACATCTCCGTTTATTTATCATGTTTCAGATTTCTCACACAATATAACCTCCATGCCAAGTCTATCACCATTATTTCAGAATGACCCTGCACGGTTTAGACAAACATTACTTCAAACTAATCAACCACAATCAGGTGTGTTATTTACTTACCTTAGTAACAATTTTTGGAGGTTAACATGACTATGTAGTATGTTTTACATTTGATTCATTATAACTTATGTTATATTATGTTAGGTTTAAATCAGCAATCTGTTACAAATAATGTCAAAAATAGTGTTAATACAAATGTTAAGACACCAAAAAAGCGCATTGCGTATGTGCAAGATAAACAAACAAATATCGTGACACCAGTGGTTGGTAGAGGTAGACCAAGGAAAACACCAAAGGTTACTACGCCTCCTTTTTCGCATGATATTAATACTAATACAACATCTGGAAACTCAACCGGTAATGTCACATATAGTTCATTACACTATTTATATGTTTGTAAAATATATACAATATATTTGGAAAGTTAATCTCTGAATCTATGTATGCAGTGTCCCAAAGTCCAATACTTACCAGCAACAACATCAATTTTAATCATTTTCTAAGCCCTGCAAACAGTCCAGTGTCAGGCGGTATACAAGTTTTAACATGTTCATCAACACGTGTCCCACAATCTCAGTTGAGTGATTTTACGAACGGTAATAACTCTATACATTTCATGTATAAATTAGTTAAGACATCGTTTAAAGAAAATACATTTATAAACATATTCAATATTTGCTTCAGTAACGATGCAACAACCCAAAATTGGTCGAGGTAGACCAAGAAAGACAGCGGATGCTACTACGTCTCCTGCTGCGTATGTTATTACCAAGGATCCATCATGTGCATGTTCATCAATGCGTGTCCGACAATCCCCCTTGAGTGATGTAACAAACGGTAACAACTTTATACATTTCAATCTTACCAAATGTTTATTCAATTATTATTTACTATCAATTAATTGATTCATTGTCACATATAATAATTTTTAGTTATTTTGAAACACCTTTCCCTCAAAGTATTAGGCAACCAGTTAGAAGTAACTCTAATTCCCAAGTTACAAAAAACATGCAATCTCTATCAGCAAATAACTCAACATACGCAGTCGGTGAATCATCAAGGTTGCCAACAAAAAATAAGCGGATGTCGCGAATACCTCAAACTCCGGTACGATTTAATCTTGGTGGTGACGATGGAAATGTCAGAAAAGTCTATGATAAATACGTTGGAATATCTAAAGGTATTAACATAGTGTTACTACTTAATGTCACACTGAAAATACTTTCCGTTATTCCCATTTTGCTTATTATTTTTGTTCATGCCCAGAATACTACGACCATGGCGACCCTATATATGAGTGCACATAATGTCATGCTTTGGTATGAGAGAAGGAAGCAAGAACAGGCAACTATAATCCAAACAACAAACCTTATAGTATATGTTGTCAAAAGGGAAAAGTTTTTATTAAACAACCTCCGTCGGCTTCAAAAAAGTTGGTTGATTTGTTTAATAACAACGATGCAAAGAGTCAAAATTTTAAAAACAACATCAGATCATACAACAGTATGTTTGCTTTTACTTCCATGGGAGGGACAGTTGACGACTCAATAAATAAGAACGGGCGAGGACCTTATGTTTTTCGCTTACACGGACAAACATATCATAAAATTGGGAGCTTGCTTCCCGAGAATGGTGAGACGCCCAAGTTCGCACAACTGTATATCTATGATACTGAGAACGAAGTAGATAACAGAGTAAAAGCTTTAAGGTAATTTATTCGTTACATTGTTTGCATGTTCTTGATATTGTTTTAATCCAAAGTTGCCTCACAGTTTATATTATTGACATGTTATGTATAAATTGCAGCGGCTCTAACACATCGTCCGCTCCTGCTAACGCTAAGCATCCTATTGACAGAAACATAGTTCGTGAAGTTAAAGATGTTTTGGACACCTCGAGTAATTTGGTTAAAACATTTAGAAGGGCGCGTGACAGTTACAATCAAGACACCGAGCAAAATATTAAAATAAAGTTGGTAGCCAAACGTGGTAAAGATGGATGGAACTACAATCTACCAACTGCCAACGAGGTCGCTAGACTGATTGTAGGTGACTTTGATGCTTGCGTAAATCAAAGAGATATTGTCACTGAAAAACGTACAGAAGGTTTCCAACGTATCAACATTTTCCATCTGATGTATCTTCCTTTGCAGTACCCATTGTTGATGCCGCGTGGACAAGATGGTTATTATCTTGAAATGCCTCATAAAAAAAAGTTTGTCCAAAGAATACCGGACCCGGATGAAGAAGAGAACAAGGACGGTGATGAAAAACGAAAATATGTTAGTATGCGTGAGTGGTTTGCTTTTCAAATACAAGATAGAACCAATCAAGAAAACTTATTTGTTCGTGGGGGTCGTTTGTTTCAGCAGTTTATTGTGGATGGTTATACAATGGTGGAGACTGAACGTTTGTATTTCCACCGGTCCAATCAGTCTAAACTAAGGTGTGATACATACTCGAACATCCGTAAAAGCATTGCATCTGGGAATACCGACCCAACAGTTCTTGGGAAACAGATAGCCTTGCCTTCTACGTTTACCGGTGGTCCAAGGTTCATGAAGCAGAACTATATGGACGCCATGGCATTATGTAGATGGTACGGATGCCCGGATTTGTTCATAACCATAACATATAATCCAAACTGGCCAGAGGTTGCACGATTCATGCGTGATAATAACCTTACATCTTCCGACAGACCGGACGTGCTAACAAGAGTTTTCAAACAAAAACTTGACCTGCTGGTGAAGGACGTGAAAGATATGCGATTGTTTGGGCGTACCCAAGCAGGTAAAGACAAAAAACTATTAGCTTAAAGATGTCCATTAATAACGAAACATTTCTTTGGTTATTAGCGTAATTTGTATTTAACTTTGAGTATTGTTCTTATTTTAACAGTTGTGTACACGGTAGAATTCCAAAAGAGAGGTCTCCCTCACGCGCATCTGTGTTTGTTCTTGCATAGGGACGACAAGGTGCCAAATGCTGAGAAAATTGACAAATACATTTCTGCGGATATACCGGATAAAAACGAAGATCCAGAATTATACAAATTGGTTTCTGATTTTATGATGCACGGTCCTTGCGATGCGGACGAGCCTAAACAGGTTTGTATGGTCGACGGCAAATGTTGCAAACGTTTCCCATTTAAGTTCTGCGAACGCAGCTCCGTTGACGCTGATGGGTACCCTGTATCTAAAACACGTGATAACGGTAGGTATGTGGAAGCTGCTAAAGGAGCTCAGCTACATAATGGTTATGTTATACCGTATAATGCCACTCTTCTAAAACGATATCAGTGTCACATTAATGTAGAGTGGTGCAGTCAGACCGGATCTATAAAGTATTTGTTTAAGTACATTAACAAAGGACCAGATAGGGTATCGACACAGTTGTACAGACCGGGTATAACGAAAGACGGTGAACAAGTTGAAAAACCTGTAGATGAAATCAAGGCTTACTTAGATTGTAGATATCTATCTGCATGTGAGGCGGCGTGGAGAATATTTGGTTTTGAGGTTCATTACCGAACACCTGTTGTTGAGCGGTTGTCGTTTCACTTACCAGGGGACCAGCAAATAGTTTACGACGAGAACTCAGACCTTGAAACAGTCATTCACAAGCCTACTGTTGGACATAGTATGTTTGAAGGTTGGTTAAAAATGAATGAACTCTATCCGGTTGCACGAGAGCTTACGTATGCTGAGTTTCCAACAAAATTTGTATGGAACGCATCTAAAAGAATATGGACCTTTAGGAAGAAAGGAAGAGCGATTGGTAGAATTCATAATGTGCCTATATCTATAGGAGACGCCTACTATTGTAGGATGCTGTTAAATAGTCCGAAAGGTTGTATAGACCATGGCGGGATAAAAACAGTTAACAAGATTGTTTATCCTACATACAAAGAAGCTTGCTATGCGGCTGGAAATTGGGCACCTCCTGCTCAAATTCGTGAGTTGTTTGTTACATTGCTGACGCAAAAGGAACTCATCAAACCTTTTGAAGTTTGGTTAGAAACATGGCACTTGATGGCAGAGGATGTGCAACGCAAGAAGAGAGAGCTTTTAAACGATCCATGTAAACCTTTATGCTCCTCTATTTAGTACACAACATGTAATTTAAAATTTTAAGAATGAATCCCATATGCTTATTTTTGTTTGATATACGTGATTATTTTGCAGATTTGATTGTCGGCGATGAAGAAAATAAGAATGTATGTTTGTTCTATATAGAAGAACTTATGCGATCCAGAGGTTATACCCTACGTAGTTGGCCTGAGATGCCTTATCCAGACGACAGATACATGACTACATTTGGAAATTGTCTTATATATGATGAGACTGATTATGATCCCGTTGAGTTGCAGAACGAGTATGAACGCCTGTACGCTTCTTTAACCGCAGAACAAAAAGGCGTTTATGACACTAACATGGGTTCTGTTGAGGAGCTAAGCGGAGGCGTGTATTTTGTTTACGGATATGGAGGTACATGAAAGACTTTCCTATGGAAGATACTAGCCGCTGGTATTAGGAGACGAGGAGACATTGTGTTAAACGTTGGATCTAGCGGTATTGCGTCTTTGTTGATGCTGGGAGGTAGGACTGCACATTCGCGGTTTCGTATTCCGATAAATTTAGATGAAACGTCTACCTGCTCCATATGTCCTCAAAGTGATCTTGGGCAGTTGCTAAAGAAATGTAAACTTAGTATTCGGGACGAGGCTCCGATGGCTAACAAACTTTGTTTTGAGACTCTCGATCGCACGTTAAAGGACGTACTGAGGACAAACAGGCATGAAATGAATCAAGAGCCATTTGGAGGTATGATAGTTGTTTTTGGAGGAGATTTTAGGCAGGTTCTTCCCGTTGTTCCAAAAGGATCACGTCAAGACATTGTAAGTGCCTCGCTGAAGCAGTCCTACTTGTGGGATCATTACAGAGTGCTTAAGTTGACAGCGAATATGAGACTTACAGTTGGTTCAAGACCAGAGGATGTTGACGAGATACGAGATTTTGCCGAATGGATACTAAAGTTAGGAGACGGTGAACTTGGGTAAGATAATGACGGAGAGGTTGAAATAGATGTGCCTCACGATATTCTGATAGACGCGACTGACGATCCAGTCATGTCTATTGTGGATTTCACGTACCCGAATCTTCTTGACAACATAAATGATGATTTCTACTTCCAAGAAAAGGCAATTCTTGCGCCAATTAATGAAATTGTTGACTCTATAAACGAGAAGTTGTTGGAAAGATTTCCTGGTGAAGAGACTGTCTATTTGAGTTGCGACAACATAGACAAAGCTGATCGTGGTGCTTCCGTCGATGAATCTGTTTTCTCATATGAGTTTATAAATGGATTGAAGTTCTCGGGTGTCTCGAATCATAGGTTAGCATTAAAGGTGGGTGTGCCTATAATGCTTTTGAGAAATATCGATCAACCAAACGGATTGTGTAATGGGACAAGGTTGCAGGTGCTTAATCTAACGAGAACTGGTATTAGTGCTAGTATTGTCAATAGAACACATTTCAGAAAGGTAGTTATCCTTCCCAGGTTAAAAATAACTCCATCTGACAAGCGTTTACCGCTAAAAATTGTCAGAAAACAGTTCCATATTTCACTCTCATTTGCAATGACCATTAATAAAAGTCAAGGACAATCACTTTCTAAAGTCGGTCTCTACTTACCACGTCCAGTTTTTACTCACGGTCAACTATATGTAGCTGTCTCTCGAGTAAAAAGCAAGAAAGGGTTGAAGGTTGTTGTATGTGACACAGACGGGAGTGTATGTAAAACAACTACAAATGTTGTATACAAGGAAGTCTTGCATGGTCTTTGACGAAGTTTATAATGGTATGTAATCTATTTTGTTTACATAAATTAAAAGTCTTACTTAAACTTCACGTATCCATTTGTAATCATTTTAATTTTAAACTTTCAGGTGTTAGCGACATGGACAGTTTCTTTTCAATCAATTGGGACTAACGTACGCCATATGTGAAGACCATAGCGGATTGAAGGCTTTTTTTTATTGTCACAAACTTTAATATGGCCACGAATGCTACATGTTCTTTCTTTTGTTGTCCTCATCTATTACGATAAGACGTTTCACTTTTTTAAATATAAACATCCTTTCATTTTATTTTACGAAAATCACTCTTTAAAGTAGTCTCGGCGTTAGACGCGTCTTTAAGCTAGTGATCTAATAAATGAGTACAAATAAGCCATTTTATTACATACTCCATATTACTTTGATTCGGTTTAACCCAAATCCCAAAATACGCGACACAAGTTGACTTGAACATGACAAAACTTAATTAAAATAAGGTCAAGTTCGGTTGTACTATCTTTAATCTTGACCCACCTTTAACATCGGATTCAACCACTTCTTATAACATATTTGTAACTTATAAGGCTAGATGAAATAGTGGGTAGTAATTTCACTGTTACATCAGCGCCACGTTAGTCTTATCTTTCCACTCACCTAACTTACTTTTCAACCTTACTGGTGGTGAGAAATTCACCGTCACGTCATAATCTATTTTTTCTTCTTAATTCTTATAATTAGTAAACTAAAAACGTCAACTTATACTCGTGGGAAACATCAACTCATTTAAGTTTATGTTTTTTTGTGAAAATGTGTTTGTAAAAAAATAAGTATGAAATGAAGTATTTATTGAGAAAGTGAGAATATTTTTTTCTTTTTTCTATTATAACGGCTAGTAAATGAATTTTGAAACAAACACATACAACTCATTTAGGTGAAGATTTCATCACAATACAAGTAACTCACGCATAAGTCTTTTGGGGTGGGGTGGGGTGGGGGGGGTGAGGGTGGGAGAGGGTAACTCGCGCGTGAGTTACTTATCCACCAAACTTACTCACTGTCAATCCAACAAGCCTAAGTGGTCAGGGTGGTGTTCGTGTGTGGTCCCGAAAAATGCCCGGAGACCAGGACACGTGTCACTTGCCGGAGCCGAGACTCGAAAGGAGCGTCGGAGCACCAACCCACGTGGCATGAACAATACTATGATATCATCAATGACGTTACCTGGCCATAGGTCCCACCTAGGACATTGACGTATACCCAAAGAAGAAAGGAACAACGTCAGAACCTATGAAGTACACAAACCCATTTCGGAAACGCGATAAGGTATGAACTGTCAGTATCAAGGTATCAACAATACCCTATATATTGTCTTCATATTTATTGTAAAACACACACTGAATATTCTGACAACACTATTAATACCATATAACATTCCATATACCGTTACACATTCTCACACCAGAGCTTGGTCCTGGGACAACAACCGGGGCAAGTTAACGTGTGTTGTCTCTTGTGTGTAGGTGCTTCATCTCCTTATAGCTTACGTGGAAGGTTCTCAGTCTCGTAGGCTTTACCAGAGGATTTTAATATCAACAAACATTACCCTATATATAGTCTTCATATTTATTGTAAAACACACATTAAATACTCTGACAACACTATTAATACCATATAACATTCCATATACCGTTACTCATTCTCACACCGGAGCTTGGTCCTGGGACAACACCCGGGGCGAGTTAACGTGCGCTGTCTCTTGTGTGTAGGTGCTTCATCTCTTTATAGCTTACGTGGAAGGTTCTTAGTCCCGTAGGCTTTACCAGAGGATTTTAGCATCAACATTTTGGCGCCATCCATGGGACCTAAACTTCAAACTACCTTGAGTATTTGATGGCGGGTCCTCAACAATCACCAGTCACCCCTACCGAGGCTTCGGGCTCGGGAGGAAATAATGAAAACCGCGAACCACTTAACGATGAAACCGAAGCTCACCTGACTAATCTTTGAGCCCTTATCTCGGAATACAACGATCGGCTAGTCGGACCCAATATCACTCCGTCCGCCTATCATTCGAAGAAACCGAACCAAGAAGGAACGTGGCCAAACCCATCGCCGCTCCAGAGCCTACGGAAGAGCCGAAGTAAGACTTGTCGAAACCATACAAGGAGATATCCCGTTCGCCCTTCACGAGACGAATCATCCAGTACACATCTCTGAAGCACATCTTGCCTCATCATCTAAAGCTGTATGGCAGAAGCACTGATCTGGACAACCATGTCACGCGATTTGACGGAGCTGCCACACAAGGGGATTGGCCCATGCCGGTGTGGTGTAGGATGTTCCAACAAACGTTGGACGATGCTGCCCGGGGATGGTTCGACCGCTTACCCAATGAGAGTATAGATAACTGGGTAGACCTAAGAGATCAATTCGTCAGAAGGTTTGCACTAAGGAGGAAGTGCACCAAGGAAGCTATCGATGTGACCAAGATAATCAGAAAGGCTCACGAAAGCCTGTTGGACTTCAAGGAACGGTGGACGGATGAGACAAGTTACATCGAGGGCGCTCCGGAGATAATGTTGATCTCTTCGTTTGTGAGCAACTGCAAATGCCCTGAATTGGCTCGGCGATTCGCCAACAAGACACCCCAAACAGTCACCGAAATGATGAAGAGGGTAGACGATTAAGTCAAGTCAGAAGAAGTGTATCGGTCCACCGAGATACCAAGGGGGAGTATGCGGACAAAGGAACCAAGCCCTTTCACAAAGCAGAGAGGCACAGAGGCTCGGGGCAAAAAGGGCAAGACCGTTATGACCGAAGGTCTGACAGAGGCAAAGAGCTATACCAGCCTTACCCGTAGTATCCTCCACCCCGCCCTTACGAAGCAAGGAAACCGCTCCCAATCTCAGCCATTGATTCATTGGTCCGGATCCCGAAAGAGATCCTGGCCTATGGAACTCATTTACGTCTACCTCCACCAGAACCGACCAAAGGAATGGTCAGAAGGGAGAACTTGAACAAGCATTGTGATTACCATGGTCAAAAGGGGCACTTGACCAATGACTGTTTCCAACTTAGAAGGCAGTTAAAAGCCGCACTAGAAGCAGGAAAACTCAACCACCTCATCCGAGACCATGAGCCGAGAGGAGGATACAGGGATAATCCTCTCAAAGCCAAGGATGACTACAAAGGGGGAAGAAAAACGATCAACATGGTTAGATCGTACAAGTCCGAGGAAAAAAGAAAAGAACCCACTCCAGAAGAGTGGGAGTGGATGCAAGCTCCCATCAGCTTTCCCGCTTTGAACGAGAATGACGCCTCGGACGAGCCACTAATAATTGAGGCAGAGGCGGAAGGGCACTTGATAAGGCGGATACTCGTGGACAACAGCGCGTCAGTCCAGATCATGTTCGAGCACTTTCAGCCCCTTATGTCCCTCATTCAAGAAAAGATTAGAGCCAATGCAGTCAAGCCTGGTTGGATTTTCGGGAGAGGAGTTGACACCGTTGGGGAAGGTAGAACTGGCCGTGTCATTCGGAACGGAGAAGTTAAGACGCATGATTAACTTAAAGTTCACCATTGTGCAAGCCATGTCACCCTACAATGTCATCCTGGGGCAGACCAGAATCAGAGCACTAAGGGCGGTCCCATCGACCGCTCATGCTATGTTCAAATTCCCAACCCCAAAAGGAATCGCCACGCTGGTTCCTAGAGCCTCCATAATAGCTGAATGCCGGATGCTAGACAAGCAAAAAGTCAGCCAAGGGAAAACAAATGAGGATGTTGTGGAGCATAGGACCGAGAAGGCCATGTCCCAAAGGGACGAGGCGGACAACCCACCCATAGAAGAAGTGTTGGTTAACCCAGCCCATCCAGACCAGTTGGTGGTAATCTGAAAAAATTTCTCCAAGGAAGGAAGAGAACACCTAATCGATCTGCTCAGACGAAGCCAAGACGTGTTCGCATGGACTCTAGTCGACATGACAGGGGTACCCAAGAGACTGGTCAAACACTCATTAAATGTCAACCCATCAGTCACTCCGGTCGCCCAAAAGCGACGAGTCCTCGGTGAGGAGAAGAGCAGAATAGTAGCCAAGGAGGTGGAAGAATGGGTCAGAGCCGGCATCGTCCGTCCGGTGAGATACCCTACATGTATATCCAACTCTGTCTTGGTCAAGAACTCGGATGGAACTTGGCGAATGTGCATAGATTTCAAAAATCTTAACTCTGCATGTTCAAAAGACTACTATCCCCTCCCAAAAATAGATTTGAAGATAGAGTCGGTAATGGACTACAAATACAAGTGTTTCCTAGACGCTTACAAAGGATACCACCATGTCCAAATGGACGAAGAGGACGAGGAAAAACAGCCTTTTACACGGACCAAGGAACTTATTGTTATACCAAGATGTCCTTCGGGCTCAAGAACGCCAGCGCCACCTACCAAAGGCTGGTAGCCGCAACCTTTAGGGAACAGATAGGCCAAAACTTGGAAGTCTATGTGGACGACATGGTCATTAAGAGTGTCTCATAGACAACCCTCCTGACAGACATCGCCGAAACCTTCAGTAACCTCCAGAAGATAAATATGAAACTCAACCCCAAGAAGTGTTCCTTCACAGTTGAAGAAGGGAAGTTCCTGGGCTACATGGTAACCTCGGAAGGGATAAGGGCGAACCCAAAAAAGACGAAGGCCATAATGGACATGAGATCCCCAAAAACGCTGAAGGAAATGCAATCGCTGAGCGGTAAGCTAGAGGCATTAAACCGGTTCGTCTCAAAGTCCGCCGAACGCTCTTTGCCTTTCTTCAAAACCCTGAAGAACATCACCAAGGAAAATCATGACGAGTACAAGTGGACCCCAGAAGCCGAAACCGCTTTCAAAGAAATGAAGAAAGTTGTGATGGACATGCCGTTGCTAACCACCCCGGTCAAGGGAGAAATGGTATTCATTTACTTGGCCATGGCAAAGGACGCAGTCAGTGGTGTGCTCATGGCGGAAAGGAAGCACGGACAGGTGCCCATTCGACATGTCAATCGGGTGCTACATGATGCGGAGCGCAGATACACCTCACTAGAGAAGTTGGTTCTATGTCTGTTACACCTGTCAAGAAGGCTGGGGAGATACTTCGAAGCTAGTCTGATCAAGGTGATCACTTATAAACCGATCAAACAAGTGCTATCAAAGGCAGAAGCATCAGGAAAGCTGACCAAGTACGCAATCAAACTGGGAGCTTACGTGATAAATAATGTACCCCGGAACGCAATAAAAGCACAAGTTCTGGCTGATTTTCTGGCTAAAACACCGGCAGGGGAAGCGCTAATATGCAACGGAAGTATCTGACCCCACCAAAGCAGAGTGGACGTTGTTCACAGATGGGTCGGCAAGCTCAAAAGGAGCCGGAGCAAGGCTTGTCTTAATTGATCCTACTGGCACGGAATACACATACGTGTAGAAACTAGAAGGGGGGTTGAATAGTTTCTCTTCGATTGGCAACCAAATTAAAATTACTTTCAATTTGGTTTGTATCAAAACTATCTTTTGTTTGAAGCTAAGTTGCATAATGATTAGGTTCAATTCAAATGCACTAGCAAAGATAATAGGTAAGTGTAATGATAATGAAATAAGTAAAGAGTAAGGAAGGAGACAACCTAGTGGGAAGACACCAAGAT
Source organism: Glebionis coronaria (assembly GCA_025667525.1). NCBI lineage: Eukaryota > Viridiplantae > Streptophyta > Magnoliopsida > Asterales > Asteraceae > Glebionis > Glebionis coronaria. The sequence continues at coordinate 382,244,149 of CM046880.1, read as the reverse complement.
TTATAGTGGTTTGACAACGAGGCTCTATCCTCGTTTCTACTCCACTCCTCGAGTACACCTACTCGAGATTTCCACTATATCCACAAGCTCCCTTCTTGGCGGAGAAAACCTTACATCGTTGCTTACATTATTTTCCGACACTAAGCTAAATGTCGAGACCTAATCTTTAGCTAGGACCAATTTACACAACGTTGCCTATTTCACAATTTAACGACGTAAGGCTAGATGTCGAGTTCTAATCTTAAGGTAGAACCAATCTTCACGACGTTGCCTACTTCACCATTTTACGACACAAGGCTAGATGTCGAGTTCTAATCCAAAGTTAGAACCAATCTTCACGACTCTTCACTTTGAAGCTAAGTGAGAACTTCACACAACACAACTACTAATCACTTTCAAGTTTAGTGAGAACTCACAAGACACAACCACATCACTTTATAGTTTAGTGAGAACTACTAATCAAATCTATTACAACTCAACTAGACTTATCCAAGTACACACATGTAGCTTGGATTTACACAACACAAATCCAAGCAAACACATATGCAATGGATGTACACAACAAATCCAAGTATCCACAAATAACTTGGATGAACACAACTAGTCCAAGTATTCATAAATACAATGGATTGACCTAAAACAAAAAGGGTATCATGATGAATATGACTAGCTCATAGATTCATCTTTATCACAACACTAGTGAGTGAGTGATCTTCTCATTAGACAAGGTAAAGGAGGGGATCAAGAGGATAATCATATGTAAACATCCTTAGCACTTTAAGTGATCATTTACTAATGATTATGCTATAGAAAATAGAAAGGGGGCTGAGAAAAACGTCCAAGAGGCTTATTAGAAAATGAGATTTGACCCGCTATTTAAAAGAGACAAAGTATAACGGATATATAACGGCTATCTGGGCGCGGTACCTTATCTAGCCTGGCGGTTCCATATCGCTAGGGAACCGCCTAGCCACTTAAGGTACCGCCCCTAGAGTACGCTTCGTTTTTTATCTTTTAGTGGGGTAGGAATATCTGAGGTATTTTAAGCCTTCAAAGGATATTCTAACAGCATTTGGAATATGTTATTTTCAAATTTTCATTTTCCATTTTAATAAAACATTTTCTAAAAAAGAAAGTTTATTAAAAAGTCTTTTGTCATATTAACAAAAGTGAGTTTTAAGAATAATCATTTTGATGATCACTAAGTATGATTAAGAAAGGTTGGTGATATGATTATTACCTTGATGATAGTGTTAGTTAAATAATTCGTTTTTATGTTCTACACTAAATGTGTTGTATAGTTTGTTGTGATCAAAACTAAGAAAGATTAGTTAACACTAATAATGTTTTTAGGCATCACTTGCATTAACAATCTCCCCCTTTTTGATTACGACAAACTATAAACTCATTTGCATAGAAACACAAAATAACGAATTATTAACGAGTTTATCACTATCATTTCTCCCCCTTTGTCGTAGCAAAAAGGTTAGCACAAGTCTTTGAAGAACATCGAACTTTGCTAGTAGCTCCCCTTGGTGGTTGCTCCCCCTTGCTTGGGCACCAAGTATATGAGCTAAGGTCACATGCTACACAAAGATTAGTAGAAAGGAAAGAAACACCAATGTATATATTATCACTACCTACTAAGTAACTTGAGAGAGAGAGAGAGAGAAGAAATCTCAAATTAGAAGCAAGTATTTTGCTAAGTTTGTCCAAAAGGGTAATTGACAAAATCAAACTTCAATCCAATGAAGATGATAAGCTTGTCAATGGGTTAAAGTTTAGAATTGATGGAATCACCCATAAGCAATTGTAAAAATTAACCATGATCAACTCAAAATAGAACTAAAGGGATAACACACAAAGGTTACATAATAGAAAAGACACAACAAAGTAGATAGTCATACACATAATATGAGTATCTAAAGCAAAACAAAATATGGAAAATAAACCACTAAGCATAAGCTATTCTAATAGTGATAATTTTCCAAGATTGCTAGAAAATAAAAGACTCTAAAGCAACTAAAGTAATAAAGACTCCAAGAGTAGTTAGTCCTTTAGTTGGAAAAATAAGACGACGATGCATCATTCGAAGTTTTGTCCACCGGAACGAAAACTTGAATGGGAGGTCGAGTGAGGAGGAATTCAAGAAAATTTAACTTCTCATACACATGAGCAAGTTCAATTTGTTGAAATCGACAACAAGCACACGAGGATCCATGATGCAACACAAAATCGGTTGATGGGCGTATGGCATCAAACCTAGGGTTTGGTGGTGGAGGGGTAATGGGTATGGAAATGTTTTCACAATGCCTTGTGAGGTTTGGGAAGGTTGAAAGATCATTGAGTTGAGGGGTATTGAAGGATTGTGGTGGTGGGGGAACATTTTCTTTAGCTCCGGTGATGGGGTTAATGGTATAAGTCTTATTCCAATACTTGATTGGAGAGAAGGTAGGGTTTTTGGGTGGTTTGGAGGAAGATGGTTCATTCTTCTTAACCCATATAGGTCGAACCGAGATTTTCGGTTTCTTTGAAAGCTTGGATGTGGAAGCTTTAGGTGAGTGAGGTTGTGACAATGAAATGTCAAGGTTATGAAAGGATGAGTTAGGCATTGTTAAGGTGTGAGAACAAAATCTCAAGGTTGGGAAGGTGTGAGAATGAAATCTCAAGGTTGTGTGAGAATGAATTCTCAAGGTTGGGAAGGTGTGAGAATGAAATCTCAAGGTTGGGGTATAAGTAAAATGTAATCAAGGTAAGAATTTGAATACAAAAAATGGAGTGTCGAGGAATGTTTAGTCAATTTGAGTAAACAAGGAATCTTGACAGGGTATAGGGTTTTAAAAGTTTTGACCAAAAATCGTCAAAAATTGATTTCTGTCCGCGGTACCTTAAAGGGACCGGCGGTTCCTTATCACATAAGGAACCGCGTGACTTTTAGTGAGCCGCATCTAGTGGACATGAAACCATGTTTTTCCAGGGTTTTGGGAAAAACTAAGACTTTTTCAAAAAGTTGCAAATCTTGGAACTTTACCTCTATTAGCACCAAATTATGCTAGGGTTGCATAAAGCAACACATTCACAAAGAATGTCTTGACAAAAGGTGACAAAATATTTGAATATCATTTTGAACCAATTTTAGTCAAGTTTTTAGAGGTTTTGATAGATTTAGGTTCAATTTTAATTTCAAATTAAAGTTGATTAATGTGCACATAAGGATAGAAACACATAAAGCTAAATCCATAGATCAACAACATGAAACGCACATGAAGGAAGCAACTACAATGACAAATAGAAAAGAAAGACAACTAACTATTACAAAGCTAGCTTAACATTAGATCTAGATTGGTAGTCTTCTTTGGCTTGGTTTTGTTGAAAACCATTTATTTTGAAAACTTCATCATTCATCTCCTAGGAGGAGGCATGGAGAACATGTGAGAACTCGTATTTTTTTCCGTGTTATTTTATTCTTTTATTCATGCTTCTTGAATTTTCCAACAGGTTACATTTTCTTGTATTCTTCATATGTAAATCCTGAGATCTCAATAATTTTATATAAATTAAATTTTAATTATTTTTCGGATCATTGATAATACTTTATTCGGAATTATAAAATTTTATTTAATTTTTCCATATTTATTTAAATCAAAATTTTTGATTTAAAAGCACTCGCGCGCGTTTTACAAAAAGTTTACCCGAATTGACAGAACGAGAACCGATGGCTAAATATTTCGACTTTGTGAAGTCAAAATAGTATGTTTATATAAATATTTCATTTTCGTATTATAACTTGCACCGAGTCGGAACGATTAGCGTTTTTGGAATTTAAGTCGGGCTAGAACTAAATTACATTTTGGGCTAAATTATATGTAAGATTGGTAGATGGGCCAAAAAGCCCATCCCCTTCTTTTCCTTTGTTTCGTCCAGCATCTCTCACAAAAAATAACATCAGACAAATTTATTAACAAAAAAAAAACATCCTCCTTTTCTCTCTTTTGAGGAACGAACAACACCATGATCATCACCATCATCAAAACAATTTTCAATTATTGTTCAATTAAACTACACCAAAATCATCCTTCATCAATCCTTGTTAAAACCTCACTCAAATATCATCCATGCATTTGATTTTATAAAAATCAAGAATTATGAGAATTGGAGGTTTTGGGATTTTGATCATTCCAATAGGTTTGTATTGTGTTATTAGGGTTTAGGCATTGATAATTTTTGTTAGAACCCTTGTTATAATTTTTTGGTTTTGGCCAAGTATTGATTTCACCATACATGTTATTGATTAAGATGCTTTGATTGATGTTAGTTAGTGTAGAATGCAATTTTGATTGTTTGGAAGGGATTAGAGTGGTTAGGCATAGTAGTTTTAATAACCAAAATTCGGACAACAGGTTTGTGAGCTCAAAACTCACATATTTTCCCACTGTAGGCTGTATTTTTATCACTTAGATGGATTCATTGACCCTTTTACATGTTAGTAGCGAGTTGGATGGGCGATCAACTCCTCCGGATGAGTGAGTTATGACCGATTTACGGTTGTGAACCCAATCTGACCCAACAGATTTGTATAGCTATTTTCTACAGGTCATGGGCCATATAATTGATCTTTTAACACAATTTGAGTTAGTATACATTATAACCTAACAAACGCCGCTGACCTCGCATCGATTGCTATCACGGTTTGTAATTTATGACCAAAACGGTAAACCCGAGTTCGAAAACCTAAATTCTGATTTCGTAACCTTCAAAGAATGCAATTTTCCAGATAATTGGTATTAGCTATTTACTCGTGGTTGGTATGGGACGAAAGTAGAGTCTTGAGGCTTTCCAATGGTGGAAATCTCAGACCCTTAAACCTTATAGGTTAACGGGTTATTTTGCCCTAAGTTTGACTAGTGCAGTTTGACTATTAGGTGCTTACGGTAAGGCTGTTAGTGTTTTGGACTTTTAAAAAGTTACGTAAACCTTTAGATCGAATGGTTGGACATTCTGGAAACCTCATGAGAGACCCGTTCAAGAGGTTAAAACCAATAGTTGTTGGACTTAGGGATTGGGAGCTACACCCTTTACAAAACAGCTATATAAAAAAAATGTGACTTTATGCCTACGCTTAAATAAATTATTGGCGTTTTTAGGTGTAAATTACTTGGGTTACTTGATTTGAGACCTTAGACTGTTATGTTATGCATTTTTATACAAGTTATGTGTCATGAAGGTCATGACCATACTTAAACTCGGTTGGTTGTGCAAGTTATATACATATTACATTTTTACAAAATATTTTGATACAATTGTTTTATATTTTTATAAAACGCATACTTAAGGGTCGTGATCACTCTTGTAGGTCGCGGGTAGCCCTTGGAGTATTTCCCATTGCCATCTATAGCCCGGTTCCCATATCCGTCACACTTGTACTAAGGTACTCTTGCCACTATTGTATTGCTTTAATTTCTATTTAATTAAATACCTTGATTATGAAATTGGAGTTTTTGTATTTAGACCATATTCTACTGATGTCAAGGTGTTATTATGATCATGATATGTCTTGTGTACTTGTAGAGGCATTGTTTAGGGTGTGCAAGTGTTTACGTGATGTTAGAAGTAAATTTTAGAGTCAAAAATGAGGTTAAGAATGATAGCAGATTGCTACAGCCATTCATGAAGTTTTTCTGCAAATAAGACCTGCAATTTTCTTGATTTTTGGATAGCCTTGGTTGTGTAGTACAATTGATGAGTCGGGTGGTTTTTGGAAGTGTCCGGATGAGTAAAATATGATCTTTTTATCAAAACTAGTCAATACCGACATGTGCGCCAAATTTGTGTTTGGGGTAAAAGTATAAAAAGCCAAAGTGGGTATTTTTATGAATTATTACAGTAACATAGGTCAAATGTGAACATTTCCAATTGGTTTCAAGTTAAAATCTTTTACGGAATGTAAATGATGGTCAAAATGGTTTTATGCAAATTTTGTCGAAAAAGTCAAATCTGAGTAGTCTGCACTAAAACTGCATTTCCCGTTGATTGGTAATAGCTTTGATAGTGTTTCTTAAAGATTTGAAAAGGTAATAATTTTATCTTTCCAGGGCCATAAAGTTTGAGTTTATAGTTATTATAGAACTCTTGATATGATACAATCTTTACAGCATGTTTCTGAAAATTTAGTGCAGCCAATTTGTTAACGTTAATTTTCGACTCAAAGTGTACAAGCGTTTGCTACTTATGGGTTTGATGAGCATTGTTAATGTTTATAAACATGATCATACAGTGGGTAAGTAGTGTTTTTAAGTCAAAATTGGTTCGAGTCAATAGGTTGCAATGCCTTGCGAGTTATAAGATGGTTTATGTACTAATAGTAACCAAAGTGTTTTCTAAACGTTATTTTTGTATCTTATAAGTTTTCGCGCCCCGTCATCGTAGGTCTTGGATGACTTAAAGTTTCTTGATTGCTTGTTGTTACTACTCAGCCCTCAAGTTCCATATTGATTCACCTCGTAGCTAAGGTGAGTTCATAGCCCCTTTTACTACTTGTACATTGTTTCTAAACGTGGGGTGAGATTTTACATGGTGGAACACATCCGTTTAAAAAAAATGTATGTTATCCAGAACTTGTATGCTATTCACTTTGTATGCTTTCCAACAGTTTTCATTGATATTATTGCTTATAGTTAATAGCCTTAAGTTTCCTCTCTTGATCATGAACCGTTAATTGTCCCGTATGCTTTGCGCTAAGCGCGAATGTTGTGGGTGGATCCATCGGGATTGACAATCCCCGTCCCGATTACCTTGACGCACTTACATTTGTTTATACTTGAGTATTTAGGCTGAATACTCCCTAGAGGAACTTACATTGAGTTAAGCTTCGGTTCATGAACTAAATAGCAATAATATTGGTTTAGGACTATGGTTAATGATCATAACCATTTTCTCTATTTACTTGTTTTACAAATGAATGCTTGTGTTCCACACCTTTACTGCTAAACCTATGAATATCACTCAACTTTATGTTGACGATTTTACATGTTTAATCTCAGGTATTAATACTTAACTTTGCTTGGATGGGAGCCCGCAGGATATTATCGCAGCTTGGAGATTTCTGTGTGTACTTAAATTTTGGTTTATCTAAAAACTGTCAGAAGTTTATCATGTATTCTTTGTAACTATAAGTTACAAAAACATAATTAAATTATATATTCCCGCTTATAAAAATCTGGGACCTTTGTTTAAAAACTCTGATTCTTTATGATTTAATGTATAAATTTTTATTACGTCAACTTTATGTCAATAATATCTCATTGTTTCTTGTACCATGACGTGGCGCCCCCTTGCTGCCTAGTTGTTCCGTACCTGATTTTGGGGGTCTCACAAATTGGTATCAGAGCGATAGTTATAGGGAACTAAGTCATTCTTCAAAACTTAGTCTATAACCGAAAAGTTCAAATATTTCATGTTTCTAAGTGTCAAACACAGAATCTGCCATTGCTGTTTGATATCTGCGCGGGTAACTCTCTAATCCTTATTATTTACTTTAATTATCGCTGTAGTATTTCATTTCCTGATTACATTTTGAAATATTACATTACCGTAACGACGATAATTACTATCTCTTTTCACAGCCTTTGTGCTTAATGAATTATCATTGGATATTACTGTGATTACATTTGCCCTTACTGTATTTCTTGAATTCTTATTCTTATGAATTGATCTTGTTACCATAATTTTAAATTGTTATGGCATTACATACTTGTATTCGGAGCGCGTATGCCGCCGACTTTTAATACTCACTTTTGTGAGTACTGTTTCTATTTCATCTATGCATGATACTTCGTATGCTCGTTCGTTTTGAACCGCTTGCTTTTCTCGACTCACTGTTACAAGTTGTGCGTATTCTTGTAATACCATTGTTTGGGATTAAGAAGTGTTGCTTTTAATGAAACTTCCGAATTTCCATTTTACTACCCTGTGCGTTAGTTCCACAGTTAAACCTCTTTAAGATATCTATTTAGATATCCAAATTGTTTTCCGACCATCTGTGATTAGATGCCTTGAAAATTAGTCTGTAGACCATTTCTGTAGCTCAACGTGTCTCCGAAAAATACTAAAGGACATCGTGTGAGTCGCACATCTCAAAGCATTCTTTAAAATCCGTGCTGAATAATATCGTGAGTTTTCGTAACCGTGAGTGACTTTTACGTCACCATCTTACACGGCACTCGTATATCGATTAAATATTATTTCGTTGACCATTCTACGTTTCGACTTAGATTTACAACGTTCGTTAGTATCTTGGAAACACCATCGTCATCTTGTAATTCATATCCTATGATATAACGTGGTGCTTGTTTGGAATACGATTTTACTTCTATAAACTTGTATCTTTCCCTTTCATTAAACCTTCCCACTCTGGGAGTGCAACTTGTTAATGTTCTATTTCTTTCTCGATATGTCTTATGATTTTGGAAAATCACGCCACCAAGAGACCTTCCTGCATTGCATCTTGAAATCGAAGACACGGATGTCATACGCCATTTTTGTTTTGTTAGATTACCGTTGGTATTCTTAAACCATTTTTATTCTATGTTTTTCTTTATATGCTTAATTGTATAATCTATTCTCTTTCGTCTTTATGGTATCCACAAGTCATGTGTGTATATAAATTCCGGGTCGTTATGAAGTTTGATTAAATTTCAAGGTGTCGAAAAATATACTTTCTGCAGAAAATCTACAGGTAATTTAACGGTGTCGAGAAAATATTTTTATAAAGTTCAGACTTAAAAATATGTTTATACTTGTTGAGATATTCGTTTAGACATAAAAATTCGAACCGTAACTCTTAAAAACGAGCAAGTTACGCTCATTTGAAATTTGTAAAATTTAAGAACTTATTTTCTGCGTATATGGAAATTATTGCTGATGCAGAACTGCAGGGGGGAAGAACCGTCATTTCTGATCCGTTTCGGCCTTCGGCCGAAACACGAAAGTTGTCTGAAATGTCGTTTTACTTCTAACGCGAGGGAACTAGTGTCGAAACTGAATATTTATGGGTCTTTTATCTAATAAAGTCTGCATTTCCTAAAAATATCATTTTGTTGACAGGTCTGATGCGAGGTCTGATGCGAAGGCGTTTTCGCCTATTTCTGGTCCGTTTCGAGTCTCGAGTAAAACTAAAAAGTTTTTTTTTAAAATGCCGTTTTACCTTTACCGCCTAGGTAACCACGTCCGAAAACTACTATAAACGGGTCAAATCTTAAAAATAAAAACCTGTGTTTTAAGATATATAGTAAAACATGCGCAAAACATGCATGGGCATTTTGGTCAATTTACATTCGGTTTCAGATCTTGAGTAGAAATAGAAAGTTGTTCGAAATATTTTTTTTTACACTAAATTGCTTTAGACTCCAAGTCTTGAAAATGTCATTTTACGGGTTAATTGATCGGATCAGACCTAAAAGACAAACTTGACTAAAAAAAAGTCAAAGCTGATAGAATTTTGAAATATGGTTTTTAGACGTTTTTGAGTTCGTTTGAGCTTGTAAAAATTTAACAAATGATATTTTACAACTAGCAAACATTGTTTGCGTTTGAAGACGTTTAAAAATAGTAACTTTGAGTGCGGGTTATACGTACATATATCGTGAACTTTGATATGGAGTGTTTTTCTGATAACACATTTAATAACCGAGTTTTTTTTTTCGAAAAAGTCGTGCATTTTTATGCGCCACTATTAACCTGTTAAATTCCTAAACTTTTGATCGAAAACTTTCCTTATATAGAAACTTTCCAAATATATAAACTTTTCGGGTTAGTTGTATTATTCGAAAACTTATATTCTACTTTCTTAAAAGCATATTTATGCCGAATTTTTACTATGTGCACGCATATGGATTCTTTATCCTTTCTTTTATACATGACTCATTTGTCATTTCATTTTATCTTTTTTTTCTCTTATCGCACCACTGATTTGGGTCAAGATTTGAAGTTCTCATTTTCATATCTTTCGTTATCATTTTGACATGTGTCTCATGATGATTCTGGCTAAAGATTTTGAAACCTTATCACATTGTAACCATTTCATTGATTTCGTATTAATTACCCTTTACTACCTTCGTGTAACCCACTTGCTATTTATACATTGCTATAATGTCACCATATAAACTCAAACTCGTATTGTTTGCAAATCATTTTACAAATCGTTCTACTTTGACTTTATAAAATACTTGAATGTTACTTTATAACGTTAAGTAATATTGTTTTACGATGTATTTTCACAAATTATTTTACGTTGGTCTTATAAAGAATTCATGTAACATCAAAATTGTTGATTTAAACATCTAGCCAATTATTTACTTGCGAAAAGTTTCATAAATCATATTAAATTCTATTTTACAAATGGCATTATATTCATATTTTAAATATATGACATGTAATACTAGTTTGACGAAACTGACCATCGCATTGCTAGTCCTAAATTATGCATGGCCTGATCACCTATGCATAATTTAGAAGGAGCCATGCGAGGCTAAATCAGTAGTCACCTTAAATATTTTAACCAGAACCAACTTTTTACATGTGTTTCTGAAAAAGTTAGATGAAATAAAGTTTTGAAAACTTTTACATATTATGCGAGTAGCACCCTTTCATGATATAAGCATATATTTTCTTGTCTTTTCTTGAACACATTACGAGTCTGCGAGTACATGTTTCTTTATTCAACGATATCTGTTCTACTTATTACCTCATTATTCTCTTATGATATAGTTCCCTTTACCACTCGTCAAATTAATGACCATTGATACCAAACTTGAAAGATTCAACGTTGTTATGCTTCTACATCGACCAACCTTCTTATCTATTTTGGTAGACCTTCGAAACGTCTCCGAACACGAATAGTGATTTATGATTGAAAGTGAACGATGATTTCGTGTATTTTTCATGATGTGTGTTAGATCTATCGTCTCGAAATTCGTTCGTGTGAACCATGTGTTGACTTCGCTCTCTCATTGCTAATGTTGTTCATTTTGATAGAATTACCCTCAAGTGACTTCTTAAGAGTTTTCTTTGATTCAAAAATTGTTGTGTGGCTTTTCTCTTTTGATCATGTATCAACTACCGAGAACTTAATAAATCGTTGTTGGTGACACCAACCGCTCTTGTGATTTAATCCCTTGCTAGATCCTCTGTTTCCCATTGTCCTTATCATCGATGCATCTATTCTATCATGTTCGTTAAGAATTTAGTACACGTTTCGTTTTATTCACTCGTGTTATTGCTTGCATACATTGTTGATTATTATTCGTTTCATACTCGTTTACTATTTTGTCACCTTTTGAAAATCCGAACATGTCACATGTTTACTATTCGATGCATTAAACACCTTCTTGGATTTCTAAAATTATTATAAATTCTTAAGAACGTTTTACACACTTTAACAAGTGTTTAAATTACCAAAAATCTGTTTCAAGTTAAATGTCGGATCTATGCATCATCTTTGGTAAATTTATAACTAGTGTTTAAAAGGACGTTATACCTTATCTTTTAAACTATTTGATTAATCATACTTTACTTTCAAGTTAATGAAATTACCGAGGTAACTTATATTTCTATTAATAATTCTAAATAATTTGGAAATTTGTTTTTCTCCAATCGTAACAATGAACCCAAGTTTTTATAACAATTTCATACAATCATCCAAAGATCTTAAGCCGATCAAAATAATTATTTAAAACCGAGTTACTTTTACTTTGAAATCGTGATCAAGAAAAAGAGTTAGTATTTTTACTTACTAAATATTAAATTTCTTCTTAATCCATATATAACATAGTTACAATTTTTCTTTACTAGTAGTTATGATTTCAAATCACAAAACGCTTTGATAAGCAACTTTAGCTATATTGACACCATTTTGAAAGTGTCGTAACATTTTAAAACCACAAGCAAACAACCCTTGTATTTTTAAAATCAAGCAAGCAACTAAGCTTAATTTTAAAGTAATACCAAATCCATTGTGGCAGCTCGTATTTCAAATGTTTATATGTAATTCATATTTCTCCTCTATTTCTCTAGTAAATAGATTGTTACGTCTTAAGATTTTGTCATGTTTTATAGTTTGCACGATTTACGATTCCTTGTCAATTATCATTCTTAACTCGTTTTAGTGCACCTTGTCTGTCTAAGCAATTTTATTGTTCATTATATCTCTTTATATTTCTTCGTACTAAAAAGTTATTAATTTAATCCGAGTTTGAAATTAATTTAAAAAGGAATTAAGAAGCCGAAGCGTAGTTGGAATTCCAATTGATAAGGTTCGTCGTGCTGTAGAAATTACTTATGAAAGCGATAAATCAATTCTAATATGTGTCTCCATTTGTTCGTATCTTCTTCCGTCTCCAGTTGAACTCTGAGGGACCAGAGTTCCTTTAGGGGGGTCGACTGTGAGAACTCGTATTTTTTCCCGTGTTATTTTATTCTTTTATTCATGCTTCTTGAATTTTCCAACAGGTTACATTTTCTTGTATTCTTCATATGTAAATCCTGAGATCTCAATAATTTTATATAAATTAAATTTTAATTATTTTTCGGATCATTGATAATACTTTATTCGGAATTATAAAATTTTATTTAATTTTTCCATATTTATTTAAATCAAAATTTTTGATTTAAAAGCACTCGCGCGCGTTTCACAAAAAGTTTACCCGAATTGACAGAACGAGAACCGATGGCTAAATATTTCGACTTTGTGAAGTCAAAATAGTATGTTTATATAAATATTTCATTTTTCGTATTATAACTTGCACCGAGTCGGAACGATTAGCGTTTTTGGAATTTAAGTCGGACTAGAACTAAATTACATTTTGGGCTAAATTATATGTAAGATTGGTAGATGGGCCAAAAAGCCCATCCTTTCTTTTCCTTTGTTTCGTCCAGCATCTCTCACAAAAAATAACATCAGACAAATTTATTAACAAAAAAAAACATCCTCCTTTTCTCTCTTTTGAGGAACGAACAACACCATGATCATCACCATCATCAAAACAATTTTCAATTATTGTTCAACTAAACTACAACAAAATCATCCTTCATCAATCCTTGTTAAAACCTCACTCAAATATCATCCATGCATTTGATTTTATAAAAATCAAGAATTATGAGAATTGGAGGTTTTGGGATTTTGATCATTCCAATAGGTTTGTATTGTGTTATTAGGGTTTAGGCATTGATAATTTTTGTTACAACCCTTGTTATAATTTTTTGGTTTTGGCCAAGTATTGATTTCACCATACATGTTATTAATTAAGATGCTTTGATTGATGTTAGTTAGTGTAGAATGCAATTTTGATTGTTTGGAAGGGATTAGAGTGGTTAGGCATAATAGTTTGAATAACCAAAATTCGGACAACAGGTTTGTGAGCTCAAAACTCACATATTTTCCCACTGTAGGCTGTATTTTTATCACTTAGATGGATTCATTTACCCTTTTACATGTTAGTAGCGAGTTGGATGGGCGATCAACTCCTCCGGATGAGTGAGTTATGACCGATTTACGGTTGTGAACCCAATCTGACCCAACAGATTTGTATAGCTATTTTCTACAGGTCATGGGCCATATAATTGATATTTTAACACAATTTGAGTTAGTATACATTATACCCTAACAAACACCGCTGACCTCGCATCGATTGCTATCACGGTTTGTAATTTATGACCAAAACGGTAAACCCGAGTTCGAAAACATAAATTCTGATTTCGTAACCTTCAAAGAATGCAATTTTCCAGATAATTGGTATTAGCTATTTACTTGTGGTTGGTATGGGCCGAAAGTAGAGTCTTGAGGCTTTCCAATGGTGGAAATCTCAGACCCTTAAACCTTATAGGTTAACGGGTTATTTTGCCCTAAGTTTGACTAGTGCAGTTTGACTATTAGGTGCTTACGGTAAGGCTGTTAGTGTTTTGGACTTTTAAAAAGTTATGTAAACTCTTAGATCGAATGATTGGATATTCTGGAAACCTCATGAGAGACCCGTTCAAGAGGTTAAAATCCAATAGTTGTTGGACTTAGGGATTGGGAGCTACACCCTTTACAAAACAGCTATATCAAAAAAATGTGACTTTATGCCTACGGTTAAATAAATTGTTGGCGTTTTTAGGTGTAAATCACTTGGGTTACTTGATTTGAGACCTTAGGCTGTTATGTTATGCATTTTTATACAAGTTATGTGTCATGAAGGTCATGACCATACTTAAACTCGGTTGGTTGTGCAAGTTATATACATATTACATTTTTACAAAAAATTTTGATACAATTGTTTTATATTTTTATAAAACGCATACTTAAGGGTCGTGATCACTCTTGTAGGTCGCGGGTAGCCCTTGGAGTATTTCCCATTGCCATCTATAGCCCGGTTCCCATATCCGTCACACTTGTACTAAGGTACTCTTTCCACTATTGTATTGCTTTAATTTCTATTTAATTAAATACCTTGATTATGAAATTGGAGTTTTTGTATTTAGACCATATTCTACTGATGTCAAGGTGTTATTATGATCATGATATGTCTTGTGTACTTGTAGAGGCATTGCTTAGGGTGTGCAAGTGTTTACGTGATGTTAGAAGTAAATTTTAGAGTAAAAAATAAGGTTAAGAATGATAGCAGATTGCTACAGCCATTCATGAAGTTTTTCTGCAAATAAGACCTGCAATTTTCTTGATTTTTGGATAGCCTTGGTTGTGTAGTACAATTGATGAGTTGGGTGGTTTTTGGAAGTGTCCGGATGAGTAAAATATGATCTTTTTATCAAAACTAGTCAATACCGACATGTGCGCCAAATTTGTGTTTGGGGTAAAAGTATAAAAAGCCAAAGTGGCTATTTTTATGAATTATTACAATAACATAGGTCAAATGTGAACATTTCCAATTGGTTTCAAGTTAAAATCTTTTACGGAATGTAAATGATGGTCAAAATGGTTTTATGCAAATTTTGTCGAAAAAGTCAAATCTGAGTAGTCTGCACTAAAACTGCATTTCCCGTTGATTGGTAATAGCTTTGATAGTGTTTCTTAAAGATTTGAAAAGGTAATAATTTTATCTTTCCAGGGCCATAAAGTTTGAGTTTATAGCTATTATGAACTCTAGATATGATACATTCTTTACAGCATGTTTCTGAAAATTTAGTGCAGCCAATTTGTTAACGTTAATTTTCGACTCAAAGTGTACAAGCGTTTGCTACTTATGGGTTTGATGAGCATTGTTAATGTTTATAAACATGATCATACAGTGGGTAAGTAGTGTTTTTAAGTCAAAATTGGTTCGAGTCAATAGGTTGCAATGCCTTGCGAGTTATAAGATGGTTTATGTACTAATAGTAACCAAAGTGTTTTCTAAACGTTATTTTTGTATCTTATAAGTTTTCGCGCCCCGTCATCGTAGGTCTTGGATGACTTAAAGTTTCTTGATTGCTTGTTGTTACTACTCAGCCCTCAAGTTCCATATTGATTCACCTCGTAGCTAAGGTGAGTTCATAGCCCCTTTTACTACTTGTACATTGTTTCTAAACGTGGGGTGAGATTTTACATGGTGGAACACATCCATTTAAAAAAACTGTATGTTATCCAGAACTTGTATGCTATTCAGACTTGTATGCTTTCCAACAGTTTTCATTGATATTATTGCTTATAGTTAATAGCCTTAAGTTTCCTCTCTTGATCATGAACCGTTAATTGTCCCGTATGCTTTGCGCTAAGCGCGAATGTTGTGGGTGGATCCATCGGGATTGACAATCCCCGTCCCGATTACCTTGACGCACTTACATTTGTTTATACTTGAGTATTTACGCTGAATACTCCCTAGAGGAACTTACATTGAGTTAAGCTTCGGTTCATGAACTAAATAGCAATAATATTGGTTTAGGACTATGGTTAATGATCATAACCATTTTCTCTATTTACTTGTTTTACAAATGAATGCTTGTGTTCCACACCTTTACTGCTAAACCTATGAATATCACTCAACTTTATGTTGACGATTTTACATGTTTAATCTCAGGTATTAATACTTAACTTTGCTTGGATGGGAGCCCGCAGGATATTATCGCAGCTTGGAGATTTCTGTGTGTACTTAAATTTTGGTTTATCTAAAAACTGTCAGAAGTTTATCATGTATTCTTTGTAACTATAAGTTACAAAAACATAATTAAATTATATATTTCCGCTTATAAAAATCTGGGACCTTTGTTTAAAAACTCTGATTCTTTATGATTTAATGTATAAATTTTTATTACGTCAACTTTATGTCAATAATATCTCATTGTTTCTTGTACCATGACGTGGCGCCCCCTTGCTGCCTAGTTGTTCCGTACCTGATTTTGGGGGTCTCACAGAACAAGGCAAACAAGAAATCTTGCAACCTCCTATGTAGTCCAAACATTTCCATCCTAAGGTTATGGATGATGTAGTGGTTGTAAAGACTACATGGACAATTAGGACCATGTGTTTCTTGAAACCCATAGTATGGATCACCCAAAAGGAGGGAAAGTGGAACACCCAAAATTGTAATGTTTGAGTTGGGTGGAGGTGGAGGAGGCATGTTCTCCAAGGGTGATGTGGGTGAGAGTGGAGGCATGTTCCCTAAAGGGGAAATGGGTGAGTGTGGAGGTATGTTCTCCAAGGTTGGTGAAATGAGTGAGTTAGGAGGGGCAAATGGTGAAGTCACCACGGTGTCATCAAAGTCATTCACAAATGGAATGCTTTGGATTGGTTGAGGTTGTGTGGTCACATCCAAGGGTGCACTTGGAGTGAAGGTTGAAGAGAGCTCATTCATTCTTGAGTTGAATGAAGAGGAGGTAGAACCAATGGAGTGGTTAGTACCACGGGTGGATGTGGTCTTGCATGGTGCAAGGGGTGGTGAAGGTGATGAAGAAATGAGGATAGGAACCATCTCATTCTTAGGTGTGTGGAAGGGTGAGGAGTTAGGCTTGGCTACCTTAATCCTTATTTTGAGTGTTTTCCTTGGGGTGGAGGTCTTGGAAGTGTTTGAGGTTTTGGTACAAACCATGGTTGTTTAAGGATTAGGGAAGTATGTTTGATGTGTGAAGAACATGAAAAACAAGGTGGGTTTAAATGGGTGAGGGGATGATCCAAACTAGTAATGGGTTAAAATCATTTTAGGTGAATAATGAATTTAGGTAAGCTAGTTTAGGAAATGTGCAGTTTATACAGAATATCATGTAGTGTTTACACAGAATTGAGAAAACAGTGTAAAGCAAAAGATGTTGTCGGGCACAGTGGCCGGCGGTTCCTTATCTAGGACCGGCGGTTCCTTATCGATAAGGATCCGCGGGTCGATATGGAACCGCGACCAGAGGTCTTTCAAAATTTTCACATCCCAAATTTTGGTTAACCCAGATTTTTACCAAAGGATTCACAAGCCAAAGTTAACTACTGATCAAAATCTAAGAAGCTAACTATCATAAGGCATGCACAAAGCTATGTAAATCACAAACATAATGGCATAAACAATATTTAGGAACAAAATAAATAACAATCCAAACATGTAGCATAAGTTAATACACATCCAAAAAAATTGTTCAACATTACATGTTTACCAACATGTATTCTTTGAAATACTTCAAAGCTTTCACCTTCTCTTTTTGCCCAATCCCTTGATCATATTCCCCAAATACTTGAATCCCTTCCTTGACTCAACCCGATGTTCATGCAATTCACCTCTAGTCCTAAGATTTTCACGGTAGAGATGCTCCATGTTAAGATCTTCTGGTACTTCACTAGAGGAGTAATGAGGTGGGGGAGCTAAGTCTTCAAGTCCATCCACGAATGAGTTTGAGGATGGGTGGGAATTACTCGAAGAGTTGAAGTGAGAACTAGTACCTATGCCATCACCATCACTTGTTGGCATGTCCATGTCCTCATCATCCATCTCTTGATGATCGGATTTTCGCGATCCTCGATCACTTCTTGTCTTTCTTGCATATGCCTCTTGAATAGGCAACATAACCCGATGAACCGGGTAGAAGCAAGAAAGATCGAGGTGGGGAAAATCATGAGAAACCCTTTTGAAAAGGCGAGTAAGAAGCATAGCATAGGGAAGGTTTGTTTTGGACTTTGAAAGGGCATAAATGTTTCGTCGAGCGATATAGAATGCCAAATTGTACTTGGTGGATGTAAAGATGCAACTCAACATATGCACCATACAAGCCGGGATATGATCTCGGTTTCCACCAAGACAAAATACATTCTCCCTAAGGATATTTTCCCATTGGACCATAAAATCCTTAAGGTCGCTAGAGAGCACTTCATATCGATTCACATTTCGTACATTTGAATGAAGGCTTCTCACAACGTTTCCATCACGCTCTTTCGAAATGATGTCAAGGATGAACTCTAGATCAATTTCGGTGAGGTCATTTGGAGGTTTATCGTAGGATTCCGAGAGAGCATCAAGTCTCCATTTATCCATAAAACGACAAGTGCCTTCATATGGCACACCGAGAATTTCACCAAAGTTTTCGAGGGAGTATTGAATCAATTGATCATTCAACACGAAACGAATGAAAATTTCTCCATTGTATTCAAGCATGGAGTAGGTGCTAAAGAATTCAAGAAGGAATAAGGGGTAAATATCTTCTTCTATGTTGAGCAAGCAATCAAACCCCGAAAGCTCAAACATAGATTGGATATAGTCATAACCCGTTATTTCCTTGTCAACGACTCTACCCTCATGGAAACAACGAGTAGAAAGGGATGGAAAAGCGTTTTGAAGTTGGGGGGAAGCATAGGTTTGGGAAAGGTTTGGCATGTATTGTCAAGTGTATTGATGATCCTTTTGATATTGAGAAGGCATGATTAGTACCTAAATAAACATAAGACAATATTTTTCCAATCACTCATATGAAAAGTAAAATCAAAAATCAAAAAATGAAAAATACGAGAATGTGTTATATCAATTTCTTGACAAACAAAGGATTGAATCCATATCATTCTCATGTTCACAATGTAGCTATTCCATTATTTACCAAGAACATATGAACTATGTTGGATCAACAATGGACTTAGAACATTGGTTTTTCAAAACAAGGTTTTTAGGTAAGCATTAACAATGTCATTACCTATTTGTTCATGGGTTCATCTCAAATGCATCTTTTAACCAAAATCATTTGCCCAAAATTCGGATTTGTTCTACAAGTGGGTTTTAGTGAAATCTTAATGAATATGAACCTAAGGAATCATAGTAAAATAACCATGTCAACCCACATTACTATTAAGATTTTAATTCAATTTCAATTTTAAAAATCCCCAATTATGAAAGGATGAACCCTAGAACAAAATGGATGAAATTGAAAGAAAATACTTACAATTAATTGATGTTAGATGAAGGATGAGTGAAACCCACAACTTGGAATCAATTAATTTGAGTGATTGAAGGTTTTGGAAGCTTCAACAATGGTGGAAAAAGGGTAAACCGTCGGCTGTGTGTTTTTGGGAGAGAGAGATAATGGTTTGAAAAAGAATAAAATAATCAAACTGGCGCTCTGACACACTTTACTGCCCGCGGTACCTTATCGATAAGGAACCGCGGGTTTGAGCCGCCTAGATAAAGAACCGCCTACATAGGCAGGTTTTTATCAATGAAAAACGCCAAATTTTAAAAACCAAGTTTTTCTAAGATACTTAAAAATATATCATGAACCTTTTAGAATAAAATTGGATCATCAAGACACTAGGCAATATGTTTTAATGAAGGATTACGAGTTGAATCAAGATCGAAAATAATCGAAACGGACAAACGACTACTCGTAGCAAAACAACAAAGTGGAGAGAAGTCAAGGGAAGTGAATCAAGACTAGGACCAATGCTCAAGGGATTAATGACAATCTTCAAATAGTGGTAACGAAGAGCTTGTGTCACATATAGTGGTTTAAGACGTGCCTTTCCGGCGAAACGTTAAACGGCTTTGGTAATGAATAAACACAAATCAATTATTCAAGTATAGACTAAGATCACTTTCAATAATAGTCTTAGTCTAAACCAAAATATGAGCAAGGTATTAATTCACTTTCTCTCCCACAAAGGGCCTACTAACCGTATGGGTGCAAACCATGGAAATCATGCTTGATACTTTAAGCTACTACTAACTCACTCTACATCACCATAGTGAGTCAAGTATCCAAGCAATGACGGTTTGAGAGGATAAAAGAAAAGAAACACAAACCACAAACAAATGTCAAGGCAAGGATGCCAAGAACAAGCACATAGTCAAGTAATGATCAAAAGAATGATCAAAGGGCGTGTGGAAGAACGAAAGCGTACCTTGGCCACAAACAGCAATCCATCAAGGAATCAATGCTATGCCCAACAATGACTATGATGAGTACTAAGTCTTCAAGGACTAGTATCATTCCCAATCATCTTGGTATCATCATTCAAAGATATTGAAGATCAATGAAGATGAGTCTTCTACAAGTGCAAGTATCTCAATCCGCAATCAATTCAATGATTGATCTTCATGAGTACCTACACAAGACAAGATGCAATCTAGTAGATACATTTCAAGAGTAGATCTAAAATGTATAAATACTACTAATCTAATTGAGATGTAATATTACCAATTAAAAAGACCTATTTTCAAAGAAAACATAGTTTTGACCAAAGAGAAACTTTAGTACAACCTGACCTTCTAATTTGAGGAGACAATGGATCGATCCAAGTTTGAAAGTACAATATACTTCAAAGATCTTGATTGACCATCTCTCTGATACCAATTGTAGAAACTAGAAGGGGGGTTGAATAGTTTCTCTTCGATTGGCAACCAAATTAAAATTACTTTCAATTTGGTTTGTATCAAAACTATCTTTTGTTTGAAGCTAAGTTGCATAATGATTAGGTTCAATTCAAATGTACTAGCAAAGATAATAGGTAAGTGTAATGATAATGAAATAAGTAAATAGTAAGGAAGGAGACAACCTAGTGGGAAGACACCAAGATTTACAGTGGTTCGACGACGAGGCTCTATCCTCGTTTCTACTCCACTCCTCGAGTACACCTACTCGAGATTTCCACTATATCCACAAGCTCCCTTCTTGGCGGAGAAAACCTTACATCGTTGCTTACATTATTTTCCGACACTAAGCTAAATGTCGAGACCTAATCTTTAGCTAGGACCAATCTACACAACGTTGCCTACTTCACAATTTAACGACATAAGGCTAGATGTCGAGTTCTAATCTTAAGGTAGAACCAATCTTCACGACGTTGCCTACTTCACCATTTTACGACACAAGGCTAGATGTCAAGTTCTAATCCAAAGCTAGAATCAATCTTCACGACTCTTCACTTTGAAGCTAAGTGAGAACTTCACACAACACAACTACTAATCACTTTCAAGTTTAGTGAGAACTCACAAGACACAACCACATCACTTTATAGTTTAGTGAGAACTACTAATCAAATCTATTACAACTCAACTAGACTTATCCAAGTACACACATGTAGCTTGGATTTACACAACATAAATCCAAGCAAACACATATGCAATGGATGTACACAACAAATCCAAGTATCCACAAATAACTTGGATGAACACAACTAGTCCAAGTATTCATAAATACAATGGATTGACCTAAAACAAAAAGGGTATCATGATGAATATGACTAGCTCATAGATTCATCTTTATCACAACACTAGTGAGTGAGTTATCTTCTCATTGGACAAGGTAAAGGAGGGGATCAAGAGGATAATCATATGTAAACATCCTTAACACTTTAAGTGATCATTTACTAATGATTATGATATAGAAAATAGAAAGGGGGCTGAGAAAAACATCCAAGAGGCTTATTGGAAAATGAGATTTGACCCACTATTTAAAGGAGACAAAGTATAACGGATATATAACGGCTATCTGGGCGCGGTACCTTATCTAGCCCGGCGGTTCCATATCGCTAGGGAACCGCCTAGCCACTTAAGGTACCGTCCCTAAAGTACGCTCCGTTTTTTGTCGTTTAGTGGGGTAGGAATATCTGAGGTATTTTAAGCCTTCAAAGGATATTCTAACAGCATTTGGAATATGCTATTTTCAAATTTTCATTTTCCATTTTAATAAAACATTTTCTAAAAAAGAAAGTTTATTAAAAAGTCTTTTGTCATATTAACAAAAGTGAGTTTTAAGAATAATCATTTTGATGATCACTAAGTATGATTAAGAAAGGTTAGTGATATGATTATTACCTTGATGATAGTGTTAGTTAAATAATTCGTTTTTATGTTCTACACTAAATGTGTTGTATAGTTTGTTGTGATTAAAACTAAGAAAGATTAGTTAACACTAATAATGTTTTTAGGCATCACTTGCATTAACAATACGCCCTCCGTCTCGACTTCAAAACCTCAATAACGAGGCGGAGTACGAAGCGTTGCTGGCCGGACTTAAACTAGCTGAGAAGATGGGAGTGCAAGCCCTCCAGACTAAGGTAGACTCAAGGTTAGTCGCATGGCAAATCAACGGTGAATTCGTGGCATGCAACGAACGAATGAAGAAGTACCTCGCCAAAGCCATGGAGCATGTAGCCAAATTCAGCAAGTTTGTAATCCCAAACATTCCAAGAAACTTGAATCAAAAAGCAGACATTCTAAGCAAGCTGGCATCAGTCGCTTTCAACCACCTTACCAAAGAAGTGCTAGTAGAAGTGTTAGCGTCCCGGTCAATTGAAAAAGGAGGAGGTCAATGATGTGGTAGAGGAAGAGCTAGACAATTAGATGACTCTGATCATCAAGTGCCTGCAAGTAAGAGTATGGCCCAAAAACCCAGACGAAGCTAGGAAGCTCCGAATAAAAATACCACAATTTGTCATCGAAGGAGAAGTCCTGTTCAAGAAGTCATATCCCTCTCCCATGTTGCGGTATGTAGGCCCCCTCCAAGCGAACTACATTATTCGTGAGGTATACGAAGGGGGGTGTGGGATGCATCCCGACTACAGATCTGTGGTAGCAAAAATAATGAGACAAGGGTACTACTGGCCGGCGATGTACCAGGACACATACGAGGTAGTGGTGAAATGTGATTCTTGCCAAATCCATGCCTCGGTCCCAAAGCTTCCAAGAATCCTAATGACTTTAATCATGTCCCCATGGCCCTTCTACCAATGGGGCCTCGACATCCTCGGGCCATTACCTGAAGCACCGGGAAAAATCAAGTTCATCATAGTGGCTATCGACTACTTCACCAAATGGATCGAAGATAAACCATTGGCAAAGGTGCGAGGGAAGGATGTGAAAAATTTTGTATGGGAAAACATAGTGTGCAGGTTCGGTGTGTCGTGAATCATTGTCACGAACAACGGAACCCAGCTGGTGAATGACCCATTCAAGGGATGGTGCGTCAAATGGCAAATCAAGCAAATTAACACCGCTGTCGCACACCCGCAAGCCAATGGACTAGTAGAAAGGGCGAACAAATCCCTCATGCATGGGTTGAAAGCGCGTTTAGGGAGGGAGATGACCGGATGGGTAAATGAGTTACTTAGTGTCCTATGGGCTCACCGAACCATGATGAAAACCAGTAACGGAGAGACCCCGTTCAACCTCACCTATGGAAGTGAAGCCGTTATTCCGGCTGAGATAGGAATGAGGACCTATCGAACGCTCATGCTCAACGGAGGGACGAATGAGGAAGAACTCCGCCTAAACCTCGATCTCATCCAGGAAAGAAGGGTGATGGCAGCCATAAGAGAGGCCAAGTATAAGAAAAAAATGGAGCAGTACTACAATAAAAGAGTGAAGCATATAACATTCAAGGCTGGGGACTTCGTCTACCGAAAGAATGAGGCAAGCCGAGTGATAAAACTGGGCAAGCTAGCCCCTAACTGGGAATGTCCATATCGGGTCACAAAGGCGTTCCAAAACGGATCCTACAAGTTGGAGACAATGGAGGGAAAATAAATCCCGAGGAAGTGATACGCCATGAACTTAAGAAATTGTTTCATGTAATCATGAACGAATGTAAACGATTATCTATGATATAATATACATCCTCCCTCGGTAAAAAGGGAGGAAATTTTCCGAAACAAACACGCGATAGGTACAACAACCGTGAGAACAAACACCCAAAACCCCCTGACGAGCCTGATCAGCTCGAAAGAAGAGGACCGCTTGTAAAGGTCGAGAGCCTCATCGAGCCGTCCTATTGGTTGTAAAGGTTAAGAGTCTCATCATCCGTGGTAAAGGTTAAGAGTCTCATCCACCGAAGCATAAGACCGCTTGTAAAGGTTAAGAGCCTCATCGAGCGACAACCTATGGGTTGTAAAGGTTAAGAGCCTCATCAACCGTGGTAAAGGTTAAGAGCCTCATCCACCAAAATGTAAGACCGCTTGTAAAGGTTAAGAGCCTCATCGAGCGGCAACCTATTGGTTGTAAAGGTTAAGAGCCTCATCAACCGTGGTAAAGGTTAAGAGCCTCATCCACCAAAGCATAAGACCACTTGTAAAGGTTAAGAGCCTCATCGAGCGGGAGCCTATTGGTTGTAAAGGTTAAGAGCCTCATCAACCATGGTAAAGGTTAAGAGCCTCATCCACCAAAACAAAAAGACCACTTGTAAAGGTTAAGAGCCTCATCGAGCGGCAGCCTATTGGTTGTAAAGGTTAAGAGCCTCATCAACCGGGGTAAAGGTTAAGAGCCTCATCCACCGAAACAAAAGACCGCTTTCAAAGGTCGAGAATCTCATCAAGCGGCGGCCTATTGGTCGGATCCAAAGCAAAAGGTTGCGTATTAAAGAAATAGGGGACCCATAAAGCCCCATAAGAGGCCGAAAGCCTCATCCGAGCTGAGCCAAAGGCTGAGGCAGACTCCGACACGAAAAAATTGGAAAAGTATTACATTATTAAAGATAACCGGAACATACTCTAGCCCGAATAAATTTGTTTAGTCATTACATCATTAGAGATAACCGGAACACACTCCGGTGAAAATTAAAGCAAGTTCAAAACATATGATAAACAAAAGATCACAACAGCAGATTAGGGAGGCCCGGGCTTACCATCAGCTTGGGAAGTGGAAGAGTGGGTAGGCACAACCGGAGGAGGGACAACTTCCTTAGGGACATCTAGAGTCAGATTCAGTAAAGTACCGATGGATCAGTTGAAGGATTGGCTCACCTTTGCCATAAACGGGTAAGACGGGGTGAACAACTTCTCGCACTTAGCAACCCAAGCCTTGGCTTCCTTCTCGTCAAAGAACTCGGCCTCGTATAAAGTCTTGGCTAAGGATTCGGTTGTCTGGTTCACCTTATACCGTCATACCACCCACCCGAATAACAGACCGCAACAACCTCATCAACATGCTTCTTATACTCGGAGCTACCATGAAGGAGCCTAACAACTTGAGGAACAAAATACCTCACAAGCCTTCTCCGGTCAGAAGCAGCCTTGCCCAGGTTCGCAGAGAGCTTGATATTAGCCGCCTCAGCATTCGAAGCACGCTTAGAAGCACGTTCGAGCTCTCCCTCTTTCAATCCTAAGGAACACTCCAAATCCCGGACCTTTTGATCCTACTTAAGGGCATTGGCTTCGAGGGCTTCAACACGAGCCTTCAACTCGGCCTCTCGGGAGGTGCATCCAGCATGCTCAGTTTCCAACTGCTTGTGTTGAGCATAAATCTGCTCCAACAAAATCTTCCCCCGTTAAAAATCAGCAGCGTCCCGGCTGGTAAAGTTAATAAGCTCCCGGTGATCATGATTTAGCAGCTCAAATTGTTGGATGATTTCAGTCTGGTTGAGGGTAGTATGGGCCAAGGCATGGTATCCTTGACGGATTATCTCATGATTTGAAAGAGCAGTCAAGGCTTTTACTTCAGTAGGCGTGCTCATATGCACCAATAACTCCTTCGCAGCAAAGTGACTGTTAATCAAGACGTTATTCTGGAGCCTCTAGGAGGGGACGAAGGTCGCAAAACGCTCATCACCATCATCATCTTCGCCACCCTCCTCTTCAGCTGTCGCATCCGACCCAACATCTATGGAAACAAAAAGGGAAAAACATTACCGCAAGAAAGGTTAATAAGGGACCAATAGGACAACACTTGCAAGACAAGAGAAAAGAAACTCACCATGCATAGGATTCTTGCCGTGATCGACCCGAGGAGAGACGTGTGGTTGCTCCGATTGATTGTCTTCTCCCTCTTGCACTCGATGTGTGTCAGATGAAACACTCAAGACCACCCCGGAGGGATTTCCTTCTCCCACGGGCTTAGCAACATTAACCGAATCGGGGGATTGGGTTTTGTTCGACGAAGACTCAAGTCCAACAGGCCCGACCTTGGATTTCGTCCTCTTGGTTCCGATAGATGTACCCTCTCCTTTCCGTTTCTTACCCGATTGGTCGGTCGGAACATCTTGGGTGTGGTCCTCAAGGTTCTTCTCCAAAGTAGCAGCCTCCCAACACTCACGAGCGGCTTTAATTCTAGGGTCAGCATGCTGAATCGCTTCTTAAGCCGGAGTAAGAGCAGGAATAGCCTCACCATTAGCCAAAGGCTGAGAAGTCTGGTCCACCGTCCGTTGGTTCTCAGACAACTCTTCCTCAATGGTCACCTTAGTCCCTTTCCATCTAGGCAACCGTAGAAACTGTTCCATAGTGTATTATGCAAAGGCAAGAACGAGAAGGAAGATGGAAGAACAATTAAAAATATCTGGTTAGTAAAAGGCAAGAGAAGTATAAAAAAAAACAAAGAATTACCGTTTCCCCTTGCATCTCGGAGGGCACGTCGACATTCGAGATGGGAGAGAGGGCTAAACAAACCACATAAATATAATAACCCTTTGTGAGGAGGCCTCAATGGAATCAACGTGTCGGCCAACAAATCCGCATCAGCTTGGCTGTAAGTACGTGGAAAGGGATCCGCGACACATGTGTCGCGGTCCCTCCAAGGCATGGGGTCCGGTATGACTTTCCGGTCAATCAGAAAGAACTTTTTCTTCCACTCCTTCAAACTGGATGTGGTCTCTTTACAAAACCTCATCGCCTTCTTATGTACCTTTCTAACAAAAGAAAACCAATGACCCTGCTTTCCCAATTTGTAAAACACCCGAAACAAGTCAACTGTACAATCGATGTTTAGACTCCGGCACCGGATCTCAAACATTACCACCCGATTCACGCCAATAGACACCAACTGAGAAATATGTACCCAGAAGTGTTTAATCACGGCCAAAAAGAAGGAGGAAAAAGGTATCCGAAACCCACCATGCTCCAAATAAGCCAAGTAGACACCTATATGCCTATCGCGCCTCAATAGGTCCATAGTCATATTCGGATCCAGAAGCTGTGGTCGGAACTCCTTCGATATCCAATACTCGTCAGTAGTATGATCCAACTCTTCTTCGGTCATCTTAGAACACCGAATGTGCATGTCACACTTTGGATCTAACAGGCCAAAGCTAGAAGCCACACCATCAGATTCTTCGTCGGACATGGCGAGATGCAAGAGGAACAGAACAAAAAAGATAACTGGGAAAGAAAACCTACTTGAGAAAGGAGAAGGAAAGGAGCCGCGAGGAATGCACACAGTAATAATATGTGAGAAACAGGAAAGTGAAAGTGAAAAGTGAGAAAAGGCAAGTATATATAGTGAAAACCTCGAGAAGTGTGAGAGTCACATTAATGAGGATCACACGTGGCACGCGCAGAACCGACCTAGGCGTGTGAGTGCGCTCCACGTGTCGCCCTCTGAAGCTCCTTTGGCAAACCGACAATCAATCATAGGCCCATGTGAGAACTCGTATTTTTTCCCGTGTTATTTTA
Organism: Glebionis coronaria; assembly: GCA_025667525.1. Taxonomy (NCBI): domain Eukaryota; kingdom Viridiplantae; phylum Streptophyta; class Magnoliopsida; order Asterales; family Asteraceae; genus Glebionis; species Glebionis coronaria. Next base: position 382,216,347 of record CM046880.1, on the reverse strand, counting down.
TTCTTTTATTCATGCTTCTTGAATTTTCCAACAGGTTACATTTTCTTGTATTCTTCATATGTTAATCCTGAGATCTCAATAATTTTATATAAATTAAATTTTAATTATTTTTCGGATCATTGATAATACTTTATTCGGAATTATAAAATTTTATTTAATTTTTCCATATTTATTTAAATCAAAATTTTTGATTTAAAAGCACTCGCGCGCGTTTTACAAAAAGTTTACCCGAATTGACAGAACGAGAACCGATGGCTAAATATTTCGACTTTGTGAAGTCAAAATAGTATGTTTATATAAATATTTCATTTTCGTATTATAACTTGCACCGAGTCGGAACGATTAGCGTTTTTGGAATTTAAGTCGGGCTAGAACTAAATTACATTTTGGGCTAAATTATATGTAAGATTGGTAGATGGGCCAAAAAGCCCATCCCCTTCTTTTCCTTTGTTTCGTCCAGCATCTCTCACAAAAAATAACATCAGACAAATTTATTAACAAAAAAAAAAACATCCTCCTTTTCTCTCTTTTGAGGAACGAACAACACCATGATCATCACCATCATCAAAACAATTTTCAATTATTGTTCAATTAAACTACACCAAAATCATCCTTCATCAATCCTTGTTAAAACCTCACTCAAATATCATCCATGCATTTGATTTTATAAAAATCAAGAATTATGAGAATTGGAGGTTTTGGGATTTTGATCATTCCAATAGGTTTGTATTGTGTTATTAGGGTTTAGGCATTGATAATTTTTGTTAGAACCCTTGTTATAATTTTTTGGTTTTGGCCAAGTATTGATTTCACCATACATGTTATTGATTAAGATGCTTTAATTGATGTTAGTTAGTGTAGAATGCAATTTTGATTGTTTGGAAGGGATTAGAGTGGTTAGGCATAGTAGTTTTAATAACCAAAATTCGGACAACAGGTTTGTGAGCTCAAAACTCACATATTTTCCCACTGTAGGCTGTATTTTTATCACTTAGATGGATTCATTGACCCTTTTACATGTTAGTAGCGAGTTGGATGGGCGATCAACTCCTCCGGATGAGTTAGTTATGACCGATTTACGGTTGTGAACCCAATCTGACCCAACAAATTTGTATAGCTATTTTCTACAGGTCATGGGCCATATAATTGATCTTTTAACACAATTTGAGTTAGTATACATTATAACCTAACAAACTCCGCTGACCTCGCATCGATTGCTATCACGGTTTGTAATTTATGACCAAAACGGTAAACCCGAGTTCGAAAATCTAAATTCTGATTTCGTAACCTTCAAATAATGCAATTTTCCAGATAATTGGTATTAGATATTTACTCGTGGTTGGTATGGGCCGAAAGTAGAGTCTTGAGGCTTTCCAATGGTGGAAATCTCAGTCCCTTAAACCTTATAGGTTAACGGGTTATTTTGCCCTAAGTTTGACTAGTGCAGTTTGACTATTAGGTGCTTACGGTAAGGCTGTTAGTGTTTTGGACTTTTAAAAAGTTACGTGAATTCTTAGATCGAATGGTTGGACATTCTGGAAACCTCATGAGAGACCCGTTCAAGAGGTTAAAATCCAATAGTTGTTGGACTTAGGGATTGGGAGCTACACCCTTTACAAAACAGCTATATCAAAAAAATGTGACTTTATGCCTACGGTTAAATAAATTGTTGGCGTTTTTAGGTGTAAATCACTTGGGTTACTTGATTTGAGACCTTAGGCTGTTATGTTATGCATTTTTATACAAGTTATGTGTCATGAAGGTCATGACCATACTTAAACTCGGTTGGTTGTGCAAGTTATATACATATTACATTTTTACAAAATATTTTGATACAATTGTTTTATATTTTTATAAAACGCATATTTAAGGGTCGTGATCACTCTTGTAGGTCGCGAGTAGCCCTTGGAGTATTTCCCATTGCCATCTATAGACCGGTTCCCATATCCGTCACACTTGTACTAAGGTACTCTTGCCACTATTGTATTGCTTTAATTTCTATTTAATTAAATACCTTGATTATGAAATTGGAGTTTTTGTATTTAGACCATATTCTACTGATGTCAAGGTGTTATTATGATCATGATATGTCTTGTGTACTTGTAGAGGCATTGCTTAGGGTGTGCAAGTGTTTACGTGATGTTAGAAGTAAATTTTAGAGTCAAAAATGAGGTTAAGAATGATAGCAGATTGCTACAGCCATTCATGAAGTTTTTCTGCAAATAAGACCTGCAATTTTCTTTATTTTTGGATAGTCTTGGTTGTGTAGTACAATTTATGAGTTGGGTGGTTTTTGGAAGTGTCCGGATGAGTAAAATATGATCTTTTTATCAAAACTAGTCAATACCGACATGTGCGCCAAATTTGTGTTTGGGGTAAAAGTATAAAAAGCCAAAGTGGGTATTTTTATGAATTATTACAGTAACATAGGTCAAATGTGAACATTTCCAATTGGTTTCAAGTTAAAATCTTTTACGGAATGTAAATGATGGTTAAAATGGTTTTATGCAAATTTTGTCGAAAAAGTCAAATCTGAGTAGTCTGCACTAAAACTGCATTTCCCGTTGATTGGTAATAGCTTTGATAGTGTTTCTTAAAGATTTGAAAAGGTAATAATTTTATCTTTCCAGGGCCATAAAGTTTGAGTTTATAGCTATTATAGAACTCTAGATATGATACAATCTTTACAGCATGTTTCTGAAAATTTAGTGCAGCCACTTTGTTAACGTTAATTTTCGACTCAAAGTGTACAAGCGTTTGCTACTTATAGGTTTGATGAGCATTGTTAATGTTTATAAACATGATCATACAGTGGGTAAGTAGTGTTTTTAAGTCAAAATTGGTTCGAGTCAATAGGTTGCAATGCCTTGTGAGTTATAAGATGGTTTATGTACTAATAGTAACCAAAGTGTTTTCTAAACGTTATTTTTGTATCTTATAAGTTTTCGCGCCCCGTCATCGTAGGTCTTGGATGACTTAAAGTTTCTTGATTGCTTGTTGTTACTACTCAACCCTCAAGTTCCATATTGATTCCCCTCGTAGCTAAGGTGAGTTCATAGCCCCTTTTACTACTTGTACATTGTTTCTAAACGTGGGGTGAGATTTTACATGGTGGAACACATCCATTTAAAAAAACTGTATGTTATCCAGAACTTGTATGCTATTCAGACTTGTATGCTTTCCAACAGTTTTCATTGATATTATTGCTTATAGTTAATAGCCTTAAGTTTCCTCTCTTGATCATGAACCGTTAATTGTCCCGTATGCTTTGCGCTAAGCGCGAATGTTGTGGGTGGATCCATCGGGATTGACAATCCCCGTACCAATTACCTTGACGCACTTACATTTGTTTATACTTGAGTATTTAGGCTGAATACTCCCTAGAGGAACTTACATTGAGTTAAGCTTCGGTTCATGAACTAAATATCAATAATATTGGTTCAGGACTATGGTTAATGATCATAACCATTTTCTCTATTTACTTGTTTTACAAATGAATGCTGGTGTTCCACACCTTTACTGCTAAACCTATGAATATCACTCAACTTTATGTTGACGATTTTACATGTTTAATATCATGTATTAATACTTAACTTTGCTTGGATGGGAGCCCGCAGGATATTATCGCAGCTTGGAGATTTCTGTGTGTACTTAAATTTTGGTTTATCTAAAAACTGTCAGAAGTTTATCATGTATTCTTTGTAACTATAAGTTACAAAAACATAATTAAATTATATATTTCCGCTTATAAAAATCTGGGACCTTTGTTTAAAAACTCTGATTCTTTATGATTTAATGTATAAATTTTTATTACGTCAACTTTATGTCAGTAATATCTCATTGTTTCTTGTACCATGACGTGGCACCCCCTTGCTGCCTAGTTGTTCCGTACCTGATTTTGGGGGTCTCACAGCCCAAGCCCAGAGCGACCCCAAAACCCATCAAAGCCCAAGATAAGTATAACGTTACCCTCCGGATAACATTATACTGGGGGTGACATGTTCGTGTGTGGTCCCAAAAAATGCCCGGAGACCAGGACACGTGTCACTTGCTGGAGCCGAGACCGGAAAGCAGTGTCGGAGCACCAACCCACGTGGTATGAACAGTACTATGATATCATCAATGACGTCACCTGGCCATAGATCTCACCTAGGACATTGGCGTATACACAAAGAAGAAAGGAACAGTGTCATAACCTATGAAGTACACATACTGTGACAACCCTAGGTTTTGGATTTGTCACTTGGTCTTACTTTTAGGTTATTTTATGTGTGCTTACTTGATTTGTTTGATTACGTGTTTATTTTGAGTGATTAAGCTTGGTGTGGTTATCGTTTATGAGTATAGAAGTACTCATAAGTAAATCAAGGAACGGTTATTTCATGTTCATGAGCTCACAATTAGTGACTATGAAATGAAATGGTGATATTTTGGTGTTTACGTATACGTATAAGTATTATAGTAATAGTATTTTTTTTAGGATTTACGGTTTAGCATTTAGAGGGCTCGGATGAGGTAATTAGTCATATGGATATTTTTCGGGATGGTTTTAAGTCATTTAGGACTTAGTTATAAAGTTTATTTCAAAATTTGAGATTTTTTTTAAAAGTGTATATTTTACGTCTTTTACGGTAAAACGCGTAAAAACTGACTAGTTTTACGGTTATGAGGTTTTGGAGGCTTTAGGAGCTGAAATAAATTAAGGAAAATTAAGGTAATATTAATAAGATATTTATTAATAATAAAATAAAGAGAAAAACGAATTTATGGGGTTTAGGTCGGTTTAGAAGAGAAAAAAAAGGAAAAAAAGAAAAGATTTATGGTAAGTGGTAATTGGGTTGGACAAGGATTGTTTTGGCTATATAAGGAACCCCCAAACACAAAACCAAACGAATTTTCTTTTATTACCTGGAGTTTTGGTCGACCAAAAGAGGAGAAGAATTAGGGTTCTTCAAAAAATTTGGGTTTTTACATCTTCCATTGAATTAAAGGTAAAAACCTTCATAACCCTTTTAATTAAATTGTTTTATTGTTTTCTTTAATCATCTTATGATGGATTAGGGTTAGGGTTTAATATAAAAACAGTAAACTAATGTTGTATTAATCATAATATGATTATTACATAAGTTAGGGCTTGTAATTAGAGGGATTAGGGTTAATTAATGAGGTTGATTTTGTTAAACCCGTTTTCAAAAACTGGGCAGAATTTTGAGTCAATTGTTTTGATCATATCGGTAGTTCTACAAACTCTTATTTTGCGATCCAAATACCCCTGAAAAGGTATTTGAAGTGGCTTTCCAATGCAAGAAACTAGAACTAAATTGGAGGTCGGGAAGGGGGTCAAAAACAGGTTACAACAGTCGGAGGTCAAAACAGTTTTGAATTCAGCCTGTTTTCTTTTTAAGTTTTGGGTTGTTTGGGGTACTTAGGGTTGCATGGGGATCTTCTCAAGAACATGAGAGATGGTTTATATATTGTAATAAGGATCTGAACTTGGGATAAGATTGTGGTTTAGGGTAAGACCCTCTAATGGTAATGAACTTTTAGTACGTTTAAAATCAGGAAATCTGGAATGACAAAAGTAGATATATGTATATCGGGGTCTTAACAGTAGCTTTAAGGTTAGGGCAAGTGGGAGATGTTAGCCAACATATATAAGGGTATGAATATTCCTTTTACAGAAACCATGGGTATGTTTAGGTGGACGTTTGACTTAAATTGTTGAGACCTAAAACTGGGACTGTTTTGTGTAAAATATGAACGGGATAGTTATTGAACTTAACCAAGTTAAGGACTTGTTAAGGAAGGGTAATGAGGTGATTAGAGCTTAACAATGGGGTATTTATATGAGAGGAGGTTAGATGTCCATCATAGGTTGATGAACCGTTTTAGAGGTTGGTTCATGTATTGATTTATGTGTTTTTGGATTATTAGCTTGGGGCTAGAGCAAAGACTTTGGAGAAGCAATCAGGTGAGTTCATAGTCCCATTTTACTACGTTTTTAAATGTTTTTCCAGTATGGGATGGAGATGACACTTGAAATGTTCTTTAACATGATTTGGTACTATGTTTTAAAATGTGTGGACATAAATGTGTTATTGTGTGACTTGCGTGCTTATGTGTTCTCATATGTGCTTTGATACGTGTTATGCTATGTGAATCTTGTTTGGATTGTGATTGGCTTTGGTACATAGATGTATGGGCGTCTATGGGACCAGTTGTGATGTGTGTGGAGCGTGGGGCACGATCCGTCCTGAGTACTTGTGCATCGTCTCTTCGGAGGCAAGATATCTCGACGGGGATATAGTTCATCTTCCACAGGTGGTGTGGGAAAGATCCGGATAGTGTGGTGTGTGTTCTTGTGCGTGTGACGGGATACTTCTTGATTGTTAATAGTGTGGTGCATTGTTCTTATTGTGTGTTCTTGATTGATATATTGTGCTTAGATTGTAGTTGTATGTAACATGATTATCACATTATGGTCCATTGCTTTAACTTGTTCTCTTCAACTTATTTACAGCGGTTGACAAGGTTTCTTAAGATATTTTGATAACTTAAACCTATGTTCTCACCAACTTTATGTTGACAGATTTTAGTGTCATTTTCAGGTGGGATAGTTGAGAAGGATGATGTTAGAAGTGGCTAGAGTCTAGAGGCTGCTAGGATTGCATTAGGAGGAATCCCTTTCCTCTTAGTATTTATTTAATGTTTGAATAAGTGGTACATTTTAGACACCTATATGTATGATGTTTGGTTATTGTTTGTCTTTGGTAAGAGGTAGGTCTGTTACCTACTTACCTAGATTCCTGCATTTTGTTGAGATATTGTCACGACATTTGTGTCGCCATTTATGACATTTCTTTTGCATTTAGTTTTCTCTATAGAGACACCGTTTGTTGTGATGATATCCATACGTCGCGCCCCATATTCCGCCATGGTGGGGTGTGACAGAATGGTATCAGAGACAATGGTTATAGAGAATTAGGTTACCTAGTTGCGTAGCCTAGTCTATAGCTTAAGGGTCCCTGTATATAGGCGTCATAGGGGTATGTGTGCATTTTATAATAGTTGATGTGTTTGGATGTTATTTTTGCGATATTTGTTAATTTATGAACTAGTATGGTTCATACTTAACTACATGTTATTTTCTTTATGAGTTTTGACTAGTGCGGGTTGAACCATGGTCGTATACGCTAGTCATTTTTGGATTTCGCTTAATTATGTTTTCATGTTCTTTATACATTTTGAATTTTGTCTACGCTGGTTCAACTGGACTACGAGTTTATGTGTTTCATGCATTGGCTATGTTATCTTGTGTGGTTATGTGCTTGTGAGTTGTTGGATTATGTGTTATGTGTAGTATTAATTTCTTATAAGTGTCATCATAGGAGGGAGTACATTGGCGAAAGGGAACAGGTATAATTATGGAGGCCTACATAATTATACATGTGCCACAACACCACTGGACTTTCAAGTATGATTACATGAAAGAGAGTTGATACATGCTTGTATAGTATATGTTGGTAGTACGTATGGTTATGTTAGGCGTGTGTATGATGGTAAGTATACTATATAGAGTATTTTGGTAGTTGTTAACGGGTGTCATGTTTCTACTATAGCATGGTGAATACGCGAAATGGTGCTGGGGGAAGTGGTGATGATGGAAATCCTGATTTGGCTGCTTTGATTGCTGCTCAAATGGCCAACATAATACCAACCATTGTTCAGCAGGTGACTAACAACCTAAACAACAACAACAACAACAATGGTCAAGGAGGAGGTGGAAACAATGGTTGTAGCTATAAGACATTCACTTCTTGTGGTGCAAAGGAGTATGATGGGAAGGGCGGCGCGGTAGTACTTACCCAATGGATTGAGAAGATGGAAAATGTGATTCAGATGAGCGGTTGTTTACCCAATCAAAGGGTCATGTATGTAACTGGTTCGCTGGTAGGGAAGGCTTTAACTTGGTGGAATACTCAAGTTCAAGCAAGAGGGAGAGTTGCTGCAAACGCTATGGCTTGGGCCGATTTTAAGGCTCTTATGACTACGGAGTTTTGTCCAAGCAATGAGATGGAGAAGCTGGAAAATGAGTTTTGGGGACATGCTATGGTTGGAGCGGCTCATGCAGATTACACAGATCGCTTCCATGAATTGGCAAAGTTGGTTCCCCATTTGGTTACCCCTGAGGCGAACAAGATTAAGCGGTACATTGCTGGATTGCCTACTCAAATTAGGGGAATGATCAAGGCTACTCAACCTAACACGATACAGCAAGCTATACTTACAGCAGGAATACTTACTGAGGAGGCGGTAGCAAGTGGAACTTTGGGAAAAGCTGGAGAAAAGCGGAAGGAGCTAGAAGAAGCAGAGCATTATGAGAACAACTGGGAAGCCAATAAGAAAATGAGGGATGGGAAGAACTTCGTGGCGACAGCTGATGGTGGGTATGCGGGAAATAATCCACAGTGTCCTACATGTTTTAAGCATCATAGAAGTGGTATGCCATGCGTGGTGTGTTTTAATTGCCAAAGGCTAGGACATTTCGCCAGGGACTGCCGATCACCTACTCTAAATGCAGCACCCGCACATGCGGTTAGAGCGGACTATGCAAGAGGTACTTGTTTTGGGTGTGGAGATCCAGGACACTACAAGAATAGTTGCCCGCTGTTGGGAAGAGCATCAGGACAAGCTGAAAAAACGTTACCATTGGAAGGGTATCACGGCAATAGGAACACGGGACATCATAACAACGTGGGTCGCAACACGCGGAACAGAAACAACGGGGATCGTAAAGGAGGAAGAGTTTACTATGCGGATGCAGTGGAGGTCATGCAGAACCCGAAAGTGGAGACAGGTATGTTTACTTGAGGAGATCATTGTGCTATTTTACTATTAGATTCGGAAACCTACTTTAGCTTGTGCCTACCCAAACTGGTACGTGCGTTGAAGGTGAGCCATAGGATAGACAACCTTGGGTACTCAATGTATGTTACAGGTGATGAGAAAGAGGAAGTAGAGGAAGCCTTCTGTGATTGCGGGACGTAGTTGTTGTGCTTAGGGAGTAAATCTCGGGACGAGATTTCTATTAGGAGGGAGTGATGTGACAACCCTAGGTTTTGGATTTGTCACTTGGTCTTACTTTTAGGTTATTTTATGTGTGCTTACTTGATTTGTTTGATTACGTGTTTATTTTGAGTGATTAAGCTTGGTGTGGTTATCGTTTATGAGTATAGAAGTACTCATAAGTAAATCAAGGAACGGTTATTTCATGTTCATGAGCTCACAATTAGTGACTATGAAATGAAATGGTGATATTTTGGTGTTTACGTATACGTATAAGTATTATAGTAATAGTATTTTTTTTAGGATTTACGGTTTAGCATTTAGAGGGCTCGGATGAGGTAATTAGTCATATGGATATTTTTCGGGATGGTTTTAAGTCATTTAGGACTTAGTTATAAAGTTTATTTCAAAATTTGAGATTTTTTTTAAAAGTGTATATTTTATGTCTTTTACGGTAAAACGCGTAAAAACTGACTAGTTTTACGGTTATGAGGTTTTGGAGGCTTTAGGAGCTGAAATAAATTAAGGAAAATTAAGGTAATATTAATAAGATATTTATTAATAATAAAATAAAGAGAAAAACGAATTTTATGGGGTTTAGGTCGGTTTAGAAGAGAAAAAAAAAAGGAAAAAAAGAAAAGATTTATGGTAAGTGGTAATTGGGTTGGACAAGGATTGTTTTGGCTATATAAGGAACCCCAAACACTAAACCAACCGAATTTTCTTTTATTCCCTGGAGTTTTAGTCGACCAAAAGAGGAGAAGAATTAGGGTTCTTCAAAAAAATTGGGTTTTTACATCTTCCATTGAATTAAAGGTAAAAACCTTCATAACCCTTTTAATTAAATTGTTTTATTGTTTTCTTTAATCATCTTATGATGGATTAGGGTTAGGATTTAATATAAAAACAGTAAATTAATGTTGTATTAATCATAATATGATGATTACATAAGTTAGGGCTTGTAATTAGAGGGATTAGGGTTAATTAATGAGGTTGATTTTGTTAAACCCGTTTTTAAAAACTGGGCAGAATTTTGAGTCAATTGTTTTGATCATATCGGGAGTTCTACAAACTCTTATTTTGCGATCCACATACCCCTGAAAAGGTATTTGAAGTGGCTTTCCAATGCAAGAAACTAGAACTAAATTGGAGGTCGGGAAGGGGGTCAAAAACAGGTTACAACAGTCGGAGGTCAAAACAGTTTTGAATTCAGCCTGTTTTCTTTTTAAGTTTTGGGTTGTTTGGGGTACTTAGGGTTGCATGGGGATCTTCTCAAGAACATGAGAGATGGTTTATATATTGTAATAAGGATCTGAACTTGGGATAAGATTTTGGTTTAGGGTAAGACCCTCTAATGGTAATGAACTTTTAGTACGTTTAAAATCAGGAAATCTGGAATGACAAAAGTAGATATATGTATATCGGGGTCTTAACAGTAGCTTTAAGGTTAGGGCAAGTGGGAGGTGTTAGCCAACATATGTAAGGGTATGAATATTCCTTTTACAGAAACCATGGGTATGTTTAGGTGGACGTTTGACTTAAATTGTTGAGACCTAAAACTGGGACTGTTTTGTGTAAAATATGAACGGGATAGTTATTGAACTTAACCAAGTTAAGGACTTGTTAAGGAAGGGTAATGAGGTGATTAGAGCTTAACAATGGGGTATTTATATGAGAGGAGGTTAGATGTCCATCATAGGTTGATGAACCGTTTTAGAGGTTGGTTCATGTATTGATTTATGTGTTTTTGGATTATTAGCTTGGGGCTAGAGCAAGGACTTTGGAGAAGCAATCAGGTGAGTTCATAGTCCCATTTTACTACGTTTTTAAATGTTTTTCCAGTATGGGATGGAGATGACACTTGAAATGTTCTTTAACATGATTTGGTACTATGTTTTAAAATGTGTGGACATAAATGTGTTATTGTGTGACTTGCGTGCTTATGTGTTCTCATATGTGATTTGATACGTGTTCTGCTATGTGAATCTTGTTTGGATTGTGATTGGCTTTGGTACATAGATGTATGGGCGTCTATGGGACCAGTTGTGATGTGTGTGGAGCGTGGGGCACGATCCGTCCTGAGTACTTGTGCATCGTCTCTTCGGAGGCAAGATATCTCGACGGGGATATAGTTCATCTTCTACAGGTGGTGTGGGAAAGATCCGGATAGTGTGGTGTGTGTTCTTGTGCGTGTGACGGGATACTTCTTGATTGTTAATAGTGTGGTGCATTGTTCTTATTGTGTGTTCTTGATTGATATATTGTGCTTAGATTGTAGTTGTATGTAACATGATTATCACATTATGGTCCATTGCTTTAACTTGTTCTCTTCAACTTATTTACAGCGGTTGACAAGGTTTCTTAAGATATTTTGATAACTTAAACCTATGTTCTCACCAACTTTATGTTGACAGATTTTAGTGTCATTTTCAGGTGGGATAGTTGAGAAGGATGATGTTAGAAGTGGCTAGAGTCTAGAGGCTGCTAGGATTGCATTAGGAGGAATCCCTTTCCTCTTAGTATTTATTTAATGTTTGAATAAGTGGTACATTTTAGACACCTATATGTATGATGTTTGGTTATTGTTTGTCTTTGGTAAGAGGTAGGTCTGTTACCTACTTACCTAGATTCCTGCATTTTGTTGAGATATTGTCACGACATTTGTGTCGCCATTTATGACATTTCTTTTGCATTTAGTTTTCTCTATAGAGACACCGTTTGTTGTGATGATATCCATACGTCGCGCCCCATATTCCGCCATGGTGGGGTGTGACACATACCCATTTCGGGAAACGCGACAAGGTATGAACTGTCAATATCAAGGTATCAACAGTACCCTATATATAGTCTTCATATTTATTGTAAAATACACATTGAATACTCTTACATAGGGGTGTCCTTCGGTTCGGTTATCAGGTTGTTCGGTTTATTCGATTCGGGTTAGTCGGTTAATTTTTTTTCTGGGTCAACCCGAAAACTGAACCGAACCGAACCGAACTGGTTTTCAACCGAACCGAAAACCGAATTTGAATTCGGTTCGGTTCTCGGGTTGACCCGAATAACCCGAATTATCTGAATTTTCTAAAAAAATACATAATTATTTAAATATTTAGCAAAAAAAAAGTTATTTCAAGTATAAAAATTGTATTTTTATATTAAGATTTAATTATAATAATTATTTAATATATAAAAATATATATAAAAACATATATATTTGTACAATTTTGGTTTTCGGTTCGGTTTTCGGGTCCGATTGCCAAACCCATACCCAACCCGAAAACCAAATTAGTAGTTCGGTTCGGTTCGGTTATGACCCATAACCCAAATTCTATTTTCGGTTTGGTTGTAATTCGGGTTCGGTTCAATTTTCGGTTTTCGTGGGTCAAATCCAAATAATGGACACCCCTACTCTGACAACACTATTAATACCATATAACATTCTATATACCTTTACTCATTCTCACACCGGAGCTTGGTCCTGGGAAAACACCCGGGGCGAGTTAACGTGTGCTGTCTCTTGTGTGTAGGTGCTTCATCTCCTTATAGCTTACATGGAAGGTTCTCAGTCCCGTAGGCTTTACCAGAGGATTTTAGCATCAACAGGTGGGAATGAAAAAAAAAAAACAAGTGGGAATGGAATTCGACACAAATGAGAGATGGTCTAACACTCCAAAAAGCCATAAACAAAGGAGCTCATAATACGAGTTACAAGTTACAACAACTTGTGGTGTTTGAGATAAAGTGGTTCAGGGGTAGAAGTCAATGTCGGGTTTCGAGTTGACAAGTTGGTGGGTCAAAATATCTCATACTTGACTCCATAAAATAATCGAGTGAACTATGTCAACTCGACTCAGTGAAATAATCGAGTCAATTATATCAACCTTAACCATTTACATATCACTCGAAATTGACCCATTTAATCCGTATATATATTTGGGTTGACGGGTTAAATAGGTTACACAGGTGGAAAAAGGTTTTATGGGTTTTAAGTTGACCCATTTAACTCGTTTATATATAAAAGTTGATACATTACATAGGTTTAACTTAAAACATGACAGTTACATTGATTAAAAAGGTTAAACGTGTTTTTTATCGACCAATTTAGCTTACTTAACACGTATAATATAGCATAAATATTTTTAAGTTTAAGAAAAAAATAAACGAGTTGATATGTCGGCTCTCTTAATCAATTATCAACCCAAATCTAACCTTATCTAATAAATGGGTCAGACGAGTTAACTCAAACCTGACCTAAATATATTTTTATTCAATGTAAATCTATTACTCCATTCGTCCCATATTAAATGTCCACTTTGAATATTTTTAGTCTTTATTTTTTAATTTTGACCATAAATATTTCTTTTTACGTTATATAATATTTTATGTAAAGTATATGAATCGATTGTGTTTTAAATGTACATTTAATTGGTATAATTTTCATCAAATAATATATTATATAAAAACCGTTATTCTTAGTCAAAGTTAAAAATATAAGACTTAAAAAGTAAAATGCGGACATTTAATATGGGACAAAGGGAGTAATTTTTATGTCGATTTTAATTTAGGTGAGTCACAAATTGAGTGGAGATGGAATTTGACACAAATGAGAGGGTAAAAAAGTGAAAATAATCATAAACAAAGGAGCGTATAGTATAAAAAGAAATGCAAAATCTAATCCAGCGGCCAGGATTATAGCAAGAACAAGGCGAGTTGTGTGGTGTTGTTGATCAAGAACAAAACAGGGAGTGAGTGTACGTACGGCTAAAGAAAAACCCTAACAAGAAAAAGAAAAAGAGGAAAAAAATGTCGGACGAGGAGCATCAGTTTGAGTCAAAAGCAGATGCAGGTGCATCTAAAACATTCCCTCAACAAGCTGGTGCTATTCGTAAGGGTGGCTACATCGTCATCAAAAACCGTGCTTGCAAGGTTTTGTACTATTTCGAATCCTAGATTTTTGTTTCTTAGTTTTTTAGTATTTCATTAGTTAAATATAATCTTGTATAGTTTTCAAATATGATACTCTTTTGTTTGTTGTTGTATGTAACATATTTCAAGTTTGATGAAATGATTGTACTGAAATTCCATATTGTGTGTGGGTTCAAGTCTGTTAGAGACTTTTGTGAGATAAGTCGTATAGGTGTGTGAAAAATTGCCGTTTAAACAAACAATGTTTAATGCATCGTGTACAACTCATTTTTGATACCTTTTGATGTTGTGATGTAGTTTTAGTAAAAGCAAAATATATACTACATAAAACCAATTCAGGTCAAAGGAGAATATTGTGTGAGAAGCTGGGTGGGTTCAAGTCGTGCTTGTGAGATAGATTTGTGGTGTAAATATTGTGAGATTGTTAAAAATTGTCCTAAAAAGGAGGAGAATATTGAGTCAGTGTTAGTTTACAGTTTACACCCTTAAGCGTTAATTTTACATGAACATTAGCTTTTGATATGAACTGGAACCCCTGACAGTCACCTAAATAACTTTGATTCACAACGTAGCTGAACCCGATTTATCTTACATAAGTACGGAGTACCTAAATAAATATATATTGTTACACCAAGTCAAAAGACCCACTCTTTCTCATGTATGATGCTGGTGTAACCATATGCCTTTAAATACAGTTCAACTTAAATTTTTTGAATGTAGTTTGTTATATATTGATGTCAAAGTTAGACAACTATATGATCTTTGTATCTTACGGGTGTGTATAGTTTTAATTTTCAAAGTGTCTAGCCTTATGTGCCTTGACCGATAAATTGTTAGTGGTTTTCAGTCTCTATATTTCAGGGTTGTCATAATGTTAAAATCACATTTCCTTATTATGTTCATGCTTGTATGATGTTTTCCTAACATGGTTGCATACATTAATGTCCGTCTTCTGGGAATAAAATATTAAACTGAATCTGAGGGGATGAATAGCTTTTATTTTTGTTCATTCGTGTTCATATGTTAATTATTTAAGTTTTGTTGCAGGTTGTTGAAGTCTCAACTTCCAAGACTGGAAAGCATGGTCATGCTAAATGTCACTTTGTTGCAATCGATATCTTTAACGGAAAGAAGCTTGAAGATATCGTTCCTTCCTCCCACAATTGTGATGTATGCTTATATGTTTCTTAGCATTTTATTCAGTTTAGTTAGCATTTTGGACTTACTAAACTAGCCTCTCTTCGTGTAAAACACCAAACAAACACACTTTAGTTTGCAAAAAAGATTAGTTTTCGATAACACGTGGAAATGCCGAAATGTACATATGCACATAAGCACTGCTCTTTTTTTGATTCATACTTGCCATTTCTGCTAAGTTGGTGTTTTTTTTTTCATTTATGCTAAACCACATGCTTTTTTGCTCTGGAAATTTAATTATGTGATTTTTTTTTGTTTTGCGAATATATATTTATGGTATTTTTTGTTGGATTGACAGGTTCCTCATGTGAACCGTACCGACTTCCAGCTTATTGATATATCAGAGGATGGATTTGTCTGTTTCTTTTTCATGTTTCTTGGTTTAATACTGTCCTTTTCTTGCAATGTCTTTGGTCTGAGGTTGAAAATGTTGATGTGTGCTTATAGGTGAGTTTGCTGACCGATTCTGGTGATACCAAGGATGACCTAAAGCTTCCAACTGATGAAGCTCTGCTTAAACAGGTTTGTACATGACTCATTGCATTTTTTGTATTTGATGCATATTCTCATCCTTGACAGTTTTTACGATTATCTTTACTTTGGATTTAGACATGTCTTAAAGTATTCATGATCATGATGCAAATGCTAGTAAAGGTTCTGATTTCATTAAATATTATGTGCAGTAAATGTAATTCTAACCTGATTATGCTAATAAAGAGTTGAACCAGTGTCCAGTAATGCCTTTATAGTTTGAGTCAATGTAGTGTTCCGATAGGAAGATTTGTATCATTGTCGCTGTGTTAGTAGACCTTGTTCTGCTCTAATGCAGTTGCTCCTGAACTACGCGTTTTATGGTCTACTGCGGGTGGAGTTCTTAAAAACTGTGCAGTTAAGCATGTTCACGTGAAAGTAGTACGGGTTTGCTTGACCTGTTGGGAAGTCTTCACATGAGGGCCACAAAAACAAAGCCGTGAGCCTGTGGGCAAAAACGGACAATATTGTAGTCTGAGTAGACGGGATGTTACAAGTGTCTTTTATCATGTCCTTTGCATGTCAAGTTTGCCTCTGTCATCATTTTTGGAGCTTTTTTGAGAGGCACAACATTTCATTTTTAGGAAAGTTATTGAGTTACAATGGCCTTTTTGGTAATTATCATTTTGTCAAGTTATTTGCAAGATGACAAATTTTTTACAAATGTTTTGTCTTTTAATAAGTTACAAAGACTTAAAAGGCCATTAATTTGGTTCAAAGATTTCGTACTCTGTTATTACTGTCTACTACTTTGGCAGGAAAATATTCTTGATTATTTTGTGTGGACGCTAAGTTTATTATCCGAAAATGTGTAGATCAATGAAGGTTTCAGTGATGGTAAAGATATTGTGGTGACGGTGATGTCTGCCATGGGAGAAGAGCAGATCTGTGCTCTTAAGGACATAAGCAAGCCTTGAGATTCACCTGGTATACTTCTGCAATGAGTGAAATTATTAGTACGAGTATGATTATCTTTAACTATGAAAGAGTTTTTTGTGTAATGGGTTGATCTTTAGTAGAAGTAATACTCTGGGTTTAATATTTCCTTCGGGATCAATGAATTTATGTGTCACTTATATTCTGGATTGATAGAATGGGAAAGGTGATCATTATGTGTCTCCTATCGTAGACATGTCATTGGGTTGGACTGGCTAATAATATTACTTGATCACGGACCATCACGATGGTTCGTGCTTTTACCTGTTGCCCAATTCGTAACCATCTATGGTATCAACGAGCAGGCCGTATTTGAAAGTGTGCAAATGAGCGACCACATAGGGCCTCAAAAGTTTTAGGACCCTCAAATTTGTCCTGTTAACAACTATATGCTTTATATTAAGGGTGAGCATTTGGACCGTAGACTCGGACAAGACCGAGCAATTTCGGTTCTTGATTTTGGATTATTTCTGTCTTCGGTCCGGTTTGGTGTTAGCAAAAACTCGTCGATTTTGCCTAATTGGGACCGGATAGAGTACCGAACAAGACCATTTTTGAACCATTTTGGTCTTTGGTGGGTGTAAACGAGTCGAGCTTTTAACGAGCTACTCGAGCTCGAGCTCGTTTAACTCGAGTTCGAACTTTATACTCTCGAGCTCGAGTCGATCTCGAACAAATAGCTGTGTTCGTTTAATTTGGCGAGCCGAGTTTTGAAAAATAATATTAAGCTCGGCTCGTTCGAAAACTCGTTTAATTGTCTCGAGCCGAGCGAGCTTAACGAGCCGAACAAGCTATTCGAGCTTAACGAGCCGAACGAGCTATTCGAGCTTAATGATAAATCTATAAATTTATATTGTATATACACCGTAGCTTACTCATTAAGTATTAATATCATTTTGATAATTATAAACGAGCTTTCGAGCTCGAGCTTGAGTTAATAAACGAATCTATCCAACTGTATTTATAATAGAAGTTAGTCTAAACAAAAGTTAAAAATCGTAAACGAGCTTCGAGCTCGAACTCGAACAACAAAAAAATATTCGAGTTCGAGCTCGAGCCAGATTATAAAGTTTTATTCGAGCTCGAGCCGAGCTCGAGCCAGGCAATTAATAAACAAGCCTGGCTCGTTTAGGCTAAAACTCGACTCGGCTCGGATCGTTTACACCCTTAGGTCTGATTTTAGTCAATTTGGTCCGATCCAGTTTTGATTGGTCGGGTCTGATCTGGGTCCGCCGCTCAACCCTAATATCAAGGGTGACACTTATAAAGGTACATTCTCAAAGGCCTCATTATGTAATTTTGCTCAGGGCCTTGCAAAATTTTTAAAATTTAAAGACGGCCCTGTCAACAAAAGTTGAAGACTTGAACTAGTACTACTATTTTGAAATGCATTGCAAAATCATGAGATGAGTAATGAGATGAGTATCGTTAGACACAAACCTTTTAGTAGTCCACACTTTTAGTTAATTAATAATGTAACATTTGAGTAAAAATGATATACATTATTTCTAAAATTATTATTCATCTTTCATTTTTCATCTATTTTAAAATTATTATTCACTCTTAAAATTAAAAGTTGAGTTTATTTAAGTTTACTATATTAATCTTAATGTAAATTGATATTTACATAAATAAAAGAATGCCAAATTAATTATTAAAAGGTAAAATTGTTTATTTTGTATTTTCGTAGAAATTAAAACGATAATTGATACCTCTTTCTTAAAAGTGATTGACATGCCTAAAATACATGCCTAAACATATATGACAAAAATATGTTGTTTATATAAAATGAACCTACATCTTCACTTCTCAATGAGCAAATAACATATAACTTAAGCACAAAATTAGACATAATTTTTAGGTCTCATTTTTTACTTAATGAATGTTGTTATGGAAACCTACACAGTTTTTAGTTGTCAATGTAGCTCACTTTATTTTTTCTATCAAGAACAGGATTATGGGTGTGGAATAATATTTAAAGCAAAAGTGAGAAAATGAGGTTTAATCACATGCATATATGCTATACCCAATAACATACGAACAACACTAAAGTTAAAAGTTTATTGTCACGAGGATAGTTCAAACTTCACCATTCAAATTCCTTTCTTCAACTTTTTTTGAGCTTCTAGTTTGTTTCTCTTAAATACTGTAGTTAAATCAATGCTCATAAATCACATAAGAATTCATTCATTTAGTTGCCATTGTTGTTGAGTTAAGAATGTCTAATTATTTCCGTGTAAATCAATGTCGTGTAACTTGAACTTCGACTCTGTTGAATTTTTTATTATTTATATAAATTATGATTTGCCAAAAATAAAAAAAATCTAAAAATGTATATAACTGTTGCTCTTTAAATATTCCATCCGTCGAAAAATTGTTAATCGATAAAAAAACACACTATAAAAGACATCATTATTAAAATTTTTTCTCTTACGTTTTTATAATCATAGTTTTACTTTTAACTAATTAATTTATAACTAATTTAATGTTTGTAATAATAACCTCAAGTGAAGATAATATAGTAAACTATTATATTTTGTATTTAGGGGCGGAGCCACATAAAAAGTAGAGGTGTGCACGGTTCGGTTTGGGTCGGTTTTTGGCTAAAACCGAAACCAAACCGACATATTCGGTTTTTTTAAAACCAAAAACTGAAACCGTTCGATTTTGAGCGGTTCGGTTTTTTCGGTTTGTAATCGGTTTCGGTTCGGGTTTTCGGTTTTAGAACCGTTTATATTTGATTACGTCCTATTTAGATTAAAAAATTTGTTTTGCGTGAAAAAAAATATTTTTTTATTTATATTAAATCTAAGGCTAATAATGTTTATGTCAAAATTTTAATCTATAATTACACACATATTAATAAGATAAACACACATGCAAGTAAACATGCATACAAACGATTATTGTCACATATGTAATGATATATTGTCAAGTAAGCATAGATAAATATCAAACACGCGTATAAACAATAAGATAAATATATTACTCATATTTCCCAAAAAATTGAATATATTAATTTATGATTTTGATATATTACGTATTTATTTATATTATGTTATATTATATTTATATTTTTTATATAATAAAATGGTTCGGTTCGATTTTTACGGTTCGGTTTTCGGATGAAAACCTAAACTGAACCGAAACTTTTCGGTTTTGAAAACGTAAAAATCGAACCATCAGTTTTTATATTCGGTCGGTTTTTTCGATTCGGTTTTTTCGGTTTTTCGGTTCGGTTTTGATTTTTCGGGTTTTTTTGCTCACCCCTTAAAAAGTACTGGAGGGATTTGCCCCCAACAAACTTCTGGCAAACACAGGATATTATGTAGAAAAAAATTAAATTTGTAGAAAAAAATCACAGTGTCATCAACGTGATTTTCATAGTGTCCTCATCGTTCATATAGATTTATCAATCTGAGTGTCTACCGTAGTTTAATGTCTAGAACCTATTTTTTCCGGTAGGTTTATTTGGTCAGAAAAAGTGAAGAAGACAATGTAGAGGTAAAAGATGTTGAGATGGGGATGAGAAACTGTGCATTGAGAGTGGGTTAAAGAAGTCCAACAATCTCATTTATATCTTTTATCCTATTTATATCTTTTATATGATTTTTATAAATACTATAAATAATAAACAATTATTACGTATATTTTTAATACAACTACAATATTAAAATATTAGATTTTGGGATCTTTAATTATAAGGTAAACTTGTTATTGTCATGAACTTTTTTACTTGCAAATTAACTTCAAAATTATGTTTTTATTATTATAAAATTTTTATAATTACTGTCGGTTTTTGATTCATAGATACAAACTCTCATATTATTATTGATAACTCGACCAAAAGTGCTTAAAAAGTTAAATTAAACATGACCCGACTTGTTTTGATCTAATTAAAAGATAGGTAGTCGCGGGAAATTTTTTTATGCCCCAACCACCCCATTTCCTGGCTTCACCACTGTTTATATTTATCTTTAAAAATGGATTATAAATTTAAAACAATTTGAAATAAAAAAATAAATAATAATTTTAAAACGGAGATAATAGTTATATTAAGTTAGAGTTGTGTAGAACTCAAAGCCTGTAAATTAATCGAGCAAAAATTAGAATCCTGTGATTGAAAATTTAAGATATAGGACTTAAAAGTTTATTATTTCATACTTTGTGCACATACAGAAGCTTGAAATAAATATCTAAAAACAGGGGCGTACTTACTTGGGAGCCGGATGTGGCACGGGCTACACCCTATTTTAGGCCAAGAAAGGTAAATTTATTAAAAAATCGGCCTTTTTACGATAAGTGTAACACCCGTCTTTACGTAATATAAGGTATCTTCAATACTAATAATCATAAAAAATTGTGCAACACCCAGTTATATTAGGCTGGGCACAACGCACCGTAATTATGTAGGTCGCCAGTAGGTCGCGACCGAGTCGCCGCGTTGCGGCGATTCGGTCGCCGGACTAGGTCGCGGGTAAAACGACCTTAGGCAGGATCTAGTTGAAAACTCGGTCTCTCCCCCATGTGTTGTGTTTGTGTGTTTAATAAAAAAAAAACTTTTTTTTTTCTAAATTTAACATGTTTTAATCGTGTTTTAATTATATAAATTTTATAAAAAATTTTCAAATTTTAATATATCGAGCTTTGTTTAATTCCTCACAACATATATTAATTTGACAATTTTTGGAATTAGTTTTAGCTAATGCATTATATCCTCTTTACTTCTAATGTTTCGTAATGTTTTTGTTTTTTAAGTGTAATGCGTGTTGTATTGAATAAAATGTTTTTTTTTTGGAATAAAATGTTGTTTTTATTAAATATAAAATATTAGTTATTAAATATGAAAATAAAAAAAATTGAATTAGGTCGCATTAGGTCGCCGGGTTGTGGCAAATAGGTCGTACTAGATCGCCGGCCGAAAAAACTAGGTCGCGACCCTCATGCATTGTGCCCAGCCTTATGTCTAAAAGCTCATAAATAGTTTAATCAATACATAAACTTAGAAATTGTGACTTTAAGATTTGATTCATAGAATATGTTAAGAGTTAAGACTTGTGAGATAAGTGGTACCACATGATATGAACAAATTTACAGTTAAAAACATAAAAATTTGAAAAAGAAAAATGAAATGAGCATTTAATCGGGCCTAGAGAAGAATAAATGCATAATACGACATTTGACTAATCCACTTTGGTTGTCCCATGCTTTAAAGAGTTTGTACTCTTGCATTTAACATTTGCATGAAAGCACAAGGTTAATAAAGGTATAACACAAGATCCAAAATACTATAAACCAAAAAAAACACCTCAATTCAAGTGACATGAGCCAAAAAACTGAAATATAAAAATGGCCATAATGTAATGTTTTTACTACATTGACCTTATATTTACTACTATCTCATCACAACCCAATATATTCTGACAAGAAGGTGCCAAAATCACAAATTCAGAGGCTTTTTAGGAACATGACCATTAAATTATACGCTAATTCTTAGAGAGCGGGAATTCGTTGGCACGAGAAGTTGGTATTAAAGCCATCACGTAAGATTTTGGGGCTTTGGTACTAAAAACCCGTTGGCACAATATCTACGGGGAGTGGTTGACACGAGAAAAAGTGGTGCCAAAGGGGTATATTGGGCCCACAAATACTCCCCTTTATTACTAAAAAACGAAAAAAAAAAAAACTCGTTGGCGCTGGCTGGTGGGGTTGACGCGAGGCCCGTTGGCGCCAACGTCGGAACCGTGCGCCAATCAAAAGTTGGTGCCAAAATTTTAACAGCCAAGGTTTGGCGCTTTGTTTCCCTTGCTCTTATGGGATGTTTTGTACATTCCTTATATTGATTGACACATTCAAAATTAATATGTCTTAACATATATTTATATTTTTATAAAAACATAGAGTTAAGATCAAATAAGAAGAATAACAAAAATGAGAAGGATGAGAAGAAACCACAACCACACATTTCAGATGCACCTAAAAAGTCAGATCATCTCTCCTATATATATACTTTTATAAAGAGAAACATGATTTGAGGTGAACTAAAAGCATATATGTCAAAATACACTACTTTTAAATATACTAATCAATTTAAAAAATGTACAAATAATTTCCCAATTCCTTTTTTTTTTTCTTTTTTTTTTTTTTAATCTCCCAGTTCTTATCAACCACTAGCTCTACAAAATCAGTTGATAAGAATTGGGAGATTAAAAATAAAATAAAAATTTGAGAGATTATTTGTACATTTTTTAAATTGATTAATATATTTAAAAGTAATGTATTTTGACATATATGCTTTTAGTTCACCTCAAATCATGTTTCTCTTTATAAAAGTATATATTGAAAGTTGACATATACATCCAAACCTTATTATTAAGACAAAATCGACATCTATCAATCCTAAAATTTAAATGTTTTCTCTAGACTCACATGGAATTATATGAACTATGAAGTCATGCTATTTATCTTTTTATTGCATCTTAATGAAAACTAGTGTTGCTATAGAGTATAGACTATCTAAGACTTATTTTATTATTTTATGTTAATGATATTTCATTTTATTTGAAAAACTTTACAATCAAGTAGTTCTAGTTTCAAATCTCGTGAGACAAATTTGTTTTTTAGAATGGGAATTGTGGCTATATCATCCTTAGCTCGGAAGATGTAACAAACTCACACAAATAGGTTGAGTTCAACTCTGAAAGCAATGACATCTTTTATTTTATATACGCGAAAAGAAACCTCTATCGTTTTTGAAAAGATTCAAACTTAAAATCTTGTTTAAAAGGGTAAAATCTTTATACCACTAAACCAGAAGATATTTGGTTTTTGAGACTACAATATATATAGTAATAAGACCTACAACTTATGCAAAATACAAACCCATTGTGATGGAGGTTTGTTGTTGAAGATTGAAGAAAAAGGACTTATCTAATACTACTAAAGAGTGACTCCAAAAGCAGGGCAGAGGTGAACCACTGCAAAGGGCAGTGACCTGTTTTTCACATGATTTGCCCATAAAAAAAAAAGAGGTATCATGACCTTCCAACAAAAAGTTAAAAAGAAAACAACTTATTCTAGAGTAATATTATATATCTCCATGTAAAAAAATATATCATATTTTAATAAAAACATTACATTATAATTTTAGCCACATGTTCAAAGTACAAATATATATAAACTTGAGTCATAATCATTGATGGATAACAAATACTAAGAATCTAACTAAAACTAAGACATTTTCTCACTTCATAAAAATAATAATATCCTCTTTCATGAAAAAAAACTTACCTTAAAAAGATAGTACTGTTTTTTTTTTTGAAAAGTTTTTATGCTGGAAGGAGTTTATTCTCAGTAATGTAAAGGAGACAGTCCATATTACTGCTCCCTTGAATCCCTCCCCAGCATTCAAGAAAAAGAACCTACATTTACTCTCACTTCACTTTTATTTGAGAAACACCAGACAACAAAGATTTGCAGCTAGATTTCCATCTTTCCATAAATACCCTCTTCTCAAAACTCAAAAATTTCCACTTTTGAGTTGTGTCATGAGATTCAAAAACTATATTACTACTACTTTTTTGTTTTGTAATGAAATGAGAGCAAGTGTTATTTCATAGTCAGTTTTTTTCCACAAGTACAGTTTTCTTGTTAGTGCAAACATGAGGAAACATGGTTGGCAGCTTCCTTATCATCCTCTTCAGGTGTGTGTTTTTTCATGATATCTTTGTCATTTCTCAACTATTTCAGGTTTATATAGTATGTATGTATATGTAGGTGACGTGCTTGATTTGATAACATTTTCCATCTACTGACCATATATATAGTTGTTGAATATTTGTTTAGGTTATTTGAATTGTTAGCTTTTAGGTAGTATTTAATAAGTAATATTACTGTGTCTCATTTCATTGGTAATTTGTGTGGCTTATGAAATTCAGCTAATGAGTATTTGGGTTTGGCAACAATATTTTCATCTGTTATAGTCAATGTTGAATTCTTTTGAAGTTTGGAAATTTAGCTTCAGGGTGTTTGAATTTCGACAAGTTTCCGTTTATTTGTTGAACATATGTATGGTATTTGTTTTCAAATTTAGCACAACAATGTGTTCTAATTGTTGAATGCTTTTAAGTCTTTGAAACAATTTTCTTATCTACATTTCTTTGCAGAAATTTTTAGCTATTTAACAACGATTTCTTTAGAAGGTTTAATTTTAGCGTTTAGGTGTTTAATTTTATCACAACTTTCTGCTATCAAAGTCTTAAATTTAGCGTTTGGGCATTTGATTTCAAATAAATTTGCGCAGGTTGTGGCTGTTTCTGTGTTTCTGGCTTTAGGATTTGCTTTCTATGTGTTCTTTGCCCCTTTCGTTGGAAAGAAGAAGATGTATGAATATATTGTGATGGGAATTTACACTCCAATTGTAAGTACTCTTTTACCGCAATTAGTTTTATACGGTCTATAGTATTTTCATAACAACTATTAAGAACTTTGGGGCTCACTTCCAGAAATCTGTCTCTTGTTCTATTTTTAAGTTCTAACGGAATGAACAATATTTTGGACGATTTCTACTTTCCTTTGGCCCCAAACTAACAATAGTTAAGTCAAAACCGTCCGTACAATAGAATAGTGATCAGGATATAGGTTCAAACATTCCTCTTATCCACGGAGAATAAAATTCAAATACACGTGTTTGTGACATTTTGAGTGTAGACATTTGGCAACTAATACTTTGGAAAGTTCATGGCTTAGTGGCTAGTTTCACATTATATTTTGAATCTAACTTGAATCACTCACTTATCTTTACTACCAGATCATATGTGCATTTGGCCTGTATATTTGGTGTGCTGGTGCTGATCCAGCGGACACAGGAGTTTTCAAGTCTAGAAAGTATCGTGAAACAATGGACAGCAAAAGGAATGTCAGAAAGGAAGGATCAAAAATTGGTGACGAATCGACATCATCAATTCAAGATGCAAATGCTCCGGGTAATGACAGGAAAAGTACAGATTCAAGAACGAAAGATAACAGATCCGAAAGCAAAAGAGACTCGTCATCGCCGTCCTGTTCTAAGGCTATGTTGGCTCTGCTTCCTTGTGCTGTCATGTGCCACTGCACAAATCAAGATGAAGAGTCTTCTGAACATCAAACAAGCGAAGATGGCATGTTCTACTGCAATCTGTGTGAAGTTGAGGTGTGTTCTTGATCCTCGAGGGCATTTGAACCAGTTTTTATACTTCAGCTTTGATACGATTTGTTAGAAATTTTTTGAAAGACATTGCACAAGTAATTCAAACTTTTTTATGCTGCTTGATGCTCAGAACGGCTAATAAAACACTTGCAACAGAATACATACCTGTTTAGAACTTGCGAAGTTATAAAGTTGACCTGCAAAGTCAACGACGCGAAAGGATTTTTTAAAACCAGAATCTAGCATATTCAACATTGTACATGGTCTTTTTCTTGCAGGTTTTCAAGTACAGCAAGCACTGCAGAGTCTGTGACAAATGCGTTGATCGATTTGACCACCATTGCAGGGTATACATAGATTGGGATCATTATTCCTCCTTTTGTTTACCACATCATCTAATGCCTTACTTGTCTTGTAGTGGCTCAATAACTGTATCGGCAAAAAGAACTACAAAAAATTCTTCACCCTTATGGTCTCTGCGCTTCTCCTGGTAAGGCCAAACATGCATTGTTTAGTGGTCTTGACCTTTAAGCCAAGATTCCCACATCTAACATGGTTTTTATGTCATTTGACTTTGAGAAATGAAGCTTATACTTCAATGGTCAACCGGGTTCATCGTACTGATAAGCTGTGCCCTTGATCACAAACGGTACACAGCTGAAGTAGCTTCCAAGTTAGGAAGCAGTTTCACATTAGCACCCTATGTTACAGTCGTGGTCTGTACTCTGATTCTTTGACTTTAAATTTAGTATATCCATTTTCATATTGAAAATTGATAGCTGTAGCGGTCTAACCAAATACTTGTCCAAATCCGACAGACAGTTTGCACGCTTTTGGCATTAATCGCAACACTGCCACTCATTCAGCTCTTCTTCTTTCACGTTCTTCTCATAAAGAAGGTTACCTTGGTATCTACCATTTGCGTTCTATCGTTTGAATCATTTCAGTGTCATGATTAGACCATTGTATATGATGACAGGGAATTAGCACATATGATTATATCATAGCATTAAGGGAACAAGAGCAACTAGGATATGGGGCCCCACAAAGTCCTCAAATGTCACCAGGTAGCTCGCGCACGGGTTTCAGCAGTGCCAGCTCCTTCAATACTTTCCGTCAAGGAGCATGGTGTACGCCTCCACGGCTATTTGTAGAAGATCAGGTAACCTATTTTATTCTATCTTTTCTTTATTGGCTATTGGCATTTCTTATATTTAACGGATTTTGCTACAGTATGATGTAGTCCCTCCAGAGACTAGCTCTGTTAGTTCATATGGGAAAAAGACTCAGGACGATCCTATCAAGAAAAAGAACTCAACAACTGTGAAGATCAGCCCATGGACCTTAGCTCGTTTAAATGCAGAAGAGGTCTCAAAAGCAGCCGCAGAGGCACGGAAAAGGTCCAAGATCCTGCAGCCGGTGTCTAGAAAAGAAGTTGGGCATATGGGTTCAAACCGAATTGAGAGGGACATGATCTTTGGAAAAAGTGACCGCCATATCGGAAGCAGCCACCGTATCCGTCTTCCAGAGAGCAAAAACTCTAGCAAGCATTGGACTGATATACCTACAGATGGGAATTCGTCAAGTTTGGTGCCTTTAAATCTTGAAGCTCGTAGTGTCTTCAGAGCCATGTCAAACTCTACTGGCATTGTGAGTTCATCTCCAGATAGCAGCTTAGCCTCCCCTGATATTCAACCGTTTAAGGGTCCCTCAAGAACAGATAATACTAGGATGCATACGGACGCTGTGGTATCTGGTAGACATGACAAGAAGAGAATCATATCACTGACAGGATCGATAAGTGATGGATACGATGCATCTGGCGGGGAGGATAGTGACCGGGTCCCTTCGAGGCTGGTGCAAAGGTCTGGGAACTCTAGTGCACGCCTCTTGGGTGCTGATGAGAACGACAGAATAGCTAGACTGAAAATGCCTTCTACCTCAAAAATTAGCTACCCAAATGATAGAAAGATCTAAATCAATGGGTCTTTCCTTTTTACTAATTTGTTAGTGGGGGTTGGGGCATCAAGTCTATATTCATCTTCACCTAACTAGGTAGGCATGATTTTCTCGTGTTTTTTTGATTTCTTGACCTGGGAGTCGGAAGAAAATCGACTGATCTACAGGAAAACTCAGATTCTTGAAACCCATGCTTTTGTAAGCTGCTTTAATATGCATGTAAAGAATAGTAGATTTTAAGGACAGGAAAAACATGAAAATGTGCAGCCTGTGAGATTAAATCGAAAAATGACAAAAATGCAGTAACAGACATTGTGCACTTGTTTTCTAATGTCTGAACCAAGTAACAACGAGCATGGCTCAAGATCTAATATACAATTCTCTGTGAGTTGTGTCTGTTCAAAATATGTCCGGGCATGATAATCATATAAATATACGTGTTCGGCTTGGGGTCAAACTTTGATATTTTTTATAAAATACAATATAAAATTGTTCTTACATGGGTCAAATTAAAAAAAAAACCCGAAAATTTTAGAAAATTTACACTACAAGTTTTTCGCTAGGGGGGTCACATGACCTTTGTGACCACCCTTGTCTCGGCCCCTGCGTATGCATAAGATAACCGACGGATTCATGAGCTCAAGTACTAGCTGAGCTTCACTCGAATTTTTGTTCGAGTAGTTTAAGGCGACTTCTTGACTTAAACCAACTCAATTTCACCCCTCCAGGTGACTAGGCGAGGGTTCCAACCTCACACCCACAAAATGGCCGGGAGGTCCTCTCAAGCAGCCTCTCTACCTGGTGGCGGACGCAGAAAACTGTATTGTGGAAGGCAAATTTTGTTTTTGACGATAGTTAGACGAAAAAATTTTAAATTCAAACAAAAAATCGAGTATTATAACTTAAAATTGAGAGATTTTTAGGTTTTATAGTGTCAAATATTAGATTTTAATATGTAAGCGTAGGCAATTTGTGTTTCGAGTTAGGGACAATTTTAAAAACCGTTTAAAAAAAATAAAAAAATACACAGTAATTTCATATTTGATCTAGAAATGGGAGGCGCCGCCACCCCGTACCCAAAGGTATATCCGCCCCTGTCGACTCTACCTACCAAGGGTAAAGGCTGTTTACATTTCGCGTTCTTCGTACCTCGTGGAAGACGAGATTGCGTACGGTTGAGTTTTAACAAGTCAATATTGAGTAGCCAACTAGCTGGCTGGACCCCCTAAGGTGCAACACCACACGTTGTTGGTCTTGTCAAAGGTTATTGTTGTCTTTTAGGCTAGGGGGAGTGGTAACTAAAAATCCCACCGCCACGTCAGCTCCACCTCAGCTTTCTCTTTCCTTTCACTAACTCATTCAAAACTCACCTTTCAAGGTTCTTAAGAAAAAAAAAACCCACCACCACCTCACCTCCACCTCATCTTTCCACTATCACTTTTATTTAACTTATTTATAAAATACATACTTTTATTCCATCAAAATTAAAAAACGATACACGCGGGTAAATACAAACATTAAAAATATTAGGCATTATTAGCCAAGTGCTGGATTAAATCGGATCGAAGGTTTTGATGCACTTGAGCTGATATGATGTATCCCATAACAGCATGAATTTCTTCCGTGCTTCGTACCAGATCGTCCGGTTGGTGTGCTTCTCCTCGGAACCATTTGGGACTTATCGCATATTTTTTGTGTTTACGAATCATATTATGCATTATGATGCATGCATACATCATATTAACAAGTCTTTCTTTCTTCAAAGCACATGCTGGATTGGCGATTATGGCCCATTTCTTTTTCAGAACACCAAACGCGCGTTCCACATCCTTTCTTGCCGATTCTTGCTTCCGCTTATACAATATTCGACTGTGGTCATCGTTAGATGGTTCTGGAATCGTCTTAACAAGTGGAGCTAATTCGGGGTATATCCCGTCAGTAAGATAGTATCCAAATGGATAAGTAACGCCGTTAGCCGTAAACGGGACCTCTGGTGCTCGTCCTGTTTTCAAATAGTTAAACAAAGGGGATTAATATAACACATTGATGTCGTTGTTAGACCCAGAAACACCAAAGAAAGCATGCCATATCCACAAGTCTTCCGACGCAACAACTTCCAACAAAATGAACGGATTCGATCCGTGATCACGTCTAACATATTGCCCTTTATGGGCGTACGGACAACCAAACCACTCCCAGTCCGTACAGTCTAGACTTCCTAGCATCCCAGGGAAACCGTGCTTCCTTTCGTGATGTTGATATAGTAATTCAACATCACTCACCGTGGGTTTTCTCAGATATTCTGGCCCATAAATCGCCCTTATAGCAGAACAAAAATGATCAAGACTTTCCCGTGAAGTTCTTTTAGAGATTTGCAGATATTCATCTAAAAAGGCTGGAACAATGCCGTATGACAATTGACGAATTGCAGAAGTGCATTTCACCAATGGAGCAACGCCTTCTCTTCCGGTACAGTCGATATTTGAATTAAAGTAAGGATCATGTGCAGTTACAGCCGTAACTATATCGTTGAAAAGTGATCGATCCATGCGATATGTCTTTCGGAATGCACGTTCGTCGTAGAACGGGTTGTCAGTGAAAAACGCGACAAGTAAACGATCATGGGCACCATAACGATCTCGATTAACCGGGTTTCTCGACACTTTTTGTCGTCTATTTCGAAAAAACGCCATAGCTTTTGCTAGCAACCGGATACGAGGGCTATTCATCAAAGTTTCTTCATCTTCGATCATTAGATCGGGGTACATAAATGTATATTCATCAATGTTTTCCATGCTAAAAATTTAAAATTTAGAAAAGATGATTTTTTTGATTGAAAGAAAGATGAAATGAGAGATATGAAAAAAAGAAGAAGTAAAAATGAGGATTATATAGAAATAAAATGGGGATGAAAAAAAAGATTTAGGGTAGTGTGAATGGTGAGAAACTCACCTGTAGTGAGTTTTTTTTTTCCCTAGGAACCACAACCCACGCGTGGGTTTTTAAGGTAGGATTGTGGGGTTCATAGCAACCCACGCGTGGGTTTTTGCCACATATATCCCACCCGTGGGTTTTTTGCACCACTCCCCCCAGCCTTAGTAACATAACTTAAGGATGCTGTTCAGAATTTTCTTAAAAAAGTGGCATGCATACGTGGTTGAATAAATTCCACACAACACCTGCTCAATCCTCACCGCTTGTTCATACATTTAAACCCAAAACATTACCAACACACTTCATTCTTCAAACAAACAACATTAAACAACTTTACTAATCATGGGAAATCGTTTAGGAATCGTGGGTATGGTATTCGGCAAGATCATTGTCGCAACACCAAAATACGAAGTCATAAAATCATGCACAGACTACGAAATCCGTCACTACACACCGTCAGTAATAGCCGAAATAACCTACGACCCTAAACAAATGAAAGGACAAAACAAAGACGGTGGATTCACCATCTTAGCAAACTACATAGGTGTACTAGGTAACCCACAAAACACAACAACTCAAAAGATAGACATGACGTCACCCGTCATCACAAAATCTGAAAAGATAGACATGACGTCACCCGTTATAACAACACAAGATGAGCATCAAAGGGTGACAATGCAGTTTATACTGCTGGAGAAGTATAAGAAGGCCGAGGAAGCACCGAAGCCAGTGGATGAAAGGGTGGTGATAAAGGAAGAAGGTGGACGTAAATATGGGGTGGTGAAGTTTAGTGGAATAGCGACGAATGATGTGGTGTCGCAAAAGGTGGAGAAGCTGAAGAAAGATTTGGAGAGAGATGGAGTTAAGATTGTTGGGGAGTATGTTTTGGCTAGGTTTAATCCTCCATGGACTTTGCCTCCTTTTAGGACTAATGAAATCATGATTCCTGTTGAATGTTGAATCAAATTATTTATTTTGTATATGTATTATGTATGATTTCCTACTAATACATGTTATTATTACTTATAACTGTTTTACGAAGCGATTTACTAAAGTAAAACAATTATTATTATAATTCAATGGCGGTAAACTATTTCACATATACCACGTAATCACGTATCCCACATACGTGTTTTACGCCGAACATATCTCAGCATGTGAACTCTGTCTCTCTCTCTAAAAATATAGACATCATCCATATGAGTCATAGAGTTTAATCGAAGAAAATTATTCACCATCTCTATACATGCAGATCTGTCATGCCGATTCTGATAAATAACAAAAAAAAAATAAAAATTAATCGATCGGATTGGTTTCTTTCACAGCTTAAAAGGTTTACTGCTTATTTTCTGGATGTTTATCTTTCAACTGCGCGCATCTGATTTTGATGTAACTCCTTTTGTAGGTTTGAGAACCCTATGCTCCTATGGTGGCGGTGGTGGCGGTGGTGGTACCAGTTGTCAGGTGAGTTTAATCTTTATTTATGTGTACTAAGTTTATCTCTATACATAATGAACTAGGGATTTCTATTCTATGTCTATTATTTTTTGTAAATTAATAGTTGAATACTATTATGGGTTTTGAATTATCAGAAGATGTTTCGGAATTAGAAATAGGAATTGTTTTGGGTTTTTTTAGACTAACTTAAAGATTGGATATATTACAGGATGCAAGTGGAGCCAATCTTTTCAGCTGATCCCATTGATGCCAACAATATAGAACTTAAATAAGGTATATTATTAATTGGGATTTTTTTAGAAATTGGATGCAGTTACTAATTCATGATCTGGCATGTACATAATGAAAACTTCATTTTCGATTTTATTGTTATAGCTTGATTCGGTTAATTAATAATCTAGATGTTAAAAAAAGGTTTGTTCGCAGAATATTTGGGTTTAAAAACAGGATAAAGTTTGCTAACTTGATTGTGGCTATGAGATATACGGTTTATTATAAAGTTGATGTTATAAGCAGGTTTATTTAAACACCCAAATTTGTGTATATGCAGACACCGAGTTATATGGGTGCTTTGGGTTAGCTTATTATATGGGATTATAGCGTTCCTAAATGTTTGTAGGCTGACTATGGTATCGTATTGGAATGGCTTAAATTAAATGAACCTGTTGTCTTAATGGAATGGCTGACTATGGTATAAGATTTTATATTAAATCACATAATGTTGTCTTAATGGAATGGCTTAGATTAAATGAAGTTTTTTTTATGTCAAAGACCAGAAGGTACGCTAAAATTTTAGGATCTGCGAGTGTTGCTAAGGAATGCCTTAGGATCGCTAGCAACGATATGCAAACATGAAAAAAGTGACAGGTGTAAGGTAAACATCTGATTTAAAGCTATTAGGGAAAAGCTATTACTTTAGCACTTCTATTGTAAATATACAATTTGACTCCTCCTAATGAGAATTACTTACTGTTTTTATTTGAATAATAATGCTTTAACACAACTTTTCATTGAGATACTCCATAAGTAACATTTCATTTACTTTCTGCATTCATCAAATGAATAGCATACCAAACAGAGGTAATCTTAGATTGTTCTTCATACGATATTGTCACAAAGTTAAATATGACCCCGATAACTGAATGCTATTAGGGGCTGCAATTGATGTGTGATATTATAATAATGGACCCCGTAACTGGAAGTTATTAGGGGTGCTATTTCCGCGGCCGTTTAGCGGCTTGAAAGTGCTATTATAGGCTGTTGTATCAGCTTCCATTTGTGGCTTTTAACGTGGTATTACGGGCTGCAATTTCAACAACCCTTTAGCGAATTTAACGTATTATTAGAGGCTGCCTTCCGCAGCCTTTTAGGGTCTTTAACTATCTATTATAGCTACAATTTCAGCAGCCATTTAGAGTCTTCAGCGTTCTATTAGAGGCTGCAATTTCAGCAGCCCACTTGATGGATACAACCCTTCTATAAGGAGCTGCAATTTCAATAGGCATTCGGTGTGTTTAACATGTTATTACGACGATTTGGATTAAAGGGTCAAATGTTATACGTAATAGCAAAACTTTTAGAGCTTTGTCAATTCTTACGTATAACATGTAACGAAAAGTATTTATGAACAAATTGTATTTGAACCAAGGGACCCCTTGAACTAATAAGAATACGTTATCATGTTACAGATAATGTCAATTTCATGTATAAAATTGATACGATACTGCCTTATGTGGTGAATTTGCGATTATGTTCTTTCTTTCATATATAAATTAGGAGCTTACCTTATTGGTTAGCATTCAGTCAACTTACACATTTGTATACTTTTGCAGGTCTAATAAGGATGAAAGGGCTGAAACTGTTTCTAAACTCTGCGAAACATTAGATTTTTAAATGGTCTTGCTAATTTTGTGTAGACAAATTGGACCAGTCGCAAGGAACAACTGGCTGTTGTAAGGGGAGCCCGCAATGTACGTTCTATGCACAACTCCATTTTCGGGGGGTTTCGGATCGACTATTAAACCGCTGAGACGTTTATAGTAGCGCGATTCAAGAGATGAGTAGTTCTAAAATTATGCTAGATTAAAATGTGCGTATATATAAATGATTGTTTTTTTTACGCCGATAGTTTCTTATGTTATGCACAATGGTCCTACAGTACGAACATGCCTCCTCACAATAGTTATGCCTATGGTTAAGGAGCCAACTCATTTTTAATTAGAGTTTGGATGTACAGATGAGCTTATATTTATATTACATGGTGGTATCCAATAGGTGGTGACGGTTACAATAAGAGGAGCAGGGCATGTTGTCCCAAGTTATCAGCCATATATATTGGTGGTGGTGTTGGTCTCTTCTCCGGTATTCACGTATTTACAGGTTTCTGACACACGCCAATTTGATGTATTATACAGGGGTATATAAAGGCACGTTTGTATAGTGTGTTTATGCTTTTAAAAACAAGTATTAAAGTTATACAGAATTTGTTTTTGCAAGTTGCAACATTAGTGTCACTTTTTCATTGCACATATTTATGAAGAAGACCGATAAGGGGACGTTTGGCATTGTAAAAGTATGAGCTTCAATTCATTACAGATCACCGTAATAAAAAAATAACACATGACCACCACAGCGAAGTGTGGGTTTTTTCATTCATGTTGTGTCCTTTTTATGCTATAATTACTTTTTTGTCATTTGTTTTTTACAAGTAACCAATTATGAATGTGATTAAAAGTTTTTACTTGAGTACGTGAATAAGTGTTTAGAGGGAGTTTTTAGCATTGTATAGAAGGTAATTTAAAAAGCTTTTATGTAAGACTTGACACATTATAAGTTATTTGGAAAAGATTTAGTCATGAAACATGAAACCCATTTAAGGTATTAGATGTTTCAAGTTTTTGAAGACTAGAACCAAATAAGCGAGTTTTGTACGATTTAGTATTTTTGGTATCTTAATATTAAAAGACTGTAGGTCGATTGGTTAAGATTAAGATTCGAGGTGAAATTGGCTCACACGAAGGATGCTAACTATAAGTTTTGCAAAATGAAAAAACACACTTAAATATTTTGCTTTCTTTATCATGAAGTTATTTATGAGGTTGGCGATGAGGAACGACAAAAGGAATATGAAAAAAGTTAAAAACGATTTATATGACAAACTCGTTGACTAATAAGTTATTATTGAATCAATGTTTGTTTTCGATTCTAATGAAATAAGGTTCTTGATGCGTCGAACTCAATCTTAACAGATGCAGAATGTTAAAATGAAGATTGAAGATCGAGATGTGGCGCTTGTTCTCTTGTGTCCTTACCTCCTTCATTTGAAAGTTTTGTTAGTTCGTTTGTTGTTGGTAAAAACATTATCACTAATGGAGATGTTAGATCAAGTTTGCATTCAATACAACTTCTTCGAGTAGCGTATGAAAATAGTTACGAGTCTCAATCCGTGGGTTTATCAACCACGAGTCATGATAGGGGTCGATATCGATTTGAAAAAGGTAAAGATAAATACGGAGCATCGTCAAATTCTCGAGGTCTTAATCCCCGAGATATATGTAACTATTGCAAACAGATTGTTCATTGAAATATTTATTGTCCTAAATCAAAGGAAAAAGATTTGGTAGCAGCGACTACTAAAGAAGAATCGTGCTACATGGGTTCTGAAGGTGACTTGCTTTGAATGGTTAGTCGTTTAGAATCTTTTGGTTAATGTTTGATTATTCATTTTTGAAGTCATTAACGTTTCTTTTGAATTGATTTGTTCTAGATTATTTTTCGGATTCAATCGTTTGTTTGAATTAAGCTAGAGTTTGGAATTTTGAATTTGATTTGAAACATATGACATTTTTTAGGAGTTTCAATTACGATGGAATGTTAATTAACTATGCTAGCAATATATATTGATGTTAATTAACCACATTTTCATAATTACTACAAGAAGAATGGATGCCTGTTTTATCTGAGAAGCAGAGTCTCTTTGTTTTAGATCATGATATTTGATGATATTGTTGTCGCATTTGATAATTGTTTGTTGTTGCATGGAAAGGTGGAGCTTTTGAGGGACCGGGAAGGGTGCTGATCCCCTGAGCCTTGATTAGTAAGTGTAAATTTCTTTAATATTATCGTGACATCTTTTAAAAATTATGTACTATTGGAGCATAGTTTGGCTGGGCCGGTTTCGACGACTCTCCTAGACCGTTCGTTGCCTTCCCGGGTCCTGAGTAATGCTACAAACAAAGGTAAACCGGTTAGACGTGGACCCGAGGCCGGAGCCCCGGGGTCCACCTCCAACGGTCAAATTAGTACTGGGACGATATACTGTAAAAGTGGTGTAGTTGAGAGTGAAAATCTGTTGTAGAATGAGACCCCTAGCCCTGTTTATATAGTGCTAGGGTTTCTTGAAGGATAAGTTAGGTGTGTGTGGGCCACGGGCCTGTTGGGCCGGGCCGAATACCGACTGTACGTCGACATGTCCCCCAGTCTAGTATGATATGGTCCATGATCATGTTATGCTAGACTCATTCGTGTATCATGCTCACTAAACAACCGCGTGCGGCTTGCTGCTAGGACATCCTCGTGGGTTTTTCGTAACATATGGCTCTACTTGTAATGGGCTACTTTTAGCGAAAAGATGATGGTTTGGGGTTACGAATAGTGAGCATAGCCACTATACGTCATCATGTCCCCCCAGTCTAGTATGCGAGGTTGTCACCGAGGTTACTGGACTTTACACCATATCCGCTACCTGTAAGCATATCCACGTCGAAATAAATGGGAAAACACATATACGTAAGACGGGTGGTTATGCTCGAATGCTTGGTTTCCCGTTACTTGACGGTAAAGACCTCGTAAGAAGAAAACGTGTTCTATAGCCGAGGTAACACTGGCATTTGGCAAGGTTTAATTCTTGTTCATCACTAACGTAAGGATGACAAGAAGGTTTTATGAAGGTGGAAGTGGAACCCGTATGTTGCATTGTGAATATTTTGAAGGCGTACATCTTGTACCCACTAATGATGCAACATAATGCGAATAATTCGTCTTAAGGCCAACAAAATTCGTACTTCTGTGGCAAAGTGATGCGGATATTACATCCGTCTTATGGCCACGACATTTGATAACGACTTCAAAAATTGGTCACGGTTTTTCATGGATTAAACGTAGTTGATCAAGCTCCATCTAATTAAGTATAAACGATATAAATTTTTGAAATTCACTCTTAGCCGGGCCAAGTAATCCGTCGCGGAAGACGTACTTCCACAACAAAGAAATGTACCAACGGAATACGTACTTCCGCGCCGAAGATAATAAGTGCGCGGAAGAATTACTTCCGTGACCAAGATAATGAACCCGTGGAAGGATTCTTCCACGGCGAAAGAGAATGAGCTTGTGGAAGGATTCTTCCACGGTGAAAGCAATGCGCCAGTGGAAGGAATACTTTCACGGTGAAGATAATGAGCTCGTGGAAGGATTACTTCCACAACGAAAGATAAAAAGCACGCATAAGGAATACTTCCACAACGAATATAATGAGCACGTGGAAGATACCTCCACGGCGAAGATAATAAGCACGTGGAAGAGATACTTCCACGGCGAAAATAATGAGCACGTGGAAGAGATACTTCCACGGCGAAGATAATAAGCACGTGGAAGAGACACTTCCACGGCGAAAATAATGAGCACGTGGAAGAGATACTTCCACGGTGAAAATAACGAGCACGTGGAAGAATACTTCCATGGCACATGAATAAGCCAACGGAAGAAATACTTTCGTGGCAAAGGCATAAGCCAATGGAAGAGATACTTCTATGGCGAAGAAACAAGCGCGCGGAAGGAGTACTCCCGCGGCGAAGGAATAAGCCAATGGAAGAGATACTTCCATGACGCAGAAACAAGCACGCGGAAGGAGTACTTCCGCAGCGAAGGAATAAGCCAATGGAAGAGATACTTCCATGGCGCAGAAACAAGCACGCAGAAGGAGTACTTCTGCGGCGAAGGAATAAGCCAATGGAAGAGATACTTCCATGGAAAAGGAATAAGCGCGCGGAAGGAGTACTTCCGCGGTGAAAGAATAAGCCAATGGAAGAGATACTTCCATGGCGCATAAACAAGCACGCGGAAGGAGTACTTCCGCAGCGAAGGAATAAGCCAATGGAAGAGATACTTCCATGGCGCAGAAACAAGCGCGCGGCGCGCGGAAGGAGTACTTCCGCAGCGAAGGAATAAGCCAATGGAAGAGATACTTCCATGGCGCAGAAACAAACGCGCGGAAGGAGTACTTCCGCGGCGAAGGAATAAGCCAATGGAAGAGATACTTCCATGGCGCAGAAACAAGCACGCGGAAGGAGTACTCCCGCGGCGAAGGAATAAGCCAATGGAAGAGATACTTCCATGGCGCAGAAACAAGCGCGCGGAAGGAGTACTTCCGCGGCGAAGGAATAAGCCAATGGAAGAGATACTTCCATGACGCAGAAACAAGCGCGCGAAAGGAGTACCTCCGCGGCGAAGGAATAAGCCAATGGAAGAGATACTTCCATGGCAAAGGAATAAGCGCGCGGAAGGAGTACTTCCGCAACGAAGGAATAAGCCAATGGAAGAGATACTTCCATGGCGCAGAAACAAACACGCGGAAGGAGTACTTCCGCGGCGAAGGAATAAGCCAATGGAAGAGATACTTCCATGGCGCAGAAACAAGCACGCGAAAGGAGTACTCCCGCGGCGAAGGAATAAGCCAATGGAAGAGATACTTCCATGGTGCAGAAGCAAGCGCGCGGAAGGAGTACTTCCGCGGCGAAGGAATAAGCCAATGGAAGAGATACTTCCATGGCAAAGGAATAAGCGCGCGAAAGGAATACTTCCGCGGTGAAGGAATAAGCCAATGAAAGAGATACTTCCATGGCGCAGAAACAAGCACACGAAAGGAGTACTTCCGCAGCGAAGGAATAAGCCAATGGAAGAGATACTTCCATGGCGCAGAAACAAGCGCGCGGAAGGAGTACTTCCGCGGCGAAGGAATAAGCCAATGGAAGAGTTACTTCCATGGCAAAGGAATAAGCGCGCAGAAGGAGTACTTCCGCAACGAAGGAATAAGCAAATGGAAGAGATACTTCCATGGCGCAGAAACAAACGCGCGGAAGGAGTACTTCCGCGGCGAAGGAATAAGCCAATGGAAGAGATACTTCCATGGCGCAGAAACAAGCACGCGGAAGGAGTACTCCCGCGGCGAAGGAATAAGCCAATGGAAGAGATACTTCCATGGCGCAGAAACAAGCGCGCGGAAGGAGTACTTCCGCTAAGAGATACTTCTATGGCAAAGGAATAATCGCGCGGAATGAGTACTTCCGCAGCGAAGGAATAAGCCAATGGAAGAGATACTTCCATGGCGCAGAAACAAACGCGCGGAAGGAGTACTTCCCCGACGAAGGAATAAGCCAACGGAAGAGATACTTCCATGGCAAAGGAATAAGCGCGCGGAAGGAGTACTTCCGCGGCGAAGGAATAAACCAATGGAAGAGATACTTTCATGGCAAAGAAATAAGCGCGCAGAAGGAGTACTCCCGCGACGAAGGAATAAGCCAATGGAAGAGATACTTCCATGGCACAGAAACAAGCGCGCAGAAGGAGTACTTCCGCGGTGAAGGAATAAGCCAATGGAAGAGATACTTCCATGACAAATGAATAAGCGCGCGGAAGGAGTACTTCCGCGGCAAAGGAATAAGCCAATGGAAGAGATACTTCCATGGCAAAGGAATAAACCGGCAGAAGGCGGACTTCTGCGGCAAAGGACTATATCCAAAGATATTTGTGTGACATGCACATAAATAGTGGTATTATTATACCCTAGTAGCCCCCCAAGTTTAATGGTTCTACACTCAATTAGTAGTATTAAACTTAATCAAGTATTCAAAAAATTACGATTACGTAGACCAGCGCGATTGGACGTACCATAGCCGCGTACGAAAGATAGAAACTGGGTTCGAACGTGCGAACCAACGCGGATGGGTCGTGCCATAACCGCGAATTGTCACATAGTATAAGACGTATCTTAACTAACTTATGGGATGACCAATGCCATTACGTGCGGCGTACCGCTACTACCATAAGGACGATCAAAGTTTTGACAAAATATTGTTAGACGTGCACAGTGTGTCTGTTGCAAGTCCATCATGAGTCATGTGGTTTGCGTAACTTAGTACAACGTCTTGATAGCAAGGTGTCTAACAAAGATACATGATCCGTGGTCGTTGGGGTTGCATCCCTCTTACACGACAAGTTTAATTAGTAGGTTAAACTCATTCCTCTTATTTCACCTGGAAACGATGTGTACGCGTACGCCCCTAAGCAGAAGATATCCGAGTGTACGGACTAGCATATATATATATATATGTATAATAAGTAATCATTTAATACTAGACATGAAAATATCTATCTAGATATGTATTGAAGGATGCGAACATTTAACGTAATAAAAGAAATTCGCACAAAGCTAAAAGATATATTAGATCTTGTTACCAAGTTAAGAGATATACGTAATATAGTTTATTAATATAGAAATTTTTTAGGTAATATCTTGTTACCTTATTGAAAAAGATATAAATAATATTTTTTATAATTTCGAAAGATATCGGAATATATCTTTTACCCAATTTAAAAGATAACAAATACCTTTTATTAAGATAAAAATATCAATAAGATTTTTTAAATATAAAAGATATATGTAATATCTTTTATTAGTTTGAAATTATAGGTAATATTTATTTACCATTTTAAAAGATATACGCAATATTTTTAGTATAAAAAATATTGATAAAATTTCAACCGATTTAAGAAAAAGAACATGTTGACCAGTTTAATCAATTGAAAATATTATATTAAAAAGGAAGCGTAGAATCAATTTAGTATTCGCTACCTTTTGTAACAGGTAGAATCAAAAGAATGTATAATTTGTAAAGATATATATTGATAACAGATTTTGTAATACCTACAATTTTGCATGGAATTATCACATAAAAAATCTTGATGCAAAGTGATCGGTTATTAGCACAATAACATTTAGTTAACAAGTTAACCGGTGCGTAGCAAACTAACATGAAGTTACAACCAGTGGCAATTTGTGATGCAAAGAACCATGTGACTACTACACCTAGCGCCCATAGTCATACATACATGCACCAAATACATTACACAATATAGTTTTTAATGACATTTTAAAAAACGAATGCTGTTTCTTTGATTTAGTGAATCAAGGTTTTGCTCATGGGAGAACGTATAATATTTTTAGTGACAAAACAAAAATGCGAAAGATTTAGTATTACCGATTTTTCGCATCGCGCTTTTTTCAATAACACGAGACCACGAAACATAGTTTAGTTGGAGTCTCATAAATAAGTGAATACACTATATCCGATCATCAATATATTTGAAAAATATTTGCATCAAACATATACATCTAGCGTTAATATATCCGCGTCAGATATTCGCTCAAGTATAGAGAGATATTCTCGTAAGTGAATATATCCTACTACCAATATATTAACCTTATATATATCATACGTATAAAAAGTAGCAACGTGATATTTTAGGACTTTTCATGTATTAGCATTAAACTTGTTGAGTACGTGATATATGGCATGATTCACATGGTAAACTTATGTTTTATCTTTTTTTTTTAATTTTGCAAGACAAAGCAATCATAAACGCAGGCGATCATGGCCTCATTCACGGTTCTTTTTTTTATTATTAATTAGCAAGCAACTAATTTTGATAGATCTAATAAACATGCTATAAAATATATGAAACGAATCCGAGAGATTTAGATATGAAAGTTTTAGAGTTACCGAAATTTTTGCATTGATATGTGTTTTTCGGTAGTATGAGACCACGAAACATAGTTTTGTCAAGGTCCCACGGATGGCGCCAACTTGTTGAAGCATAGTTTGGCTGGGCCGGTTCGACGACTCTCCTAGGCCGTTCGTCGCCTTCCCAGGTCCTGAGTAATGCTGCAAACAAAGGTAAACCGGTTAGACGTGGACCCGAGGCCGGAGCCCCGAGGTCCACCTCCGACGGTCAAATTAGTACTGAGACGATATACTGTAAAAGTGGTGTAGTTGAGAGTGAAAACCTGTTGTAGAATGAGACCCCTAGCCCTGTTTATATAGTGTTAGGGTTTCTTGAAGGATAAGTTAGGTGTGTGTGGGCCACGGGCCTGTTGGGCCGGGCCGAATACTGACTGTACGTCGACATGTACATTACCCTCCTCTGCAATGGCGGAGCTTTTGAAGGACTAGAAAATGTACTGACCCCTTAAGCCTTGATTAGTAAGTGTAAATTTCTTTAATATTATTGTGACATTTTTAAAGAATTACCTACATGACCTTCCGAAGTATCTTTACAATTCCTTCTTAAGCTTCTAAGTTATTGTAGATAAAAAGAAGGAAAGACATATTTATTGAAAAAGCAAAATAAAACATAAGTAAAGTTTTGTTAATGAAAACTATAGACTACTTTATTTTCTTTTTAATGCTTTATGTTCATTTAAACTTTTATTTCATACCATCTCTTTTACCTCACTTTTGACTTGTTATTGTTTAACAATAAACAAAATACATTGTTATAGCTTATTGTTATGTTTTAAAAAACTCAGCTATTTATTTTATAGATGACATTAATTTATAGATTAATGAATTGGATTTGAGAGTTTAAACATTGTTTTTGTTTTTTACAAGTCAATATGTTGAAATGTTTAACATTGTCTTAAAAAATTATTTGCTTAGTATATAAAAGAATGCAACATGTGATATAATCATTTTACAATACACATGATTTTTTTTCGAGTTATGTAAACTAAAAAGACTCCTTATAGATGTATAAGTTAGATGTTTCGTTTCATCAATGTGATTATTTTTTCAAATTGGGCGCTACGTGACCTGACCCAACACTTGACCGAATAATTAGTGGAACCATTGGTTTATTTTGGTTTATATATCATTACAATATCAATGAATCCCTTAGAATGTCGGCTAGGTCCGCCACTACATGACACCCAATATATTTGCATGACTATGGGAAGTTTGATTTTTTACTTATCAAACATTCAAACCTTTAATGGTAAAAGCCCTCCTATAAATACAATTAGTTGTAGCTTAAAGAGTTTGCATTTTTTGCTTCATAAGTGGCCAAACTTGCTAACGTTAATTTAAATGCCGCCGAAATAATTTTTTGAGTAGTTTGAGGTGACTTATTGACTTAAAAACCACCAATTTCGTGTATTTGTCGTGTCAACATTATGTAGCCGGCTGACTTTGTTAGAGGATAATTATAAGCCCAAGCTCGGTTATGGGCTTCGGGTCGATTAGTGTTTTGTAATCTATAGATTGTGATGAATAATTCAATATCACCTATGGGGTTTACAATGTAATCTTACATGGAATCAAGAGCGTGTTAGATCCTACATCTAATCCTTGTGCCGCTGCCTAAG
Source organism: Glebionis coronaria (assembly GCA_025667525.1). Classification (NCBI taxonomy): domain Eukaryota; kingdom Viridiplantae; phylum Streptophyta; class Magnoliopsida; order Asterales; family Asteraceae; genus Glebionis; species Glebionis coronaria. The sequence continues at coordinate 382,172,677 of CM046880.1, read as the reverse complement.
CCACCATTAAAACATCTATTACGAATTACAATCCTTATTAATTTACAAATCCACAAATACAACCATACCTACGCAGGTTGATTTATTTTATTGCTATGATTCGGATAAGGAGAAGAGGGTTGGATCAATTCTTGAGGTCAAACTTTCATTGTCTAGATAAAGAGATCCTTGATCAATAAATATGATCATAGTCAATGTTAAACCCGATTTTTTGATCGAACCAGTCAAGCCCGGGTCAACTGTTAAGTCAAACCAGTTTCTGATAAAATAATTAATCTTGAAAAACATTTACAAACTATATAGAAACTTGTGTCAAAGGCGTATAGAACTTGAAAATTTCAATACCAAGTACAAATGTATAGCTAGATATTAAACGACGAGTGGAACTTTTAACTTTAAAATCATACTAAAATATATAGATATAAGATGTGACACTACTGAATAAGATAAAATCACAATATAATATTTATGAATTGTTTTAGATTAGTACCCATAAATAAAAAGTTTTTTTAATCACTTATAGTAAATAATATTCACATAATTTTTTTTTTAAAAATCTCACATAATGATGTGGCTATTTATATAGGGCTAATTACCTAAATAGACTTTTCATGAAGTCCTTTTGTCAAATTAACTCAACTTTGTTTCATTTCCCAAAATAGACCTATGCGACTTATGGTACCCTATGCAACCGATGCTACCTTATGCAACCTAAGCGACTTGTATTTTTTTCAAAAAAAATTACATTTTGTGTAAGAAACAAGTAAAATTGTGTAAGGTACTTTTTTATGCAACTTTGAATTTATTATTATGCAACTTTTTATTTATATTATTTTTGTAACATATTTTATTATATTTTATCTATTAAAAATATTATGCAACTTTATTAAAAATTATGCGACTTGTGTTTATGGTGTAAGAATGCGTCATTGTACTTTTTAAGCGACTTGTACTTATGGTGTAAGAATGTGTAAGAATGTGTAAGTGTATATTTTAAGCAACTTGTACTTTTATAATTAATTATTAAAAAGTTTTTTTTGTTTTATAAAGTATTAAATTTTTATAAAAAAACCAATGCATTATTTAGTTGTACAATTAGCTTGAGATACTTGTACGATTAGCTAATACTGCCTCTCCCCACCCCAATTATATCCTTTACAATTTCATCACCCCCATCACATGCAGATCTGTAACCCCCTCCCCTAACCTCCATTAACAATTCAAACCCAGAAAAAACCTAAAAACCATCGCCACAGTTCTGGTTTTTAGATCCTCCATTTTTTATTCCCAGAATCTAATGAGGTTAGCACCTTTGTGAATGACATGGACATACACACAAATCTCAGTTATTCGGTAAGTTTTGTTCATGTGGATCTTAATTAATGATCGGCGCCTCTGGCAATATTAATGGATTTTGGTAGCGCTCGTCCTGCTAGAAGGGACATCCGCTCTCGATCAGAGGCACTTCAATTGCAGGTTATTAATTATCTAATGACGTCTTTCCCTTTCAATTATTTATTGATAATTTCCCCACCAGTGTAAACTCATTCGTTGGCATCTTGTGCACTTCTGTGCTATGTCAATATCCGTTCCTACTGTTAGATCCTAACCAAGTGTAAGCTGAATTGGTCGCATAAGATGGGTGGTTAGGATTGGGTAAAGGGTCAAAACTGATTCAGCTTACATTTTCTAGAAAGTGGCATGAAGATTTGTTAGTATTAAAACTTTTTATTAATGGTTTTTTGTATTAGCTTCACGTTTGCTTTGCTTGTAATACACAAGTGGCATTTTGACCCATCTTACTTACTGAAGATTCGACTTTGATTGTGTTATATCTCATACTGGCCAAAACAAAAAGTTAGATAAATGGGCTGAACTGGTCGAACAAACAGGTTAAAGTCACCTAACCTAATTTTTTTAATGAATACAACTTCCAACATCGTTTTACTCAATGATCAGGTATTAGTGTATATATATAATTTTTGTAATCATAGGCTATAATTATTCATATATAAACAACGGCAAAAAAGTGTCGTGGGTTAGCTCAACCTGGTCCAGTCTGTTTTGACCCATACTATAAGTCAGTTTCCAAGCTGAATCAGTTTTGACCCTTTACCCAATCCTAACCACGTGGTAGCCAAGTGTATTGTAACGTGATATGACCTGAGCTCGTTAAAGTAAATGTTTTAGGAGTTTAGACACGTCTTGTATGTTTGTTCGATCGTATATAGCTGTTCAGTTTTAGGCCATGAAGTTTTAGGAATTAGTAGTGCACGTTAAAACTAGGTTGTTATTAATCAGTCTAGTTTCGGCGTTGAAGTTTAAGGAATTAGTAGTGCACTTGGACATCGGGTGCTCAATGTATACATTGCAAATAAACTCAGGTTTGAAATTGATGATCACATTGTTCTCAAATAATCAGAAACACAATAATATAAATGAGACCAAGTTACTTACCAAATAGTTCACGCTCCACACAATCCTTAAGATATGCTCTTTTTACTATTCATGTGTTTTTTATTAGTTATGTTTGCGTGATTTTACATAGACCGTAGTTGTTACTATTACCTCTAGCATAAGTACTTGATTTGATTTTTGTACTGTATTATGTGAGGAAAGTGTGTTTAAGGTGAAAGTCGTGCATGTACTTGATAATGATGTGTGTGAATACCATTGGCCTGTCAAAAATGTTTGCACAGACAGAAGAGGAATTTAACTAGCTATCATCATTTACGTAGTACGTACTGCAGACGGTAAGTCATACAAATTTGCAAGATTTTATTGTGATATGGTAAAGTAGATTAACGTAAAAAAGAAAAGATAAAAAGCATATTTTAGCTTAGATTTGGTTTTGATCGTTATCACATATCAGATCAAGTAAATTCGATCTAAGATTCATCGGTTTTGGGTAGTAAATTATGTCTTAAGAACTGTGTTCAGTGCAACTATGCCAGTGGAGACTGAAGCTCTAGCCTAGGTTTATATATCATTTAATGTTCTATTTTTTTGCCTTCTGAGCTCAAATCTACTTATCATATTAATAATGCATGATTAAATTGCGACACATTGGATGCTTGATAACTTAACTTATGTAAATAGATATGAACTTTACAAATTTTGAGTAGATCAACTTTCGGACTATGACAGTCATGGATTTACAAACGAGATCCTAATATAGTGTGAAGCTTTTTTGGTCAACTTAACTTTTTTTTACGATATGAACTTCAGGAATATTTTACAAATCCAGTGCAAGTCAAGGTTGGAAAAATGAGCAGTCCTACAGAGAACGTATCTCAAAATTTGGAGAAAATTACTGAAATTGAGAAGGTATGCCAAGTTTAGTTTTTGGTAGCAAATTTCGTTAATCTAGATGTAAGGAGCAGTATGAGCAGGTGAAAAGGCACTCTTCAGCATATAATTACATTAAAGTTGTAGCGACAAGTAAGGCTGTTGTCCCTTATTTTTGTGATGATTAAGCAAGGAAGAAAGAAAGAAAATAGATGAAGAAGAGATGGATTCCTAGAGAGAGAAAGTAGTGAGAGAAAGTAGAGAGAGAGGATTAACTTTGGGAATATTAGATTAGAAGTGAGAAAAATGAACAACCAACCCTCCTAACATGCTAGGAGGGTAGTATATATAGTCCACCCACATGCGGGCTTTAATGGGCTATATATTGGGCCGGACTTGTCTTTTGGACTTAAATTAGTTTAAATCCAAGCCCGTAAACCACGACTAATTAACTACCTACTAAAACGTTCTAACTAATGTTACAACAATAACCTATGACCGAGCATTCTTATTTGACTCAATATTTTGAGGCTAACAATCTCCCCCAATGTGAGGTCATACCCTTTTGATATTTGAAGATCAAAGGAGATTACGAATCTCGTCATAAATGAGCCTTGAACGTGTAACAGTAGTTTTGTTCCTTCATGCTGTGATCTTTGAGCCTTTGTTGTTGTCTTTCGACTTTGTCTTTTAGTCTTGAGATCTTCAAATCATCCTTGACTTGTCATTGCCATCTTGCGATCTTGTGTCTTTATCCTCATGCTCACACTATCAATTGTTGGATAAGTCTTTGGGCATGAATATGTGGTTATGAATCTTTGACTTTGCTGAGTACACCGTGACGCCACCTTCTCGAGACAAAACATAGACACGGACTGAATGGATTTGACATTCGTCCTAAATCGGTAGCGTTTTACCTCCGGTCGGTGAAGACCGTTATACGATATTAAATATCGTACCTGTGATTAGGTAGATTCAATTAAGAATCTCTTTGACAGGGTTTCACGGCTGTACTAGCCGTTCTCTTTACTCGACCGTCTCAAAGCAAGACTGCGAACATAAAGAGTGAATCAATTGGATAAATATCCGCTTGATTAAAGTCGTCAATTCAAATTCCTGGAACAAGTTTGATTCATTAAGAATCTTACCATTGTTTGCTTTCCAGTTGACACAAGTTTGATTCATAAGAATCTCACAAGTCACCTACCGTAGCGCTGTTTGATGTTGACGCTATAAGGATTTCCATTCGTCACTATGAGTATTAATGAATATCACTCTGAATGTTCTGGCAAGACCATAAGGATATTGCGTAGAAACCTGAAACGAGTTTGAATCAATGAAGAATCAAACCACTTTTGCTTTTCAGTTTTACATATGTTCAATTCATAACGAATCTTGCATATGACCTACCGCAGTGCTGTTTGATGTTAACACTGGAAGGATTTCCACTCATCATTGTGAATACTAGGTAGTATCACTCTGAGTGTTCTAGCAATATCACAAGGATATAGCGTAGGACTCTCTTGATCTTCATCCGTGTGTCCTAACGAGACTTGATTGATCTCTTGGCTCTAGACTCGATTTGTGCACTTTTAGTGGTCGGAGGCTGGAGCAGATGCCACCTATTCAATATCAACTATCTCGGAGTGAGAAAGTCAATAGAAGTCGTGTTGATCTCCGTGACAATAAAACAAACTTCTTTTGAGAGACGCCTGAGTAGCTAGGAAAGGGTTGTGCTTCACATCACTGGGTCCATGATCAGTTGTCTTCATGATGTGTTGACCCGGTTTCTGCCTAAGTTGTATGGAGGACTTCTTTCTTTACACCCTTTATCCTTACATTTCTTTTTCATTCTTCAACCCCTTCAATGCTTACCAAGACATCATTAATAGCACCTTGTTGTGATTGTTCCAATGCTATCATCAGTACTTAGTCGGCATTCAACTACGTTCACATTCTACTCCATCTTTCCTAAGGACTTCTAATCATCTATTGGATTGTCCCTTGGAAGATCCCTCCGGTTCTGGTTGGATCATAGGACTTAAACCTAACCACCCTTTTGACACCAATAACGTCGTGAATTAAAGATGTTGTGGGTATTTGATCGTAACCATGAAAACCACTTTAAATTCTAACAAAGTGTTTGAAAAACATTTAACACCTTGCTAGTTTTGTCGTTTCAGAAATGCTCCCCCTTCACATGTGCATCGATAATCGAAAGTGTTTTGCACATGTAGGTAAGAGTTAAAGTGCTTGAGTCTTATATAAGATCACATTTTAATCACATCTTCTTCCCTATCTCTAATATATAAAATCTTTTGATATTAGAGATACCAAATTTGATTAAAATATATTTTGAAAAATAGTCTTGAAAATCTTCGGGAGAAAGATGTGTTAATCTTTTGCATGAAGTTGAATTGCTCCCCCTCAAAAATTGATCCAATTAAACTTTTGAGGATAGGAGTTGTTGAACACACAATTTTTGAAAGATTTTGAATATCATTGAGAAATTCTTGAAAAAATTGTGTTCAACGCTTTTTGAAAAATCAATTCTTTTTGACGAAAAGGTTTTTCTAAAGCATAAACTTGAGTGCATAGACTTTGAATGTCTTAACGAATCCACTCAAGTGTAAGAAGATTTAACTTCTTTTGCTAAGGGTAAGAGTACAAAAGCGTACACTCCCCCGTGAATTTAGATCCGGGTTGCAATCTGAAAGTGATTACAAGCCATTGTGTTGTGCTCAAAACGTGGAATGTTTTGTGACAAGCTCAACCCAAGATAGATTGCTCTACCCGTTTTTGGAAATATTGTCCAAAATAGACAATTTCCTTTAAAAAAGATAGAAATGACATGTTTTGAAGAATATTTACAACTTTCATTCGAGCTTTATGTACACACCCGTGTCGTTATTGAGCGACATTTCTAGGTACGTCCATATTATCGATACTGAAAGACATGTCGAGAAGAATATTTTTGGATTATCAAAGATTTTTTAATTTTGTATTTTGCTTTTTGATTAATATTTACAGGTAGATGTTTGATAGATGAATCAAGCAGGCTTCTTTGCCAGAACCTCCAGTTCTGCTGGAGTCAAACATCTCATACCAATTTGCCTAACTAGATACGCAAACCTCTCTTTCGAAAGAGCTTTTGTAAACAAGTCAGCTAATTGGTAATCAGTTCCAACAAAGTATAATTCAACAATACCCTTTCAACCTGTTCCTTAATGAAGTGATATCTGACATCGATGTGCTTCGTGCAGGAATGCTGTACCGGGTTGCAAGAGATGGCTATGGCTGACTTTGAGTCACAGTACATAGGTACTTTATCAAAATGGAAGCCATAATCTGTGAGTTGTGTTCTCATCCAAAGAACTTTAGCACAACACGCAGATAGAGACACATACTCCGCTTCGGCTGATGAAAGTGACGTACAATCCTGCTTCTTGGAAGACCATCCCACAAGCTTGTCTTGACCTAGAAATTGTGCACCACCAGAAGTACTTTTGCGTGTATCAAGACACCCTGCATGATCAGAATCTGAATAGGCCGTTAGAAAGAAACCGGTTTCCCTCGGATACTAGAGTCCCATGTGAATGGTATTCTTAAGGTACCGAAAGATCCGTTTAACCTCCTTGAGGTGCTTTTCAGTGGGTCGTGCTTGATATCGTGCAAAATAACATGTAGCATGATGTATATCAGGTCTGCTTGCTGTCAAATACATGAGAGACCCGATCATGGAACGATATCTTGTTTGATCTATGGGTAATCCCTCCAGATCAGCATATAGGGATGTGGTTGATAATGGTGTCCCAACGGGGTCACATGATGTCATACCATGCTTTGTGATTATCTCTTGACAATACTTAGCTTGGTTAATGAAGATACCACTTGGGGATTGGTGAACTTGAATTCCCAGAAAGAATTTTAGTTCGCCCATCATAGACATTTCAAATCTATTGTGTATTACTTTTTCAAACCATTTTGAAAGTTTTGGGTTTGTAGACCCGAAAATAATGTCATCAACATAAATTTGCACAAGCAAAATGTCATCCCCATAGTTATAAGTGAACAAAGTTAAATCAATGGAACCTTTTGAGAAACCTTTGGAGACCAGAAATTTCGAGAGCTCGTCGTACCACGCCCTTGGAGCTTGCTTGAGTCCATAAAGTGCTTTGTGGAGACGATACACCTTGTCAGGATAATGAGGATTGACGAATCCTTCCGTTTGCGTGACATAAACTTCTTCCTTCAAAGGACCGTTAAGAAACGCCGTCTTTACGTCCATTTGATAAACAATGAATCCCTTATGTGCAGCATAAGCAAGGAAAATCCTGACCGCTTCCATTCGAGCTACTGGTGCAAATGATTCTTCAAAATCAATACCCTCTTTCTGTCCATACCCTTTAGCCACTAGCCTAGATTTATTTTTGATGATCGTGTTTTCTTCATCCATCTTGTTTTTCCAGATCCATCGAAGATTTAATGGTGTTACATAGTATGGTCTGTCAACAAGTTTCCAGACTTTAAGTCTTTCAAATTGTTGAAGTTCATCCGTCATCGATTCAATCCAAGCATGATCAGCCAAGGCTTCTTTGATGTTTTTCGGTTCAGCTGAACTCACGGCGAGTGCGAACATACAAACATCACCATCGGTGTGAAGCTGTCGTCTTGTACGAACGGGCTGTGAAGGGTTTCCAATGACATGAACCAAAGGATGATCTCGGGTCCAATGATGTGTTGAAGGATGTCGTTGGTAGAACGTGTGCATATTTGACGGATCACCATGGCGAGTAGAATACTCTCTAGTTTCGTGTACCGGTGTACCGAATGGGTTGATAAATTCGTCTTCGTTAGATAATGCATTGTCTGCTTGATTTGTGTTCTCTGGAGCAAGGACAGTAGTTGTAGATGTTGTAGGATCGATTGTTGAAGTGATATTCTGAGGAGGTAAATCTGCAGCAACCCGTGTTGACGTAGATGAAGTTGTATCAGGTTGTTGACGATGATCGGTATCATCATTCTTATCATGAGTGACAACGGAAGACTTCGATACAACTTGTTTCTCCCCCGTGAAATATTCATCATACATTGGTCCATATAACATTTCCAACTCTTCAATTTTCGTGTCGACTGTCATATCAGCTCTAGGAACATGTTTTGGAACCAGCGTTGAACTTGACGGTTCATTGTTGTGGTCTTGAGTTCCGAGTTCCGTGCGGTTGTGAACGGAAGTCGTTTGTCGTTGTGGATCGGGACTTAAACTGTTTTGTTCAAGTGCCATTTCTTGTAATTCATCAAACCGGATGTGAATAGTCTCGACTATCAATTTTGTTCTCTTGTTGTACACTCTATATCCCTTAGACTGAGTTGCATATCCCACAAGAATACATGCATCACCTTTTTCTTTTATCTTATCCAAATTTTCACCATCTCGAATGATGTAACAAGTACAACAAAAAACATGAAGGTGTTTGAGTGAAGGTTTTCGATCATGAATTATGTGATATGGTATCTTTTCGTGTCTTGGGATAATTAAGGATCGGTTTTGTGTGTACCATGCGGTTGACACGGCTTCGGCCCAAAAATATAGTGGAAGTTTTGAAGCGGATAATAATGTTCGAGCAGCTTCAACCAAAGTACGGTTTTGTCTTTCAACAACGCCGTTTTGTTCGGGTGTTCGAGCAATAGATGTTTCATTTTCAATCCCTTCGGCTTCAAAATACTTTCTTAGATTTGAATTCAAAAATTCTGTACCTCTGTCAGTACGAACCACTTTAACTTGAGCTTGAAGACCACGTTGTATCAGTTTAAGAAAGCTGATGAGAACTTCGGGTGTTTCATCCTTGGACCTCAAGAAGTGAGTCCATGTGTACCTTGAGTAATCATCAACAATTACCAGAATATATTTCTTTCCATTGTTACTCTGAACACGCATTGGACCACACAGATCCATGTGAAGAAGATCTAACCGTCCTTTAGAGCTTTGTGTGGTCTTTGTTTTGAAACTACTTCGTTTAGCTTTAAAAAGTTCACAAGAAGAACAAAGATGATCTTTGATGAATTTCAAACTTGGAAGGCCTCTCACAATATCTTTCTTGGAAAGCAAGTTGATGGTATCAAAGTTGATATGAGAAAGACGTTGATGCCATAACCATGCCTGAGTAGTTGAAGCTTTAGCCATGAAGCAAATTGGAGTAGATGAAGTTGTGTCTTGAAGTGAAATTGTGTAAAGATCAGTACCCCGTGTACCGGTAAGTAAGTCATTCCCATCATAATCACGAACAAAACATGTCTTCTTTCTGAAAGCAACCTCCAAATCCGCATCACAGAATTGACCAACCGAGAAAAGAGTGTGATTGAGCCCTTCGACGTAATATACCCTTTTAATCATGATATTCCCCTGAACCAAATCTCCATATCCTAGGATCGGTTCAAATTTATCATTTCCGAATCGGACCGTACCCAAGAACTTCTCCACGAAGTTAATTAGAAGCTTGAGATTCCCCGTCATATGCTTCGTGCATCCGGAGTCCAGTATGAAGAGAATTATTTGTATCACCTGCAGAAGAGTTAGAACACGATGGATCATTTGCTAAATTGGATACCACAGTAGTTGTGATAGTAGAATCATTAGTGTCCTTATCAACATTTAAAGGCAAACTAACACTCGTTTTCACATTTTCTGTCCTAACTTTAGGCATCCATTTATATCCGGGAGGACATTGATTCGCAAACCACCATTTCCAAGACTTACTAGCAGACTCATATAATTCCTTAATTTTGCTTCTAGGATTCTTAGTGGTGGAGTCAGATGCATTACTTTTCTTAGTGGGGGTTGCACCAGAATGGTTTACTTTGCGCTTGGATTTACTAGCTCTAATAGGCTTTGCAACTTGCTTCTTAGTTCTACTATCTACGCCTTTGAATTTATTCATATTACACATAGAATGATTAGCATTAGCACACTGTCCATATTTGACACAAACAAATTTCACATTCATAGCATTCAAATCATTCACAGCATTCAAATCGTCATTACATGCGATTACAGACTTTTTATTCTTAAAAACGTTCAAATTCCTAGGGTGTTCTTCTACTTCCTTCATCTCCCCTTGATTCTTGTGTTTCTAGACCTTATCATTCACTTGAGTGCGCTTAAGCTGAGGCCGGCTAAACACTAGTAGTGGAAACTATTCCTGTAGTAGAAGACACACGAATATTAGTGTTTCTAGAAGTCTGAGACGATTGCGTAACTTTGTTTGTGGGCTTAGTGGGCATTCTATACATCCCTGGTTTAATCACATTATTGTGCTTAACGCTTAGTGCTATAGGATTCCTTATGGATTGATTCTGTGGTAACCTTTCCTTTCCATCCATCTTGGGGGCAAACACAGGTTTTGCAAACGAGGAATTTGATAAAGCAGATGGTTTTCCCAAGATAGAGGATCTATTTACTTTAGAGGCATTGGGTTGTCTAACAACAGGTTTCTTAATGCTAGGTTCCACGATTTTCCCACCCATTTTAGCAACGAGTTTCTGCAACTCTGCTATCGCTCTGTCCCTGTCTTGTAATTGAGCTTTCAACCCTTTAATTTCCAAATTTTGTTCATTCATTTCTCGAAATGTTTGGGAAAGTTTTTCTTGCAATTTATTATCATGTGGAAAACTACCAACGTCTTTTTGCAAAGCAAGTTCAAGTGAATGACAATGTTTTGAAGGAAATCAGTTTTGTGTTGAAGTAACTCAAAAGCCTTTTTGTCAATATTTTCTTTACGTTTCGAAAGCTCAATTTCAAGACGTTCACATTCTTTGATCTTATCAAGATATTGGCATGCAACTTCAGAATATTCATCAATAGCAGCACAAGATGTAAAATAAGCACACATAACATCTTTAGAAACGCATTCTTGCAAGAGTAAATCATATTCATCTGAGAAATCAGACTTTTCCATTTGGAGATCATCAATGTGTTTCTCAAGAGATTGAACATATTTTAAATCATCATACATTTCAGTCCGAATGAACTCCTCAAGTTGAAGAACAGTTTCTTTAATCAACGCCGTGTTTGGAATTAAGAGTTCTTTGACAAGCAAGGTAATATCTTGAGGAATCGGACGTGTCCACTCAGCATTTTCACGTTTTGCCCAGTCTCTTTCAACAATAGATTTAACATTATCTATGTGATGTTTAAGAATACCTAATGTTTTCCTACTCTTGCTTTTAGATTCATCTAGAGGGAGGTAGTTTATGTATTTGTAAACATTAGATTTCTTAGGGGCAAATGCTTTCTTCCATTGAATTCTCTTTTGTTTGCATTCTAGAAACACTTCCTCACGAGTTTTCTGAGTTTGTTTGTTGAAAAGACCATAGAGACTATTCTCATAAGCATAATTATATGGTTTTACAAACTCCTTATTGACAAGAGGTTGACTATCATCATCCCAAAGGGCAGTCTCTTCACTATCGACACTAACAGGCATGCAATCAAGATTGGTCCTTTCAGTCTCATCAAGATAAAGACTCGGGTTCGCATCTTGAGCTTTGGCAAGGTACTCAGGACTTGCAAAGCTAGCTTGACCCTTAAACATGGAAGGGGGTGCCAGCATTCTTACGGATTGAATAGAATCATGCGTTTTATAAACAACTTTCTTCAAAAATTCGACTTGTGCTTCTAGTTTCGTTACTTTTTCAGTTTCTTTATCATATCTACTTTTGAAGTCTTGTTTTAACGCATCTACCTCTTGTTTCTTATCCTCAAGAATTTTAGCAGAATCAGTAGTGGTCATAGAGAGATTTTGTTCAACTTTATTAACTTTGGTGTTAGCAAGGTACGTTTTTTGGCGTTCATCCATTAAGAAAACATTATATTGACGCTTCTCTTTTGCTAATAACTCAAGAGTTGTATTATATTTGTTTTCAAAATCGTCCTTTTGACTTTTTAACGCACTTCCCTTGTACCCCTCAAGCTCTTTGGTTTTCTGAAGGAGCTCATCTCTATAGCTTTCAGTCATCTCAGTAGATTTGATAAGAGCAGCTTTGCATTCTTCAAAATTTTGAGTGAGCGTAGTGTTTGCCTTCTTTAATTGCTTTTGACTCTTTTTATTTTCAGTGACATCTTTTTGTAAAGTAGCAATTAAATTAGCAAGCGCAATACGTTCCTCTTCATCATATTCATTTGCATGTTGATCATCCTCAAACTCATTATTGCACATGTCTGATGAATCGGGTGTGGTATTGCTATCAACCGTTTCAATCATACACGTGTCATTAATGGCATTGGGTAGATCACTATGCTCAGGATTATCACCAAACACGTATATTCATCAGTAATGTGTACCTTATCGATTGGCTCAGTGTCAAAGATAGGGCCATTGTCATCTTCAGTGACTTTGAGAACTTCTTCAACCTTTGCCATGTACGAGTAATGTGCATCGAGCTCTTGATCAGAATCTTCATTATCAGTATCATCAAGCATTGCTCCTTCCTCAGCTGACAATTTAACCACTGCTTCCATCTTCTTGCATAGCAGCATCTTTTCCTTGTGATAGATGGAGTCTCTAACCCTTTTCGGCTTCCTGCATTCCTTTGCCATATGCCCATAACCTTGGCAATTAAAACATTGAATCCCACTCTGCTGAACCACTTGACTTCCAACCGTTTCCCTATTCCCAGTAGCCGCAGCAATCCTCTGAGTATCATACTTGGCAGTTTGTCGATCATACCTTGCAGAACCCTCAACATGCGTTGGATTATGTCGATCATACCTAGAAGGACTTTCACCACGTCGATGTGTGTCATACCTTGGAGGACTCTCAACATATCGGTTCTTGGTGTTAGATGATGTGCGAAGATTGTTGTTGGTGGGTTTGTAGATTTTCTTGTAAGTCTTCATTATGAAAGCAATTTGTTGTTTCATCTCTCGATTCTTTTGAGCTTGGATTCATCACTATCTTCTTCAGATGATGACTCAGATGGTGGTGATGGTGATCTTGGCACTTTACCTCGAGATCTTGTGGATGATGAAGACTTAGATGATGTGGAAGATCGTGGTGAAGATGATGTAGTGGAATATGACTTAGGAGCACGAGAGTTATGACCTTGAACATGTTGAGTTGTAGTCACTAAAGCAAGTGGATTAGCCGTCTTGGCAACATGTTCATCATGAATCTCATTTGCTTCATTCTGGAATTGCTTCAAGATATCAAAGAGTCGATGATATGAGACCTTGTCTAACTTTTCTTGTTGTTTCACTGAAGTGACGAATCGTGTCCACTGGGGTTGAAGTTGTTGAAGAAATTGAACATTGACTTGCATGGTGGAGACTTGCAGGTTATTTCTTGTCATGTCATTCATCATTTTATAAAACCTGGAGTAGTATGAATCAATTGATTCTCCATCCCTTGAAGTAAACTTGCCAAAATTCCAAAACAAGTTTGTTTTGACATCTTGTTTGTTGAGTGATTCTCCTTGTTGCAAGCGTTCAATAGCAGTCCACATTTCATGTGCTGTCGGGCATGCATCAACCGTGGAGTAAATATCATCTCCAATCCCACTTAAAACCATATAGATGGCTTCCTTCTCCGCATCATGCCAAGCACAATTTTCAGGTGTGAGATCAGCTCTTGTTTCATCACGTTTACTTGCAGGTATTGGATCAGTAGTATCTGTGGCTGCTCTTGGAGGAATTTCCTCAAGGCATCACCATTAGGTCTTGTGTCAAGGTATCGTATGAAACGTGATTGCCATTGAGCATACCGACCAGATACAAGCATTGGTGGTCTCTCTTTGTTACCCGCCACCATTATGTTGTTGTTCGTCACACGATATTTTGTAGTAGAATCCATCTCAATATTCTATGAAATGATGAAGTGAATATGGATCTTAAGTAGATTTGTTGTGATTGTTGTTGTGTTTTAAATTCCGAAAATTGCAATTTTTCTCCAGTCCGATAATAAATTCTTCAGTCCGACAAAACGGTAGACCAAAAAATTTTGTAATTGCCAAATTTTGAAATCGAGCTAGAAATGTCCTAAAACTAGTATGGAAAAAATTTGAATTTACTTGACGGAAAAATTTTAACTTATTTTTTTTTTAATCTTCGTGTAAACGATATTTCGAAACTAGTCTAGATGGTGGCTAAAACTAAAATATACTCGAACAAAATTTAGCAAAAACACAGCATCGGAATGTCGTCGGAATCACTTATCGGAATATAATCGGAATCCCTTCGTCAGAATGATGTCGGAATGTCTTAATCGGAATACCCTTGTTGGAATGTCCTAATCGGAATACCCAAATCGGAATGTCCCCTAATCGGAATACCCCTTATCGGAATGTCCTTATCAGAATACAATCAGAATATTTTAAGTCCAGTTGGAATGTGATCGGAAAAGCTGGTCGGAATGTTTAAACCCTTTTCCGATGCGACTGATCGGAATCTCTAATCCCTTTTCCGATGACACTGATCAGAATAATAGTACTGTTTCGAGAATTTTTGGTAAAAAGATGAGATTTTCGACAAGAAATCCGTGATTTGAACCAACCAAATGCGACCAAATCTCTACCACAACTATGTAGAAGATTTATATCAAGATTTAGAGCATGGAAAACACAAAAAAATCTTGAATTCGAGATGATTATAGGAGAAAATCACACGAACCAAGTAAAAATCAACAACGAATCACAAAACTACCCTATGGCGATTGATACCAATTGTTGTCCCTTATTTTTGTGATGATTAAGCAAGGAAGAAAGAAAGAAAATAGATGAAGAAGAGATGGATTCCTAGAGAGAGAAAGTAGTGAGAGAAAGTAGAGAGAGAGAGAGAGAGGATTAACTTTGGGAATATTAGATTAGAAGTAAGAAAAATGAACAACCAACCCTCCTAACATGCTAGGAGGGTAGTATATATAGTCCACCCACATGCGAGCTTTAATGGGCTATATATTGGGCCAGGCTTGTCTTTTGGACTTAAATTAGTTTAAATCCAAGCCCGTAAACCACGACTAATTAACTACCTATTACAATGTTCTAACTAATGTTAAAATAATAACCTATGACCGAGCATTCTTGTTTGACTCAATATTTTGAGGCTAACAAAGGCTAAGAGATATCATTAATTATTTCTAAAGCTTTGAATGGGAATGGTGGCGCATCTAGGTATGTTGCGATTTTTCTGGACTGAATAAAATTGTCACTGCTGAACTATATTGTATGTGCTAACACATTTTAAACTGTATAATTACATTAAAGTTGTAGCGACAAGTAATGCTAATAAACTGTTATCGGGGTTAGACCTATAAATGAAAACTTAATGTTATTTTGCCTTCTGAAAAGTAGCGCGATGGACATATGAATTCAGAATGTAACTTCTTTTTTTTGGTGAAATAAGGTGGTGATGCTGGAAAATGTTAGGTGTAGAAAGTATTTTATAGCATGTTTTCACAGCGATAGTTGGCCTGAAATTGTTACAACTATTAAGCATATCTTATAAGGTTAATAATAGATCACTAGAGTTTATTGTTAATTGCTCTGTAGTTCATTTGAACAAGCTTATTCTATACTAAGACGTAGAACTGGTTTCTGATGATAATTTCATCTTCTTGATGAAGTCTTGGTTACAAGTTTCTCATATTGCCACTATTTTCTTAAAGGTATTATACTGGGTATCCGAAGGATCTTGGGCCATAAAGGTATGGTGCATCCCCGTTTGAGTACGCACTAGGTGAATGAGGAGGAAGCTTACAGTTAGCTATTATAAATAGACAAATAAAGTGGCCAGCAGGTCCAAAATCACCTTATCCAGAAGCTCTTCATCATTTTGTATCATGACTTCAGCCTCAAACCACAGTTCGACCACGTATAGATGACATCATCATTCATGTCGACAAGTTGATCACAAAGTTCTCTCAGTAAACTACACTTAGGTTTCTAGATGATAGTTTATATAAAGCCTTTTTTTTCATTATGATTGCAGTTACATACATATGCCATTCTTAGTTCGTTTGTATTGGCTTGATAAATGTATCGATTTGAGTAGAAACATGAGTTATATGTTTGTGATTGTTATGGACATAAATAATATGAGGTTTTTTTCCTTTTAAAGAAGCATATACACCTTGGCACTTGATATTTTGGTAATGGTCTGGTCAACTTCTTTTTCTGGCATAAGACTCTCATTCTGTACCTTTTTGCCTTCTTTTTATCCTTTTTATTTTCTTCGTACGGTCCATTTACAGACTCAATTTGGCTTGAAAACCAACTTTATTATCCATTCAAAATGCCTACATTTGCTAATGAATTGTTGTTTCAAGTTTTACTGTGTCAGAAGTATACGCAGAAAGCATCCAATAATTAAACTGTCATAATGTTATACCTAAATTACTGATTTTTGCAATGTAATAACACTAACAAGAGTTATGAACACCCAAACATTTCAATATGTATAATTTATATCAAACAATATGGAATATAGGAAATCCAGATACTTAAAATGAACAATTAGTGTACATAACTTGAGTGTTTAATTTGACACTTCCCAATTACACAGCTAGCCACCTGATCTACTCATGGACATGTTTAATATCTCTTTTAACCAAAAGAGAGGTCAGACTTGCATGGATTTAACTCGATAACGTGATTATTGTGCAAATTACTAGAGCATGAAATTTCAAGATAACGTCAAAGTATTGTGTGATCATAATGAGATCCATTACGTCCTTGGATGAAGCGCCTGTCACTTTATCTGAGAAATTTAAGATGTTCTATCTTAGTCCATCTGTTATTGCTTGTCTCTGCCTTGCAACACCAACTCCCCCCAAATACTTGGCTTCAGCTTCCGCTTCGGCTTTCTTAACTTGAAGGATCTTATCGGCTTCTCCTTTATAGACACTAGCAAGCTGAAGCCTTTGTGCTGAAAATCAAAAATCATAGAAGCTGATATTAAAAATCATACGTAGATATGATAGTGTTTGGCTGTGCGTTTTGAACGTATTTTTTATTTTATTTTAAAGACCTGAACCAGATGATCAGCTGTTGTGAAAGGGGCACTAAAAAATAGCTTTTGGATGCAATTGGCTGTATGAAGTTCCAATAATCACATAGGGGGTGAATAGATAACTACATTTTATGTTGTGGTTTCATTGCAGCTGGCATGAAACTAACTATTTTGAATATTTGATCGCTAAAATAATACTAGCAGCAAATCTGTTGTTATTTACCATATATACAAGTAAACTGCATGACATTTGTTGCTAATGACATAATGACTACAAAGAAACTAAATACATCATACCAACCAATACAAAAGACAATACCACTATTCGATCACCGATTAACCAAGAAGGACTACATTTCCCTCTCAATGACAGTAATCCCAAACCATAGTGTAGCATACATCCTCACACTAACTTCAGGGAAATACAAGCAGATTACAAAGAAGGCCTCATCCAAACCTCCTACATGCACTGACCCCAATAAGACTAAATTTACTATTCTATGCCAACGAACCAGATACGCTGACTGATTTGTGATACAAACAGGCCGCAAATGGGGCAGAACTATTCCTACAAAAGATAGACACCACAACAACTGACTACATTTCTTAAAAAGCCGCTTCTTTACCCACAACATTTATGCATCTACATCCTCACATTTAAGTTATAGGACTGACAAACTTTTGGGCATCATTAGACAGTAGTTACAGGTTGTATATCCATGGGAGAACACAATCTCAAAACTATAACCAAACAGTCCCTTAAACTATGCAGGAAACCTTCCTTATGACTACAACACTTTTTGGAAAACCATAGCTAGGACCAAAGTAGTCCCATCTTTCATGACTCACTACTATTCCTTAGTTTCTTTGTACATTCATATTTTAATTGTTCATAATATGTGATCGAATGCAGGGTGTATACTGATAAAAACAAGAAATTATCTCAGAACTTGTAACATTCTGGATTAAATTTTGCACCCTATTCCTATCAAAGCACACTCGACAGTCGAAACCACATCTAATCAATTAATGGAGGAGATCGAAATCAGGTAGGCAAAATTATTTAATTATGGCAAAAAATATCAGATTCATAGACTGACATCTAAATCTAATCAAATAAGATTTTGTAACAGCTGAATTAGATTATGTAGCCTTCATGTACCATATAGCAAATAAACTGATTTATGAGTCGATCGGAAAGAAAAAGGAAGAAAATATACCTACAATCGCAAAGGCACGGTGCTGAGAGTCGATCGGTGGAGGCTTCAGTCAAGACAAAGATACGTATATATATCGATATAGAAAATGGGGATAACTATAGGTTGGTTGTGAATGTGTAATTACAATCATAGCCATTTACGAAAGGATGATGTCAACCATTGTGCCTCCGCGATTAAGCCACCGAATCCACAAGATACATGTTCAACTTCTTGTATAAGAGTATTTTCTTAATGAACAACTCGATGCACATGAAATTTAGTTACCCCATATCCCAAGTAAGGCATACTATTACAACATCACATATATAAGACATCATTTCGTATATAACATCCTCGTCTCTCAGATAACAACCCGTAAAAAATATTAATAAAAAATTTACCTTAAACTCTGGATGTCAAAATTTACTTTTAAACTCATTTAGTATTGCGAAATGGTTGGATAATGTTATAGACACAAAAATACATGAGTTCGGATGAGATAGAGTCCATTATTGGTTAGACTAATAAACCAGCCAAAATTTTAAAACAAGTACAGGCATACAATGATACAAGTAACGGGAAGCAAAAACACAGCCAATAAAACCCTCTACACCCAACAGTCCTAAACGATGTCCCAAGCCTTGTTAGTATGCCCATGCCTTTCACCATAAACACACTATTCTCAAAGAAAACAGTACGACAATCTAATCAAATTCTTACATTCGCGTCATAGTTCGGCATTGGACCAATCTCCACTGGATCCATCTCTATTACGACATTGATTTAGACCGGATTGATACTGCACATTATCATGTTCAATACAAATTTGGGGATCGATATTAATTAGGGCGATTATAAATTATCATGTTCAATGCAGATGAATAGTGGGGTAAGGATTGGGGATGAAGGGTTGATTGTCAAGATTTTTTAAAAAAATAACATAATTAGTCATTTTCACATACTGTGTCAAAAAGTTAGTACATGGTACAGTAGCATAAGTTTAGAAAATAGGTTGCATAAAAAAAACTTAAGTTTAAATAATATAAAATGTTTTTTTAATGATTCAAAAATAATAAAATTGAATTTTAATTAATTAAAAAAATAAAGTCGTATAAAAAAGTACCCTTACACACTTCTTACAAAAAAAGAGTACCTTTTTTAGATGAATAGTATTTTTATTAATTTAAAATAAAAGTCGCTTAGGTAGCTTAAAGTTGCTTAGGGTAGCTTAACGTAGCATAAGGTGGCATAAGGTGGCTTGAGGTCGCTTGGTCTAGTTATGGAACTTTAAAGTAGCTTAGGGTATTTTGACAAATGCACTTCAAAAGTGGTCTATTTGAGTAATTAGCCCATTTATATATGGATTGTGAAAGTAAGAAAAAAAATATAATACAATTTGATTGATCCATCACATTAACAACATCATTGTGTGGAATTTTTTGTAAAGTTTATATGAATATAGCATTTCTCATAATAAATATAACTTATATTCTCATACCACAATTTGATTTTCAAAGCCACTCACATCCATAATTAAAGCAAGTATTAAATTAACTTTGACCATATTCTCATTAGGTATCTTTCATTTTGTCTGTCTTCCTCATCATATCTACGTTTGACATTTATTCCAGTATTGTCATAGGGCATCGACAAAAAGTAAAACAAGTCGGATTCTGTTAACCAGTTTAACCCGGGTTAGCTAAAACCCGGTGGTTTAATCCGGGTCTTAAATATTATGAAATTCGGCTGACAACCGCCCGGTAACATCACAGGTCACTAATTTAATCGGCCGAGCTGAACCGATTTTTAAAACATTGACCATAGTACTACACGATTCAATAATTCGTTGTTTTCATTTGTTTTTAATTTCAAGGTTTATGTGTTTGATTAATTTCTTCAATTTTTTTTTTAGTTTTTGAAGATTAAAATTTGTTCTGTTATATGTCAAATCTAAGGTATAAATTCTCGAGACGACTATTGTTGGTGTTGAATCTAGGGTATAAGTCTCGAGACGACTTTTGTCAAATCTAGGGTATAAATCTCGAGACGACTTTTGGTTTTCAACAGATAAATATAAGCTGAGTCTGCCATCTTCAACAGATAGATTCTACCATCTTCAACAGATAGATTCAGGGGTATTACCTTGAGTCTCCTATCTTCGACAAATAGATATATCTTGAGTTTGCATGAATAATTTGGGGTACTTTGGTTATCCTTCACATACTTTGGTTATGCGTGAAAAAGAGTAGAATATGGGATACTTTGCGTTATCCCATTTTATTTTGGTTTATTGTTTTGTTTTTTTTCTACTTCAGTCCGAGCTTTCGTGATTTCGTCGCTCAAACTGCGAGAGAGTGTTAGAGGATAAATATAAGGTCAAACCTGGTTTGTGGGCTTCGAGTCGATTAGGGTTTTGTGATTAAAAGCATATGTGGATTTAGAGCTGGACAAAAACTTGAGCCGATCTTCTATAAACTCGGCTTGTATTTTTGAGTTTGTGTTCCGAGCATGAGCTATTAGAATGTGACCAAAATCTCGAGTTCTAAGTTGTCTGACAAAAAGTTCTCCATGTTACTCTGATTATCAAAGCATCATGAGATAGGTAACATTAAACTCAAAGCTGATTATCAAAGCATCAAGTCGTTGTAGTATAGTGGTAAGTATTCCCGCCTGTCACGCGGGTGACCCGGGTTCGATCCCCGGCAGCGGCGTCCTTTGTTTTTATTTTTGGGTTTTATTCTCTTCTGCTTTCTTTATTGCCCTTTTAAATACCTGCGATAAAATTCTTGTTCAAATGGACATAACTAATGATTTCTAACCAGAATCATACACAGTATATGTTATTACTGTACAGCTTATTATGCAACTGACTCTTCATAATCAATTAGAAAGGACTTGTTAGATATTTGGGGTATATGATTGATTTTGGTTGCTTACTAAATGTGGAAATCTGGTTATATTACATCAACATACTATTAATTTTACTTTACATTTTTATCACCCATCCACAAATTCTTTTAGTACATTATTTTTCGTCATACAGTCGATGAAATCTCATGTTTACACTTGCAAGTAGGGGTGTCAATTGGGTTGACCCGACCCGACCCGAACCCGACCCGAACCCGATAAGACTTTATAGGGTCGGGTCTTATCGGGTCAAACTTAGCTTATCGGATTTATCGGGTCAACCAGATAGACCCAATAAACTTATAGGGTCGGGTTAGGGTCATAGTTAATTTCTACTCGGGTTATCGGGTTAACCTGATAAACCCGATAACATATGAACTGTTGTCTAAGAATTTGTATGGTGAAGAAATAATGCATAAGGGTAAATAAGAAGATTTGAACACTGAATCAAACACTTCTATTAATCAAAACGAGTACGAAACAAAAGATTAAAAGGTTACCACAGCTACACTGGTGTAACCCTATTATCTAAATGATAATAGTCTTACAAGAACAAGAACAAAAATGAATAAACATTGATCTGGGTTACATTTTAGAGAGAGTATTTTGATTAAGAAAAAACACACACAAAACCCAGATAACCAGACAAGAATGGGAGCGTCTCAATATAAGACCAAAGGTCAAAGAGACGTTAGCGTCCAATGTACGCTTGTACATTTATCCTCAAGTGCTCCAAGTTTCCATTTGTCCATGTAAAGCCCTCCACCTCATTAAGCACTCTACAATCCAAGTCCAAAGTGTAACTGCAAACAAGAAATGTTACACAATAAGTCCCTAAGGTTACAAACGGGTATCTGATTAGGTCCAATATTTTAATATCCCCCCTTAATCAGATACCTCATATATATTAAGCATGCCAAGTTTTTCAACAAGGACATTGTGTTGCAATGTATCCAGTCCCTTTGTGAGGATGTCTGCTATTTGATTAGCAGAATCCACCTTACAAGTCTTAACAACACCACTTAAAATTTTCTCCCTTACAAAGTGTAAGTCAATTTCTAAGTGCTTAGTTCTTTCATGAAAAACTGGATTAGCAGCTATCTTAATAGCTGAGTTTCTGTCACAGTACAAAGTAACAGGCAAAAGATTTTCACATTTTAAGTCCTTTAAAATCTTTAAAATCCAGATGACTTCACTGGTTACTGAAGCAAGAGCTCTATACTCTGCTTCAGTAGAAGATTTGGAGAGAGTGTTTTGTTTTTTACTCTTCCAGGAAACAAGATTGTTATTAACAAAAACACAATAACCAGTGACAGATCTCCTAGTAACAACACACTTAGCCCAATCAGCATCAGAATAAGCATTTAGAAACATACCAGAAGTCTTCTTAATGTGAATGCCCAAACCTGGAGAACCTTTAAGATATCTTAATATCTTGAAGGCTGTTTTGAGATGAGATCTCAAAGGAGAGTGCATAAATTGACTCAAGCAGTGAACTGCATAGGATATATCAGGTCTGGTATTGGTTAAGTAAATAAGCTTACCCATCAGCTTTTGAAAATCAACAATATTATCAAGTAAGGGGTCATCAATGGTGGCCTCATTAGAAATAACAAGTTTAGTAACCAAGGGAGTGCTAGCAGGTTTGCAAGCCAACATACCATACTCAGAAAGAAGATCCAAAACATACTTCCTTTGATTCAAGCAAATGCCACCATTAGTATCAATTACCTCAATACCCAAGAAGTATTTCAACTTCCCTAAGTCTTTAATCATAAACTTAGTTTTCAGAAACATCTTAAACTTTTCAATCTCACCAACATTGTTTCCAGTAATAATGATATCATCAACATACACAAGCAAGGCAAGGAAAATATTACCAAGAGACTTAGTGTACAAAGAATAATCAGATTTACTTTGAACAAAACCATTTTCACTTAACACAGCTGTAAGCTTAACATTCCATTGCCTGGGAGCTTGTTTAAGCCCATACAATGACTTCTTAAGTCTACAAACCATGTTGTCACCACCACAAAGATATCCTTGTGGTGGTTTCATGTAAACAGTTTCATCAAGATCACCATAAAGGAAAGCATTATTAATGTCAAGTTGGAACACATGCCAGGAATTCACAATAGCAATATTAAGCAAACATCTAACAGTAACCATCTTGACAACAGGGGCAAAAGTTTCATCAAAGTCAATACCTTCCTTTTGACCAAAGCCTTGGGCAACAACCCTAGCCTTGTATCTTTCTATTTCACCACTAGACTTAAACTTAAGTTTCCAAACCCACTTACTACCTAAGGCCTTCCTACCCTTTGGTAATTCAACAATATCCCAGGTGTCATTCTCAAGAAGGGCAGCAAGCTCAGAGTTCATAGCATCAACCCAATAAGGGTTCTGAGAAGCTTCAAAAAAATTCTTTGGTTCACTGTTTTTGTTAAGTTGGGTGACAAAACAGAAGTTTTCATGATTAAGTCTAGAATACCCTACAAATTTTTCAAGACCATATTTAACCTTAGAGTTAACAACAAAATCATTGTAATTTTTTGGAAAGACAGAAGGTCTGGTAGACCTTCTAACACCCTGAGTAGGAGCACTTGGAATATGGTTCAAGTGACCTTCAGACTCATTATTTTCATCAAGTGTTGCTGCCTCCTCTTCCAACCTAGCTTCAATATCCTCACTGTTATGAGCATCATCTCCAATATTTGGAGAATCAACAGTGTCCATATTGTTCCCAAGGTTGGGAGAGTGGCTACCCTCACTTTGTGACTCATGGTCACTATTATGGCTACTTGTTACTCTCTCATCATCATTAGGTAGCTCAGGGTTATCTAAATCAAAAAAGTTCAGCAAATTTTTATCTTGACCAAGACTAGGAACATTAGACTCATTATGCTTGTTTTTTGAGAAAGAATCCTTAAAAGGAAATATAGACTCAAAAAAACTTACATCTCTAGAGACAATAAACTGATTCCTATCAAGACTAAAAAGCCTGTAACCCTTCTGAGAATTAGAATAACCCATCATAACACATTTTTCAGACCTATTAGACAATTTATCATGACTATTCAAGATAGTAGCAAAACATAAACAGCCAAACATTCTGATAAGAGAGAGATTAGGACAAGTATTGTAAATCATTTCATAAGGGGACTTTCCATTTAACACAGAAGAGGGTAATCTGTTAATGAGAAAAGTAGCAGTTAGAATGCATTCAGACCAAAATTTCAAAGGAATTCCCCCCTGAAACATAAGACACCTAACAACATTCAATAGGTGTCTATGTTTCCTTTCAGCCACCCCATTTTGCTGTGGGGTATAAGCACATGAAGTCTGATGAAGGATGCCATTGTTGTTACAAAACTTATTAAAAGTTTGATTAACAAATTCAGTCCCATTGTCACTTCTAAAGACTTTAATGTTTCTTTTAAACTGATTTTTAATCATTTTATGAAAAACATCTAAAAAAGTAACAACTTCATCCTTGGACTTAATGAGATATACCCAAACAGCTCTGGTAAAATCATCCACAATGGTTAAAAAATATCTATGGCCAGTGTGACATGTCACCTTATAAGGACCCCATAAATCAAGATGAACAATGTCCCCCAAGCACTTAGTCTTATGGTCACTTAAAGGAAAGGGCTTTCTAGATTGTTTAGCCCTTTGACAAACTTCACAATAGTCATACTTATCATTTTTATCAAGTTTCAAAGTGGCTTTTAAGATATCTAAAGCAGGGTCACCAGGATGGCCAAGTCTACAATGCCAATCATAATAAGATAAAGAACAAATAGTGACAGTTTGACTAGCATTACACTTAGTACCTTTAGTATCTAAGTAGTATAAACCACCACATTGATTACCAATCCCTAGAATGTTTTTCAGATTCAAATCCTGATTCAAAAAAAGGCATTTATTCTCATCAAAAACCACAAAAATCTTGTTATCCTTGGCTAATTTATGCACAGATATCAAAGTAACACAATACTTAGGAATAACCAACACATCAAACAAGACAAGGCCATTTGCCAGTTTCAGATTTCCAATCTTAGATATGAAAGCTTCAGTCCCATTAGGATGACTGACTTTAATTTTTAAGTGAGAAATATCAAAAACATTGTCCAGTTCTTTTTCATCATTAGTCATATGTTGGTTAGCCCCAGAGTCAACCACTTTCCCATGTTGAGTAACTTTAGAATGAATATTAGAACAAAAAAAGTTACTAAAGTTATCATTGAAGGCTTTACTGGAATTAAGGTAAGTACCTGCCATATTGGCCTGCACACCCTTCTCACTTCCATTGTTCTCTTTGATAAGAGAAAGTAAAGCAGAAAGTTGTTCATCAGAAAAGACAGAATTGGGATTAGTCCCCACAGAATTGTTAGAAACATTTTTTCCTTTAGGGTTTTGCCCAGGTCTCTTTTTACCAAAATCAGCAGGGTACCCAATGAGTCTAAAACATCTATCAATAGTATGCCCATTGTACCCACAATTTTCACAAATCACTTCAGAGTTCACATTAGGTCTGTAGGTGTTCCCATTGGGCCTATAGGTATTCCCATTAGGCACATTAGGTCTAGGGTTACTATTGTAGTTGGGGTTAGTATTGAAATTAGGTCTAAAGCCACCAGAGTTATTACTCTGATTTCTTTGAACCACATTTCTGGTGGGCCCATTAGCAAAGAAGGCAGATGTCTGATTCCTTTGGGAGGAACTAGACACATTGCCAGAGGCAACTCTATGAGACTCCTCACTAGAGATAATAGCATAAGCCCCTTTGACATCAGGTAAAGACTCCCTAGAAAGAATAGAACTTCTAATAGTCATGTAAGAGTCATCAAGACCCATTAAGAATTGCATTAATTTCAACAGACTATTATGATTCTTAAATTCACTAGTAGCAGAACACACACAATTAGGAAGCTCAACCATAGCATCATATTGTTTCCACAAAGCATTCAAGGTATGATAATAATCAGACAAATTTGAGCCATTTTGTTTCAAGGTATTTATCTTATGATGCAAGTTAAATATCACAGACCCATCAACTTTATGATAGGTTTCTTTCAAATCATTCCAAACATGCTCAGCTTTCTTAGAAAAAATTTGACCAAGAAACAATTCATCAGAAATAGAATTAAGGATCCATCCTAACACAACAACATTGAATCTGTCCCATTGTCTTCCCAACACTTCATTAGTTAAAGACCTTTTACAAGATCCATTTATGAAACCAGTTTTATTTTTTCCTTCCAATGCCAAAAGCATAGCATTAGACCATATTTGATAGTTCTCAGTTCCCTTGAGTTTAATAGAAATCACAGTCAATGTGGCAGAGTCATTTGGGTGAAGATGCAAAGGGTCACTAATATCAAGCTTACTTATCAAGGTGACAACAGATTCTTCCCCAATCTGGTCATCTTGATGTTCAGTGTCTGTGTCACCATGAACACTAGTCATAGTGAAGGGACACAAAAACTAAACTCCCAAAGAAATGAACTTAATCAAAGTCAACAAAGTTCCCAGGCTTCCAAACCACTCAAGGGTGGCAGGTCAAGGGCAAGACAGTGATTAAGGGTCCAAATAAGCAAAATACCCCAACAATAAAAAATAAGATCAGCAAAAAACCGAGTATCAAAAAAAGAGAGAGTATAAACACAGATAGCACCCAAGGAACAAGTATGAACAAATAAATAAGCAGATAACTGAATAAACAAATAAGGAGAGAGAGCAGAGGTGTTACAAAGCATAAACCAAAAGCACAATCGAACTGTTTCTTCTAGATTCACTTAGTCTAGAGGAAACAGAACCTCCTCACCAAACCCTAATTTAAGAAAAATTAGGGAAAAGTGCAACCAGCAACAGATCTATGAAATAGATCTAATAAATAACGTCCCTGCACCACGAACAAAGTTAAAACAAGTATAATATAAAAAACCCCAAAATATTTTGAAACCCTAAAATTAAAAAATCGATTTTAGGATGAATAAGAAACAATAAGAACAAAATCTTTTTAAATCTGACTATCTCAATAGCAGATCTATCCAAAAAACGTTTCAATTTAAAAAACCCCCAAAAATATTTTGAAACCCTAAAATATATTTCCAACGATTTCAGAGAACCAGGGCTCTGATACCATGAAGAAATAATGCATAAGGGTAAATAAGAAGATTTGAACACTGAATCAAACACTTCTATTAATCAAAACGAGTACGAAACAAAAGATTACAAGGTTACCACAGCTACACTGGTGTAACCCTATTATCTAAATGATAATAGTCTTACAAGAACAAGAACAAAAATGAATAAACATTGATCTGGGTTACATTTTAGAGAGAGTATTTTGATTAAGAAAAAACACACACAAAACCCAGATAACCAGACAAGAATGGGAGCGTCTCAATATAAGACCAAAGGTCAAAGAGACGTTAGCGTCCAATGTACGCTTGTACATTTATCCTCAAGTGCTCCAAGTTTCCATTTGTCCATGTAAAGCCCTCCACCTCATTAAGCACTCTACAATCCAAGTCCAAAGTGTAACTGCAAACAAGAAATGTTACACAATAAGTCCCTAAGGTTACAAACGGGTATCTGATTAGGTCCAATATTTTAATATATGGTAATGTTCATTTTCTACTCCTCCTGGGTTAAATGACCGTCCTTATGTTTTGTCTCAAATTTGTTTAGTTGTCTTTTAGCATAATGATTGGTATTCATTCGTTGCTAAAAACCTAATAACGCTGTGCAATCATCCTATTAAACTGTATATGTACTCATTTAGTAACAGATGTGGTTTTTAATCTTTGATTGGGATCTCAAATATTAATGTCTAAGGCCATGCACTAACTGATGTCTAGAGCATTAGCACTATGTTTCCGCTTGAAGGTTACTTATTTAATCTTCATGTGGATCACGTAGAAAAATGCGTTCATCCTGGATCATTTAGGATACTTCATCTTGGAGCACTAGCATTAGTAATATAATACTAAAAGTGCTAATACAATGTGTGACAGTTTTAGAGAATCGTAAAAAACGTAGTAGTAACATTTATGCCAGTAAATAACGAATATATATATAACATATTATAGATTGATTCAGATTTTTTATTTTTCTTAACATACAACCCGATAACCCGATAGACACAACCCGATAACCTGCAACCCAATAGACCCGAACCCGATAGACCCGATGCCTTATAGGGTCGGGTTGCGGGTTAGTTTTTATTTTTGCAAAACCCGATAAGACCCGACCCGATAAGCCCCCAACCCGACCCGATAACCCGATTGACACCCCTACTTGCAAGTCCATGAAATCTCATATTTTTCGTCATACACTTGCAAGATGAAATAATATATTGACGTAAAGTTAGGAAATGCGAAAGAGAAGAAAAAACTGACGATCAATAAAGATTTACATATTTTTATTGATTGAAGATTGATTTGACGATAACAAAGTTTAGAACTATTATTGAACTAATTTCTCATTCTTTTCTTCTCTACTCTCTTCCAAGAAACAGAAGTACACTTAATGTATGAAACCAACTACAAAACACATGTGCTACACTTACGGGAATAAACAAAACATGAGAAGACAAGTATCTGGTGAAAAAAATGATACTGTTAAACCAAGCACAATATCATAGTTACTCATTACTGTTGTACAACTTTATAAAGATAGGATGCAACCAAATGTTTGAATTGAGCATGGTTTCGTAATGAAATAGAAAGGAGTTGTCATCGAGCATGACATGGGTCGAATCTTGGTTGCTTGCTGTATAGGTTTTATCTTTTTAATTACCTTTTTTAATCATCTACGGCTAATTAAATTTTTTGACATTATTTTGTGTCATCCAGTAGGCGATAACTCATGTCTACACTTGTAAGACAAAACAATATTTTGATAAAAAGGAAGGAAAAGTGTACGAGAGGAAAAAATAGGTTATTTCATAGAGAGAAGATAAACAACGAATACATAAAGGAAGGTCATTGCATGAATACATCTTATTACAAAATAAAGAAAATGAAAAGGTTGAATTAAAAGGCATCAAGGCGAGTTTAGGATGATGCAACCAATCAATATTGTCTTTTAATTGTGCTTTAATAGTGGTTTGGGGGTGGAGGAGACTTGTATTTGTAAACCGGAGGAAGTGAAGGAGGAGGCGGGGACTTGTAAACATAACGAGGCGGTGGAGACGGCGACGGCGGAGGAGGAGACTTATAAACGTATGGAGGCGGTGGAGAGTGTGTTGGAGGAGGGGGAGACTTGTACACGTATGGAGGTGGTGGAGAATGTTTTGGAGGAGGTGGAGACTTGTACACGTATGGAGGTGACGGAGAATGTTTTGGAGGAGGTGGAGACTTGTATATGTACGCAGGTGGTGGCGAATATTTTGGAGGAGGTGGAGACTTGTACACATATGGGGGTGGCGGTGAAGGTGACGGTGGAGGAGGAGACTTGTATACATATGGAGGCGGTGGGGAAGGTGATGGTGGTGGCGGGGACTTGTAAACATAAGGAGGTGGTGGAGACGGTGACGGGGGTGGTGGAGACTTATACACGTATGGAGGTGGTGGAGAATGTTTTGGAGGAGGTGGAGACTTGTAAACGTATGGAGGTGGTGGAGAATGCTTTGGAGGAGGCGGAGACTTGTAAACGTATGGAGGTGGTGGAGAATGTTTTGGAGGAGGTGGAGAGTTGTAAACGTATGGAGGTGGTGGAGAATGCTTTGGAGGAGGCGGAGACTTGTAAACGTATGGAGGTGGTGGAGAATGTTTTGGAGGAGGTGGAGACTTGTAAACATAAGGAGGAGGCGGAGACGGTGACGGGGGAGGTGGAGACTTGTACACATATGGAGGTGGTGGGGATGGTGATGGTGGTGGTGGAGACTTGTACACATATGGAGGTGGTGGGGATGGTGATGGCGGTGGTGGAGACTTGTACACATATGGAGGTGGTGGTGAAGGCGATGGCGGGGGAGGAGACTTATACACGTAAGGTGGTGGTGGAGATGGTGATGGAGGGGGTGGAGACTTGTACACATATGGAGGTGGTGGGGATGGTGATGGTGGTGGTGGAGACTTATACACATATGGAGGTGGTGGGGATGGTGATGGCGGTGGTGGAGACTTATACACATATGGAGGTGGTGGTGAAGGTGACGGTGGGGGAGGGGACTTGTACACGTAAGGAGGTGGTGGAGATGGTGACGGAGGAGGTGGAGACTTGTACACATAGGGAGGTGGTGGAGATGGTGATGGCGGGGGAGGAGATTTGTACACATATGGAGGAGGCGGTGAAGGTGACGGTAGGGGTGGGGACTTATATACATACGGAGGAGGTGGTGGAGATTTGTAGATATAAGAATAAGGAGGAGATTTGTGTTTATGAGGTAAATTCGGCAATTTGTATTTAGCAGGCGATTTTGGATATGTATGTTTCACTGGTGTCAGTTTCCAGCCTTTTGGTTTTGGAGAACTATAACCATATGGTTTGTCTGCAACGACAACAGTAGCTACCAAGATAATAACAAAAGCATACATAAGTTGAGGCGAATGCCCCAACAGCCGAAGGGTTCCCATATCTATAGACCCTTATCAGGAGACTAAGATTTGTGTTTGTGTGTTTAAATGGTTGCATTAGCAGTCTTTTTATATCAATCGGTTTCACTTTTTTAATACAAAAAACAGGTTGTCGTAGCATTTGTTTTTGCGCAACTAGAGCTGCGTTAATGGAATCTCAGTCTGTGTTCTTCAATTTGTTTATTAAGTCAACTATATAAAGTCAGATACATAGAGTTGGTGAGTGCCGGTGGATAATTAGTTAATTTAATTATGAGGCAAAATGGTACTCCTTAAGATTGTACAGAGTAATGTATCTGTATAATTGTTTGTAGATATGGGACATACTTTGCGAGTTAAACAAGTACCATAACTATCACAAATACATGGAGAATTGGTTGGACATACACTTGCGGGTACTCTATACATATCCAAAAGCAAGATTCGGGACTATGTGACACACACGATATCACCAAAAAATTACTAGTAGTTATACACAGTTTATAGATTTTTGGTATATTGCATATGTGGAGGAGCAGTGACTACTGATATTGTGTTCTGAGAAACTTGCTCGCTTATATATATCTAAATATTTGACAGTTTATTAGCTAGGTTTACGACAGTAGTTACAATGTACTCCAATCAATGTTGTCAGAGCCACAAGTCATACAAAGTTCCAAATTGGACTCCTTATAGACACTTCTCAAAGCTAGTATGACTTGAATGTTTTCACTTCGTAAACTAATGGCGTAATTGAACATTTCTTAATTTCAGACATGACCAAGGTGAACGGGGAGAGCTATTTGTCCCGATCGCCTTCAGTGTCACCCACTATACTTTGTACATGATAAAACATCATACCAATTTACAACTGAATAAGAAAAACATAAGCCACAAAGTACAGGACCAAGTAGAATCTCAAAGGCATTCAAGGTTATAGACTTATATGCATTCGAATGCATCAGTAAAAGCTAAATATGAATCCAGAATACCATAAATCAAATAACCTCATTTCCTTCAAGACCACTATCACACGCACCTCTGAATCTTCACTTTAAACCGAATCACTTGTCAAGAACATTAGTCTTCAATGTAAAATTCCTTGGTTTTCAAATGAGAGAAAAAGCTACCATAAAAAAGATGGCAGTGAGAAGCATGCATGTATGAATTAAATATTGTCTGAGCATACTCAAAATATAAGTTATAATCACACATATTTAGAACAAGAAAATGAAAGACAATGATAGTTTCTTCACTGCTTGTGCACGGTGTACATGTATATTTGACGATCTTCACCACATATTCAGATTATGCCAGGTGCAATAATAATCAATTTTGAGTACCAACCTTCTTTAGAACTCGGGTTCTGGTTGTAGGCCATTTAAAGACTTATATGATTATAGTGTCTAAACTTGAAAGTTAAAATTATAACACATTTGTTACAGTTGCTACAAAAAAAAGCAAGTCATATTATTACATGTGAAACACACTTGTATCATTCAATTTGGTAATGTAATCCATGAACTGACTACATGTCTAGTTTGAGTTCAAAAGCAAGACATAGATATTACATATGAAATGTTCATATCGTCGAATTAGATGTTGAACTCGACTTCAACTCATCTCTCATCCTATCTCTTATGGGGGGATTTGTTGTCGTATCATCAGAATGTTTCCGTAACACCAAATATGAATTAGAGGGTACAGTATGACCCTTCATATAAAGCTTTAAATTGAGCATGTATATTCTTCAATTCCACAATTGTTAGTCCTTCCGATTTTTAAATTGAGCATGTATATTCTTCAATTCCACCATTGTTAGTCCTTCCGATTCAGAATAGTCATCCTCATCCACTACAGTATGCAAAACTTCATATTTGTTTCTTGGATCAATTAGAAAAGCAAAATATAATAACGCATTCATATTTTCTATCTCTCCATAATACTTGTCAAACTTCATTTGAACCCAATTAACCCAACCAAAATAGATATATTTGTGTTCAGGTCGGCTTTTTGCAGGAAAAAAGTGCCACAAAAATAAATTCAGACCCACCGCCCACGGTTTAATGGAGAAAGACAATGACCCGAGCTTGGCTTGGTTGCTTTACTATATTTTCGAGCTCTGGTAGACTACTCATCATTAATGACAGTTTTTTCAAGATCAATATTGACCGACTATTCAAGTATGAAACTCAACTCGACGCGGCTTAATCAGATTTGCGCAAGTAATACTATTGTTCAAGCTTAGCTTACCTAATTCTAAATATTTCCATTATCAGGTTCGGTGGTTCAAGTCAGTTTCAGGAACCAAAAAGCTCAATCTATATTCATAACAAGTGAAATTATGCCAAAATCAAGTCGAGCATCTTCAAAACTGAATCATGATAAATGGATATATACCTCTAAAGACTTTTGGCCTACTCAACTTGGGTGTCATACGACATGTCGCAGGAGAAAACTTAGCGGAAAATTTGCCGCCCATGTTTTCGTAGACTTTTTGGTTCAAAGTTGAACCAACTTATCTCTGGCGACATGTCGTTGGGAAAATTTAATTAAACTTCGAATAAAAAATCTACAAAAACTTGTGCCACACAGGACGACATATGTTGCCGGGGAAAAGTTCGTCAGCTATTCTATGTTTTCTTATAGTGCGTGTCCAATCCCAGGCAACGGGGATTTTTTTTTTTGTTGGTTTTATTCTATTCTGCTTTGTCTATTGCCATTTAAATGGCTGCGATAAAATTCTTGTTCCAATGTTGCTCGACATAACTAAATTTTGTCTAACCATAATCATATACTATATGTTATTATTGTACAACTTCATATACAATTGACTCTTCTCTGAAAATGAAGTACACTTTAAATAGAAAACCAACGACATAATGCATATGCTAAAAATAAGATGATAAAGAAGACATGAGAAAACAAAGTGGGTGGCCACTATCAATAAGATTAGAAGATCCTAACGTGCATGAAATATTCAAACGTGCATGAGGACCAAAACAAAATAATAGAGTGACTTGGTCTTGTAACTCTTTGGCCATGCATCATACGCACAAATACAATATCATGATAGACACTTCTCAAAGCTAGTATGACTTGAATGTATTCATTTCGTAAACTAATGGCGTAACTGAACATTTCTTAATTTCAGACACGACCAAGGTGAACGGGGAGAGCTATTTGTCCCGATTGCCTTCAGTGTTACCCAATATACTTTGTACATGATAAAACATCATACCAATTTACAACTGAATAAGAAAAGCATAAGCCAAAAAGTACAGTACCAAGATTTGATAATCTAATGAGCCAAGTACAATTTTAAGGTTAAAACAATCACCATCCAGAATCTCAAAACCACTCAAGGTAACAAACTTATATGCATTTTGAATGCATCAGTAAAAGGGTGCCAAACATGAATCCATAAAACTCATTTCCTTCATTGTCACGCACCTCTGAATCTTCACTTTAAACCGAATCACTTGTCAAGAGCATTAATCTTCAATGTAAAATTCCTTGGGTTTCAACGTGAGAAAAACTACCATAAAAAAGATGGCAGTGAGAAGAATGCATGTATGAACTAATTATTGTCAGGGCATACTCAAAATAGAAATAATCACACATCTTGAGAACAAGAAAATGAAAGACAATGGTAGTTTCTTGTGCACGGTGTACATGTATGGTTTGATGATCTTCAGCACATATTCAGATTATGTAGTGAATTTAAGGAAGTGCTTGAGTGTGTGCATCTGAATGCATTATTGCCAGGTGCGATAATAATGAATTTGAGCATTTCAGAAAAGTGATTCTAGTTCAGTAGTTTTCATTTTCAATTTTTTCAAATGAACGATTTGAATTAGACAGTAATTAAATTTTCGGGAAAGCAAATGTTTTATGTATTTAAGCACCAAATAATTAGATCACCAATAAATGATCCGCACCCTATTACCAAATTTTGGGTCTGTTGGGCTTTACTTAGCGACATCGAACAGGATATTAATATTAGGAACTTGATTCCAAACACATTAATACCGTTGCAAGAGTGTGCTTGTTTTAATAGCATCACTTCTTTGGGTTAAACGAGACAGGATTTCAGTAAGTAAGCAATCTGGTAACACACTCAAGGAATCTTTTTCATGGAGTTTGATTCATTTTTTGGGAAATTTGAGTTGGGTTGGGTTCTTCTTCAGCCTTTTCCATGGCGGAAACAAACATCTATATTGGTCTATAATATCGGTAAACATAGATTTTTTGATATCCACATTTAGGGACTAGGGGCAGTGTGAATCGGGTCGGTCAGGTCCAGGGCCTGTCTTGACATTTTGGATGCCTTGGGCGAGTTGACAAAAAAAATTTGCCCCTTATCAAAATGTTTCAAACAAAGAATGGACTGCCTTTTCTGGTTGAATCGCCAAAAAAACCCACATATCAACGCGAGTGTGCTTCTTAAGACTCAAATTAAATTTTCTCTTCTAATTTGCACACAGATTAGTAAGCGAAAGCTCTTACACTAAAAAAAAAATATACACATTTAGAGCAAAACGAAATGTAGGCAATTTAAAATGAATCTAACATCAAAAATAATTTACAAACCCCTAAACTTGCAAACTTTAAAACATTACCTAAAATAACCATATGTACAACCCAATTAAGCTTGAGCATTAAAAGTGTAATAAAAACGTTTTCTAAATTAAGCCACTAATTTGCCTAACTATTTATAAAAATTCTTTTTATAAACATCCTCGGAACAATTTATAAAAATTGTTTAATAAATATTATGCATGTGTAAAAAGTTGATAAAAAAATAATTTATAAAATATGTTTTGCTAAAAAACTGCATGTTTAAAAGGTTTATAAAAAAAATTTAGTTTCCAAATAAAAACATATTGAATGAAAAACTTCCAACCAATTAAAAAAAATTAAAACACGATTTTTTAGTAAATACTCCGTAATTTTTATTATAATTTTTTTTTATTTAAACCATTATTATTTAGATAAAGTAAGAAAAAAAAACATTTTTCATTCATTTCTATATATAATCTCTAAAAACAAACATGTGTAAATTATATGACAAAAGTTATTTTGCATCCTTATTTTTTTGTTGAAAACCAATGGACAAATCTCCACCCTTTATTTATTTTTATCTAATAATAGATATTAACCTAAGATTTATAAAAAACACCGAGGGGCCATTTTTGCCAAAATGTCCAAAAGTTGAAAAAATGGGCGTGATACCAAAGTTGTAAATATGGCGGAGTAATGATTTATCACTGTGATATTTCACTAGCGAAAATCAATGAAATATCAGTGTTGATAAAACAATGAAATATCAGTGAGATATTACGCAGTAACTATGTTAATGAAATATCACTAGTGATGTTTCATTGATTTATCTCTAGTGATATTTCATTGTTTTTATCAGTAACGATATATCACTTGTGATAACCGATTTTCGTCATATTTACAATTTAGTCATTCCGCCGCTTTTTTGCAAATTTTGGGCATTTTGGCAAAAATGATCCCTCCGTGGTTTTTTTAATCTTAGGTAATGAATAACTAGGATTTGTCCCTTAGATTCCAACAAAAAAAAGTTTCCAAAATAACCGGACTCAAATTATATATATATATAACAAATGTCGTGAAACTTGCCCCTCACAATGCTACAGTAAACTTGGATAATATTTTTAAATTCGTATGAACCGTAAAAAGCTAATAAACAAGTGCCATCTCTTTTTCTCTCCACTGAACACGTGTATCTCTCTCTTATCTCCCTCCCCTTTCCTAAAACATCTCCCACTACCAAGAAATTCAACTGCCATAACAACTTCTGAAGGTACCTTTTTCCACAAGTTCAACTCCAACACCATGAAAATATAAAACCGAAATAAATCTATATATGGGGACATTTTATTTTTAAGAATCACCCTTAATTGATTCTGTGTTTTGAATTTTTTGTGGTGCTATGCTTATTTGCTTAAGTTGGTTATTATTGTTTGTTAGGGCTCGAGAACATCATAACAGATCAGAGGTTTACAACTTTAACTTTTCTGAGTTACTTTTAGTTTTTGACTCAATAGTACTAATTAAAATATGAACCCGTTCTTTGGTTAGTTCATCAGCGTATATCCTTACGAAATTCCGAGCGTAGCATCTCTTTGTACACCTGCTATAGTACATAAGGATTGATCATCACTATAGGCATAACGTAAGGTAATAAGCAGACAATAAATTAAAGGACATAAAAGGAATAGAAAAGGAGATTATAATAGCCTTACTATGTATCAAATGAAATACGTAGATATTATTTGCAAACTATAGGAGTACAGCTTCAACAATGGTAAACATGAGAAACCGGCCCATTGGCTACCAAGTTTGAGGTCATGACCAACATGTGTTAGGAAAATTGCTTGAGACCATAACTATAGAACGAGATTGAATGCATGAACTTTGAGCTATACTAGGCACCATCATGGGGACTATAACATTGAACACATTCTTCAATCATTTAAGTGAAGTCTTTAATGGTGAATTCGCCTAGGAAAAAAAGTTACTCCTTTTTTTCAGTTCGATCACTATACCTTATTACTAAAGTTTGCCTTTGACATTTGTATAAAGTAGTAGAAAACAAGGAAAGCTACTATATATGAGTTTATCTTTGACAATGATGCTAAAACATGGTTGTTATGAGAGATATTAGTGATAATTACGCCTCCAAAATTATTAGCTTAAATTTAGAAGAAAATGTGCTTTAAATGTTTGTATCGTTTTCCTTATAACATCATGTATTTTTACGACTACGCGTTCATGAAACCAAGTTAATATTTTACTACATTTCCAATTCAAGAGTTACGTGTCATAAATTGTTAATGCTATCGGTCCGACTAAAATGCTACAAATGTTGCTGCATGTATACTTTTGCTTAGGTATTTGTAAAAATTATGTATAAGAGCAAAGCTTTTCATATTTACATTTATAATCACCACATACCAGGATATTTTTTCTTGCTTGAAACTTTGAAAGAGTTTGCAGCCTTAATACAGAAGCTTGCATAAGAGAAGTCAAAGTGCAGTACTATTGGTGACATGACAAAGTCACGAGGTGGTGTTGTTTGGTGTGACTTACGTTTGCAAATGAGAAAAGTTAGAATCATCAAAATATCGTTTCTATGTGTTAACCAACGTCCTGACGACCGCTGAATCATAAGGATGTGGTTGCAATGCAATCCAGTGCTCCACTACGCTGATTAGAAAAGGACAATGCAGACCTCAAAGTGGTTATTGTTATTATTATGTTACTTTATTTATCTTATGTGATTGCTATAATTATGGATCAATATATATCCTTGTAGCTATATAAAGTCATCGTATCATTGAGATGAATCCAGGAATAATATCACACTTATACAACCATATCATCGATCCTTAAAACAAACCCTAAAAACCCTCTCCTTTCTTGTACACATTTTGCCATCTCCTCCTCCTCCTAAAAAAAATGAGTTTCACCATTCTCCATGATCATCCCCACCAACTTAATCAGATCAATGGTTTCCGCTGATGTTGAATACATATGCTTTGTGGGTGGCCTACTTTGTGTCACAACTGACCATCGCGAAGGTGATGGTGTTTATGGTGGAAGACATGATGGTGGTAGTATGTTTTTTAATCAAAATTATGATTTATAAGACTTTCGTTATGTTTTTATTCAATTATTTTTTGTTTTATTTTAATCGTTTATTTTTTTATGTTGTCGAATCTAGGGTATAAATTCCTGAGACGACTTTGATGTTGTCGAATCTAGGGTATCAATTCTCGAGACGACTTTTGTTGGTGTTGAATCAAGGGTATTAATTCCTGAGACGACTTTTCGTGGTGTCGAATCTAGGGTATCAATTCCCGAGACGACTTTTGTTGGTGTCGAA
Organism: Glebionis coronaria; assembly: GCA_025667525.1. Taxonomy (NCBI): domain Eukaryota; kingdom Viridiplantae; phylum Streptophyta; class Magnoliopsida; order Asterales; family Asteraceae; genus Glebionis; species Glebionis coronaria. Next base: position 382,133,797 of record CM046880.1, on the reverse strand, counting down.
TCAAGGGTATCAATTTCCGAGATGACTTTTGTTGGTGTCGAATCAAGGGTATCAATTCCCAAGACGACTTGTTGGATAATTTGAATTATCCCGTTTTCTTAGTTTTTTTTATTATTACTACTATATATTCTTTACAGGTTTCTGAAAGATATGAAAGCTGGGCTATTTTTAAAGATGGTGTTTCTTCTGCTGGGCTATTTTTAAAGATGGTGTTTCTTCTTACCGCCGCTCCCACTGCGGGTAGTGTTAGCCAGCTAGAATGTTATTGTGTTACCTTATTTATCTTACGTGATTGCTATAATCATGGATCATGTATATCCTTGTAGCTATATAAAGTCATTGTATCATTAAGATGAACTAAGGAATAATATCACATTTATACAACAATATTACCACCATATCATCTTACAGTTATTTGGCTCATTTTTTGTCAACTCGTCCTATTAAAACCATGGCCTAATGATTATATCTATTTGTTAATGTTTTCAGTTTTTACATAAGCTTATCAGATATATTAGACGTACGTATCACCAAAAACCAAATCAAGTCTATAATAAAAAACACGACACACAAAAGGTGTCGCGGCGAAGCGCGGGTTACAAAATCTTGTTTGATACATTTTTAAAGAATTTTATATTTTTCATTTTAGGCGGGTCTATTTTCTTTTAGTTCAAATTTTATAACAATTTAATATTAATTTGATCGCTAGACAATTGGCAAATTTGTTATTAATCTTACAATTTCGTATTAATTTGATCGCCGACGCGGGTACCATGCTAGTTTATACAAATCTAAAATCATATTGATGAAAAATAAGCTCCGAATAAATAAGCTTTTGAAAGCTTATGCGTGCTTATTATTTATTAAATTGCTTATTAGATTTATATAATAAGTTTAGAGGGTAAGAAAAATTAAATCAAATGATGTTAGAATAAGCCATAATCATCAACTCCATTAATAATCTTCAATCAAATACTTATTACAATGAAAGTGCTAAATCTAAAATAAGCTAAAAAGCTTGTTAAAAAAACTAAACTATGCGGAGTAATACAAATGGAATTGTAAATAAAAGAGTGCCAGTTGCCCTAATTAGAGGCCTGAACAAGGAATGTCGTTGTTGCTGCTTCCGCAACTAAAAATGCCTGATTTACTTTCCTCTGTTGTTAGAACAAGTTAAAGCTCTAATTTGCTTGTAATCATAGGAACCCGTGCTCTAAACCTGTAACTGACGAGCGTTTTACTCTAACTCGTCTTGAATATGTCTGAAGTGGCGGTCGTTGCCTTGCTCTTTTTCCCAATTTACAGGACCCATACATACTCGTTGCTTCCTCATTACCCATTTGCTTATACTTGATGGAGACAGATGTAGACCCAGAGTCGTCACTATAACATGTACTTTTAACTTCCGCATGGATATTGGATTGAGGAACTTCATCGATCACTGAAACTTCATCCATTTCCTTCGCTATGTGGATTGGCTCTTCAAAATCAATTTCGCAATATGGATTGTATCCATCTTCTTTAGCTAGCGGGTACAATGTAGGCAGTAGAGCCATGTCACTTCCATTTTTGAATTGACGCTGAACCTCGTTGACAACATCTATATCCTCCTCAAATATCCTGGAAAGTGCCTCCATATCTAAGAGTTCATCCCTTACAGAGAGTGTAAAGTTGCGTCCACAGGGCAAGTCAAGTGGCTTAAATTCATGGTGAAGGCAAACGGGATGCGAATGGCAGTTGCAGTTGATGTACGCTACATAACAATCACGTTCGCAAATACTGCAATGAATTGTTCCATGAGAATGTTGGGAAACACCCATGCATTCTGTTGATCTAATTAGTGACCAACGAGCACGATGTTGGAAGCGCATCAAACTCACAAACGAGGCCTTGATGCTAACTTGAGATGCCATGTCAGGAGGAGAATGATTTGAAACTTTATGGTCTTTGGCTGATGAAAGAAGTATCGCTTCTTTGCACAGAAGTTCTTCATGAGGAAGGAGTGGTGTCCGGTTAAGGAGTGCATAACGGCGAGTAGCTATTGATCCTAATGGGAACCAATCAGCAACGGCAAAATTCACAGCCTCACCACAATTGAAACCGTGACTAAATCCAGCATGATATGCTCCTGGGAAGGTCACCACATATTCCCCAGGATTTTGGATAGCCCTGTAAACCGGAACGCCATTTTGTAGCAAAATATTAGGAGAAAAAATAGTTGTCTTACCTATTAGAACATCAAAAGCACCATCTTCCCCATGATCAGTTGACAAAACATCACGAGTATACACCTTCTGTCGAACAGCCTTTTCAAAATCTAGTGCAGCGTGACCAGGAACACCATACCATGTTTTTGAAGCTCCACAATGATGGTAATTAATGCTGTACAAGTAATGATCTTCTACATGCCAAGCAAACATGCTGAAAAGCATTCCTATGTAAAGCATTGGCTCTGTAACTCCCGGCAGCGGCGTCCTTTATTTTTATTTTTGGGTTTTATTCTCTTCTGCTTTCTTTATTGCCCTTTTAAATACCTGCGATAAAATTCTTGTTCAAATGGACATAACTAATGATTTCTAACCAGAATCATACACAGTATATGTTATTACTGTACAGCTTATTATGCAACTGACTCTTCATAATCAATTAGAAAGGACTTGTTAGATATTTGGGGTATATGATTGATTTTGGTTGCTTACTAAATGTGGAAATCTGGTTATATTACATCAACATACTATTAATTTTACTTTACATTTTTATCACCCATCCACAAATTCTTTTAGTACATTATTTTTCGTCATACAGTCGATGAAATCTCATGTTTACACTTGCAAGTAGGGGTGTCAATTGGGTTGACCCGACCCGACCCGAACCCGACCCGAACCCGATAAGACTTTATAGGGTCGGGTCTTATCGGGTCAAACTTAGCTTATCGGATTTATCGGGTCAACCAGATAGACCCAATAAACTTATAGGGTCGGGTTAGGGTCATAGTTAATTTCTACTCGGGTTATCGGGTTAACCTGATAAACCCGATAACATATGAACTGTTGTCTAAGAATTTGTATGGTGAAGAAATAATGCATAAGGGTAAATAAGAAGATTTGAACACTGAATCAAACACTTCTATTAATCAAAACGAGTACGAAACAAAAGATTAAAAGGTTACCACAGCTACACTGGTGTAACCCTATTATCTAAATGATAATAGTCTTACAAGAACAAGAACAAAAATGAATAAACATTGATCTGGGTTACATTTTAGAGAGAGTATTTTGATTAAGAAAAAACACACACAAAACCCAGATAACCAGACAAGAATGGGAGCGTCTCAATATAAGACCAAAGGTCAAAGAGACGTTAGCGTCCAATGTACGCTTGTACATTTATCCTCAAGTGCTCCAAGTTTCCATTTGTCCATGTAAAGCCCTCCACCTCATTAAGCACTCTACAATCCAAGTCCAAAGTGTAACTGCAAACAAGAAATGTTACACAATAAGTCCCTAAGGTTACAAACGGGTATCTGATTAGGTCCAATATTTTAATATCCCCCCTTAATCAGATACCTCATATATATTAAGCATGCCAAGTTTTTCAACAAGGACATTGTGTTGCAATGTATCCAGTCCCTTTGTGAGGATGTCTGCTATTTGATTAGCAGAATCCACCTTACAAGTCTTAACAACACCACTTAAAATTTTCTCCCTTACAAAGTGTAAGTCAATTTCTAAGTGCTTAGTTCTTTCATGAAAAACTGGATTAGCAGCTATCTTAATAGCTGAGTTGCTGTCACAGTACAAAGTAACAGGCAAAAGATTTTCACATTTTAAGTCCTTTAAAATCTTTAAAATCCAGATGACTTCACTGGTTACTGAAGCAAGAGCTCTATACTCTGCTTCAGTAGAAGATTTGGAGAGAGTGTTTTGTTTTTTACTCTTCCAGGAAACAAGATTGTTATTAACAAAAACACAATAACCAGTGACAGATCTCCTAGTAACAACACACTTAGCCCAATCAGCATCAGAATAAGCATTTAGAAACATACCAGAAGTCTTCTTAATGTGAATGCCCAAACCTGGAGAACCTTTAAGATATCTTAATATCTTGAAGGCTGTTTTGAGATGAGATCTCAAAGGAGAGTGCATAAATTGACTCAAGCAGTGAACTGCATAGGATATATCAGGTCTGGTATTGGTTAAGTAAATAAGCTTACCCATCAGCTTTTGAAAATCAACAATATTATCAAGTAAGGGGTCATCAATGGTGGCCTCATTAGAAATAACAAGTTTAGTAACCAAGGGAGTGCTAGCAGGTTTGCAAGCCAACATACCATACTCAGAAAGAAGATCCAAAACATACTTCCTTTGATTCAAGCAAATGCCACCATTAGTATCAATTACCTCAATACCCAAGAAGTATTTCAACTTCCCTAAGTCTTTAATCATAAACTTAGTTTTCAGAAACATCTTAAACTTTTCAATCTCACCAACATTGTTTCCAGTAATAATGATATCATCAACATACACAAGCAAGGCAAGGAAAATATTACCAAGAGACTTAGTGTACAAAGAATAATCAGATTTACTTTGAACAAAACCATTTTCACTTAACACAGCTGTAAGCTTAACATTCCATTGCCTGGGAGCTTGTTTAAGCCCATACAATGACTTCTTAAGTCTACAAACCATGTTGTCACCACCACAAAGATATCCTTGTGGTGGTTTCATGTAAACAGTTTCATCAAGATCACCATAAAGGAAAGCATTATTAATGTCAAGTTGGAACACAGGCCAGGAATTCACAATAGCAATATTAAGCAAACATCTAACAGTAACCATCTTGACAACAGGGGCAAAAGTTTCATCAAAGTCAATACCTTCCTTTTGACCAAAGCCTTGGGCAACAACCCTAGCCTTGTATCTTTCTATTTCACCACTAGACTTAAACTTAAGTTTCCAAACCCACTTACTACCTAAGGCCTTCCTACCCTTTGGTAATTCAACAATATCCCAGGTGTCATTCTCAAGAAGGGCAGCAAGCTCAGAGTTCATAGCATCAACCCAATAAGGGTTCTGAGAAGCTTCAAAAAAATTCTTTGGTTCACTGTTTTTGTTAAGTTGGGTGACAAAACAGAAGTTTTCATGATTAAGTCTAGAATACCCTACAAATTTTTCAAGACCATATTTAACCTTAGAGTTAACAACAAAATCATTGTAATTTTTTGGAAAGACAGAAGGTCTGGTAGACCTTCTAACACCCTGAGTAGGAGCACTTGGAATATGGTTCAAGTGACCTTCAGACTCATTATTTTCATCAAGTGTTGCTGCCTCCTCTTCCAACCTAGCTTCAATATCCTCACTGTTATGAGCATCATCTCCAATATTTGGAGAATCAACAGTGTCCATATTGTTCCCAAGGTTGGGAGAGTGGCTACCCTCACTTTGTGACTCATGGTCACTATTATGGCTACTTGTTACTCTCTCATCATCATTAGGTAGCTCAGGGTTATCTAAATCAAAAAAGTTCAGCAAATTTTTATCTTGACCAAGACTAGGAACATTAGACTCATTATGCTTGTTTTTTGAGAAAGAATCCTTAAAAGGAAATATAGACTCAAAAAAACTTACATCTCTAGAGACAATAAACTGATTCCTATCAAGACTAAAAAGCCTGTAACCCTTCTGAGAATTAGAATAACCCATCATAACACATTTTTCAGACCTATTAGACAATTTATCATGACTATTCAAGATAGTAGCAAAACATAAACAGCCAAACATTCTGATAAGAGAGAGATTAGGACAAGTATTGTAAATCATTTCATAAGGGGACTTTCCATTTAACACAGAAGAGGGTAATCTGTTAATGAGAAAAGTAGCAGTTAGAATGCATTCAGACCAAAATTTCAAAGGAATTCCCCCCTGAAACATAAGACACCTAACAACATTCAATAGGTGTCTATGTTTCCTTTCAGCCACCCCATTTTGCTGTGGGGTATAAGCACATGAAGTCTGATGAAGGATGCCATTGTTGTTACAAAACTTATTAAAAGTTTGATTAACAAATTCAGTCCCATTGTCACTTCTAAAGACTTTAATGTTTCTTTTAAACTGATTTTTAATCATTTTATGAAAAACATCTAAAAAAGTAACAACTTCATCCTTGGACTTAATGAGATATACCCAAACAGCTCTGGTAAAATCATCCACAATGGTTAAAAAATATCTATGGCCAGTGTGACATGTCACCTTATAAGGACCCCATAAATCAAGATGAACAATGTCCCCCAAGCACTTAGTCTTATGGTCACTTAAAGGAAAGGGCTTTCTAGATTGTTTAGCCCTTTGACAAACTTCACAATAGTCATACTTATCATTTTTATCAAGTTTCAAAGTGGCTTTTAAGATATCTAAAGCAGGGTCACCAGGATGGCCAAGTCTACAATGCCAATCATAATAAGATAAAGAACAAATAGTGACAGTTTGACTAGCATTACACTTAGTACCTTTAGTATCTAAGTAGTATAAACCACCACATTGATTACCAATCCCTAGAATGTTTTTCAGATTCAAATCCTGATTCAAAAAAAGGCATTTATTCTCATCAAAAACCACAAAAATCTTGTTATCCTTGGCTAATTTATGCACAGATATCAAAGTAACACAATACTTAGGAATAACCAACACATCAAACAAGACAAGGCCATTTGCCAGTTTCAGATTTCCAATCTTAGATATGAAAGCTTCAGTCCCATTAGGATGACTGACTTTAATTTTTAAGTGAGAAATATCAAAAACATTGTCCAGTTCTTTTTCATCATTAGTCATATGTTGGTTAGCCCCAGAGTCAACCACTTTCCCATGTTGAGTAACTTTAGAATGAATATTAGAACAAAAAAAGTTACTAAAGTTATCATTGAAGGCTTTACTGGAATTAAGGTAAGTACCTGCCATATTGGCCTGCACACCCTTCTCACTTCCATTGTTCTCTTTGATAAGAGAAAGTAAAGCAGAAAGTTGTTCATCAGAAAAGACAGAATTGGGATTAGTCCCCACAGAATTGTTAGAAACATTTTTTCCTTTAGGGTTTTGCCCAGGTCTCTTTTTACCAAAATCAGCAGGGTACCCAATGAGTCTAAAACATCTATCAATAGTATGCCCATTGTACCCACAATTTTCACAAATCACTTCAGAGTTCACATTAGGTCTGTAGGTGTTCCCATTGGGCCTATAGGTATTCCCATTAGGCACATTAGGTCTAGGGTTAATATTGTAGTTGGGGTTAGTATTGAAATTAGGTCTAAAGCCACCAGAGTTATTACTCTGATTTCTTTGAACCACATTTCTGGTGGGCCCATTAGCAAAGAAGGCAGATGTCTGATTCCTTTGGGAGGAACTAGACACATTGCCAGAGGCAACTCTATGAGACTCCTCACTAGAGATAATAGCATAAGCCCCTTTGACATCAGGTAAAGACTCCCTAGAAAGAATAGAACTTCTAATAGTCATGTAAGAGTCATCAAGACCCATTAAGAATTGCATTAATTTCAACAGACTATTATGATTCTTAAATTCACTAGTAGCAGAACACACACAATTAGGAAGCTCAACCATAGCATCATATTGTTTCCACAAAGCATTCAAGGTATGATAATAATCAGACAAATTTGAGCCATTTTGTTTCAAGGTATTTATCTTATGATGCAAGTTAAATATCACAGACCCATCAACTTTATGATAGGTTTCTTTCAAATCATTCCAAACATGCTCAGCTTTCTTAGAAAAAATTTGACCAAGAAACAATTCATCAGAAATAGAATTAAGGATCCATCCTAACACAACAACATTGAATCTGTCCCATTGTCTTCCCAACACTTCATTAGTTAAAGACCTTTTACAAGATCCATTTATGAAACCAGTTTTATTTTTTCCTTCCAATGCCAAAAGCATAGCATTAGACCATATTTGATAGTTCTCAGTTCCCTTGAGTTTAATAGAAATCACAGTCAATGTGGCAGAGTCATTTGGGTGAAGATGCAAAGGGTCACTAATATCAAGCTTACTTATCAAGGTGACAACAGATTCTTCCCCAATCTGGTCATCTTGATGTTCAGTGTCTGTGTCACCATGAACACTAGTCATAGTGAAGGGACACAAAAACTAAACTCCCAAAGAAATGAACTTAATCAAAGTCAACAAAGTTCCCAGGCTTCCAAACCACTCAAGGGTGGCAGGTCAAGGGCAAGACAGTGATTAAGGGTCCAAATAAGCAAAATACCCCAACAATAAAAAATAAGATCAGCAAAAAACCGAGTATCAAAAAAAGAGAGAGTATAAACACAGATAGCACCCAAGGAACAAGTATGAACAAATAAATAAGCAGATAACTGAATAAACAAATAAGGAGAGAGAGCAGAGGTGTTACAAAGCATAAACCAAAAGCACAATCGAACTGTTTCTTCTAGATTCACTTAGTCTAGAGGAAACAGAACCTCCTCACCAAACCCTAATTTAAGAAAAATTAAGGAAAAGTGCAACCAGCAACAGATCTATGAAATAGATCTAATAAATAACGTCCCTGCACCACGAACAAAGTTAAAACAAGTATAATATAAAAAACCCCAAAATATTTTGAAACCCTAAAATTAAAAAATCGATTTTAGGATGAATAAGAAACAATAAGAACAAAATCTTTTTAAATCTGACTATCTCAATAGCAGATCTATCCAAAAAACGTTTCAATTTAAAAAACCCCCAAAAATATTTTGAAACCCTAAAATATATTTCCAACGATTTCAGAGAACCAGGGCTCTGATACCATGAAGAAATAATGCATAAGGGTAAATAAGAAGATTTGAACACTGAATCAAACACTTCTATTAATCAAAACGAGTACGAAACAAAAGATTACAAGGTTACCACAGCTACACTGGTGTAACCCTATTATCTAAATGATAATAGTCTTACAAGAACAAGAACAAAAATGAATAAACATTGATCTGGGTTACATTTTAGAGAGAGTATTTTGATTAAGAAAAAACACACACAAAACCCAGATAACCAGACAAGAATGGGAGCGTCTCAATATAAGACCAAAGGTCAAAGAGACGTTAGCGTCCAATGTACGCTTGTACATTTATCCTCAAGTGCTCCAAGTTTCCATTTGTCCATGTAAAGCCCTCCACCTCATTAAGCACTCTACAATCCAAGTCCAAAGTGTAACTGCAAACAAGAAATGTTACACAATAAGTCCCTAAGGTTACAAACGGGTATCTGATTAGGTCCAATATTTTAATATATGGTAATGTTCATTTTCTACTCCTCCTGGGTTAAATGACCGTCCTTATGTTTTGTCTCAAATTTGTTTAGTTGTCTTTTAGCATAATGATTGGTATTCATTCGTTGCTAAAAACCTAATAACGCTGTGCAATCATCCTATTAAACTGTATATGTACTCATTTAGTAACAGATGTGGTTTTTAATCTTTGATTGGGATCTCAAATATTAATGTCTAAGGCCATGCACTAACTGATGTCTAGAGCATTAGCACTATGTTTCCGCTTGAAGGTTACTTATTTAATCTTCATGTGGATCATGTAGAAAAATGCGTTCATCCTGGATCATTTAGGATACTTCATCTTGGAGCACTAGCATTAGTAATATAATACTAAAAGTGCTAATACAATGTGTGACAGTTTTAGAGAATCGTAAAAAACGTAGTAGTAACATTTATGCCAGTAAATAACGAATATATATATAACATATTATAGATTGATTCAGATTTTTTATTTTTCTTAACATACAACCCGATAACCCGATAGACACAACCCGATAACCTGCAACCCAATAGACCCGAACCCGATAGACCCGATGCCTTATAGGGTCGGGTTGCGGGTTAGTTTTTATTTTTGCAAAACCCGATAAGACCCGACCCGATAAGCCCCCAACCCGACCCGATAACCCGATTGACACCCCTACTTGCAAGTCCATGAAATCTCATATTTTTCGTCATACACTTGCAAGATGAAATAATATATTGACGTAAAGTTAGGAAATGCGAAAGAGAAGAAAAAACTGACGATCAATAAAGATTTACATATTTTTATTGATTGAAGATTGATTTGACGATAACAAAGTTTAGAACTATTATTGAACTAATTTCTCATTCTTTTCTTCTCTACTCTCTTCCAAGAAACAGAAGTACACTTAATGTATGAAACCAACTACAAAACACATGTGCTACACTTACGGGAATAAACAAAACATGAGAAGACAAGTATCTGGTGAAAAAAATGATACTGTTAAACCAAGCACAATATCATAGTTACTCATTACTGTTGTACAACTTTATAAAGATAGGATGCAACCAAATGTTTGAATTGAGCATGGTTTCGTAATGAAATAGAAAGGAGTTGTCATCGAGCATGACATGGGTCGAATCTTGGTTGCTTGCTGTATAGGTTTTATCTTTTTAATTACCTTTTTTAATCATCTACGGCTAATTAAATTTTTTGACATTATTTTGTGTCATCCAGTAGGCGATAACTCATGTCTACACTTGTAAGACAAAACAATATTTTGATAAAAAGGAAGGAAAAGTGTACGAGAGGAAAAAATAGGTTATTTCATAGAGAGAAGATAAACAACGAATACATAAAGGAAGGTCATTGCATGAATACATCTTATTACAAAATAAAGAAAATGAAAAGGTTGAATTAAAAGGCATCAAGGCGAGTTTAGGATGATGCAACCAATCAATATTGTCTTTTAATTGTGCTTTAATAGTGGTTTGGGGGTGGAGGAGACTTGTATTTGTAAACCGGAGGAAGTGAAGGAGGAGGCGGGGACTTGTAAACATAACGAGGCGGTGGAGACGGCGACGGCGGAGGAGGAGACTTATAAACGTATGGAGGCGGTGGAGAGTGTGTTGGAGGAGGGGGAGACTTGTACACGTATGGAGGTGGTGGAGAATGTTTTGGAGGAGGTGGAGACTTGTACACGTATGGAGGTGACGGAGAATGTTTTGGAGGAGGTGGAGACTTGTATATGTACGCAGGTGGTGGCGAATATTTTGGAGGAGGTGGAGACTTGTACACATATGGGGGTGGCGGTGAAGGTGACGGTGGAGGAGGAGACTTGTATACATATGGAGGCGGTGGGGAAGGTGATGGTGGTGGCGGGGACTTGTAAACATAAGGAGGTGGTGGAGACGGTGACGGGGGTGGTGGAGACTTATACACGTATGGAGGTGGTGGAGAATGTTTTGGAGGAGGTGGAGACTTGTAAACGTATGGAGGTGGTGGAGAATGCTTTGGAGGAGGCGGAGACTTGTAAACGTATGGAGGTGGTGGAGAATGTTTTGGAGGAGGTGGAGAGTTGTAAACGTATGGAGGTGGTGGAGAATGCTTTGGAGGAGGCGGAGACTTGTAAACGTATGGAGGTGGTGGAGAATGTTTTGGAGGAGGTGGAGACTTGTAAACATAAGGAGGAGGCGGAGACGGTGACGGGGGAGGTGGAGACTTGTACACATATGGAGGTGGTGGGGATGGTGATGGTGGTGGTGGAGACTTGTACACATATGGAGGTGGTGGGGATGGTGATGGCGGTGGTGGAGACTTGTACACATATGGAGGTGGTGGTGAAGGCGATGGCGGGGGAGGAGACTTATACACGTAAGGTGGTGGTGGAGATGGTGATGGAGGGGGTGGAGACTTGTACACATATGGAGGTGGTGGGGATGGTGATGGTGGTGGTGGAGACTTATACACATATGGAGGTGGTGGGGATGGTGATGGCGGTGGTGGAGACTTATACACATATGGAGGTGGTGGTGAAGGTGACGGTGGGGGAGGGGACTTGTACACGTAAGGAGGTGGTGGAGATGGTGACGGAGGAGGTGGAGACTTGTACACATAGGGAGGTGGTGGAGATGGTGATGGCGGGGGAGGAGATTTGTACACATATGGAGGAGGCGGTGAAGGTGACGGTAGGGGTGGGGACTTATATACATACGGAGGAGGTGGTGGAGATTTGTAGATATAAGAATAAGGAGGAGATTTGTGTTTATGAGGTAAATTCGGCAATTTGTATTTAGCAGGCGATTTTGGATATGTATGTTTCACTGGTGTCAGTTTCCAGCCTTTAGGTTTTGGAGAACTATAACCATATGGTTTGTCTGCAACGACAACAGTAGCTACCAAGATAATAACAAAAGCATACATAAGTTGAGGCGAATGCCCCAACAGCCGAAGGGTTCCCATATCTATAGACCCTTATCAGGAGACTAAGATTTGTGTTTGTGTGTTTAAATGGTTGCATTAGCAGTCTTTTTATATCAATCGGTTACACTTTTTTAATACAAAAAACAGGTTGTCGTAGCATTTGTTTTTGCGCAACTAGAGCTGCGTTAATGGAATCTCAGTCTGTGTTCTTCAATTTGTTTATTAAGTCAACTATATAAAGTCAGATACATAGAGTTGGTGAGTGCCGGTGGATAATTAGTTAATTTAATTATGAGGCAAAATGGTACTCCTTAAGATTGTACAGAGTAATGTATCTGTATAATTGTTTGTAGATATGGGACATACTTTGCGAGTTAAACAAGTACCATAACTATCACAAATACATGGAGAATTGGTTGGACATACACTTGCGGGTACTCTATACATATCCAAAAGCAAGATTCGGGACTATGTGACACACATGATATCACCAAAAAATTACTAGTAGTTATACACTGTTTATAGATTTTTGGTATATTGCATATGTGGAGGAGCAGTGACTACTGATATTGTGTTCTGAGAAACTTGCTCGCTTATATATATCTAAATATTTGACAGTTTATTAGCTAGGTTTACGACAGTAGTTACAATGTACTCCAATCAATGTTGTCAGAGCCACAAGTCATACAAAGTTCCAAATTGGACTCCTTATAGACACTTCTCAAAGCTAGTATGACTTGAATGTTTTCACTTCGTAAACTAATGGCGTAATTGAACATTTCTTAATTTCAGACATGACCAAGGTGAACGGGGAGAGCTATTTGTCCCGATCGCCTTCAGTGTCACCCACTATACTTTGTACATGATAAAACATCATACCAATTTACAACTGAATAAGAAAAACATAAGCCACAAAGTACAGGACCAAGTAGAATCTCAAAGGCATTCAAGGTTATAGACTTATATGCATTCGAATGCATCAGTAAAAGCTAAATATGAATCCAGAATACCATAAATCAAATAACCTCATTTCCTTCAAGACCACTATCACACGCACCTCTGAATCTTCACTTTAAACCGAATCACTTGTCAAGAACATTAGTCTTCAATGTAAAATTCCTTGGTTTTCAAATGAGAGAAAAAGCTACCATAAAAAAGATGGCAGTGAGAAGCATGCATGTATGAATTAAATATTGTCTGAGCATACTCAAAATATAAGTTATAATCACACATCTTTAGAACAAGAAAATGAAAGACAATGATAGTTTCTTCACTGCTTGTGCACGGTGTACATGTATATTTGACGATCTTCACCACATATTCAGATTATGCCAGGTGCAATAATAATCAATTTTGAGTACCAACCTTCTTTAGAACTCGGGTTCTGGTTGTAGGCCATTTAAAGACTTATATGATTATAGTGTCTAAACTTGAAAGTTAAAATTATAACACATTTGTTACAGTTGCTACAAAAAAAAGCAAGTCATATTATTACATGTGAAACACACTTGTATCATTCAATTTGGTAATGTAATACATGAACTGACTACATGTCTAGTTTGAGTTCAAAAGCAAGACATAGATATTACATATGAAATGTTCATATTGTCGAATTAGATGTTGAACTCGACTTCAACTCATCTCTCATCCTATCTCTTATGGGGGGATTTGTTGTCGTATCATCAGAATGTTTCCGTAACACCAAATATGAATTAGAGGGTACAGTATGACCCTTCATATAAAGCTTTAAATTGAGCATGTATATTCTTCAATTCCACAATTGTTAGTCCTTCCGATTTTTAAATTGAGCATGTATATTCTTCAATTCCACCATTGTTAGTCCTTCCGATTCAGAATAGTCATCCTCATCCACTACAGTATGCAAAACTTCATATTTGTTTCTTGGATCAATTAGAAAAGCAAAATATAATAACGCATTCATATTTTCTATCTCTCCATAATACTTGTCAAACTTCATTTGAACCCAATTAACCCAACCAAAATAGATATATTTGTGTTCAGGTCGGCTTTTTGCAGGAAAAAAGTGCCACAAAAATAAATTCAGACCCACCGCCCACGGTTTAATGGAGAAAGACAATGACCCGAGCTTGGCTTGGTTGCTTTACTATATTTTCGAGCTCTGGTAGACTACTCATCATTAATGACAGTTTTTTCAAGATCAATATTGACCGACTATTCAAGTATGAAACTCAACTCGACGCGGCTTAATCAGATTTGCGCAAGTAATACTATTGTTCAAGCTTAGCTTACCTAATTCTAAATATTTCCATTATCAGGTTCGGTGGTTCAAGTCAGTTTCAGGAACCAAAAAGCTCAATCTATATTCATAACAAGTGAAATTATGCCAAAATCAAGTCGAGCATCTTCAAAACTGAATCATGATAAATGGATATATACCTCTAAAGACTTTTGGCCTACTCAACTTGGGTGTCATACGACATGTCGCAGGAGAAAACTTAGCGGAAAATTTGCCGCCCATGTTTTCGTAGACTTTTTGGTTCAAAGTTGAACCAACTTATCTCTGGCGACATGTCGTTGGGAAAATTTAATTAAACTTCGAATAAAAAATCTACAAAAACTTGTGCCACACAGGACGACATATGTTGCCGGGGAAAAGTTCGTCAGCTATTCTATGTTTTCTTATAGTGCGTGTCCAATCCCAGGCAACGGGGATTTTTTTTTTGTTGGTTTTATTCTATTCTGCTTTGTCTATTGCCATTTAAATGGCTGCGATAAAATTCTTGTTCCAATGTTGCTCGACATAACTAAATTTTGTCTAACCATAATCATATACTATATGTTATTATTGTACAACTTCATATACAATTGACTCTTCTCTGAAAATGAAGTACACTTTAAATAGAAAACCAACGACATAATGCATATGCTAAAAATAAGATGATAAAGAAGACATGAGAAAACAAAGTGGGTGGCCACTATCAATAAGATTAGAAGATCCTAACGTGCATGAAATATTCAAACGTGCATGAGGACCAAAACAAAATAATAGAGTGACTTGGTCTTGTAACTCTTTGGCCATGCATCATACGCACAAATACAATATCATGATAGACACTTCTCAAAGCTAGTATGACTTGAATGTATTCATTTCGTAAACTAATGGCGTAACTGAACATTTCTTAATTTCAGACACGACCAAGGTGAACGGGGAGAGCTATTTGTCCCGATTGCCTTCAGTGTTACCCAATATACTTTGTACATGATAAAACATCATACCAATTTACAACTGAATAAGAAAAGCATAAGCCAAAAAGTACAGTACCAAGATTTGATAATCTAATGAGCCAAGTACAATTTTAAGGTTAAAACAATCACCATCCAGAATCTCAAAACCACTCAAGGTAACAAACTTATATGCATTTTGAATGCATCAGTAAAAGGGTGCCAAACATGAATCCATAAAACTCATTTCCTTCATTGTCACGCACCTCTGAATCTTCACTTTAAACCGAATCACTTGTCAAGAGCATTAATCTTCAATGTAAAATTCCTTGGGTTTCAACGTGAGAAAAACTACCATAAAAAAGATGGCAGTGAGAAGAATGCATGTATGAACTAATTATTGTCAGGGCATACTCAAAATAGAAATAATCACACATCTTGAGAACAAGAAAATGAAAGACAATGGTAGTTTCTTGTGCACGGTGTACATGTATGGTTTGATGATCTTCAGCACATATTCAGATTATGTAGTGAATTTAAGGAAGTGCTTGAGTGTGTGCATCTGAATGCATTATTGCCAGGTGCGATAATAATGAATTTGAGCATTTCAGAAAAGTGATTCTAGTTCAGTAGTTTTCATTTTCAATTTTTTCAAATGAACGATTTGAATTAGACAGTAATTAAATTTTCGGGAAAGCAAATGTTTTATGTATTTAAGCACCAAATAATTAGATCACCAATAAATGATCCGCACCCTATTACCAAATTTTGGGTCTGTTGGGCTTTACTTAGCGACATCGAACAGGATATTAATATTAGGAACTTGATTCCAAACACATTAATACCGTTGCAAGAGTGTGCTTGTTTTAATAGCATCACTTCTTTGGGTTAAACGAGACAGGATTTCAGTAAGTAAGCAATCTGGTAACACACTCAAGGAATCTTTTTCATGGAGTTTGATTCATTTTTTGGGAAATTTGAGTTGGGTTGGGTTCTTCTTCAGCCTTTTCCATGGCGGAAACAAACATCTATATTGGTCTATAATATCGGTAAACATAGATTTTTTGATATCCACATTTAGGGACTAGGGGCAGTGTGAATCGGGTCGGTCAGGTCCAGGGCCTGTCTTGACATTTTGGATGCCTTGGGCGAGTTGACAAAAAAAATTTGCCCCTTATCAAAATGTTTCAAACAAAGAATGGACTGCCTTTTCTGGTTGAATCGCCAAAAAAACCCACATATCAACGCGAGTGTGCTTCTTAAGACTCAAATTAAATTTTCTCTTCTAATTTGCACACAGATTAGTAAGCGAAAGCTCTTACACTAAAAAAAAAATATACACATTTAGAGCAAAACGAAATGTAGGCAATTTAAAATGAATCTAACATCAAAAATAATTTACAAACCCCTAAACTTGCAAACTTTAAAACATTACCTAAAATAACCATATGTACAACCCAATTAAGCTTGAGCATTAAAAGTGTAATAAAAACGTTTTCTAAATTAAGCCACTAATTTGCCTAACTATTTATAAAAATTCTTTTTATAAACATCCTCGGAACAATTTATAAAAATTGTTTAATAAATATTATGCATGTGTAAAAAGTTGATAAAAAAATAATTTATAAAATATGTTTTGCTAAAAAACTGCATGTTTAAAAGGTTTATAAAAAAAATTTAGTTTCCAAATAAAAACATATTGAATGAAAAACTTCCAACCAATTAAAAAAAATTAAAACACGATTTTTTAGTAAATACTCCGTAATTTTTATTATAATTTTTTTTTTATTTAAACCATTATTATTTAGATAAAGTAAGAAAAAAAAAACATTTTTCATTCATTTCTATATATAATCTCTAAAAACAAACATGTGTAAATTATATGACAAAAGTTATTTTGCATCCTTATTTTTTTGTTGAAAACCAATGGACAAATCTCCACCCTTTATTTATTTTTATCTAATAATAGATATTAACCTAAGATTTATAAAAAACACGGAGGGGCCATTTTTGCCAAAATGTCCAAAAGTTGAAAAAATGGGCGTGATACCAAAGTTGTAAATATGGCGGAGTAATGATTTATCACTGTGATATTTCACTAGCGAAAATCAATGAAATATCAGTGTTGATAAAACAATGAAATATCAGTGAGATATTACGCAGTAACTATGTTAATGAAATATCACTAGTGATGTTTCATTGATTTATCTCTAGTGATATTTCATTGTTTTTATCAGTAACGATATATCACTTGTGATAACCGATTTTCGTCATATTTACAATTTAGTCATTCCGCCGCTTTTTTGCAAATTTTGGGCATTTTGGCAAAAATGATCCCTCCGTGGTTTTTTTAATCTTAGGTAATGAATAACTAGGATTTGTCCCTTAGATTCCAACAAAAAAAAGTTTCCAAAATAACCGGACTCAAATTATATATATATATAACAAATGTCGTGAAACTTGCCCCTCACAATGCTACAGTAAACTTGGATAATATTTTTAAATTCGTATGAACCGTAAAAAGCTAATAAACAAGTGCCATCTCTTTTTCTCTCCACTGAACACGTGTATCTCTCTCTTATCTCCCTCCCCTTTCCTAAAACATCTCCCACTACCAAGAAATTCAACTGCCATAACAACTTCTGAAGGTACCTTTTTCCACAAGTTCAACTCCAACACCATGAAAATATAAAACCGAAATAAATCTATATATGGGGACATTTTATTTTTAAGAATCACCCTTAATTGATTCTGTGTTTTGAATTTTTTGTGGTGCTATGCTTATTTGCTTAAGTTGGTTATTATTGTTTGTTAGGGCTCGAGAACATCATAACAGATCAGAGGTTTACAACTTTAACTTTTCTGAGTTACTTTTAGTTTTTGACTCAATAGTACTAATTAAAATATGAACCCGTTCTTTGGTTAGTTCATCAGCGTATATCCTTACGAAATTCCGAGCGTAGCATCTCTTTGTACACCTGCTATAGTACATAAGGATTGATCATCACTATAGGCATAACGTAAGGTAATAAGCAGACAATAAATTAAAGGACATAAAAGGAATAGAAAAGGAGATTATAATAGCCTTACTATGTATCAAATGAAATACGTAGATATTATTTGCAAACTATAGGAGTACAGCTTCAACAATGGTAAACATGAGAAACCGGCCCATTGGCTACCAAGTTTGAGGTCATGACCAACATGTGTTAGGAAAATTGCTTGAGACCATAACTATAGAACGAGATTGAATGCATGAACTTTGAGCTATACTAGGCACCATCATGGGGACTATAACATTGAACACATTCTTCAATCATTTAAGTGAAGTCTTTAATGGTGAATTCGCCTAGGAAAAAAAGTTACTCCTTTTTTTCAGTTCGATCACTATACCTTATTACTAAAGTTTGCCTTTGACATTTGTATAAAGTAGTAGAAAACAAGGAAAGCTACTATATATGAGTTTATCTTTGACAATGATGCTAAAACATGGTTGTTATGAGAGATATTAGTGATAATTACGCCTCCAAAATTATTAGCTTAAATTTAGAAGAAAATGTGCTTTAAATGTTTGTATCGTTTTCCTTATAACATCATGTATTTTTACGACTACGCGTTCATGAAACCAAGTTAATATTTTACTACATTTCCAATTCAAGAGTTACGTGTCATAAATTGTTAATGCTATCGGTCCGACTAAAATGCTACAAATGTTGCTGCATGTATACTTTTGCTTAGGTATTTGTAAAAATTATGTATAAGAGCAAAGCTTTTCATATTTACATTTATAATCACCACATACCAGGATATTTTTTCTTGCTTGAAACTTTGAAAGAGTTTGCAGCCTTAATACAGAAGCTTGCATAAGAGAAGTCAAAGTGCAGTACTATTGGTGACATGACAAAGTCACGAGGTGGTGTTGTTTGGTGTGACTTACGTTTGCAAATGAGAAAAGTTAGAATCATCAAAATATCGTTTCTATGTGTTAACCAACGTCCTGGCGACCGCTGAATCATAAGGATGTGGTTGCAATGCAATCCAGTGCTCCACTACGCTGATTAGAAAAGGACAATGCAGACCTCAAAGTGGTTATTGTTATTATTATGTTACTTTATTTATCTTATGTGATTGCTATAATTATGGATCAATATATATCCTTGTAGCTATATAAAGTCATCGTATCATTGAGATGAATCCAGGAATAATATCACACTTATACAACCATATCATCGATCCTTAAAACAAACCCTAAAAACCCTCTCCTTTCTTGTACACATTTTGCCATCTCCTCCTCCTCCTAAAAAAAATGAGTTTCACCATTCTCCATGATCATCCCCACCAACTTAATCAGATCAATGGTTTCCGCTGATGTTGAATACATATGCTTTGTGGGTGGCCTACTTTGTGTCACAACTGACCATCGCGAAGGTGATGGTGTTTATGGTGGAAGACATGATGGTGGTAGTATGTTTTTTAATCAAAATTATGATTTATAAGACTTTCGTTATGTTTTTATTCAATTATTTTTTGTTTTATTTTAATCGTTTATTTTTTTATGTTGTCGAATCTAGGGTATAAATTCCTGAGACGACTTTGATGTTGTCGAATCTAGGGTATCAATTCTCGAGACGACTTTTGTTGGTGTTGAATCAAGGGTATTAATTCCTGAGACGACTTTTCGTGGTGTCGAATCTAGGGTATCAATTCCCGAGACGACTTTTGTTGGTGTCGAATCAAGGGTATCAATTTCCGAGATGACTTTTGTTGGTGTCGAATCAAGGGTATCAATTCCCAAGACGACTTGTTGGATAATTTGAATTATCCCGTTTTCTTAGTTTTTTTTATTATTACTACTATATATTCTTTACAGGTTTCTGAAAGATATGAAAGCTGGGCTATTTTTAAAGATGGTGTTTCTTCTGCTGGGCTATTTTTAAAGATGGTGTTTCTTCTTACCGCCGCTCCCACTGCGGGTAGTGTTAGCCAGCTAGAATGTTATTGTGTTACCTTATTTATCTTACGTGATTGCTATAATCATGGATCATGTATATCCTTGTAGCTATATAAAGTCATTGTATCATTAAGATGAACTAAGGAATAATATCACATTTATACAACAATATTACCACCATATCATCTTACAGTTATTTGGCTCATTTTTTGTCAACTCGTCCTATTAAAACCATGGCCTAATGATTATATCTATTTGTTAATGTTTTCAGTTTTTACATAAGCTTATCAGATATATTAGACGTACGTATCACCAAAAACCAAATCAAGTCTATAATAAAAAACACGACACACAAAAGGTGTCGCGGCGAAGCGCGGGTTACAAAATCTTGTTTGATACATTTTTAAAGAATTTTATATTTTTCATTTTAGGCGGGTCTATTTTATTTTAGTTCAAATTTTATAACAATTTAATATTAATTTGATCGCTAGACAATTGGCAAATTTGTTATTAATCTTACAATTTCGTATTAATTTGATCGCCGACGCGGGTACCATGCTAGTTTATACAAATCTAAAATCATATTGATGAAAAATAAGCTCCGAATAAATAAGCTTTTGAAAGCTTATGCGTGCTTATTATTTATTAAATTGCTTATTAGATTTATATAATAAGTTTAGAGGGTAAGAAAAATTAAATCAAATGATGTTAGAATAAGCCATAATCATCAACTCCATTAATAATCTTCAATCAAATACTTATTACAATGAAAGTGCTAAATCTAAAATAAGCTAAAAAGCTTGTTAAAAAAACTAAACTATGCGGAGTAATACAAATGGAATTGTAAATAAAAGAGTGCCAGTTGCCCTAATTAGAGGCCTGAACAAGGAATGTCGTTGTTGCTGCTTCCGCAACTAAAAATGCCTGATTTACTTTCCTCTGTTGTTAGAACAAGTTAAAGCTCTAATTTGCTTGTAATCATAGGAACCCGTGCTCTAAACCTGTAACTGACGAGCGTTTTACTCTAACTCGTCTTGAATATGTCTGAAGTGGCGGTCGTTGCCTTGCTCTTTTTCCCAATTTGCAGGACCCATACATACTCGTTGCTTCCTCATTACCCATTTGCTTATACTTGATGGAGACAGATGTAGACCCAGAGTCGTCACTATAACATGTACTTTTAACTTCCGCATGGATATTGGATTGAGGAACTTCATCGATCACTGAAACTTCATCCATTTCCTTCGCTATGTGGATTGGCTCTTCAAAATCAATTTCGCAATATGGATTGTATCCATCTTCTTTAGCTAGCGGGTACAATGTAGGCAGTAGAGCCATGTCACTTCCATTTTTGAATTGACGCTGAACCTCGTTGACAACATCTATATCCTCCTCAAATATCCTGGAAAGTGCCTCCATATCTAAGAGTTCATCCCTTACAGAGAGTGTAAAGTTGCGTCCACAGGGCAAGTCAAGTGGCTTAAATTCATGGTGAAGGCAAACGGGATGCGAATGGCAGTTGCAGTTGATGTACGCTACATAACAATCACGTTCGCAAATACTGCAATGAATTGTTCCATGAGAATGTTGGGAAACACCCATGCATTCTGTTGATCTAATTAGTGACCAACGAGCACGATGTTGGAAGCGCATCAAACTCACAAACGAGGCCTTGATGCTAACTTGAGATGCCATGTCAGGAGGAGAATGATTTGAAACTTTATGGTCTTTGGCTGATGAAAGAAGTATCGCTTCTTTGCACAGAAGTTCTTCATGAGGAAGGAGTGGTGTCCGGTTAAGGAGTGCATAACGGCGAGTAGCTATTGATCCCAATGGGAACCAATCAGCAACGGCAAAATTCACAGCCTCACCACAATTGAAACCGTGACTAAATCCAGCATGATATGCTCCTGGGAAGGTCACCACATATTCCCCAGGATTTTGGATAGCCCTGTAAACCGGAACGCCATTTTGTAGCAAAATATTAGGAGAAAAAATAGTTGTCTTACCTATTAGAACATCAAAAGCACCATCTTCCCCATGATCAGTTGACAAAACATCACGAGTATACACCTTCTGTCGAACAGCCTTTTCAAAATCTAGTGCAGCGTGACCAGGAACACCATACCATGTTTTTGAAGCTCCACAATGATGGTAATTAATGCTGTACAAGTAATGATCTTCTACATGCCAAGCAAACATGCTGAAAAGCATTCCTATGTAAAGCATTGGCTCTGTAACTCCCGGAATTTCTGTTTCTAGCAGACGCAAGACCGATCTGGATAATCTTGCAAATTTCTTCAAGTTCCAGTTGCTATTTCCAAGTTCGTCGGAGGAAGAAGATGAAAAGGCACTGCCATCAAGATCAGATGCATACTCCACGCTCTTAGTCTTTCCACAAGCTAATTCTTGCCAAAAGTCTTTTTCCATAAATGTAGCAGGAAGAGATCCAGAACTATAATATCTACGAGCAAAAACCTTGTTCGCCATTTCCTCATAATCACGAAAAGTATAACTTCTTCCTCTCTTGAAAAACTTAACTTTATCATGAGCATTCCACTCAGCAACACGAAGAGGCTGCACGTTAGTACTAAACTTAAAGCCAGGTTTCTCGTTCATCAAAACCATGCCAGCAGGGACAGAAGCAGTTAAAGGCGAAACAATTTTGCATATACCACAAGTAGAAGCTTCTGGAGCAATTTTCTGTAAATACGCCAGTGGATCCTCAAACTCATCCTTACTCGGATAATAAACCGGACACTCGGGTATCTTATTCATCCAATCAACCTTTTCCCTCACAACGCTATCTCTTCCATTAACAACAACACCAGAATCTTTACTCCCTAATGAACTCAAACCGTAGATACTACTCAGACTCTTCATCTTCATCACATTCGCCTTTTCGTTAATCTTTAAAGATTCTAAGTTTGCGATGAAATCAAAAACCCTAACACAAGAATCGTATTGGAAATCCAATTTATCGCTATATTTATAGACACCCGAACCGACATAATAAACTAACAAATTAAAGGAAACACAAATTTTTAGGAAATCTTAAAAAGGAAACTAAAATATTGTATGTATTTTTCAACCGAATGCGATAGATTTTATTAATCTAATTTATAAAACAGTTTATATAATACTAAATAGTAATAAATTTATAGAAAAAATATTTTCTTTTTATGATTTGTTTTTATAAATAAAACCATAAATTAAAAAAAATAATAAATTAAAAAATTAAAATATATTGTATAAAAAAAAATTAACATAATGTATTAATTTTTATGTTGGGCGGAGTAGAGGCTAACTCACGTTGTCATCCTATTCCCTTCAACTCGTGTGTCATATTCTATTTAAAACATAGATATCCGTTAGGTTCTGTTTGTTTCAAAATTTTGAAATTTCATATCTAAATTCAAATAAATTAAAATTCTTGAGAATACAAATTTTTGAAATTTAAAATGCTTACGTATGTTTGATTGGCAGAAATTAATAATATTATGAAATCTTGAATTTGGGTCGAACCAATTAAGACAATAAATAAAATTAATATAAATTTTCTATTTAAACATGTAAAAATCAAACTCTCACATTTTATATAAATTTTATAATAAAAACTTATATAAATCTTATAAAAAGTTTGTATATATTTTGTAAAAAAATTTTACAAATATTATACAAAATTTATATAATTTTATAAAAAAATTATATTAATTTAATATAAAATTTATATAAACTTATAAAAAATTAAATATATTTTATAAAAAATATATAAATTTTATAAAAAATTATATAAATTTTATAAAATTTTTATGTAAATCTATTTTTTCTTGTTTATACAAGTAAAAACCGAATAATTTTTATATATAAATCTTCTCAAATATTTTAATTTTCTATTTAAATGAGTAAACTTAGAATTTTTATATAAATTTTATAAAAATTTAATTAATTTTTTAATAAAATTTATAGAATTTTTTATATAACTTCGAATTTTTATATTTAAACGACTAAAATCCAATAAAAATTTTTTATATATCTTTTTGAAATTTATAAAACGATTAAAAATGAAAATTTTCATCTTTTATATAAATTTCTTACAAATTTTTTTATATATTTTATTTTTTCTATTTAGAGGAGGAAAAACCGAATAAACAATTTTTATATAAACTTTTTAAAATTTTACAGTTTTTTTATTTAAATGAGTAAAAACCGGATAAAAAATTACTATAAAAAAGTTTATAAAAATAATTGTCAAGTAAATTAAAATTCTTCACTTTTTGGAGGAATTTGAATTTCCTCCCTTTTGGCAATTCGGGGAATTCTAATTTCTTCTTTTGTCATACCAAACGTAATATTTGACGAAAATTAAAATGCAAATACCATGTTCTAACTAATGTTACAATAATAACCTATGACCGAGCATTCTTATTTGACTCAATATTTTGAGGCTAACAAAGGCTAAGAGATATCATTAATTATTTCTAAAGCTTTGAATGGGAATGGTGGCGCATCTAGGTATGTTGCGATTTTTCTGGACTGAATAAAATTGTCACTGCTGAACTATATTGTATGTGCTAACACATTTTAAACTGTATAATTACATTAAAGTTGTAGCGACAAGTAATGCTAATAAACTGTTATCGGGGTTAGACCTATAAATGAAAACTTAATGTTATTTTGCCTTCTGAAAAGTAGCGCGATGGACATATGAATTCAGAATGTAACTTCTTTTTTTGGTGAAATAAGGTGGTGATGCTGGAAAATGTTAGGTGTAGAAAGTATTTTATAGCATGTTTTCACAGCGATAGTTGGCCTGAAATTGTTACAACTATTAAGCATATCTTATAAGGTTAATAATAGATCACTAGAGTTTATTGTTAATTGCTCTGTAGTTCATTTGAACAAGCTTATTCTATACTAAGACGTAGAACTGGTTTCTGATGATAATTTCATCTTCTTGATGAAGTCTTGGTTACAAGTTTCTCATATTGCCACTATTTTCTTAAAGGTATTATACTGGGTATCCGAAGGATCTTGGGCCATCAAGGTATGGTGCATCCCCGTTTGAGTACGCACTAGGTGAATGAGGAGGAAGCTTACAGTTAGCTATTATAAATAGACAAATAAAGTGGCCAGCAGGTCCAAAACCACCTTATCCAGAAGCTCTTCATCATTTTGTATCATGACTTCAGCCTCAAACCACAGTTCGACCACGTATAGATGACATCATCATTCATGTCGACAAGTTGATCACAAAGTTCTCTCAGTAAACTACACTTAGGTTTCTAGATGATAGTTTATATAAAGCCTTTTTTTTCATTATGATTGCAGTTACATACATATGCCATTCTTAGTTCGTTTGTATTGGCTTGATAAATGTATCGATTTGAGTAGAAACATGAGTTATATGTTTGTGATTGTTATGGACATAAATAATATGAGGTTTTTTTTCCTTATAAAGAAGCATATACACCTTGGCACTTGATATTTTGGTAATGGTCTGGTCAACTTCTTTTTCTGGCATAAGACTCTCATTCTGTACCTTTTTTCCTTCTTTCTATCCTTTTTATTTTCTTCGTACGGTCCATTTACAGACTCAATTTGGCTTGAAAACCAACTTTATTATCCATTCAAAATGCCTACATTTGCTAATGAATTGTTGTTTCAAGTTTTACTGTGTCAGAAGTATACGCAGAAAGCATCCAATAATTAAACTGTCATAATGTTATACCTAAATTACTGATTTTTGCAATGTAATAACACTAACAAGAGTTATGAACACCCAAACATTTCAATCTGTACAATTTATATCAAACAATATGGAATATAGGAAATCCAGATACTTAAAATGAACAATTAGTGTACATAACTTGAGTGTTTAATTTGACACTTCCCAATTACACAGCTAGCCACCTGATCTACTCATGGACATGTTTAATATCTCTTTTAACCAAAAGAGAGGTCAGACTTGCATGGATTTAACTCGATAACGTGATTATTGTGCAAATTACTAGAGCATGAAATTTCAAGATAACGTCAAAGTATTGTGTGATCATAATGAGATCCATTACGTCCTTGGATGAAGCGCCTGTCACTTTATCTGAGAAATTTAAGATGTTCTCTCTTAGTCCATCTGTTATTGCTTGTCTCTGCCTTGCAACACCAACTCCCCCCCAAATACTTGGCTTCAGCTTCCGCTTCGGCTTTCTTAACTTGAAAGATCTTATCGGCTTCTCCTTTATAGACACTAGCAAGCTGAAGCCTTTGTGCTAAAAATCAAAAATCATAGAAGCTGATATTAAAATCATACGTAGATATGATAGTGTTTGGCTGTGCGTTTTAAACGTATTTTTTATTTTATTTTAAAGACCTGAACCAGATGATCAGCTGTTGTGAAGGGGGCACCAAAAAATAGCTTTTGGATGCAGTTGGCTGTATGAAGTTCCAATAATCACATAGGGGGTGAATAGATAACTACATTTTATGTTGTGGTTTCATTGCAGCTGGCATGAAACTAACTATTTTGAATATTTGATCGCTAAAATAATACTAGCAGCAAATCTGTTGTTATTTACCATATATACAAGTAAACTGCATGACATTTGTTGCTAATGACATAATGACTACAAAGAAACTAAATACATCATACCAACCAATACAAAAGACAATACCACTATTCGATCACCGATTAACCAAGAAGGACTACATTTCCCTCTCAATGACAGTAATCCCAAACCATAGTGTAGCATCCATCCTCACACTAACTTCAGGGAAATACAAGCAGATTACAAAGAAGGCCTCATCCAAACCTCCTACATGCACTGACCCCAATAAGACTACATTTACTATTCTATGCCAACGAACCAGATACACTGACTGATTTGTGATACAAACAAGCCGCAAATGGGGCAGAACTATTCCTACAAAAGATAGACACCACAACAACTGACTACATTTCTTAAAAAGCCGCTTCTTTACCCACAACATTTATGCATCTACATCCTCACATTTAAGTTATAGGACTGACAAACTTTTGGGCATCATTAGACAGTAGTTACAGGTTGTATATCCATGGGAGAACACAATCTCAAAACTATAACCAAACAGTCCCTTAAACTATGCAGGAAACCTTCCTTATGACTACAACACTTTTTGGAAAACCATAGCTAGGACCAAAGTAGTCCCATCTTTCATGACTCACTACTATTCCTTAGTTTCTTTGTACATTCATATTTTAATTGTTCATAATATGTGATCGAATGCAGGGTGTATACTGATAAAAACAAGAAATTATCTCAGAACTTGTAACATTCTGGATTAAATTTTGCACCCTATTCCTATCAAAGCACACTCGACAGTCGAAACCACATCTAATCAATTAATGGAGGAGATCGAAATCAGGTAGGCAAAATTATTTAATTATGGCAAAAAATATCAGATTCATAGACTGACATCTAAATCTAATCAAATAAGATTTTGTAACAGCTGAATTAGATTATGTAGCCTTCATGTACCATATAGCAAATAAACTGATTTATGAGTCGATCGGAAAGAAAAAGGAAGAAAATATACCTACAATCGCAAAGGCACGGTGCTGAGAGTCGATCGGTGGAGGCTTCAGTCAAGACAAAGATACGTATATATATCGATATAGAAAATGGGGATAACTATAGGTTGGTTGTGAATGTGTAATTACAATCATAGCCATTTACGAAAGGATGATGTCAACCATTGTGCCTCCGCGATTAAGCCACCGAATCCACAAGATACATGTTCAACTTCTTGTATAAGAGTATTTTCTTAATGAACAACTCGATGCACATGAAATTTAGTTACCCCATATCCCAAGTAAGGCATACTATTACAACATCACATATATAAGACATCATTTCGTATATAACATCCTCGTCTCTCAGATAACAACCCGTAAAAAATATTAATAAAAAATTTACCTTAAACTCTGGATGTCAAAATTTACTTTTAAACTCATTTAGTATTGCGAAATGGTTGGATAATGTTATAGACACAAAAATACATGAGTTCGGATGAGATAGAGTCCATTATTGGTTAGACTAATAAACCAGCCAAAATTTTAAAACAAGTACAGGCATACAATGATACAAGTAACGGGAAGCAAAAACACAGACCAATAAAACCCTCTACACCCAACAGTCCTAAACGATGTCCCAAGCCTTGTTAGTATGCCCATGCCTTTCACCATAAACACACTATTCTCAAAGAAAACAGTACGACAATCTAATCAAATTCTTACATTCGCGTCATAGTTCGGCAATGGACCAATCTCCACTGGATCCATCTCTATTACGACATTGATTTAGACCGGATTGATACTGCACATTATCATGTTCAATACAAATTTGGGGATCGATATTAATTAGGGCGATTATAAATTATCATGTTCAATGCAAATGAATAGTGGGGTAAGGATTCGGGATGAAGGGTTGATTGTCAAGATTTTTTAAAAAAATAACATAATTAGTCATTTTCACATACTGTGTCAAAAAGTTAGTACATGGTACAGTAGCATAAGTTTAGAAAATAGGTTGCATAAAAAAAACTTAAGTTTAAATAATATAAAATGTTTTTTTAATGATTCAAAAATAATAAAATTGAATTTTAATTAATTAAAAAAATAAAGTCGTATAAAAAAGTACCCTTACACACTTCTTACAAAAAAAGAGTACCTTTTTTAGATGAATAGTATTTTTATTAATTTAAAATAAAAGTCGCTTAGGTAGCTTAAAGTTGCTTAGGGTAGCTTAACGTAGCATAAGGTGGCATAAGGTGGCTTGAGGTCGCTTGGTCTAGTTATGGAACTTTAAAGTAGCTTAGGGTATTTTGACAAATGCACTTCAAAAGTGGTCTATTTGAGTAATTAGCCCATTTATATATGGATTGTGAAAGTAAGAAAAAAAATATAATACAATTTGATTGATCCATCACATTAACAACATCATTGTGTGGAATTTTTTGTAAAGTTTATATGAATATAGCATTTCTCATAATAAATATAACTTATATTCTCATACCACAATTTGATTTTCAAAGCCACTCACATCCATAATTAAAGCAAGTATTAAATTAACTTTGACCATATTCTCATTAGGTATCTTTCATTTTGTCTGTCTTCCTCATCATATCTACGTTTGACATTTATTCCAGTATTGTCATAGGGCATCGACAAAAAGTAAAACAAGTCGGATTCTGTTAACCAGTTTAACCCGGGTTAGCTAAAACCCGGTGGTTTAATCCGGGTCTTAAATATTATGAAATTCGGCTGACAACCGCCCTGTAACATCACAGGTCACTAATTTAATCGGCCGAGCTGAACCGGTTTTTAAAACATTGACCATAGTACTACACGATTCAATAATTCGTTGTTTTCATTTGTTTTTAATTTCAAGGTTTATGTGTTTGATTAATTTCTTCAATTTTTTTTTAGTTTTTGAAGATTAAAATTTGTTCTTTTATATGTCAAATCTAAGGTATAAATTCTCGAGATGACTATTGTTGGTGTTGAATCTAGGGTATAAGTCTCGAGACGACTTTTGTCAAATCTAGGGTATAAATCTCGAGACGACTTTTGGTTTTCAACAGATAAATATACGATAGATTCAGGGGTATTACCTTGAGTCTCCTATCTTCGACAAATAGATATATCTTGAGTTTGCATGAATAATTTGGGGTACTTTGGTTATCGTTCACATACTTTGGTTATGCGTGAAAAAGAGTAGAATATGGGATACTTTGCGTTATCCCATTTTATTTTGGTTTATTGTTTTGTTTTTTTTCTACTTCAGTCCGAGCTTTCGTGATTTCGTCGCTCAAACTGCGAGAGAGTGTTAGAGGATAAATATAAGGTCAAACCTGGTTTGTGGGCTTCGAGTCGAGTAGGGTTTTGTGATTAAAAGCATATGTGGATTTAGAGCTGGACAAAAACTTGAGCCGATCTTCTATAAACTCACACTTGGCTTGTATTTTTGAGTTTGTGTTCCGAGCATGAGCTATTAGAATGTGACCAAAATCTCGAGTTCTAAGTTGTCTGACAAAAAGTTCTCCATGTTACTCTGGACCTATCATGAGATAGGTAACATTAAACTCAAAGCTGATTATCAAAGCATCAAGTCGTTGTAGTATAGTGGTAAGTATTCCCGCCTGTCACGCGGGTGACCCGGGTTCGATCCCCGGCAGCGGCGTCCTTTGATAAAATTCTTGTTCAAATGGACATAACTAATGATTTCTAACCAGAATCATACACAGTATATGTTATTATGCAACTGACTCTTCATAATCAATTAGAAAGGACTTGTTAGATATTTGGGGTATATGATTGATTTTGGTTGCTTACTAAATGTGGAAATCTGGTTATATTACATCAACATACTATTAATTTAACTTTACATTTTTATCACCCATCGACAAATTCTTTTAGTACATTATTTTTCGTCATACAGTCGATGAAATCTCATGTTTACACTTGCAAGTCCATGAAATCTCATATTTTTCGTCATACACTTGCAAGATGAAATAATATATTGACGTAAAGTTAGGAAATGCGAAAGAGAAGAAAAAACTGACGATCAATAAAGATTTACATATTTTTATTGATTGAAGATTGATTTGACGATAACAAAGTTTAGAACTATTATTGAACTAATTTCTCATTCTTTTCTTCTCTACTCTCTTCCAAGAAACAGAAGTACACTTAATGTATGAAACCAACTACAAAACACATGTGCTACACTTACGGGAATAAACAAAACATGAGAAGACAAGTATCTGGTGAAAAAAATGATACTGTTAAACCAAGCACAATATCATAGTTACTCATTACTGTTGTACAACTTTATAAAGATAGGATGCAACCAAATGTTTGAATTGAGCATGGTTTCGTAATGAAATAGAAAGGAGTTGTCATCGAGCATGACATGGGTCGAATCTTGGTTGCTTGCTGTATAGGTTTTATCTTTTTAATTACCTTTTTTAATCATCTACGGCTAATTAAATTTTTTGACATTATTTTGTGTCATCCAGTAGGCGATAACTCATGTCTACACTTGTAAGACAAAACAATATTTTGATAAAAAGGAAGGAAAAGTGTACGAGAGGAAAAAATAGGTTATTTCATAGAGAGAAGATAAACAACGAATACATAAAGGAAGGTCATTGCATGAATACATCTTATTACAAAATAAAGAAAATGAAAAGGTTGAATTAAAAGGCATCAAGGCGAGTTTAGGATGATGCAACCAATCAATATTGTCTTTTAATTGTGCTTTAATAGTGGTTTGGGGGTGGAGGAGACTTGTATTTGTAAACCGGAGGAAGTGAAGGAGGAGGCGGGGACTTGTAAACATAACGAGGCGGTGGAGACGGCGACGGCGGAGGAGGAGACTTATAAACGTATGGAGGCGGTGGAGAGTGTGTTGGAGGAGGGGGAGACTTGTACACGTATGGAGGTGGTGGAGAATGTTTTGGAGGAGGTGGAGACTTGTACACGTATGGAGGTGACGGAGAATGTTTTGGAGGAGGTGGAGACTTGTATATGTACGCAGGTGGTGGCGAATATTTTGGAGGAGGTGGAGACTTGTACACATATGGGGGTGGCGGTGAAGGTGACGGTGGAGGAGGAGACTTGTATACATATGGAGGCGGTGGGGAAGGTGATGGTGGTGGCGGGGACTTGTAAACATAAGGAGGTGGTGGAGACGGTGACGGGGGTGGTGGAGACTTATACACGTATGGAGGTGGTGGAGAATGTTTTGGAGGAGGTGGAGACTTGTAAACGTATGGAGGTGGTGGAGAATGCTTTGGAGGAGGCGGAGACTTGTAAACGTATGGAGGTGGTGGAGAATGTTTTGGAGGAGGTGGAGAGTTGTAAACGTATGGAGGTGGTGGAGAATGCTTTGGAGGAGGCGGAGACTTGTAAACGTATGGAGGTGGTGGAGAATGTTTTGGAGGAGGTGGAGACTTGTAAACATAAGGAGGAGGCGGAGACGGTGACGGGGGAGGTGGAGACTTGTACACATATGGAGGTGGTGGGGATGGTGATGGTGGTGGTGGAGACTTGTACACATATGGAGGTGGTGGGGATGGTGATGGCGGTGGTGGAGACTTGTACACATATGGAGGTGGTGGTGAAGGCGATGGCGGGGGAGGAGACTTATACACGTAAGGTGGTGGTGGAGATGGTGATGGAGGGGGTGGAGACTTGTACACATATGGAGGTGGTGGGGATGGTGATGGTGGTGGTGGAGACTTATACACATATGGAGGTGGTGGGGATGGTGATGGCGGTGGTGGAGACTTGTACACATATGGAGGTGGTGGTGAAGATGGTGATGGAGGAGGTGGAGACTTGTACACGTATGGAGGTGGTGGGGATGGTGATGGCGGTGGTGGAGACTTATACACATATGGAGGTGGTGGGGATGGTGATGGCGGTGGTGGAGACTTATACACATATGGAGGTGGTGGTGAAGGTGACGGTGGGGGAGGGGACTTGTACACGTAAGGAGGTGGTGGAGATGGTGACGGAGGAGGTGGAGACTTGTACACATAGGGAGGTGGTGGAGATGGTGATGGCGGGGGAGGAGATTTGTACACATATGGAGGAGGCGGTGAAGGTGACGGTAGGGGTGGGGACTTATATACATACGGAGGAGGTGGTGGAGATTTGTAGATATAAGAATAAGGAGGAGATTTGTGTTTATGAGGTAAATTCGGCAATTTGTATTTAGCTGATGGTGGAGGCGGAGATTTGTACATGTAAGGCGATTTTGGATATGTATGTTTCACTGGTGTCAGTTTCCAGCCTTTAGGTTTTGGAGAACTATAACCATATGGTTTGTCTGCAACGACAACAGTAGCTACCAAGATAATAACAAAAGCATACATAAGTTGAGGCGAATGCCCCAACAGCCGAAGGGTTCCCATATCTATAGACCCTTATCAGGAGACTAAGATTTGTGTTTGTGTGTTTAAATGGTTGCATTAGCAGTCTTTTTATATCAATCGGTTTCACTTTTTTAATACAAAAAACAGGTTGTCGTAGCATTTGTTTTTGCGCAACTAGAGCTGCGTTAATGGAATCTCAGTCTGTGTTCTTCAATTTGTTTATTAAGTCAACTATATAAAGTCAGATACATAGAGTTGGTGAGTGCCGGTGGATAATTAGTTAATTTAATTATGAGGCAAAATGGTACTCCTTAAGATTGTACAGAGTAATGTATCTGTATAATTGTTTGTAGATATGGGACATACTTTGCGAGTTAAACAAGTACCATAACTATCACAAATACATGGAGAATTGGTTGGACATACACTTGCGGGTACTCTATACATATCCAAAAGCAAGATTCGGGACTATGTGACACACACGATATCACCAAAAAATTACTAGTAGTTATACACAGTTTATAGATTTTTGGTATATTGCATATGTGGAGGAGCAGTGACTACTGATATTGTGTTCTGAGAAACTTGCTCGCTTATATATATCTAAATATTTGACAGTTTATTAGCTAGGTTTACGACAGTAGTTACAATGTACTCCAATCAATGTTGTCAGAGCCACAAGTCATACAAAGTTCCAAATTGGACTCCTTATAGACACTTCTCAAAGCTAGTATGACTTGAATGTTTTCACTTCGTAAACTAATGGCGTAATTGAACATTTCTTAATTTCAGACATGACCAAGGTGAACGGGGAGAGCTATTTGTCCCGATCGCCTTTAGTGTCACCCACTATACTTTGTACATGATAAAACATCATACCAATTTACAACTGAATAAGAAAAACATAAGCCACAAAGTACAGGACCAAGTAGAATCTCAAAGGCACTCAAGGTTATAGACTTATATGCATTCGAATGCATCAGTAAAAGCTAAATATGAATCCAGAATACCATAAATCAAATAACCTCATTTCCTTCAAGACCACTATCACACGCACCTCTGAATCTTCACTTTAAACCGAATCACTTGTCAAGAACATTAGTCTTCAATGTAAAATTCCTTGGTTTTCAAATGAGAGAAAAAGCTACCATAAAAAAGATGGCAGTGAGAAGCATGCATGTATGAATTAAATATTGTCTGAGCATACTCAAAATATAAGTTATAATCACACATCTTTAGAACAAGAAAATGAAAGACAATGATAGTTTCTTCACTGCTTGTGCACGGTGTACATGTATATTTGACGATCTTCACCACATATTCAGATTATGCCAGGTGCAATAATAATCAATTTTGAGTACCAACCTTCTTTAGAACTCGGGTTCTGGTTGTAGGCCATTTAAAGACTTATATGATTATAGTGTCTAAACTTGAAAGTTAAAATTATAACACATTTGTTACAGTTGCTACAAAAAAAAGCAAGTCATATTATTACATGTGAAACACACTTGTATCATTCAATTTGGTAATGTAATCCATGAACTGACTACATGTCTAGTTTGAGTTCAAAAGCAAGACATAGATATTACATATGAAATGTTCATATCGTCGAATTAGATGTTGAACTCGACTTCAACTCATCTCTCATCCTATCTCTTATGGGGGGATTTGTTGTCGTATCATCAGAATGTTTCCGTAACACCAAATATGAATTAGAGGGTACAGTATGACCCTTCATATAAAGCTTTAAATTGAGCATGTATATTCTTCAATTCCACAATTGTTAGTCCTTCCGATTTTTAAATTGAGCATGTATATTCTTCAATTCCACCATTGTTAGTCCTTCCGATTCAGAATAGTCATCCTCATCCACTACAGTATGCAAAACTTCATATTTGTTTCTTGGATCAATTAGAAAAGCAAAATATAATAACGCATTCATATTTTCTATCTCTCCATAATACTTGTCAAACTTCATTTGAACCCAATTAACCCAACCAAAATAGATATATTTGTGTTCAGGTCGGCTTTTTGCAGGAAAAAAGTGCCACAAAAATAAATTCAGACCCACCGCCCACATTTTAATGGAGAAAGACAATGACCCGAGCTTGGCTTGGTTGCTTTACTATATTTTCGAGCTCTGGTAGACTACTCATCATTAATGACAGTTTTTTCAAGATCAATATTGACCGACTATTCAAGTATGAAACTCAACTCGACGCGGCTTAATCAGATTTGCGCAAGTAATACTATTGTTCAAGCTTAGCTTACCTAATTCTAAATATTTCCATTATCAGGTTCGGTGGTTCAAGTCAGTTTCAGGAACCAAAAAGCTCAATCTATATTCATAACAAGTGAAATTATGCCAAAATCAAGTCGAGCATCTTCAAAACTGAATCATGATAAATGGATATATACCTCTAAAGACTTTTGGCCTACTCAACTTGGGTGTCATACGACATGTCGCAGGAGAAAACTTAGCGGAAAATTTGCCGCCCATGTTTTCGTACACTTTTTGGTTCAAAGTTGAACCAACTTATCTCTGGCGACATGTCGCTGGGAAAATTTAATTAAACTTCGAATAAAAAATCTACAAAAACTTGTGCCACACAGGACGACATATGTTGCCGGGGAAAAGTTCGTCAGCTATTCTATGTTCTCTTATAGTGCGTGTCCAATCCCAGGCAACGGGGATTATTTTTTGTTGGTTTTATTCTATTCTGCTTTGTCTATTGCCATTTAAATGGCTGCGATAAAATTCTTGTTCCAATGTTGCTCGACATAACTAAATTTTGTCTAACCATAATCATATACTATATGTTATTATTGTACAACTTCATATACAATTGACTCTTCTCTGAAAATGAAGTACACTTTAAATAGAAAACCAACGACATAATGCATATGCTAAAAATAAGATGATAAAGAAGACATGAGAAAACAAAGTGGGTGGCCACTATCAATAAGATTAGAAGAAGATCCTAACGTGCATGATTTATTCCAACGTGCATGAGGACCAAAAGAAAATAATAGAGTGACTTGGTCTTGTAACTCTTCGGCCATGCATCATACGCACAACACAATATCATGATAGACACTTCTCAAAGCTAGTATGACTTGAATGTATTCATTTCGTAAACTAATGGCGTAACTGAACATTTCTTAATTTCAGACACGACCAAGGTGAACGGGGAGAGCTATTTGTCCCGATTGCCTTCAGTGTTACCCAATATACTTTGTACATGATAAAACATCATACCAATTTACAACTGAATAAGAAAAGCATAAGCCAAAAAGTACAGTACCAAGATTTGATAATCTAATGAGCCAAGTACAATTTTAAGGTTAAAACAATCACCATCCAGAATCTCAAAACCACTCAAGGTAACAAACTTATATGCATTTTGAATGCATCAGTAAAAGGGTGCCAAACATGAATCCATAAAACTCATTTCCTTCATTGTCACGCACCTCTGAATCTTCACTTTAAACCGAATCACTTGTCAAGAGCATTAATCTTCAATGTAAAATTCCTTGGGTTTCAACGTGAGAAAAACTACCATAAAAAAGATGGCAGTGAGAAGAATGCATGTATGAACTAATTATTGTCAGGGCATACTCAAAATAGAAATAATCACACATCTTGAGAACAAGAAAATGAAAGACAATGGTAGTTTCTTGTGCACGGTGTACATGTATGGTTTGATGATCTTCAGCACATATTCAGATTATGTAGTGAATTTAAGGAAGTGCTTGAGTGTGTGAATCTGAATGCATTATTGCGCCAGGTGCGATAATAATGAATTTGAGCATTTCAGAAAAGTGATTCTAGTTCAGTAGTTTTCATTTTCAATTTTTTCAAATGAACGATTTGAATTAGACAGTAATTAAATTTTCGGGAAAGCAAATGTTTTATGTATTTAAGCACCAAATAATTAGATCACCAATAAATGATCCGCACCAGATTACCAAATTTTGGGTCTGTTGGGCTTTACTTAGCGACATCGAACAGGATATTAATATTAGGAACTTGATTCCAAACACATTAATACCGTTGCAAGAGTGTGCTTGTTTTAATAGCATCACTTCTTTGGGTTAAACGAGACAGGATTTCAGTAAGCAATCTGGTAACACACTCAAGGAATCTTTTTCATGGAGTTTGATTCATTTTTTGGGAAATTTGAGTTGGGTTGGGTTCTTCTTCGGCCTTTTCCATGGCGGAAACAAACATCTATATTGGTCTATAATATCGGTAAACATAGATTTTTTGATATCCACATTTAGGGACTAGGGGCAGTGTGAATCGGGTCGGTCAGGTCCAGGGCCTGTCTTGACATTTTGGATGCCTTGGGCGAGTTGACAAAAAAAATTTGCCCCTTATCAAAATGTTTCAAACAAAGAATGGACTGCCTTTTCTGGTTGAATCGCCAAAAAATCCACATACCAACGCGAGTGTGCTTCTTAAGACTCAAATTAAATTTTCTCTTCTAATTTGCACACAGATTAGTAAGCGAAAGCTCTTACACTAAAAAAAAAATACACATTTAGAGCAAAACGAAATGTAGGCAATTTAAAATGAATCTAATATCAAAAATAATTTACAAACCCCTAAACTTGCAAACTTTAAAACATTACCTAAAATAACCATATGTACAACCCAATTAAGCTTGAGCATTAAAAGTGTAATAAAAACGTTTTCTAAATTAAGCCATTAATTTGCCTAACTATTTATAAAAATTCTTTTTATAAACATCCTCAGAACAATTTATAAAAATTGTTTAATAAATATTATGCATGTGTAAAAAGTTGATAAAAAAATAATTTATAAAATATGTTTTGCTAAAAAACTGCATGTTTAAAAGGTTTATAAAAAAAATTTAATTTCCAAATAAAAACATATTGAATGAAAAACTTCCAACCAATTAAAAAAAATTAAAACACGATTTTTTAGTAAA
Organism: Glebionis coronaria; assembly: GCA_025667525.1. Taxonomy (NCBI): domain Eukaryota; kingdom Viridiplantae; phylum Streptophyta; class Magnoliopsida; order Asterales; family Asteraceae; genus Glebionis; species Glebionis coronaria. The sequence goes on along the minus strand of CM046880.1, from coordinate 382,095,549 downwards.
TACTCCGTAATTTTTATTATAATTTTTTTTATTTAAACCATTATTATTTAGATAAAGTAAGAAAAAAAAACATTTTTCATTCATTTCTATATATAATCTCTAAAAACAAACATGTGTAAATTATATGACAAAAGTTATTTTGCATCCTTATTTTTTTGTTGAAAACCAATGGACAAATCTCCACCCTTTATTTATTTTTATCTAATAATAGATATTAACCTAAGATTTATAAAAAACACGGAGGGGCCATTTTTGCCAAAATGTCCAAAAGTTGAAAAAATGGGCGTGATACCAAAGTTGTAAATATGGCGGAGTAATGATTTATCACTGTGATATTTCACTAGCGAAAATCAATGAAATATCAGTGTTGATAAAACAATGAAATATCAGTGAGATATTACGCAGTAACTATGTTAATGAAATATCACTAGTGATGTTTCATTGATTTATCTCTAGTGATATTTCATTGTTTTTATCAGTAACGATATATCACTTGTGATAACCGATTTTCGTCATATTTACAATTTAGTCATTCCGCCGCTTTTTTGCAAATTTTGGGCATTTTGGCAAAAATGATCCCTCCGTGGTTTTTTTAATCTTAGGTAATGAATAACTAGGATTTGTCCCTTAGATTCCAACAAAAAAAAGTTTCCAAAATAACCGGACTCAAATTATATATATATATATATATAACAAATGTCGTGAAACTTGCCCCTCACAATGCTACAGTAAACTTGGATAATATTTTTAAATTCGTATGAACCGTAAAAAGCTAATAAACAAGTGCCATCTCTTTTTCTCTCCACTGAACACGTGTATCTCTCTCTTATCTCCCTCCCCTTTCCTAAAACATCTCCCACTACCAAGAAATTCAACTGCCATAACAACTTCTTAAGGTCCTTTTTCCACAAGTTCAACTCCAACACCATGAAAATATAAAACCGAAATAAATCTAAATATATGGGGACATTTTATTTTTAAGAATCACCCTTAATTGATTCTGTGTTTTGAATTTTTTGTGGTGCTATGCTTATTTGCTTAAGTTGGTTATTATTGTTTGTTAGGGCTCGAGAACATCATAACAGATCAGAGGTTTACAACTTTAACTTTTCTGAGTTACTTTTAGTTTTTGACTCAATAGTACTAATTAAAATATGAACCCGTTCTTTGGTTAGTTCATCAGCGTATATCCTTACGAAATTCCGAGCGTAGCATCTCTTTGTACACCTGCTATAGTACATAAGGATTGATTCATCACTATAGGCATAACGTAAGGTAATAAGCAGACAATAAATTAAATGACATAAAAGGAATAGAAAGGAGATTATAATAGCCTTACTATGTATCAAATGAAATACGTAGATATTATTTGCAAACTATAGGAGTACAGCTTCAACAATGGTAAACATGAGAAACCGGCCCATTGGCTACCAAGTTTGAGGTCATGACCAACATGTGTTAGGAAAATTGCTTGAGACCATAACTATAGAACGAGATTGAATGCATGAACTTTGAGCTATACTAGGCACCATCATGGGGACTATAACATTGAACACATTCTTCAATCATTTAAGTGAAGTCTTTAATGGTGAATTCGCCTAGGAAAAAAAGTTACTCCTTTTTTTCAGTTCGATCACTATACCTTATTACTAAAGTTTGCCTTTGACATTTGTATAAAGTAGTAGAAAACAAGGAAAGCTACTATATATGAGTTTATCTTTGACAATGATGCTAAAACATGGTTCTTATGAGAGATATTAGTGATAATTACGCCTCCAAAATTATTAGCTTAAATTTAGAAGAAAATGTGCTTTAAATGTTTGTATCGTTTTCATTATAACATCATGTATTTTTACGACTACGCGTTCATGAAACCAAGTTAATATTTTACTACATTTCCAATTCAAGAGTTACGTGTCATAAATTGTTAATGCTATCGGTCCGACTAAAATGCTACAAATGTTGCTGCATGTATACTTTTGCTTAGGTATTTGTAAAAATTATGTATAAGAGCAAAGCTTTTCATATTTACATTTATAATCACCACATACCAGGATATTTTTTCTTGCTTGAAACTTTGAAAGAGTTTGCAGCCTTAATACAGAAGCTTGCATAAGAGAAGTCAAAGTGCAGTACTATTGGTGACATGACAAAGTCACGAGGTGGTGTTGTTTGGTGTGACTTACGTTTGCAAATGAGAAAAGTTAGAATCATCAAAATATCGTTTCTATGTGTTAACCAACGTCCTGGCGACCGCCGAATCATAAGGATGTGGTTGCAATGCAATCCAGTGCTCCACTACGTTGATTAGAAAAGGACAATGCAGACCTCAAAATGGTTATTGTTATTATTATGTTACTTTATTTATCTTATGTGATTGCTATAATCATGGATCAATGTATATCCTTGTAGCTATATAAAGTCATCGTATCATTGAGATGAATCCAGGAATAATATCACACTTATACAACCATATCATCGATCCTTAAAACAAACCCTAAAAACCCTCTCCTTTCTTGTACACATTTTGCCATCTCCTCCTCCTCCTAAAAAAAACGAGTTTCACCATTCTCCATGATCTTCCCCACCAACTTAATCAGATCAATGGTTTCCGCTGATGTTGAATACATATGCTTTGTGGGTGGCCTACTTTGTGTCACAACTGACCATCGCGAAGGTGATGGTGTTTATGGTGGAAGACATGATGGTGGTAGTATGTTTTTTAATCAAAATTATGATTTATAAGACTTTCGTTATGTTTTTATTCAATTATTTTTTGTTTTATTTTAATCGTTTATTTTTTTATGTTGTCGAATCTAGGGTATAAATTCCTGAGACGACTTTGATGTTGTCGAATCTAGGGTATCAATTCTCGAGACGACTTTTGTTGGTGTTGAATCAAGGGTATTAATTCCTGAGACGACTTTTCGTGGTGTCGAATCTAGGGTATCAATTCCCGAGACGACTTTTGTTGGTGTCGAATCAAGGGTATCAATTTCCGAGATGACTTTTGTTAGTGTCGAATCAAGGGTATCAATTCCCAAGACGACTTGTTGGATAATTTGAATTATCCCGTTTTCTTAGTTTTTTTTATTATTACTACTATATATTCTTTACAGGTTTCTCAAAGATATGAAAGCTGGGCTATTTTTAAAGATGGTGTTTCTTCTTACCACCGCTCCCACTGCGGGTAGTGTTAGCCAGCTAGAATGTTATTGTGTTACCTTATTTATCTTACGTGATTGCTATAATCATGGATCATGTATATCCTTGTAGCTATATAAAGTCATTGTATCATTAAGATGAACTAAGGAATAATATCACATTTATACAACAATATTACCACCATATCATCTTACAGTTATTTGGCTCATTTTTTGTCAACTCGTCCTATTAAAACCATGGCCTAATGATTATATCTATTTGTTAATGTTTTCAGTTTTTACATAAGCTTATCAGATATATTAGACGTACGTATCACCAAAAACCAAATCAAGTCTATAATAAAAAACACGACACACAAAAGGTGTCGCGGCGAAGCGCGGGTTACAAAATCTTGTTTGATACATTTTTAAAGAATTTTATATTTTTCATTTTAGGCGGGTCTATTTTATTTTAGTTCAAATTTTATAACAATTTAATATTAATTTGATCGCTAGACAATTGGCAAATTTGTTATTAATCTTACAATTTCGTATTAATTTGATCGCCGACGCGGGTACCATGCTAGTTTATACAAATCTAAAATCATATTGATGAAAAATAAGCTCCGAATAAATAAGCTTTTGAAAGCTTATGAGTGCTTATTATTTATTAAATTGCTTATTAGAATTATATAATAAGTTTAGAGGGTAAGAAAAATAAAATCAAATGATGTTAGAATAAGCCATAATCATCAACTCCATTAATAATCTTCAATCAAATACTTATTACAATGAAAGTGCTAAATTTAAAATAAGCTAAAAAGTTTGTTAAAAAAACTAAACTATGCGGAGTAATACAAATGGAATTGTAAATAAAAGAGTGCCAGTTGCCCTAATTAGAGGCCTGAACAAGGAATGTCGTTGTTGCTGCTTCCGCAACTAAAAATGCCTGATTTACTTTCCTCTGTTGTTAGAACAAGTTAAAGCTCTAATTTGCTTGTAATCATAGGAACCCGTGCTCTAAACCTGTAACTGACGAGCGTTTTACTCTAACTCGTCTTGAATATGTCTGAAGTGGCGGTCGTTGCCTTGCTCTTTTTCCCAATTTGCAGGACCCATACATACTCGTTGCTTCCTCATTACCCATTTGCTTATACTTGATGGAGACAGATGTAGACCCAGAGTCGTCACTATAACATGTACTTTTAACTTCCGCATGGATATTGGATTGAGGAACTTCATCGATCACTGAAACTTCATCCATTTCCTTCGCTATGTGGATTGGCTCTTCAAAATCAATTTCGCAATATGGATTGTATCCATCTTCTTTAGCTAGCGGGTACAATGTAGGCAGTAGAGCCATGTCACTTCCATTTTTGAATTGACGCTGAACCTCGTTGACAACTTCTATATCCTCCTCAAATATCCTGGAAAGTGCCTCCATATCTAAGAGTTCATCCCTTACAGAGAGTGTAAAGTTGCGTCCACAGGGCAAGTCAAGTGGCTTAAATTCATGGTGAAGGCAAACGGGATGCGAATGGCATTTGCACTTGATGTACGCTACATAACAATCACGTTCGCAAATACTGCAATGAATTGTTCCATGAGAATGTTCGGAAACACCCATGCATTCTGTTGATCTGATTAGCGACCAACGAGCACGATGTTGGAAGCGTATCAAACTCACAAACGAGGCCTTGATGCTAACTTGAGATGCCATGTCAGGAGGAGAATGATTTGAAACTTTATGGTCTTTGGCTGATGAATGAAGTATCGCTTCTTTACACAGAAGTTCTTCATGAGGAAGGAGTGGTGTCCGGTTAAGGAATGCATAACGGCGAGTAGCTATTGATCCCAATGGGAACCAATCAGCAACGGCAAAATTCACAGCCTCACCACAATTGAAACCGTGACTAAATCCAGCATGATATGCTCCTGGGAAGGTCACCACATATTCCCCAGGATTTTGGATAGCCCTGTAAACCGGAACGCCATTTTGTAGCAAAATATTAGGAGAAAAAATAGTTGTCTTACCTATTAGAACATCAAAAGCACCATCTTCCCCATGATCAGTTGACAAAACATCACGAGTATACACCTTCTGTCGAACAGCCTTTTCAAAATCTAGTGCAGCGTGACCAGGAACACCATACCATGTTTTTGAAGCTCCACAATGATGGTAATTAATGCTGTACAAGTAATGATCTTCTACATGCCAAGCAAACATGCTGAAAAGCATTCCTATGTAAAGCATTGGCTCTGTAACTCCCGGAATTTCTGTTTCTAGCAGACGCAAGACCGATCTGGATAATCTTGCAAATTTCTTCAAGTTCCAGTTGCTATTTCCAAGTTCGTCGGAGGAAGAAGATGAAAAGGCACTGCCATCAAGATCAGATGCATACTCCACGCTCTTAGTCTTTCCACAAGCTAATTCTTGCCAAAAGTCTTTTTCCATAAATGTAGCAGGAAGAGATCCAGAACTATAATATCTACGAGCAAAAACCTTGTTCGCCATTTCCTCATAATCACGAAAAGTATAACTTCTTCCTCTCTTGAAAAACTTAACTTTATCATGAGCATTCCACTCAGCAACACGAAGAGGCTGCACGTTAGTACTAAACTTAAAGCCAGGTTTCTCGGGCATCAAAACCATGCCAGCAGGGACAGAAGCAGTTAAAGGCGAAACAATTTTGCATATACCACAAGTAGAAGCTTCTGGAGCAATTTTCTGTAAATACGCCAGTGGATCCTCAAACTCATCCTTACTCGGATAATAAACCGGACACTCGGGTATCTTATTCATCCAATCAACCTTTTCCCTCACAACGCTATCTCTTCCATTAACAACAACACCAGAATCTTTACTCCCTAATGAACTCAAACCGTAGATACTACTCAGACTCTTCATCTTCATCACATTCGCCTTTTCGTTAATCTTTAAAGATTCTAAGTTTGCGATGAAATCAAAAACCCTAACACAAGAATCGTATTGGAAATCCAATTTATCGCTATATTTATAGACACCCGAACCGACATAAAGCATAATTTATTTGCCTAAAATAAATAAACCAACAAATTAAAGGAAACATAAATTTTTAGGAAATCTTAAAAAGGAAACTAAAATATTGTATGTATTTTTCAACCTAGATTTTATTAATCTAATTTATAAAACAGTTTATATAATACTAAATAGTAATAAATTTATAGAAAAAATATTTTCTTTTTATGATTTGTTTTTATAAATAAAACCATAAATTATAAAAAATAATAAATTAAAAAATTAAAATATATTGTATAAAAAAAATTAACATAATGTATTAATTTTTATGTTGGGCGGAGTAGAGGCTAACTCACGTTGTCATCCTATTCCCTTCAACTCGTGTGTCATATTCTATTTAAAACATAGATATCCGTTAGGTTCTGTTTGTTTCAAAATTTTGAAATTTCATATCTAAATTCAAATAAATTAAAATTCTTGAGAATACAAAATTTTGAAATTTAAAATGCTTACGTATGTTTGATTGGCAGAAATTAATAATATTATGAAATCTTGAATTTGGGTCGAACCAATTAAGACAATAAATAAAATTAATATAAATTTTCTATTTAAACATGTAAAAATCAAACTCTCACATTTTATATAAATTTTATAATAAAACCTTATATAAATCTTATAAAAAGTTTGTATATATTTTGTAAAAACATTTTACAAATCTTATACAAAATTTATATAATTTTATAAAAAAATTATATTAATTTAATAAAAAATTTATATAAACTTTATAAAAAATTAAAATATATTTTATAAAAAATATATAAATTTTATAAAAAATTATATAAATTTTATCAAATTTTTATGTAAATCTATTTTTCTTGTTTATACGAGTAAAAACCGAATAATTTTTATATATAAATCTTCTCAAATATTTTAATTTTCTATTTAAATGAGTAAACTTAGAATTTTTATATAAATTTTATAAAAATTTAATTAATTTTTTAATAAAATTTATAGAATTTTTTATATAACTTCGATTTTTTATATTTAAACGACTAAAATCCAATAAAAAAAATTTATATATCTTTTTGAAATTTATAAAACGATTAAAAATCAAAATTTTCATCTTTTATATAAATTTCTTACAAATTTTTTTATATATTTTATTTTTTCTATTTAGAGGAGGAAAAACCGAATAAACAATTTTTATATAAACTTTTTAAAATTTTACAGTTTTTTTATTTAAATGAGTAAAAACCGGATAAAAAAATTACTATAAAAAAGTTTATAAAAATAATTGTCAAGTAAATTAAAATTCTTCACTTTTTGGAGGAGTTTGAATTTCCTCCCTTTTGGCAATTCGGGGAATTCTAATTTCTTCTTTTGTCATACCAAACGTAATATTTGACGAAAATTAAAATGCAAATACCATGAAAATCCTCTAATATCCTTCAATATCCTCTAACCAAACGGCCCCTTAGTATAAGAAATTACCCATATTTTACTTAGAAATACACATAAACTTCTTCAAAAATACCTGATAGGTGTGAAAACACCCATCCTTCTACCACTTAATTATAATGAAAACAAGACCAAAACGTGTATTTGATATCGTAAAAGTCAGAATATTGCGTGGTTTGTGTTTTTGTTGTGATTTAGGACCAAAATGTGAAAAGGCAAAAAAACACGGGCTTTCACGGGCTTTTATCGAAGAAAAAGACAAAAGACGAATTCAAAAGATCAAAAGTGCAAAAAGAACGGAAGTCAAAGGCCTATTCTGAAGATTTATCGAAGAAAAAGTCTAAAGACGGAAGTTTAACGAAGTCGAAGAACCAAGTCTAATAAATGAAGAAAATTAGAAGACGAGCTCATTTTATATCGACAAATCCCGAGACAACGTCGGAAAAGTCGTAGAAATTAAAAGACGAGAAGACAAAGTGAAAGAAGAAAGCATCAACACCTACCTTTGAAGGAGTTAGTAATTTTTAGTAGTAGATTAGTTTAGGAGTAGGAGTATATTACTTTCTCTCTCTAGATTTATTTTATGTTCTTAAGTTTTTCTTTCAAGTTTTCTTAATCGTTAATCTTTAATCTTGTACTTTTAAATCTTTTATCTTCATCTTAATTTCAAGCTTTTTATAATCATTCTCATTCTTCCTTTCTTGTTTTAATCTTGAGTTTGATTCGGGTCAAGTATATAGTTTGTTTCATCTTGATGTATATTTGATTAAAGTGCTTATCTTTTTGTTCTTATCATTTTCATGCGATTGATGTTCTTACCTTATTGAGCTTTTTGCTTATTTCGTGTTTAGCTTATTTTCATTTAAGTATCTTTTTAAAAGTTTACTCTTTTTAAAGTTGATTTTATAAATCTTGCTTTTTTAGTGTTTTGAAAGTTTTTCATTCGTGGCTTATTTAGTTCTTCTTAATATTGATTTGGTTATGTTTTTGATAAATGCTTATTAGAAAAGTGCTTATTCGGTTTTTGCTTATTTTCCTTTTACATTCCATCGTAAAATCTTAAGTTTTTTATAAGGTTCCGATCGAGTATTGTGATCGCATAAGCCTTAGAGTTTCTACTTGCGATCAAATACTGCGATCAAAGACTGTGATCCAAACTGCGATCCACACTACGATCCTGGTTGCGATCCTGGTTGCGATCCTGGTTGCGATCCTGGTTGCGATCCTGGTTGCGATCCTGGTTGCGATCCTGGTTGCGATCCTGGTTGCGATCCTAGTTGCGATCTATTTTCTACCGTATTGTTTTCAAAAATTTATTTTCCCCGCCATTTTTCTTTAGGTTTATTTTCAAATTGCTTTGTTTTATTTTATTTTAATTTCAAATTTACTTTTAATTAAGTTTTTAACTACTTTAATTTCCTTGTTATTTCATTTAAGCTTTAATCAGTTTATCCCTTTTGTTATTTTGTCATTTACTTTAAAGTTTGCATTTTTAATTTAAAATAGATACTCAACAACATTTTCATTTATTCACCAAGAACGACTGAGTCACACAATTAACCGGAGATCAATTCGATAAGATACCGAGAAAAACGAACTTTTAACCTAGCAAAAACTTACTTTCAATATGAATTTTCATCAAACAAATTACATATATTTAACACAAAACAAATAATAACCTACGTCTTGTTCAGTTTCACATAACATCCATGAAATTAATACTTTGGTTAAAAGAAAGTAATTCACGAAGAAAGTGTTTGTTAAAAAGCGATGATAGAGTGAGCCACGATATTTGAAAATGTTTTCATATTCAAGATGAATAGAGGAGCCATACAAGAAATGCAATGAAATTTCGGAAATAATTCGTGCTTTGATCAACACTTTCTAAAAGAAAAATCTGAAATAGATTACGAAATGCATATCACTTTATTTCGAAAGGCATCTAAAATTGAACGACAAATAGAAATAAATTTGTTTTACTCCATGGAAAATACGATTAGAAAGCTTAGGTTGGTGGGTGTAGTGGTGTTAAACTTATCAACCACCTCAACGCCACATCATATTTCTCCTTCCTCTCATCAACTCATAAAAAACTAGCATTTTACTATAATCAAGAAAAAACCGACCTCCACCTTATACTCACTGATGTGCGGAGATGTGTATAGTGATTTATTTGAGATTACGTTATAGGGTAAATTAGAAAATTACCTTTAGGAAAAAGTAATAGACTAATTATACCAATGACGAATTCAATTAAACACGTGAGTGAGTCGAGTTCGTTGTACACGAAGATCTTATGAATTTGAGACGTTTGGCTTTGATATGGACAATCGATTTGAATTGGTTTTCGGTTTTTAAACTACAATTAAAATCTACAAATTTTAAACTAATTAAAATAAGCCTAAAGTGCATGACTCGTAAATCCCGCTATTTTAAAATTCTAAAAACAATTAATTACTTAAAAATTAACACTATTTAAAAATTAGACTAATTAAAAATCTTTAAAATTTAATCTATTTAGAAATCTATAAAATAAATCTATTTAAGAATCTAATTAAACTTTTTATAAACAAATTTACTTGATAAAAAATTACTTTAAAACCAATCTAATTAAAAACTATTTAAATTTAAATCTACTTTTATAAAAATATAATTAATTAAAAATAAACTAATTAAACTATTTAAATTTAATTAAAACATTTTTTTATTTTTTTTATTTTTTTTATTTATTTATTTTTTTACTCAAACTGAAATTGTATAAAAGCAAATTTAAAAGACATGGAATAAAAATTAAACTAGAGAATTTAAATAAATCAGCCAGCTCAATTAAAAACAATCTATATTAATAATATAACTGATAAAACAACCAAAAGAACTAGTCAGTCCAAATGGTTAACGTGTTGGACCTGTGACCAGGAGGTCACATGTTCGACTCTTATGAGAGCCCATTTTTTTGGTTAATTATTTTTCTTTTAATTTGGAACAGTAAATAGCAATAACCTTGACTGTATCAAACCTGACACATCTGAGTCTAACGGTTAACTAGTAGAATCAGAAAACGGATAATTCATAAACAAAATGTAACATTAGACAGAAAAGGAAAATCAAATTCTATAAAAGTAGCAGATAAACATTCCAAACCAGCGAGTTAACTTATATCAGAAGAAAGAAAAAACTGATCTCAAAAACACACTGGCCACAAATCCTAACAGGTATACTAGACCAATATTCAACTTAAAAAACAACAGACATTCTCAAAGGCAGACACATACCAGCTAAATTACAGATAAATCAAACTCAGATCCAGCTATTACTTCATCAATTTGAAGTAAATTCAGCAAATAATTAATGAGTAAACGCAGCAGTAATAATTCATAAAGCAGAATTAACAAACACAAATCTTAAAATCATCAAATAATACATCTCCAATCATCAGTAGATCAACTCAACAGTATTCTACTACAATGACAAGTACAAGCAAACTCTATAGCAACCTGATTCTATTTAAATAGTAAGTGATGAATGCAGCAGTTAAATAAACTAAACCAATTTTCCAAATGGGTGCATCAGCTTAAACAAGGTAACTCAGATTAGTAAGAAATGAGCAGTTACACAAACACACAGATCCACAATGAAGTATATCAGCAGGCAATTAAAATCAAATATTAGTCAACTTTAAAACTTCTAACTCAGCAAAAACAAACCTCCCAATAGCAGCCAGTTTTAACAAAAGCTTCATAAAACAGAACAAACATCTCTATCTGAACTAGCATACGATCACGCAGCAATCAGCAGTTCTAAACTGATTATTAAACTACCTCTAACTCAGATTCATATAACACATATAAAACTAATATCATATTAACGGGATAACACATATAACACTCAAAGTTAAAATTCATAAATCTAAACAAAACAGTAATCAGATTCACATATAACATGTTAACTCAAATATCTAATTATCCTGACTTTATAAAAATAACTGAGCCTAACCATTTTGGAGAATCTCGTTGAGATTAAGGTAAGCGCTGAGCTTCCTTAGACTCGACACCATTCAATTCGACCGCCGATTAAAATACTTCGAACCAAGATAAACATCACGAACTTATTTATGAACAAGCAGCTTTAATGACTTTGAACAACTAATTAATCTCGGACCACCATCAAGGTTTGAACCGAACAGATCTTTCAATCCAACAATTATATTAAAGCTTAACAGTAGTTAAACTTTTTTTTATCCCTATCTTTAATACAATCACTCACAATAGCTTATTAATTAAGCTTATATGAGAAACTCAATGTTATAGTGCATAAAATCCGTAGAATACGATTATGACTAAACAAACAAAACAATTCGAGAATAATGAGAAATGAACAGTGGATCAAATTCGAAACTGAAATTACTTTTATTACTTTAACCGAAAATCATTACAAAGTTTATAAAATAAATTCTGAAACTATTTCTACATTATAACATTAAAAACTAAGAAAGGGATCATAAAATACAAGTAAATTGGGGGTTTTTATAGCCACCCCCAAAGGCTTGCTGAGAGGATATTCGAATCTCTTAGGAATATTCTTCTTTTATTTTAGCCTTTGGATCTTTCTCTCTCATGATTTGGTTGATCGGATGGATGATATAGCACTTCTAGCACACGGATTGCCAACGTGGCATCCGTGTGCTAGTTGTGTTTCTTTCTTGCTCTCTGATTGGTGGAAAAGGAGGATTGAGGTGTTGCTTCCAATGATGAGATGCCACGTATCACCTTCGTTCCATCTACTCTCTTCCTTAAAAATGGGGGTTTTTATTCCCCCACACGTGAATTAACCGTGCCATCAAAAGCCCTTTGTTATTTTAACTTTTGGTAATTTAGGGTTTGAGGAATAGTAACTCAAAGTTATAGGTTTTGTTATTTTTGGGTGAAGGAGAGATGGGGAAGGAGACAATACATAGTTTGTAACGAATGTATTTATTTAATGTGTGTATGAAACATGTGGCAGTAAATGATATGGGTGGGGGACGGTTTAATATTTAAGGAAGATATTAATGGTTTGGTAAATGGGTCGGTTAACTTATTTAATTGTGAAAAACGTTTGACTGAAAAACGTGAAAAGAAATTGATTAAGTATAACGTGTTTATACACAACCCTAAAGGCCCATTAATCTCATTTGTTCCCTTCAATATTTGGGCTTTTTAAGCCCAATAATTCCAATCCGTGTATACTAAATCTATTTTGGGCTTCCAATGGACTTTGTAACCAAGGCTTTTAAATATTAATTCCCTTATTGGGCTTTTAAGCCCAATAACCAAAAGTGGGGCCCACAAATTCCAAGTAATCTTCAATAAGTATAAAATCCACTAATTCGAACTCGATTTTGGCTTCTTTGATCTTTATCATCAATCTCGTGTCAATTTTGTCGGTTTTTACGAACTTGGTACCTACACACAATCAAACAAGAAAAACAACATATCCAAGGCATATTTGATACAATTTGTGCATTATTTCATTGTTTTAAGCTACTATTGATATGAGTAAAATCACTCATATCAAACTCCCCCATGCTAAACAATTGCCGTGTCCTCACGCAATGATAAAATAAAACACTAGCTACACCTTTATTCAACTTTTGACATTTTATATTGCAAAGACATAATGTATTGCTTTCATTATTGAAAAATAACTTTAAGGATCATAAAACTCAAATAGATTCATCGTCCTCGACTTTTCACTTTTCCATGCCAAGTGCAAAAACAAGATCATTGTTATTATAAGTTGGTAGACTAACACGAATTCATGTGGGCCAATTATTCACTTAGACTCCCTTATTCCTAAGTGTATCTCTTATATTTTATTGTTGTCTTGAATGATCACGAGGATGCATTGTTGACTTATTCCGATAATTTATTAAGCCGAAAATAAAGTGAACGATTTAATCAATAGTTAGCTAAAGGACAAAATATTTTAAAACTGCTTCTCGGGCTCTCATAAAGTTCATATCTTGGCATAACTTGCTTCGCGATTTGAGACCTTTCTCGGACCGATATTTGGCAGTGACTTTATACTTCAAACCTTGAGAGACGTTCATGAAATAATGGTCTTCTCTTCATATAGGATTTTTTCACTTGAAGTTTTGAGAGATTCATACTTGGACCACGACTTCTTCATTTTTCTCCAATCTTTATTTGGGATTTTGATATACAGCGATCCGCCTCCTTTTTGGACTTGGCTTCATTTATCCTCATACCTTATTATGGTCTTTTTGGATAGACTTCTCCATGACTTTTGGGAGTATTTGCTTTTCGTCGTGTGTCTCGATCCTTCATATTGATTTTTGATAAATGAATCTTCACATCACTTGAGATCTTTAGCAATAAAACATGGCCCTCATGTCTTGTTAGGACCTTTTTGGACTCGCCAATCTTCGCATCCCGCTTCAATAAGTTATGCCTTGGCTATGAACTCTAATCCATACCGAGCAACTTTTAAACGATCTTGGGCTAGAAGCTAAGTAAATTTTCAAATCGTTCAACCTTATTTATTGCAAATAACTTTATTAACAAGCGATGGGAGAATAGGCTTATAATTAACTCACATAAATTCCCGAAAGAATACCAAACTTATAATTGGCTCTATCATCTCTTGTTCTCCATATTGTAAAATTTCAAAAATGTGAAATCAATGGATACTTAGCCTATTAAATCAAAGTTTTGGGTTTTCAAGTCATCTATAGGATCTTGCATCTTCTTATACTTTTTCAAGTTTTAGAATTTGCGTTTTAAAGTTCCCTTGATAGACGACTTTCTAGGATCAATTATAGGAGCTTGCGAAAAGTTCTTGTTCTTAACTCGTATGAATTAAGACTTTCGCATTTTAAAGCTACCTATATAATAGCCTAGCAAAACTTAATTCAAATACGTTAAGGAAAAGCTAAGGTTAAAAACCGAGTCGAGTAAAAAACTATTCTTATTTTCACCAACGGAAAACCTACATTCGTGTCAAAAACACTTATTTTATTTATTAAAACTTAAAAATAACACTAAAAATTTAAAATTTTATTGAAAATCGAGAAAAACAATACGTTTGGACACGACAAAAGCCATTGCAAGCGATTATATCGATTGACTCCCCCATGTTAAAACCAAACATTGTCCTCAATGTTTCTTAGCTCAAGAGTAACACCCCCTTGCTAAAACACGAAGAGTCTAATGCAAAATCCTAGCATGGAAAGAGAACGCACATCTATAAGCCGTTTATAAATTATGCCTCAAGATAAAACGTTAGTCGATAAAAATCAAGGGTAAAAAGTGTGCCCCTTTTTGGCATTCAAAGAATGGAAGATCAAGTGGACCGGCAAAAACCGAACACGAGAGTCTTCAAATATTAGGGTCATACCTAAGATTCACAACACAACAAAACACGAACACGAGCTTGAAAGATCAAGCCTTATTAGGTGTTAGAAAATAGAAAGAAGATAGAAAGTACTCGTTTTTGTTAACCGAGTCATGAGCTCGACTCGATCCCCGCATTCATTGGTCCTTAGGGAAAATGGTAAAAACCGGCATAATGGAATAAAATCCATAATAAAACGCGATGCCGGGGTCAAAGATCTCATCCTCGTTGTCGGATGACAAACGAAAGGATAAAAATCCAACACAAATCTATAAAAAGAGATGGTAGTCACAAAAAATGGTATGGATGTAGCATGCTCCCCGAGATAAACTCGCACCAAGATGATCGGAAAATCTTTCATTTATTACATCGGTGAAAGGCCGAGATTTCCCTAAATAAACGATTCCGGGATCGAATACCTCGTCCTCGGTGGAGAAAGGAAAGGACAACACGGTGTCATCCCCCCATGATAATCCAAGATCATATAAAGCATATGGTAATGGTGGGATAAAAATCTCATCCATAGTAGAATCAACATTCTTTGCTTTAACGACCATTTCACCCTTAGAAATGTGATCAATCGGTTCATGGTACTCAATATGAGACACATGAAAAACCCGCACATTAAGGTCAAAGTGGGTGGGAGGAGGACTTGGGACGAAATCATCATCAAGTAAATTCTCTAAAAAGAGAGCGTCCCCCTCCGGGTCGATATCATCAACACCCGGTGGTATCGAATCATGAGAAGCAAGAAAAGTGTCAATCTCCTCCATAAGCGGATCACTATCCTCAATGGGAATAGGAGATGGAGAGAAAGACTTTCTAATAGGCTTAGAATTCAAAGCCTCGATCCTAGAAATGAGAAGATAGACGTTTGATAACTTCTCACGAAGAACCACGTCTTCCACATCTAAATGAGTAAGATCATCGGTGAACTTCTCAAGGATCAGAATAGTCAATTCAACCTCATTTCCTGGTGGAAATGGGTCTAAAGGAGCAAGTTCAAAAGTGAACCTCTCAAAAATCGGATCACAATCATCCTCATTTCCCGGTGGAAATGGGTGAAGAAGAGTAGGTTCATCGGTAAACCCCTCAAAATCCGAGTCGTGAATATCATCTTTATAAGAAAGTTCATCGGAGAACTCCTCATTAGAAAATTCACTAGAAGTAGAATCATCCTTAAAATCTTCATTTCCATCACAATTTTCATCATTAGAATTAAAGAGAATATCAAAATGAATGGAAGAAGTCGAGTCATCACAATGTGGAAAATCACATATCTCATTGGAAATACCGTCGAACTCTCTCGGGTTTTGGACAAGAATAGTGCTAATATGCTCGTCCCCCTTGCTTAGAGAATTTTCGGGTTCCACGATGGAAGAATCATAAATAGGAGTGGTGATGTCATGAGAGATTTCCTCATCATCTAGGATGGGAGAATCCTCCGGCTCAATAGCCGGCAAGATACGAATAGGAAATACGATAGCACTAGACGAAGGATGTAGAGCAATAAGATCTCTCAAAGAAATACCACTATCCTCATCATCACCCAAAAGAAGAGAACGCTCGAGTTCACGATTATCAAGATATCTTTCTTCCTCTTGAATTTTTTCTTTCTTTCGAATCTCAATGCTTAAACCATTATAATCTTGCGAAAGTTGTCTAATCCTTAGTTCACAATCTCTTCTAAATCCCTCGTCAATTATTTCTCCATGAAAACGTCGACTTCCTAATTCATTAGTAATGTCATTAATCTCTTGATTAATTTGTCTCTTTTCAAGCAACAAATCTTCAATACTTTTTTCAACAACTTTAACATTTCTTTGATTCATCGTTTCACATCGTTCTATATCGAAAGAATATTGTGGAGATTGGTCAAAACCGGAAGGAATCGAATTATAGCAAGGATTAGGCTCATAAAAATTTTGATCTCTCGGTTGACAACAAAAACTCTCGTGAGGACCTCCACAATACTCACAACAAAGATATTGTTGTGATAAACTCGGTAAATCTTGTGGATAACAATTATCATTAAAGTTTTGATTATAGCTCGGTTCTTGCTCGTAATTAAGCGAGAATCGATGCGAACAATCATCACCAAAATGAGAATCATTTTCACAAAACTCACTCGAGGGTGTCTCGTATGTAGGGTGTGGAGGTGGAATGAAATCGAGAGAATGATTCGAAAAATTCAGATTCCCAAATGAAGTAATATCATCACAAGAAGGACCAAATCCAACACGTATATCGTGACGTAAGTCATTTCCACAACGCTCACACGTGCACCACCGACATGGTGAAAAACCATATAACGGTTCTCCACACCCTTCACAATTGACGAAGAAATTCATTGAAGAATTAAAATTTAGAGGGTGAGGAGAAAAAGAATTAAACATGATAGAGGATTAAGAAGATTATTTTTGGTATTTTTCATAAAAACGAGAATTTAGAGGATTGAAGAAAAGAAATTAGACAAGAAGAAGATTATTTTTGGTATTTAATTTGGTATTGCTCAATCAATAATGATCGATAAAAAACAAGGAATAAGGATAACTACTATGGAAGTAAATTACCCTCGGTCGACTTTGAAACGATAGGTGAAAACCTGAACGTCTCGAGGTTCAATAAGTAAACAACAAAAATAAGATTTATTACTACTTGAGTCGGCAAACCAATAATAGGTTGTCCCTCTCAATATACGCACAAGCAAGCGGGGAAACGAGGTGGCACAAAGCACTTAAAAACCTTTTTCCTTAGACGGCCTTTTATAGCACGTCGCCTTATACCCACCTTATAGTTTGTATAAATCGAGTTCAAACTTCTTATTAGTATTTATCTATTTTGTCTTTATTTTTGTTTTGGATTCGAATACAATAGCTAGGTGATGAAATCCCAACTAAGGCTTATTTGAAAAATATGTAAAATTATTGTTCTACGTAATACAATATATTATCCACAAAAAACGAGAAAAACGATACATACTATATAATAGAAAAATAAAAAAACTTTCCGAGGACGGAAAGGGTCTTCAAATCAACGATCAACAAATCTCCACAAAAGCGAATCGTACATAAGATCCCCGGCAGCGGCGCCAAAATTTTTGATGTGCGGAGATGTGTATAGTGATTTATTTGAGATTACGTTATAGGGTAAATTAGAAAATTACCTTTAGGAAAAAGTAATAGACTAATTATACCAATGACGAATTCAATTAAACACGTGAGTGAGTCGAGTTCATTGTACACGAAGATCTTATGAATTTGAGACGTTTTGCTTTGATATGGACAATCGATTTGAATTAGTTTTCGGTTTTTAAACTACAATTAAAACCTACAAATTTTAAACTAATTAAAATAAGCCTAAAGTGCATGAATCGTAAACCCCGCTATTTTAAAATTCTAAAAACAATTAATTACTTAAAAATTAACACTATTTAAAAATTAGACTAATTAAAAATCTTTAAAATTTAATCTATTTAGAAATCTATAAAATAAATCTATTTAAGAATCTAATTAAAATTTTTATAAACAAATTTACTTGATAAAAAATTACTTTAAAACCAATCTAATTAAAAACTATTTAAATTTATATCTACTTTTATAAAAATATAATTAATTAAAAATAAACTAATTAAACTATTTAAATTTAATTAAAACATTTTTTTTAATTTTTTTTAATTTTTATTTATTTATTTTTTTACTCAAACTGAAATTGTATAAAAGCAAATTTAAAAGACATGGAATAAAAATTAAACTAGAGAATTTAAATAAATCAGCCAGCTCAATTAAAAACAATCTATATTAATAATATAAGTGATAAAACAACCAAAAGAACTAGTCAGTCCAAATGGTTAACGTGTTGGACCTGTGACCAGGAGGTCACAGGTTCGACTCTTATGAGAGCCCATTTTTTTGGTTAATTATTTTTCTTTTAATTTGGAACAGTAAATAGCAATAACCTTGACTGTATCAAACCTGACACAGCTGAGTCTAACGGTTAACTAGTAGAATCAGAAAACGGATAATTCATAAACAAAATGTAACATTAGACAAAAAAGGAAAATCAAATTCTATAAAAGTAGCAGATAAACATTCCAAACCAGCGAGTTAACTTATATCAGAAGAAAGAAAAAACTGATCTAAAAAACACACTGGCCACAAATCCTAGCAGGTATACTAGACCAATATTCAACTTAAAAAACAACAGACATTCTCAAAGGCAGACACATACCAGCTAAATTACAGATAAATCAAACTCAGAGCCAGCTATTACTTCATCAATTTGAAGTAAATTCATCAAATAATTAATGAGTAAACGCAGCAGTAATAATTCATAAAGCAGAATTAACAAACACAAATCTTAAAATCATCAAATAATACATCTCCAATCATCAGTAGATCAACTCAACAGTATTCTACTACAATGACAAGTACAAGCAAACTCTATAGCAACCTGATTCTATTTAAATAGTAAGTGATGAATGCAGCAGTTAAATAAACTAAACCAATTTTCCAAATGGGTGCATCAGCTTAAACAAGGTAACTCAGATTAGTACGAAACGAGCAGTTACACTAACACACAGATCCACAATGAAGTATATATCAGCAGGCAATTACAATCAAATATTAGTCAACTTTAAAACTTCTAACTCAGCAAAAACAAACCTCCCAATAGCAGCCAGTTTTAACAAAAGCTTCATAAAACTGAACAAACATCTCTATCTGAACTAGCATACGATCACGCAGCAATCAGTAGTTCTAAACTGATTATTAAACTACCTCTAACTCAGATTCATATAACACATATAAAACTAATATCATATTAACGGGATAACACATATAACACTCAAAGTTAAAATTCATAAATCTAAACAAAACAGTAATCAGATTCACATATAACATGTTAACTCAAATATCTAATTATCCTGACTTTATAAAAATAACTGAGCCTAACCATTTTGGAGAATCTCGTTGAGATGAAGGTAAGCGCTGAGCTTCCTTAGACTCGACACCATTCAATTCGACCGCCGATTAAAATACTTCGAACCAAGATAAACATCACGAACTTATTTATGAACAAGCAGCTTTAATGACTTTGAACAACTAATTAATCTCGGACCACCATCAAGGTTTGAACCGAACAGATCTTTCAATCCAACAATTATATTAAAGCTTAACAGTAGTTAAACTTTTTTTTATCCCTATCTTTAATACAATCACTCACAATAGCTTATTAATTAAGCTTATATAAGAAACTCAATGTTATAGTGCATAAAATCCGTAGAATACGATTATGACTAAACAAACAAAAAAATTCGAGAATAATGAGAAAAGAACAATGGATCAAATTCGAAACTGAAATTACTTTTATTACTTTAACCGAAAATCATTACAAAGTTTATAAAATAAATTCTGAAACTATTTCTACATTATAACATTAAAAAGTAAGAAAGGGATCATAAAATACAAGTAAATTGGGGGTTTTTATAGCCACCCCCAAAGGCTTGCTGAGAGGATATTCGAATCTCTTAGGAATATTCTTCTTTTCTTTCAGCCTTTGGATCTTTCTCTCTCATGATTTGGTTGATCGGATGGATGATATAGCACTTCTAGCACACGGATTGCCAACGTGGCATCCGTGTGCTAGTTGTGTTTCTTTCTTGCTCTCTGATTGGTGGAAAAGGAGGATTGAGGTGTTGCTTCCAATGATGAGATGCCACGTATCACCTTCGTTCCATCTACTCTCTTCCTTAAAAATGGGGGTTTTTATTCCCCCACACGTGAATTAACCGTGCCATCAAAAGCCCTTTGTTATTTTAACTTTTGGTAATTTAGGGTTTGAGGAATAGTAACTCAAAGTTACAGGTTTTGTTATTTTTGGGTGAAGGAGAGATGGGGAAGGAGACAATACATAGTTTGTAACGAATGTATTTATTTAATGTGTGTATGAAACGTGTGGCAGTAAATGATATGGGTGGGGGACGGTTTAATATTTAAGGAAGATATTAACGGTTTGGTAAATGGGTCGGTTAACTTATTTAATTGTGAAAAACGTTTGACTGAAAAACGTGAAAGGGAATTGATTAAGTATAACGTGTTTATACACAACCCTAAAGGCCCATTAATCTCATTTGTTCCCTTCAATATTTGGGCTTTTCAAGCCCAATAATTCCAATCCGTGTATACTAAATCTATTTTGGGCTTCCATTGGACTTTGTAACCAAGGCTTTTAAATATTAATTCCCTTATTGGGCTTTTAAGCCCAATAACTAAAAGTGGGGCCCACAAAGTCCAAATAATCTTCAATAAGTATAAAATCCACTAATTCGAACTCGATTTTGGCTTCTTTGATCTTTATCATCAATCTCGTGTCGATTTTGTCGGTTTTTGCGAACTTGGTACCTACACACAATCAAACAAGAAAAACAACATATCCAAGGCATATTTGATACAATTTGTGCATTATTTCATTGTTTTAAGCTACTATTGATATGAGTAAAATCACTCATATCACTCACTTTATATAAAAATATACCCCACTAAAATGACTCACACAATTATAACCCTATTAAAATAATAATAAAAAAATGTATATAACAAAACACATCAGTGGTGAGTTTCTCACCCTTTGGTAATACTAATGCCATAACCCACCTATGGGTTTTAACTAGGGGAGTAGTAACCTACGCCTGGCTTTTTGCCATGTGGGAACTCAACCCCAAACTCACCAACCATTCCCACCAACCTTATGTTATAACTTTAGTAGTTGTATTGGTTTACTTTTATGGTAGCCTCAAAATATCGAGTCAAACAAGAATGTTCGGTCATAGGTTTATTAGGTATCATTTATTAGAACATTGTAATAGGTAGTAGGATAGTCGGGAATCACGGGCTCAAAGTTAAGCTACAAAGTCCATGTATAAAGACTTAAAGCCCAAAAGACAAGCTCGACCCATCTAAAAAAATCCCGTTCGACATTTTATGGCTTAGGGTATAAATATCACCTCCTAGCTTGTTAGGAAGTGGTTGGTTCTCATTTTGTTTCTCTCTACAAATCTAATCTTCTAAAAGTTCCAACCATTCTCTCTAACTTCTCTCTACTTTCTCTCTCTAAACCTTTATCTCTTTTTATCTATTTTCTATCTATATTTCATTTATTTTCTATAAATCAACCATGGTGAAGTGAGAATCATATGGAACAACAATTGGTATCATTCGCCACGGGTAGATTAGTGATTGGTTGTGGTATTTTTATTATCTTCGAGGGTTTTTAAAGTTTTTATAAACCACACGATTTTTTTAGGCTAGGATTTGAAAAAGTTTTATACTTTCTAGCTTATTTCATCTTGAATAAGCTACAAGTACAAGAAAAACCTTAATTTTCATTCATAATCATCATATTTTTAAGGCTTTTTAATAAAAAAATAGGTTTTGTACTATTTTCTTGATTTAAAACTTTTCGGCTTAAACTTGAAAAAAGGTTACGTTTTTATGGTTCCTATGATGCTATAAATCGAGGAAGTACAAATCGTTTTGTTGGAAAATCGAGAAACCGTTGCCTTTTTCGAGATTGTCGCCTTATTTCCTAATTTCGTAATTTTTCAAAATATTCCGAAATAGTGTAAACCCTAATTATTCCGAGTTGGTGAAATATTTTATTCCGAGATAGTATACTACTACATATTCCGAGATCGTGTATTACAATATTCCGAGATCGTGCATAAGCAATATTCCGAGATAGTATACTATAACTGTAACACCCTATTTAATAGGATAGAGTGCTACAGTAAATTATGGCGTATCATCAAAGCATGCAAGGTAAATGTCTAAACATTCATGACCATAAATAGAAATACCGGAATCAAACATCGGTAGTCTAGTAACTCCCAAACAAGCAATATAGGTACTGTAAATGGAAAGGACTAAACAATGTCCAAAAGATGTAAAGTGTGATAAAGTAGGAATAAATGCATAAGGTAAAAGAGGCCGGATAGCTTCCAATCCGAATGCACATACTCTGGAGTTCCTACTTGCGTCCTTGGGTACCTGCCGTTTAGGAACATAGAAAAGTAGACGGCTGAGCATAACGCTCAGTGCACGGATATACAATAAAGCATGGAAAAACATAGAATATGGAAGCATATAAAGAGTATAAAGCATGAATGGCAGCGGAAATGAATAAGTCCTGTAAAACCTGGTTGTCTCTCATGTTAACTGGTTTTAGTTATGAAAACATAGCTTATGTTACTTATGAAAATCTGTACTATTTAATGTACCATAATAGCCAATATAGGTCATGAGGTCAACAACGTGCATGAATACTTGGAGGGGAGACCTCATCATGCAATTAGAGGGGTTGCCTCTAATTAACTGGTCAGTGGGTAGGAGGGATCAGCTCCTTGTGAAGGATGCAAGGCACACATCACATTCACCATGAAATCCTGACTGAAACATGTAACTAGGATGCACCCATACGCCCCACATGGTAATATAATAATATAATAGCCAAATAACTGAAAAGGGACGGCACGAGCAATCACTCCGTCGTGGTGAAGTCATAACACTAGTGCCTCTAGTGTTATGGTTATGGTACTTTCATAACGAGGTAACACTGGTCATGCATGTATATGGCTAAGGTAACTAATAAAACATAATCATTTAATCTGTAACTACTGGGGAAAACAGTTGGCTGCATACGGGAAATCCTAATGAAGGAAGAGATTGTCCTTACTGAAGGACGGGAAATCCGTACCTTATGTCCAGTAGAAGCTAACAGAAACGATGAAGACAAATCCGCCTTGACGGATAACACTACATAAGAAATATGGACGTGTATGAGTTGTCTGAATTACATGTGTTTTACTGGTACCGTGTGTTATTAGCTTGTTTATATGTATTATGTCATGTTTACCGTTTACTGTGTTTAACTGTAGTTATTATCGTGTTCTGTTGAGCATTATTCATGTATTAGTGTATAATAATACTTGTATTGTAATACTAAGTAACTTTATAAAAATAGCAGGTTTCCATAAATAGTAAGTTTCCAAAAATAGAAAGTTTCCAAAAATAGAAAGTTCCCAATAATAGTAAGTTTCCATAATTAGAATTAAGTTGAATTATAAATAATAAGTGAAGTTAAATTAGTACAATACAAGTCATGGTTATAGTTGGTTAATTAAATAACTGGTTAATTTAATTAAACTATATGTTCTATGATTTTAATTAAAATACATGTTTAATTAATATGACTAAGTATAATTACCTTAGGTTATACATGAATTAATTTTAATAAATTAATTAACCTAAATTTTAATATGACATGACTTATAAAAATAGTTTTTATAAAAACCCGAATCCCGAGCTCGTGTTTAATATAAGACGAATCAAATAAGCCACATAAAAGTCCCACCGAGACCTTGGAAAGGATCTCGGTTGACACAACCAAATCAACTAAACATGTAAACATACCCCGACCTAGTGTCGGGATTACTTTTGTCTCGGGTCCGATCAAATAAAACCAACCGAGCACCCCTTGGGGTTTCGGTGGTGTCTCGGCTCCACCAAAAACCGAAAACAAACACACCCCGGCCCATGGTCGGGGTTCCCTTGCTGCGACGACCCAACACCGAACCAAGCCGAGACCTATATGGTCTCGGTGGTGGTGATAAAAACAAACCGAACACCCCCTTTTGAGGTCTCGGTGTCTCGGCCGAACCACAAACCACAACCAAACACCCTCTTGACCAAAATTAATTAATCCAAGTTATTCCTTTTTATATTTATGTGATTAATTAATTTTAAACATGAAATCATAAGAAAATAAAATAAAAAGAAAAGGTTTTTGAATATACCAATGCGTGTAGAATGAAAAGGTGATCACGAATAATTAACCAAACACAAAAATCATCCGGGTTTGCCCTTTTGCTTGAGGGTGGTCGGCGGCTATGGTGAACAAGGAGGAAGACGACATAGTTTTTCTGTAACCTAAAATATGAGAGAAAATAATTCTCTAGAGGTTTTAATAAAATTGGTTTTGGGCCAAAAGGCCCACTTGGCCTCCCTCCTTTGTCTTGCCGTGGCTATGGGGCCCACATGGGGTAAACCCGTAGTTTTTCGTGTGTTATATAATTTACGTGCATGTTCGTGATTTATTATTCGTGATTTTGGTATTCGTGATTGTGTCACATTTATAATATTCATGATTATTCGTTATTTATTGTCATAACACGTGTATTAATATTATAAATGGAAAGTTTAAATGTTTAACGTGTTTTCGTAAGTTAATGTTCACGTGTACTGTTCATAGGTTTTTAATGCGGGTTTTACAACTCTTCCCCTCTAAAAGAACAACTCGTCCTCGAATTGGAGAAAGTAAACTGAAAGGAAACATACCCGAATTAGAACTGAAAATGAGGGTAAGAAGTCCGTATAGACTCCTCCGTCTCCCAAGTGGCTTCCCGCTCAGGATGATCCCTCCAGAGGATTTTGACGAAAGGGATCGTCTTTGTCACACCCCACCATGGCGGAATATGGGGCGCGACGTTTGGATATATCATCACAACATGGCGTGTCTATAGAGATAACTATATGATATAAGAAATGTCATAAAAATGGTGACACGAAGGTCATGACAATATCTCAACAAATGCAAGGGGTCTAGGTAAGTAGGTAACATTCCTACCGCTTATCCAAGACAAACAAATAACAGAACCAAACAAATGTATGTGTGCCACAGTATCACTTATTAAAAGAACAAATAAAAACTAAGAAGGAAACGGGGATATCCTTCTATATGCATTCCTACTCTCTCCAAGTCCTAGCCACTTAAGTTCTCATGCTTAACCATAGTATCACCTGAAAGAGACACTAAAACACGTCAACATAAAGTTGGTGAGAGTCATAGGTTTAGACTCCAACACAAGACAAGTCATAAGCTGTGAATACCATAAACCAATAAACATATGGACAATGCGCTACAATCATGTACTAACAACTAGCATTCAAGTTCAATCAATCATTACAATACCAAGGCATCACGCCTTACCAACAATCACAATTTCCAAGGCATCACGCCTTACCAACAATCACAATTTCCAAGGCATCACGCCTTACCAACAATCACAATTTCCAAGGCATCACGCCTTATCATTAACCATAGGTGTAAAACCCGTATTTAAAAATCAGAATATTTAAATACGCAGTTTAAGTTTAATAAACTATATAAGTATTAATTATTAGACAGAGATATAAACGCAGAAATTAAATACGTAATCCCAGTTTATTTAAATACTATAAATATTACAGTTTATTCAGATAATAAGTATTCAGTCTCAGAAAATATTACAGATGAATTAATTATTTTATAGAAATAATTAAACGTTAATATTAAATACGCGTAGTCTCAGTTTATTTAAATATTACAAATGAATAATTATTCAGAAAATAATTATTAAGTTTCAGAATATATTACGTATGTATTATTACACGAAAAATAATTATCGCGATTCAGAAACAAAGACGCGAGAAAATAATATATACAAGTATTTAAAAAAAATAAAAAAATAATAAGAAGTAAAGGGGCTGGTTTGTTTTAAAAAAAAGGAAAGAAATTTTGGGCCAAGCCCATGTGAAGAAAAATAAACACGGGGGGCTACCCCTTCTCCACAATCAGACGTAAAAAAAAAGAAAGGAAGATTAGGGTTTCTGCTTTTTGGAGAACCGCCGGCAAAAAAAAAGAAAAAGAAGAAAAAGAAGTCGGGTCTTCTGTGCTCACTTCGATTCCAATGTTCTGGTCTTCAAGTTTTATCATGATATCGTGGTAATCCTTCTGATCCCTTTCTTTTTCTGATCACGAATCCAAAATCTTATAATCAAGAACATAATGTTTTTGTTTAGGTAATTAACAAGCTTGGTTTCTGGGTTTGTGGAATCACGAAAAACCGAGAGCCAGTGCTCTCGGTGTGTGGCTGTTCGACCCAGCCGAGACTTCAATGTCTCGGTGGTGGTGTTGAATTTTCGGCCGCAGCCAAAAGGGGTGTGTGGGATTGTTGTACAACCGAGACTTCAATGTCTCGGTGGTGTTTTTTTTTAACCGGTTACATCCTAAAATTATAACCAGGAGTGTTGTTAATAAAATATCAAGATTTATAGCACATCAGGGGTGTTTGGGTCTAATCCACAGCACGGGTGTGTTTGGGATTGCAAAACAGGGGGAACTAAGTAACAAACAGTGGGAACTTAGACAAACAGGGGGAACTAAATAACAAACGGTGGAAACAGAATCAATAGCAATGGGAACACTAAGGCTAACAGTGGGAACCGTATGCTAACAGTGGGAACCATGAACTAGCAGTGGGAAAACTGCATTGGCAGTGGGAAAATAAACAAAACAGTGGGAACCACGAATTAATTGAATTGGTAAATTATTTTATAAATGAGTTATATAAATAAATTAAGTATATTATCCAATTTTGTTTATCTACGTAATAAAATTAAATTAATTCTAGCTTTCATTTCTATCCTATTAAAAACTTATGATTTATAAATAAATTTTATTTAAAGATATTAAATTGGAAATATTTTAAGATAGGAAACTTTCAATAATAACGAGTTACTATGTATAGTAATACCGGGGTATACATTTTACGATAATCAGAAATACCGAATACATTAAATCAGTAATTAGGAATACAGTATATATTTTAAATTTTATCGAATAGTCAAAACTTATCAGGTTATATACAAACAGTACTATAGGTATAAAAATAAATGAAACTGAAAACAATTAAGATCAGTAACAGTAAACAGTAATTAGATAACTCATTCACGTCCCTTGTGTATGTAGTATCCGTGAAGTCGGAGTAGATCTTTCAGCTTTCGTTTCTATTTCAGTACTGGACACGAGGTACGGATTTTCCGTCCTTTCAGTAAGGACTTCCTTTCTATGCATGATTAGGATTTCCCATCTTCAGCCAAATGTTTTTCCCCAGTATATGTTTAAGCTTATCAGTAATCATGTTAATAACTAAATAAACTGCCTGAGCATTATATACAAGCATGGTTAGTTTATGTACTAGTTACGGAGGTACCGTAACCACGTCACTAGAGGCACCGGTGTCGTGACTCACATGCAGGAGAGTGATATCCTGCATCGTCCCACTCAGCTCAGCTTGGCCATTTTATCAGTATTATTAGTGGGGCGTATGGATGCATCCTAGGCTACAGTTTACAGTTTAGCAGGTGAATGTGGTGTGTGCTCTACATCCTTCACATTGGAGCTGATCCCTCCATCCAGCACAGTTATTTAGAGGTCACCCCTCTACAGCATGACGAGGTCACCCCTCTATGTATTCATGCAGCAGTTGTTACAACACATGACCTATATAAGCTCTTGGAAATTAAAATACAGTAAATGCATGTTTCCAGATTTATCAGATAACGATTCAGCTTTATTATTTACAAATCAGACTTAACAGATTATACACAGATTTCCGCTGCAACTTTACTTATCAGTCTTACAGCTTCAGTATTTATCATCTACTTCATTTCAGTAATTCCTTATCATGTTTCATATCCGTTCACTGAGCGTTATGCTCAGCCGTAGTTCCTTTCATGTTCTAACGGCAGGTACACCAGGACGCTTTTAGGATTCTAAGAGCATGTGCATTCAGATGGAAGCTATCCATACTTCTTACTTTATGCATTTCTTACATTATTCTGCTTATTTGGACATTGTTTAGTCCTTTCATTCAGTATTTTATTTTTCATGTTTTGAGCTTATGTTTGGATTACCGATGTTTGATTCCGGTAACTCCTTTATGGTCAGTTAATGTTTTAGGACATTTACCTTACGCTTTGATGACACGCCATAAATACACGTAACGGTCCACTTATCCAAGTGGGGTGTTATAGTTATGGTATCAGAGCGCAAGGTTCGACCTGTAGGCTCTAAAACTTGACCTGTGACTAGTGGGTAGTCACCAGGAACTTCCCAGACTTTGGCGTTGTTATCTTTCATGTTTCTCTTGCATTTATCAGTCAGTTTTCTCAAGTTATCAGTCGGTCTTCTTAAAGTTTTGACTAAGTAAAAGGTTGGTACAGGACTGGTCGTATTTAGTCGCATGTGTCTTTCTGCGAATTTTGTTTTGGTGAACCGACCCATAGTCGTTCACTCTTACCGCTAAGATTTTGTATTGGTAAACCGATCACAGGGTTTACCCTTGCTCATGACAGATTCATGTTTTCAGTCAAATATTACTTGGTGAACCAGCCATAAACGTTCACCATTTCTCAAGTCAAATTTCATGCTTTTAAGTCAAATGATGTTTTGTGAACTGAACCATAGATGTTCACCTTTGCGCATATCATGATATTTTATAAAGTTTGACAAGTATGAATTGGAATACAACCAACCATGTTTAGTCCCAGATTGTAAATTCCTATACATGACAGTTCCCATGAAACTTTGACAAGTATGGATCGAACCAGAATCGCCCATACTTAGTCACATGTTTTCTTCCTTGAATGTTGTGGATTGAACTATAGCCATCCACACCAGTTGTTATTAAAACTCAGTTGATCATACTCTTATGTTCTTTGTAACAATCCAGTTTCACAATTGCAAGCTGATGTCGCCTTCAGGTGGATTCAGTTTCATGTTTCCTTACAAGGATTATGTTTTCAACAGAACGATAATGTTTCATGCTAAGATACAGAAGGATTGCAGTAAAATCCTGTTTTGATGATAAAGCATGTTTGGTCCTCACCAGTCATGTCATCATGCTGACCATTGTTAAAACTCAGCTTAATCATATCCTTGAACCCTGGAAAAACCAGCATTAAGTCTACGTAGGAATTACCAGGCTATCAGGTTACTCATTTCAGTTCAGTTTACTACCGTTTAATCAATTTATTTCTTTGATCATGTCAGACAAGCGATACCAGTATCGATCATCCCATAAAATTTCCACCAGCTACATGTACAGTATTCCATATGTACCCTATGTACAGTGTCTCAGTTATACTCCATGTACAGTATTTCACGTGTACTCCACGTACAATGTCTCAGATATGTTCCAGGTGCAGTATTCATTTTGTACTTCATGTACAATAGTCCAGGTGTACTCTAGGTACCCTACTCCATGGATATTGCTAATCGATCCTCAATCATCTCAGGCGTTTCCACTTGTCGATATTCTACCAGGTACTGATGCTGCTCGTGAGTTAAAGATTTTACCAGATGCTGATGCTGCGAACACTTTGAAGACCTCACAATTGCTGATGCTGCTGATACTTTGGAGATTTCTCAAGATGCTGATGCCGTTTATACTATGAAGACTCTGCTGAACAAGGACGAAAACTATAAATTTGAAATTCCTATCAAGATTAAACTTCAATCACCAGACACTACCATTCTATTCTATGCTTTTACTTTCTCAGTTAGATGTCACACTTCACCCAGCTAACTTTCATTTAGGAGAGTGGGAACCGGTACCCAACCGACCACTCAGCAAAATGGCTACATGAATTACGGTCATGATAATGACCGTCATAAATTGACAGACAAAGCAGTAGTGACAACCACCGTGCTTATAATTAATCAGTCAGTAACCGTCAGAACTCTAGAACGGACGTGACCAGAAATACAGAGGTCAGTAGTCTAACCGGTCCGCCAATCTTAACGGTTACCTCAATTTTTCAGCCTTGTCCAGATTCATCCACTAAAACACATGTCAAGACATCAGTCAAGACATAAGTCTCAGGTATCATTTTGGAAGACCTTTCAGGACACTAGTTACGATACACGTCATACGAATCTTTTCTCAAAATATGAGTCAAAACCCATAACTCCAGTATATTTCTAAACCAGGCCCTCAGTAATTCAGGATACCCTTCAGAAAGGGGTATACCCGTTCTATTATGCCACGCATGAATCAGATCATTAAAAATTCAGTCACCACCACTAGAGTATTATTCAAGTTAAACACACAGTATTCATTATGTGAGGTTACAGACAAACACATTTAGTGAAAAGTCACCATGTTTACTTCATGTGTTCTTATGTCAGCTTTATCTCAAATCAGGTAGTTACCTGCCTCTCAGCCATAAAGGACTCAACAGTATCACCATGTTTATTAAAGTCTTATTTGGTGTTAACGACGAGATCTGTCTTACTAAATCCCAAATATATTCATTATACTTGCTTCCAGAAAAATCAGTACAATTTATTTCTGCCTTACAAGTGCGTGACTTATCAGTCCATAGCTACGAAGACTTTTAGCTACCAGTTATAAATTCACTTCTGAGATTCCTTAAAATTCATGATCAGCAGCTCATTCCAGAGTGCTCAAATATAATTTCAGAAAGTTCTCTAGAAATTCCTTTCTAACCATGAGGCAGAATTTAACATCAAGCTTGTCTCAAGAATAGAAGCTGTTCCAAAACTCTTTATTCCAGGGCTTCAGCTAAGTCAAAAGAGTTGCAGCAATTGCTGCAAGAATTACCGAAACGAGGCTTTATTCGCCCTAGTGCACCGTCAGGAGATGCACGGTCTATGTCTCTAGGAAAGAAGGCCGGTAACATGAGATCATGTTTCAAACATCAAAATTTTTTTACAAGATCACCATTCTTAATCGATTTCATTCCGCGTATAGAAAGTTTATCTGATCTGCTACGATGTCTTAAATATTTTCTAGAACGATTCACGATCATACCACCAACAGTGCTGAGAGAAAGAACACGAGGTTTTCTAGACTGCTGTTACACACGATATAGTCTCTCTAATATTTTGAATTTATACTTCTGAACTCCCTAATGGTCAGCTATCTTATGGAATTTATGAATAAAAAAATTTTTCCCATGATTCTCAGACAAACTCGTCAGCATATTCACTGATCACATTCTGATCTACCAAATCCTAAAAAAAAGAACACGAGAATCATCTTCTCACAGTTGTACAGAATCTTCGATAGGAGAAGATTTTATATACAACTTTCCAGATATGAATTCCAATTGAACAAAGTGGCATTTCTGAGCCATTCTACCTTAGCAGAAAGAAATTTCAAACAATGCTGCGAAGGTGAAGGCCATCACCTGATGGTCCCGACCGATACCTGTGAACGTAGTATAAAATTTTCTAGAACTCAATTGACCGCTACCGCAAAAAAATTGCTGACAGTTCTCACTAAAAATTCTTCCATGACTATTCAACCAGATCTATACCAGGATGCTCCATAATCCCAGGCATAATTTTGATAGAACCAGTATCACACATTGATGCAGCTATGTTCATACCTAGATGCATGACATACCGTAGGTTCAAGATAAAACGCCGTCATGCTAGTGAGTTACTACAATCCTTAGAAATTTCTGAGCAGAAATGCGATGAAATTCCATGAAATCGTTATCAGTTACCACAGACTCAGAAAAGTGTAATACTATCCGAGTCATTGTCGACGATCTAACCAACCTACGTGTTTACTTCCATCCGGAAAGGGTTACGCGGTAGCGGACTACGGAGAATTAGCAGTAAATCGTACGATTTCAAGGCATTCCACCGACCATCATATCAGATAGAATTCGTGTTCACGATCACGTGTACGTTTACGTTCACATTCATGTTACGTCTCGCGTTCACATTATGATGTTGCTTCAGTCCATGTTATGTGTTAGCTTATGATTTAAGTTCACGTTCGCGTTCATGACATTGTTCACGTTCAGGCTCTTGTTCCATCTCACGATATACGTTTCGCAGTTTATTACCGAATACGGTTATAGAAAGCTTGGGAAATCAGACTCAAGTTTAGCACAACTATTCCATAACCAGGCAGACGTTTCACATCTCAGGCCGTATCGGTTGGCATTCCTTCCTCAGTCAGCATACGTTCATGATATGTCTAGTATCACGTTCACGACATATTCCATGCCAGCGTTCATCAGATGATCACAAACTACGTTCACAATTGCTCATGTAGCACGTTCACAATTGTTCACGTAGTTCGTCCCGGTATGTTTTCAGCAGCTTGCCCAGAAATATAAATTTTATATTTTTAGAATAATTCTACGTACCGTTTCAGTTATACTACATGCTATAGCTTATTCATTCAGATTCAGAAAATCCATCTTAAGTATGGAACCAGAAACTATTCAACATCATCAGGACAATGTCATCAGGACCAAGATATTGTTCATTATGTTTAGACCGTTGAAGGAATCGTTTCGAGCGGGAAGCCACTCGAAACAAAGAAGTCCATCCGGACCTCTCATCCGTTTCCTTAAATAGATCCAGTTAAGTTCTTTCAGTCAGGTTACGTTCCATGTCCTCTTCAGCCATGTCACGTTGCATGATCACTTTAGTCATGTCATGTTTATACCTATCAACAGCATTGTGTCTTAATTAGAAGACGAATTATCATTCAGCTTAATTGTCCTTTCAGTTTACGTGCTCTTTCAGTTCTTATAGCTCCAATAGTTTATTACCTTTAATTCGAGGACGAATTTCTCATTTTTAGAAGGGAAGAATTGTAAAACCCAGTATGGTCGTATCCTTAATTCGGGGACGAATTATTGTTTTTAGAGGGGAAGAATTGTAAAACCCGTATTTAAAAATCAGAATATTTAAATACGCAGTTTAAGTTTAATAAACTATATAAGTATTAATTATTAGACAGAGATATAAACGCAGAAATTAAATACGCAATCCCAGTTTATTTAAATACTATAAATATTACAGTTTATTCAGATAATAAGTATTCAGTCTTAGAAAATATTACAGATGAATTAATTATTTTATAGAAATAATTAAACGTTAATATTAAATACGCGTAGTCTCAGTTTATTTAAATATTACAAATGAATAATTATTCAGAAAATAATTATTAAGTTTCAGAATATATTACGTATGTATTATTACACGAAAAATAATTATCGCGATTCAGAAACAAAGACGCGAGAAAATAATATATACATGTATTTTAAAAAAAAATAAAAAAAATAATAAGAAGTAAAGGGGCTGGTTTGTTTTAAAAAAAAAGGAAAGAAATTTTGGGCCAAGCCCATGTGAAGAAAAATAAACACGGGGGCTACCCCTTCTCCACAATCAGACGGAAAAAAAAGAAAGGAAGATTAGGGTTTCTGCTTTTTGGAGAACCGCCCGCAAAAAAAAGAAAAAGAAGAAAATGAAGTCGGGTCTTCTGTGCTCACTTCGATTCCAATGTTCTGGTCTTCGAGTTTTATCATGATATCGTGGTAATCCTTCTGATCCCTTTCTTTGATCACGAATCCAAAATCTTATAATCAAGAACGTAATGTTTTTGTTTAAGTAATTAACAAGCTTGGTTTCTGGGTTTGTGGAATCACGAAAAACCGAGAGCCAGTGCTCTCGGTGTGTGGCTGTTCGACCCAGCCGAGACTTCAATGTCTCGGTGGTGGTGTTGAATTTTCGGCCGCAGCCAAAAGGGGTGTGTGGGATTGTTGTACAGCCGAGACTTCAATGTCTCGGTGGTGTTTTTCTTTTTTTTGTTTAACCGGTTACATCCCAAAATTATAACCAGGAGTGTTGTTAATAAAATATCAGGATTTATAGCACATCAGGGGTGTTTGGGTCTAATCCGCAGCAAGGGTGTGTTTGGGATTGCAAAACAGGGGGAACTAAGTAACAAACAGTGGGAACTTAGACAAACAGGGGGAACTAAATAACAAACGGTGGAAACAGAATCAATACCAGTGGGAACACTAAGGCTAACAGTGGGAACCGTATGCTAACAGTGGGAACCATGAACTAGCAGTGGGAAAACTGCATTGGCAGTGGGAAAATTAACAAAATAGTGGGAACCACGAATTAATTGAATTGGTAAATTATTTTATAAATGAGTTATATAAATAAATTAAGTATATTATCCAATTTTGTTTATCTAATTAATAAAATTAAATTAATTCTAGCTTTCATTTCTATCCTATTAAAAACTTATGATTTATAAATAAATTTTATTTAAAGATATTAAATTGGAAATATTTTAAGATAGGAAACTTTCAATAATAACGAGTTACTATGTATAGTAATACCGGGGTATATATTTTACGATAATAAGAAATACCGAATACATTAAATCAGTAATTAGGAATACAGTATATATTTTAAATTGTAATGTTATCGAACAGTCAAAACTTATCAGGTTATATACAAATAGTACTGCAGGTATAAAAATAAATGAAACTGAAAACAATTAAGATCAGTAACAGTAAACAATAATTAGATAACTCATTCACGTCCCTTGTGTATGTAGTATCCGTGAAGTCGGAGTAGATCTTTCAGCTTTCGTTTCTATTTCAGTACTGGACACGAGGTACGGATTTTCCTCCTTTCAGTAAGGACTTCCTTTCTATGCATGATTAGGATTTCCCATCTTCAGCCAAATGTTTTTCCCCAGTATATGTTTAAGCTTATCAGTAATCATGTTAATAACTAAATAAATTGCCTGAGCATTATTTACAAGCATGGTTAGTTTATGTACTAGTTACGGAGGTACCGTAACCACGGCACTAGAGGTACCGGTGTCGTGACTCACATGCAGGAGAGTGATATCCTGCATCGTCCCACTCAGCTCAGCTTGGCCATTTTATCAGTATTATTAGTGGGGCGTATGGATGCATCCTAGGCTACAGTTTACAGTTTAGCAGGTGAATGTGGTGTGTGCACTACATCCTTCACATTGGAGCTGATCCCTCCACCCAGCACAGTTATTTAGAGGTCACCCCTCTACAGCATGACGAGGTCACCCCTCTATGTATTCATGCAGCAGTTGTTACAGCACATGACCTATATAAGCTCTTGGTAATTAAAATACAGTAAATGCATGTTTCCAGATTTATCAGATAACGATTCAGCTTTATTATTTACAAATCAGACTTTACAGATTATACACAGATTTCCGCTGCAACTTTACTTATCAGTCTTACAGCTTCAGTATTTATCATCTACTTCATTTCAGTAAATCCTTATCATGTTTCATATCCGTTCACTGAGCGTTATGCTCAGCCGTAGTTCCTTTCATGTTCTAACGGCAGGTACACCAGGATGCTTTTAGGATTCTAAGAGCATGTGCATTCGGATGGAAGCTATCCAGACTTCTTACTTTATGCATTTCTTACATTATTCTGCTTATTTGGACATTGTTTAGTCCTTTCATTCAGTATTTTATTTTTCATGTTTTGAGCTTATGTTTTTTATTACCGATGTTTGATTCCGGTAACTCCTTTATGGTCAGTTAATGTTTTAGGACATTTACCTTACGCTTTGATGACACGCCATAAATACACGTAACGGTCCACTTATCCAAGTGGGGTGTTACAATAGGTCCCATAGGCGCCCATACACCTATGTACCTTTCCAATCCAGATCACACACAAACAAGAATCACATAGCAATTAATCACATAAATGTACACACAAGTCCATCTCAAACCTTAAAACATTCACAGCATTAATTTATAAAATAATTCAACACAGTGTCTCTTCCATCCCATCTGGAAGTCAAAATCAAAAGTAAACATGGGACTATGAAACTCACCTGATAGCTCCTTCACAAGTCCTTGCACTAGCAACACGCTAACAAACCAAAACACGCAATCAATACACGAACAAATCACTAAGATGGCTCATTAACCTATGATGGACATCTAGCCTATTCCCACATATTTACCTCATTGACAAGCTCTAATCACCCCATTACCCTTCCTTAACAAGTCCTTAACTTGGATAAGTTTAATAACTAACCCGTTCATATTTTACCCAAAACAGTCCCAGTTTTTAGGTCTCAAAACTTTAAGTCAAACGTCCACTTAAACATACCCATGGTTTCTGTAAAAGGAATATTCATACCCTTAAATATGTTGGCTAACATCTCCCACTTGTCCTAAACTTAAAGCTACTGTTAAGGCCCCGATATACATATATCTACTTTTGTCATTCCAGATTTCCTGATTTTAAACGTACTAAAGGTTTGTTACCATTAAGGGGTCTTACCCTAAACCACAACCTTAGCCCAAGTTCAGATACTTACTACAATATATAAAACATCTCTCACGTTCGTGAGAAGATCCCAATGCAACCCTAAGTACCCCAAACAACCCAAAACTTAAAAAGAAAACAGGCTGAATTCAAAACTGTTTTGACCTCCGACTGTTGTAACCTGTTTTTGACCCACTTCCCGGCCTCCAATTTAGTTCTCGTTTATTGCATTGGAAATCCACTTCAAATATCTTTCCAGGGGTACTTGGATCGTAAAACAAGAGTTTATAGAACTCCCGATATGATGAAAACAATTGACTCAAAAATCTGCACAGTTTTTAAAAACGGGTTTAAACAAATTGAACAAATTAATTACCCATAACCCCATCTAATACAAGCCCTAGATTATATGGTCATCATATTATGATTATCACATCATTATTTTACTGATTTTATAAAAACCCTAACCCTAATCCATCATAAGAATGATTAATTAAACACAAACAATTAAATCAAAAAGGTTAATGAAGGTTTTTACCTTTAATTCAATGGAAGATGAAAAACACCCAATTTTTATGAAGAACCCTAATTCTCCTCTTCTTTTAGTCGACTATAACTCCAGGGAAAGAAAAAAAATGCGTTTGATTTAATGTTGGGGGTTCCTTATATAGCCAAAACAATCCTTGTCCAACCCAATTACCACTTACCATAAATCTTTTCCTTTTTCCTTTTTTTTCTCTTCTAAACCGACCCTAACACCCCTAATTTCGTTTTTTCCTTTATTGTTTTTCTTTTTTTTGTTAATTAATATCTTATTAATATTACCTTAATTTACCTTAATTTATTTCAGCTCCTAAAACTCCCAAAACCTCAAAACCGTAAAACTAGTCAAATTTACGCGTTTTACAGTAAAAGACGTAAAATATACACTTTTATAAAAAAATCTTAAATTTTGAAATAAACTTTATAATTAAGTCCTAAATGACCTAAAACCATCCCGAAAAATATTCATTTGACTAATTACCTCATTCGAGACCTCTAAATGCTAAACCGTTAATCCTAACAAAATACACTATTACTATAATACTTATACGTATACGTAACCACCAAAATATCACCATTTCATTTCATAGTCACTAATTGTGATTTCATGAACATGAATTAACCGTTCCTCGATTTACTTATGAGTACTCTATACTCATAAACGATAATCACACCAACCTCGTTCACACAAAATAAACACGTAAGCACAAAAATCAAGTAGTCACACATAAAATAACCTAAAAGTAAGACCAAGTGACAAACCCAAAACCACGGTTGTCACATCACTCCCTCCTAATAGAAATCTCGTCCCGAGATTCACTCCCAAACTCAAACTTATTCTCAGCAAACAAACGAGGATGCATATCCCTGATAAAACCTTCACGTTCAAACGTGAACTCAGTTTACACGAAAATAATCTCAACCAACAACACATGAGCCTTAACCGTCCGCGAGGAAACTTATCAAAACCATAAAGTTATGTAACCAACCTAACTAAATCTCGCAACTCATCAAACAAGAATTGTCTTGAAACCAAGTTAGGAGCCGTCACATAACTCAACGGGTTTAAAACTGTCACCCCGATTTCAGTCTTACTCATAAATACCATAAATCAAAACTCATCAAAATATAACCACGTATAATAAGGTCTAAAGAACTCTCAAATTCCTTCCCAACTCATCTCTATGTTAACCCTCCAAGTGTTCATTACCGCAAAATACCCAAAACACGAGTTTAAACCATGTTGTCCGAAAATTAACCTTGAACTCAACACTTGTACAATTAATTCGACCAAACTACTGACTTCCAATTACGAAACTTTCTTATTATTTGAAAAGTATGTTCCGAGTACATAATTTTAGGCTTTTGAATCACCCAAAAACCTTTAAAAACGAATAAGTTATGACCAAAACGATTTTTCTCAAAATCTGCCTAGGCATTAGCGACAGTTTCTGACAGTTAGCGACATATTTTGACAGTTTAGCGACAGTTTCTACCTACTCTGATTTATACCAAAAAAAAAAAACGATTTTTAAACCTTAAAACCCCCCATTAATTACCATAACTAGAACCTAATTTATTTTAATTCCAGAAAATTAAAACTTTATTAATTACATGATTTTAACATATTTCACTAAATAAGAACAAAATTTTTAACTTAAGAACAATAACTTTAGGTGATCAAAACCAAAATATTTTAAAATAACCGAGTCATGCTTATATGTTAAAGAATTTATATTCCACCTTATTTGAAACATGATCCCGACACTTCCTTATTTCATCGACTACCAACAACTATTTTTTTTTTCAATTTGCAAGTTCTATTTTTTTACCATGTATAACTTGAAACAAAAGACATCGTTACCCCAAAAAGAAATCTCCACTATCTCAAAATCCTTCACGCCAAAAGTACCGTACAAACAAACACGTGAAATGAGGACCCGAGAAATGCGCTACTACAGAAGTTGAACATCTCAAAGAGAAACGAGCTAGCAACCATCCCAAGAATACAACCGGTAAGTAGAAAATAATTTTACATACATAGGCATAAGCGTACATACACTCAAATCCATCCAACATATACTATACAAGCATGTATTAACTCTCTTTCATGCAATCATACTTGAAAGTCCAGTGGTGTTGTGGCACATATATAATTATGTAGGCCTCCATAATTATACATGTTCCATTTCACCAATGTACTCCCTCCTATGATGACACTTATAAGAAATTAATACTACACATAACACATAATCCACCAACTCACAAGCACATAACTACACAAAATAAGGTCCAAAACTCCATCTATTAAAATAACATAGCCAATGCACGGAACACATAAACTCATAGTCTAGCTGAACCAGCGTAGACAAAATTCAAAATGTATAAAGAACATGAAAACATAATTAAGCGAAATCCAACAATGACTAGCGTATACAACCATGGTTCCACCCACACTAATCAAAACTCGTAAAGAAAATAACATGTAGTTAAGTATGAACCATAGTAGTTCATAACCTAACAAATACTGCGAAAATAATATTCAAACACATCAATTACTATAAAATGCACACATACTCCTATGACGCCTATATGCAGGGACCCTTAAGCTATAGACTAGGCTACACGACTAGGCAACCTAATTCTCTATAACCATTGTCTCTGATACCATTCTGTCACACCCCACCATGACGGAATATAGGGCGCGACGTATGGATATCATCACAACATGGCGTGTCTATAGAGATAACTATATGATATAAGAAATGTCATAAAAATGGTGACACGAAGGTCATGACAATATCTCAACAAATGCAAGGGGTCTAGGTAAGTAGGTAACAGTCCTACCGCTTACCCAAGACAAACAAATAACATAACCAAACAAATGTATGTGTGCCACAGTATCACTTATTAAAAGAACAAATAAAAACTAAGAAGGAAACAGGGATATCCTTCTATATGCATTCTTACTCTCTCCAAGTCCTAGCCACTTAAGTTCTCATGCTTAAACATAGTATCACCTGAAAGAGACACTAAAACACGTCAACATAAAGTTGGTGAGAGTCATAGGTTTAGACTCCAACACATGACAAGTCATAAGCTGTGAATACCATAAACCAATAAACATATGGACAATGCGCTACAATCATGTACTAACAACTAGCATTCAAGTTCAATCAATCATTACAATTCCAAGGCATCACGCCTTACCAACAATCACAATTTCCAAGGCATCACGCCTTACCAACAATCATAATTTCCAAGGCATCACGCCTTACCAACAATCACAATTTCCAAGGCATCACGCCTTATCATTAACCATAGGTCCCATAGGCGCCCATACACCTATGTACCTTTCCAATCCAGATCACACACAAACAAGAATCACATAGCAGTTAATCACACAAATGTACACACAAGTCCATCTCAAACCTTAAAACATTCACAGCATTAATTTAGAAAATAATTCAACACAGTGTCTCTTCCATCCCATCTGGAAGTCAAAATCAAAAGTAAACATGGGACTATGAAACTCACCTGATAGCTCCTTCACAAGTCCTTGCACTAGCAACAAGCTAACAAACCAAAACACGCAATCAATACACGAACCAATCACTAAGATGGCTCATTAACCTATGATGGACATCTAGCCTATTCCCACATATTTATCTCATTGACAAGCTCTAATCACCCCATTACCCTTCCTTAACAAGTCCTTAACTTGGTTAAGTTTAATAACTAACCCGTTCATATTTTACCCAAAACAGTCCCAGTTTTTAGGTCTCAAAACTTTAAGTCAAACGTCCACTTAAACATACCCATGGTTTCTGTAAAAGGAATATTCATACCCTTAAATATGTTGGCTAACACCTCCCACTTGACCTAACCTTAAAGCTACTGTTAAGGCCCCGATATACATATATCTACTTTTGTCATTCCAGATTTCCTGATTTTAAACGTACTAAAAGTTTGTTACCATTAAGGGGTCTTACCCTAAACCACAACCTTAGCCCAAGTTCAGATACTTACTACAATATATAAAACATCTCTCACGTTCGTGAGAAGATCCCAATGCAACCCTAAGTACCCCAAACAACCCAAAACTTAAAAAGAAAACAGGCTGAATTCAAAACTGTTTTGACCTCCGACTGTTGTAACCTGTTTTTGACCCACTTCCCGACCTCCAATTTAGTTCTCGTTTCTTGCATTGGAGATCCACTTCAAATATCTTTCCAGGGGTACTTGGATCGTAAAATAAGAGTTTATAGAACTCCCGATATGATCAAAACAATTGACTCAAAAATCTGCCCGGTTTTTAAAAACGGGTTTAAACAAATTGAACAAATTAATTACCCATAACCCCATCTAATACAAGCCCTAGATTATATGATCATCATATTATGATTATCACATCATTATTTTACTGATTTTATAAAAACCCTAACCCTAATCCATCATAAGAA
The DNA here is from genome assembly GCA_025667525.1 of Glebionis coronaria. Lineage (NCBI taxonomy): Eukaryota > Viridiplantae > Streptophyta > Magnoliopsida > Asterales > Asteraceae > Glebionis > Glebionis coronaria. The sequence goes on along the minus strand of CM046880.1, from coordinate 382,053,548 downwards.
TGATTAATTAAACACAAACAATTAAATCAAAAAGGTTAATGAAGGTTTTTACCTTTAATTCAATGGAAGATGAAAAACACCCAATTTTTATGAAGAACCCTAATTCTCCTCTTCTTTTAGTCGACTATAACTCCAGGGAAAGAAAAAAAATGCGTTTGATTTAGTGTTGGGGGTTCCTTATATAGCCAAAACAATCCTTGTCCAACCCAATTACTACTTACCATAAATCTTTTCCTTTTTCCTTTTTTTTCTCTTCTAAACCGACCCAAACACCCCTAATTTCGTTTTTTCCTTTATTTTTTTTTCTTTTAATTGTTAATTAATATCTTATTAATATTACCTTAATTTACCTTAATTTATTTCAGCTCCTAAAACTCCCAAAACCTCAAAACCGTAAAACTAGTCAAATTTACGCGTTTTACCGTAAAAGACGTAAAATATACACTTTTATAAAAAAATCTTAAATTTTGAAATAAACTTTATAATTAAGTCCTAAATGACCTAAAACCATCCCGAAAATATTCATTTGACTAATTACCTCATTCGAGACCTCTAAATGCTAAACCGTAAATCCTAAAAAATACACTATTACTATAATACTTATACGTATACGTAACCACCAAAATATCACCATTTCATTTCATAGTCACTAATTGTGATTTCATGAACATGAATTAAACGTTCCTTGATTTACTTATGAGTACTCTATACTCATAAACGATAATCACACCAACCTCGTTCACACAAAATAAACACGTAAGCACAAAAATCAAGTAGTCACACATAAAATAACCTAAAAGTAAGACCAAGTGACAAACCCAAAACCACGGTTGTCACAGTCTTCCTCCGCATGACCCGATCTTGTCGCTCAAGAACTCTCTCGGGTTCTTCGACATATGAAAGATTCTCTTGAATCTGATCAAATGGATACTGGACAAGATGGACTGGATGATAGTTGTATCCTCTGAGTAAGGACACATGGAACACGTTGTGAACGTGTGATAGTTGAGGCGGTAACGCTAAACGATATGACACTTCACCAACGCATTCTATGATGTCGAACGGTCCGATGAAGCGAGGACTGAGCTTCCCTCTAATTCCAAAACGTCTAACTCCTCATGCAGGTGATACCTTGAGGAAAACATGATCACCTACGTTGAAAGACACATCTCTACGACGTTTATCAGCATAGCTCTTCTGACGAGCACGAGCTTCCTAAAGCTTTTCCTTGGCGACAACGACCTTCTCATTGGTCACTTCAATCATCTCTGTACCTTCAAGCAGTCGTTCGCCCACTTGATCCCAGCAGATTGGTGCTCGACATTTCCTGTCATACAACATCTCAAAGGGAGCACACTTGATGCTAGCGTGCCAGCTGTTTTTGTATGCGAATTCTACTAGGAATATATAATCATCCCAGCTTCCTGACCATTCTAGAGCACATGATCGCAACATGTCCTACAATGTTTGAATGGTACGTTCAGATTGTCTGTCGGTCTGAGGATGAAAGGCAGTACTGAGCTTAAGTCTGGTGCCTCAAGCTTTCTGCAGAATCTGCCAGAAACGCGATGCGAAACGGGGATCTCTATCAGATATGATTTCTGATAGAGTGCCATGCACTCTCATGATCTCCCTCTGGAATGTGTTTGCTAATTTGCTGACCTGATGCTCCTTGCAATCAGCAGAAAATGAGTAGATTTAGTCAACCTATCCACAATGACCCAAATAGCGTCATTCTTCTTCTAAGTAACCGGAAGACCAGTAACATAATCCATGGAGATTTTGTCCCACTTCCATGCTGGAATATCTAATGGTTGTAATAAACCACTAGCTCACTGATGTTCGATCTTCACCTGTTGGCGGATCATACACTTAGAAACGAAGGTGGCAACATCCTGCTTCATACCACTCCACCAAAAGTGTTGCTTGATGTCGTGGTACATCTTGGTAGAACCAGGATGTATGGTAAATGGAGAACTGTGAGCCTTAGTCAACACAACTTCCCTGAGAGTAGAGTCATCAGGAACCACTAGTCTAGTGCCCTGCCATAAGATACCGTTATCGTCAACACGAAACTCTGTCTGCTGATCAAGGTTCTGAATGATAGCCCAGATACCACCATCGTCCTTCTGAGCTTCCTTGATCCTAGCATGTAGGTCTGGTTCCACTCTAAGATTAGCCCAGTAACCGTGTTGTCCTCGTACACAAAACTTAATATCAGTCATCTCTAGGTCACGAATGATCTCCTTTGCAATCCAAATGCCAGCAATCATACCCGACCTTCTACTTAGAGCATCTGCGACCATATTCGCCTTACCAGGATGGTACTGAATGTTGGTGTCGTAGTCCTTCAGTAGCTCTAACCATCTTCTCTGTCTCATGTTCTTTAACACCCCACTTGGATAAGTGGACCGTTACGTGTATTTATGACGTGTCATCAAAGCATAAGGTAAATGCCCTAACACATTAACTGACCATAAAGGAGTTACCAGAATGAAACATCAAACATAAGCTTAAAACATGAAAAGTAAAATACTGAAGGAAAGGACTAAACAATGTCCAAATCAACAGAATAACGTAAGAAGTGCATAAAGTAAGAAGTCTGGATAGCTTCCATCCAAATGCACATGCTCTCAGCATCCTAAGAGCGTCCTGGTGTACCTGCCGTTAGAACATGAAAAAAACTACGGCTGAGCATAATGCTCAGTGAACGAATATAAAGCATGATAAGAAGTAGTGAAATGACGCATATAATAAAATACTGAAGTTGTAAGACTGATGAGTAAAGTTGCAGCGGAAATCTGTGTAGAATCTGTAAAGGCTGATTTATAAATAATAAAGCTGAACTGTTATCTGTTAAATCTGAACAACATGCATTTACTGTATTTTAATTGCCAAGAGCTTATATATGTCATGTGTTGTAACAACTGATGCATGAATACATAGAGGGGTGACCTCGTCATGTTGTAGAGGGGTGACCTTTATATAACTGTAGAGGGGTGACCTCTAAATATTGTGCTGGGTGGAGGGATCAGCTCCAATGTGAAGGATGTAGAGCACACACCACATTCACCTGATAACTGTAAACTGATAAGCCTAGGATGCATCCATACGCCCCACTAATAATACTAATAAAATGGCCAAGCTGAGCTGAGTGGGACGATGCAAGATATCACTCTCCTGCATGTGAGTCACGACACCGGTGCCTCAATTGTCATGGTTACGGTACCTCTGTAACTAGTACAACTAACTAGTCATGCTTGTATATAAGGCTCACGCAATATCTTAGTTATTTAAATAATTTCTGATAATTTATAACATGTACTGGGGAAAACATTTGGCTGCAGACGGGAAATCCTAATCATGCATAGAAAGGAAGTCCTTACTGAAAGGACGGAAAATCCGTACCTCGTGTCCAGTAACCGACCGAGATCAACTGACAGAAAGTCTACTCTGATTTCACGCGAGCTACATGAATAAAGGACGCAAATAAGTTAACTGATATTTATCTAATTTACTGATTTTTCTTACAACGCAAAGGGCGGTGGTTATATGAATTTTTTTATCTCAGAAATTGCATCCAATTCACACGGAGGATGAAAAGGTACATATTAGTTCATATAACCTTCTGCAACGAGACCACATATTACTTATGGCTATATGTAACGAAAATAATTTGCTGGTACTTTATTCAGCCATGACCCAAAGACCGAACATCTGGGATCAAACAGTGTTGGAACTCACGTTAAATCACATTCTTTCAGTTTTTTCTGCCCCATTTTATTTATTATTAGTTATAGTTAAGTTATTAGGAATTGGTCAAAATTGACATCGTACGTACTTATGTCACTATATATATTTAGATTTAGTTTTTTCCCGTTCTTTGGTTAGTTCATCAGCGTATATCTTTACGGAATTCCCGAGCGTAGCATCTCTTTGTACACCTGCTATAGTACATAAGGATTGATTCATCACTATAGGCATAACGAAAGGTAATAAGCAGACATAACATTAAATGACATAAAAGGAATAAAAAGGATATTATAATAGCCTTACTATGTATCAAATGAAATGCGTAGATATTATTTGCAAACTATAGGAGTACAGCTTTAACAATGGTAAACATGAGAAGCCGACCCATTGGCTACCAAGTATGAGGTCATGACCAACATGTGTTAGGAAAATTGCTTGAGACCATAACTATAGAACGATATTGAATGCATGAACTTTGAGCTATACTAGGCACCATCATGGGGACTATAACATCGAACCACGTTCTTTAATCATTTAAGTGAAGTCTTTATTGGTGAAATCGGCTAGGAAAAAAAGTTACTCTTTTTTCAGTTCGATCACTATACCTTATTACTAAATTTTGCCTTTGACATTATAACTATTATAAAGGATGGGAAATTTCAAAAAAAAAAAAATAAAATAAAAATAAAACGGCCCTCACATACACTTTTGACGGTTTCCTTACTAAAAATTGACCTGTCTCTGTCAGTCTGGATCCGTAGATTTTTTGGGTTTGCATGGCGCCGATCGTTGCCCTCAACGTTTGATGGGATGGCGACGATCGGTTTTGGGGTCCTGACGGTTGATTTTCTCCGTTGCTATCCCCAATTTGTGATGACCTTATGATATCTTTTTATTAGGGTTCTTAGCCCCAATTGATTGTCATCGAGGGTTGGTTTTGGTTTTCTTTGGGCCGTTTGAATCGTTACGCCTAATGTTTTTTTGGGTTGGTGATGGTCGACATACGGTTACCACGGTTGTTAGACCCAATTGATTATCATTTGCTTATTAATTGCTTTTCTCCTTTTTGTGGCGGCGGTGATGATTTACTTTTAGAGCATGGGGAATCCGTGAGCCATGGCTTGGTGCCATGGCTCAAAAAGTGCTGCCACGTCAGCTTTTTTCCCATGGCACCAGATTTTCCCACGGCACCAGCTTTCACTGGTATCCCTGAGCCGTGGGAAAACTGGTGCCGTGGGAATTTTTTTTAAGTAAATAATAATAAACATTTTAAAATTAAAATAAAATTCATTAAAATTAAAAAAACATTACATAAAAAAACATAAAATTCATTAAAATTAAAATGCAACAATTAAAATTAATCATGACATAAAAATCACAAACTAATCTTCTTCATCCCATAGGTGCTCGACAAGGTCTTCTCGGAGATCATTGTGCTCTTTCCTATCTCGAAGTTCCTTTGTCTTCCTCAATTATATCACACATCTCTCATGCCAGTCTCTAACAATGGTTGGTGCTGGATCCACGTACATGTCTCTTATGTTTACCTCAGCTCCATCGGCTTCCAAAATCATGTTATGTAAAATTATACAACAATACATGATTCTTTTGAGGGTGTTGATTTTCATTGCACGAGCAGGTTGTCGTATGATACCCCAACGGCCTTGTAGAACTCCGAATGCCCGTTCGATATCCTTTCTTGCAGCTTCTTGGACTCGCTTAAACTTCATTATTTTTTCATCTCGTGCAACAGAAAATGTTTTAACAAACGTCGACCATGCCGGATAAATACCATCGGCCAAATAGTAACCTTTCCTATAAGTGTGCCCGTTTACTTCAAACGGACACTCTGGAGCCATATCAGCGATCTCAGCATCAAACAAAGGTGAACCATATAAAACATTTAAATCATTATTCACACCAGGAACCCCAAAATATGCATGCCAAATCCACAATTTTTGATCTGCAATAGCTTCTAAAATAATAGTTAGGTATTTATGACCAGTCCTTTTAAACTGCCCTTCTAACGCCTTTGGGCAGTTTTTTCACTCCCAATGCATACAATCGATACTCCCGAGCATTCCCGGGAGTCCATGTTTTTGTTCGTGCAACGCATATGTATTTTCAATATCATTTGCAGTTGGACGTCTTAAATACTCTTTTTTATATAACACCCAAATGCACTTACAAAAATGATATAAACATTCCCGTGAAGTAGTTCAACAATTTGTAAATATTCATCAAATGCATCAGGTGTAGTGCCGTACGCCAATTGGCGTATGGCGGATGTGATCTTTAAAACAATACTAATACTCTTACGACCGATCGAATCAATGGTTTGCTTAAAATTACTAAAGTACTCAGGCATAGGCTCAGCTTCATAATCTAAAATACCGTTAAGTATTCTATCAAAAAGTGTAGAGCTCATACGATACCTGCGACGAAAACGTTCTTCTGGATATTTAGGTTCGTATTCGTCGTCCCAAAAGTAATCATCGAGTAGCCTTTCTTCCGCTAATTCACGTTCACGATAAATGTATGTCCTCATCCTCTTTCGACCATCACGCGAACCACCGGCTCCTTCGGATTGGTCACACAAACTCAAATAATGTTGATACGATTCATGAACGCACATACATCGATCATATTCGGGTTGAAAGAAAGCATCATAATGCTCGGATGTATCGAGTCCGTCGAAATCGATAGCATTATTTGGATCCATTTTTTTTTTGAGAAATGAGAGTTAGAAATATATATGAAAGTGTGTGTGAAGTTTGGTAATATAAGGGGGTATTTATAGGTTTTTTAAAAGGGTAAAAATGGAATTTAGGGTTTTTTTTAAAAAAAGGCTCCCAACGGATATGTTACCGTTATTTAAAAAAACAAAATTAAACTCCACCGCGAGAGCTGATGGGTATGGCGCAGGGACCATGGCGCAGACCCACGGAGCCCTGCACCGTTGATATTTGCTGCGCCGTGGCTATGGCGCCACGCCATAGGCCTGGATTCCCCCTGCTCTTAAGGATAACCAGTATGTGAGTGTTATGAACAGTAAGTGGTTTTTTTAATATTTTCCCAAATTGTTTATTGATATATCTCGATTGTTTTGGCTTGACATGGTGTTTAGATAGATCTCGATTGTTTATTATAACTTACAATAGTTTAGGAAGAGTATTATGTAAATGTTATGAACAGTAATTTGATTTCATCTTCAGTTTGGGCCGAAATTTCTTGGCTATGATGATGAATGTTTCAGCTGAGCCTATTTAACCACGACCGTTGCCCTCGGGCCTGTGATGGATTGGTAACGGTCGGGTAATCAGAGAACCAACCGAAGTTTTTTTTGTGCCATTAACAGTAGCTTTGCCGCTTATTGTTAGGCCGGTTTCCCCCTTCTTTGATGGGTTGGTGGCGTGCGTCGATAGCTATTGTCTTCATGTTTGTTGAATACTTGGTTAACGAGATTGGTTGGCTATGATGATAAATAACGTATCTGGATAAAGTTGAGGCCGCACGCAACTTGGCGGGGCAGCCTGTTACAGCTGCAGCCATGGCGTGTGTGTCCGTACTTTCTTCCATTGTACTTAATGTAAGCCTACTTTCCCTGTTCATAACACTCACACACTATGAACGCTAATCTATAATAAGTTATAATGGTGGTTGCCTTATCTGAGCCTGCCTTTTTACGAGATGCTACAGTAACCTTCCTTTATTGTTTTATCTATTATTTATGAGTTGGTGGCGGCTGCCTGTGTTGTGACCATTTTGGTGGGCTCCATTTTCTTGGATAAAAGGTACAATGTCAAGGAACATGCTGTATGTGTTTGTGGCGTACGGGTTACAACACAGGTAGCCTGCCCACGGCAAAATGACAGGTTAGTTTGATTTTTTGTTTTATATGCATAAGGATTAATGACAGCAAGAACGCCCACGGAAAAATGACAGGTTAGTTCTATTTTTTGTTTTCCACATAGTAACAGAAAATCCGAAGAAAATAGAGACTGATGTGCATTTTATATCCAAATGTTCGCCCAAAATTGATTTTAATTGGATGCGAGTTCCTTTTTAAAGTGACCTGGTAGTTTGTATCTTTTTGGCAGATTCAGGTTGCATTTATCTACATGCTTTTTGGAGATAGAAATTTTGAAGGAATTGACAGAAAAAGTGGGTAATGGCGAGCCTTTTTTCTTAAAGTACCATCCCAAACTACGGTATATTTCTCTACTTCGTGTTATTTGTTGTATTATGTGCCAAATTTAATGGAAAAAGATCATTTATTCATTGTTTTTAGATTTCAGATTTTCATTAACATGAACGGTTGTACGGGAACCTATTGGATGAAGCTATTGATCAATGAGTGAGCGCATCTTTCGGTATGCAAAACTGCTCACTGTTACGTTTTTCTTAAAAATTACAGTAGATATTAGCCATTATGGTTTGCGACATACGAAATTTTAGACCATCAGATTTTCCTCTACCGTCCTCTGTTATGCCAACGCAAATACGTGTCTCATTTTCTGCACATGTCTATTTTAGAGAATTTTTTTGGACAGTCATGCTGTTACATATAAGCTAATCCAAACGTCCCTTTAACTTGCAATATGTCTAATTTTTTATTTTCGACAAGTAAAACGGTAACTTGGACATATTTTCTGATGTATTTAAGTTGATCCAGAAGTGAATTAAGGTCAGAAAATTATGTACTTTTTCTTCCTCGGAAAAAAAGGATGGCATTAAACACATGGCTTCTTGGCTCTTTTTCACGTCGACATAGCTGTTTTCTATATTGTAGTTGTTGGAAAATATTATTGGCAAAATAACTTTTGACCAACTTTGGACACAATTATGTATATGTTTGTGTCATATATATTAGTGATACTTTATAGGTTCGCGTTCTCCTTGAAGAGAGCTTCGCAATGAGCCTTTATGTGTCCAAAATGAAGATGATGTGAATGAGATATCGTGTCTCAAAGTTAGGCATTTGGTACCATGCTTAAAGAGGAAAATAGTTTATTTTTGTCCCACATCGGTGGGATGAGTAAATTGGAAGGGAGTCTATTGTGTATAAATAGAGGCCTAATTCCATAGCTTTTTTCACACATCAAATCAATAAGTATCATTATTGATTTTCAACATATGGAGTACGCATCTGTAAAGGTGGAATTCTGGGCAGTTTTGTTTAGTCCGACAGTACAACTTACTGTTTCGGCTGTTGTACCCTGGGAAACAGACGACGAATCTGTTTTAAGGGAAGCGTGTCAAACACGTGCCTCAGCTCTTTAGTTCTAAGCGTGTCTTACGCGTGCCTCGACTTGCTGGTGATTTAGTAAGTCTTTTTTTTATTATTTTAGTGTTTTATTTAAATATCGTTTATATTATGTCTGTATTTATTTTTCTGTTATTTATATTCTGTTATTTGTTTTATGTTAATTTAATTAATTTAATTTGTTTGATTTATAAATAAAAGTGTTATAGTTTCCCTACAATCTTAAAACAGATTCTGTGTAACAGAATTAAACACTTTTTTGCTAAAATCATATTAATTTAATTAACTTATTTTTATACAAACTGTATTCTCTCGAAACCAAGATTGTGTTTCTTTAGGAAATCAGCTTTTAAATAAACAGAATTTTAATTAACAGATCTGGTGTTACAGATCTATAAACGGTTTTTTTTTAAAACAGTTTATCGTATCAGTTTGTTTTGAAACCATGATGAGTTTGCGTTCAAACTGATCGTTTAGTTTGTTTATTACATATGTTATAGTTTTAACCTAGATTTACTGAAGCCACGATTGAGTTTCTTTGAATCAGATTTGGTACAAGTTTATATAAATCATGTTGAGTTTATTAGATACCAAATTGTTTTAATAGTTCTTAACTGTATTCCGTTAGAATATTGACAAATTTACTTGTGGTAACACAATTGTGACCCTAGTGAATCTTGTAAATGTAATTGGTGCGCCAATTACAGCATGATTGAAATCATGGTGAATTTAGATTCATTGAAACCAAGTGGAGTTTCTTTGACACATATCTCATAAAAGATAAGTTGCCATTTTATGAGATTATTAGGACGTATTCATTGATCTTATAAAGTGCAAGATCCTATTTTATTAGACTTTTGAAACGTGTTCAATGAAATCAAGAAGAATTTCTTTGAAACAAGATGTTGACAATGGTATGAGTTATCATTAAATATCAGATTACATACACTATTTTTATTAAATTAGTGGAAGAGTTTGTTTGACTTGTGTAATTCATTGTAAATTGGGCCGAGTCTAATTATAAACCATATATATTATTAAAACCTTGTTGAGTTTTTTTTAAAAGAATGGATCTACTGAAACCTTGTTGAGTTTCGTTGTAGAAATTGATCATATGAAATTGATCTATTAAGATCTTCGTGATGAAGATTGATAACATATGTGGTTATGTTAGAAAGATTATGTCATAGGAGACATTCTTTAATTGTTTAGTCGAAAGACTTTCTTTAAATTGGTTTTGTGTAACGGATCGTACAAAACATTAGTGGTTTGAATCAAAATTCGATTTAATTCGTTTTGGATAAGAAACACTATGTGATTTAGAACGTTGTTAATAGTAACAAAAATTAGTTTCAAACTAATTTGAGACATCGGATTAACAAATTATTTGGAATGTCACGAGTGACATCTAAAGGATCTGCTCCCTTACTTGTAAAATGGGAGACCGATACTCGATTTATGTGTACGGTAGATGCTTTAAAGCATTCAGAAACCTTTTGTGCCGTAACTATGTGTTAAATGGCTAGAATGACATGAAAACTGAGGTCATGAGTGAATCCAACCATAGATAATGGTGCATCAGCACTTCTGTATCATGTCATGTATATGGTGATAAGAGTTTGATTAACTCTTATATTGCAGTTGAGAATGGAGAGAACGAGTTTCGGCAACTCTCCAACTGCTAATATCAAGGAAAAAGATGTGATTTACATCTGGAAAAGAAACTAAGTTAACCAACGTTGTGTGTGCCGGAGATTCGTAGGAATCTTATGTCCGGATGGTTGCTTAATGAAATTTGGCTTTCATATGTGTTTGAATCAAATAAAAATCGATTTAACGAATAACATAAATTTAGTGCATACTGGTTATGCCTTTAAAATGGGTAAGTTGATTATATTTTATAATGGTCGTTTTTAAATGTATGTTATGACTTACTTTGACATGTTTTAAATTTTTACTCAACATGTTGTCCAATTAAACCAAATTGGATACCCATTTTTGTATTGACACGGATTACAAAATCAAAACTTAGGTTAAAGCCAAATTGAGAAGTCTTTTCTCTTGGTTGAACAGAAATAACCAAAAACCTTTATATGATTCACATGGTTTTATGTGATTTAGAATTGATACCTACTAAGGTATAGAGTATCGTGTATTTCACCATATTGGCTAAATGCGGTACAAAATATTGTTATTTACACTTACTTGAGAGTAAGGATATAGACAAGCTTGATCTATATACATAAGTTGAGAACCAACTTATTATCGTAATAAGGTGATTCGAAGTTATTGGAGGTGAATATGTGTCTCTATTTCTAAATTTTTATGCTAAACTTAGAATAAGACACAAATTCATTGCTCTTGATATAGAAAAGAATCATGCCTTAGAAGGAAATGGTTAATGCCATGTTCTTAAGTCCAGGTTTAAGCCATGGCATGTGGGGGAAAGCGATTATGTCGATTGCTTATCTTTTAGATAAGATCCCTTGTAAATAAAATAAGATACTTCTTACGAACTATGGGTGAGAAGAAAACTATCTTATAAGTACTTACAAATGTGGGGGATATCTAGCTAAGATATCCGTATGAAATTCATGGTTCGAAATATTGGACCTAAACCTATGGATTGTATGTTCACGGGATTTGTTATGAATAGTAGTGCTTATCGTTTCATTGTACATGAATAAAAAATAGACATAGTAATGGAATTAAGGAATGATTCATTCTTCGGAAATATATTCCTTGTTTACGAAGGAAAATGAAAGATCATCTAGAATAGATGACGAGGTTGTCCAAGGTTAGAGACAACAAGATGATATTGATCTCTTAGAAGAGAGACAAGATTGACCCAAGAAGAGGTTAAAACTATAAGAAACAAAATGACATGAACCGAAAGATTGGTTAGATTCGGTTTTTGTTTCTTTAATGGTAAAAAATGGAAAAATAAGTCTACTTCTTACTCTGAAGCAGTAACTTTCTTTGAAAGAGTATCAATAGAAAGAAGCCATTAAAAGTGAAATAGATTCTATTTTACAAAAGTAAAATTAGAAGCTCGTGGATGTACCTTAAGTTGTAAACCACTAGGCTATAAATGGATATTCAAAAAGCAGATAAAATTCGATGTCACCATTGACATGTGCAAAGAAAGATTGGTAATCAAAGAATTTAAAAAACGAGAAGGTCTATCTTCCTTTGATACTTATTCGCATGTTACACGAATAACCTCAATTATGATGGTACTTTATTGCCGAATTAAGAAATTTTGGAAGTTTCTTATGTGGATGTGAAAACGATATTTCTAAACAGGGATTTAGAAAAAGGAACTATACATGAACCAGCCTGAGGGTTACATAGTTCCTATGCTAGAGAGAAACGTTTGTAGGCTAATTAAGTCATTATATGGTTTAAGGCAAGCTACCAAACAATGACATCAATTTTTTTGACCATATCATGTTAGAATGTGGATTCAAAATTGATGTATGTATGTGTGATCAATAGTAAATATGTACTCTTGTGTTTATACATGAATATACTTATCACTAGAAGTGATAACAAGATGAATAAATCCACTAATGATCTGTTGGAGTCAATATTTGACATGAATTTCATTAGTTGTTGGGTTTGTTGAACCCATATGGATTTGTTTTGAAGTCAAACATTAAGAAAAACAATATTATTGAGAGGTTCAATGTGGGGGATTCCGGCCTAGCTAGAGTCCAATGACATCTTTTTAAATCTATTTAAAATAGAGGTAAAATTGTTTCCCATTTTCAAAACTCAAAGAATATTGGGTATCTTATGTGTCTAATGACGTGTGTATGATCTGATTTAGAACTTATAATCAGGCAAGCAGATATATTAGTAATTCAAGTGGGGACCATTTGAATAAGTATTACTTGAGTACTATGATACTAATAATATTGCATTATGGAAGATATCCTACTACTATCAAGTGATAGAGTAATGCAAATATAGATTCTTACATATAAGAATCTAAATCCACTAGATGGGATGTATTTATCCTAAGTGGAAATCTATGTCCTAGAAATCTTGAAAGTATTTCAAAGAGACAATTATAGCTAAATCTATGATGAAATATGAATTTATTATTTGAGATAAATTTATAAAATATGCAGGATAGTTACGTTAATTCGTAAAGGACATACCAAGATGGCGTATACCGGTAACGACCATGTTTATAAAGTGTGATAGTCAATAGAATTTGACAGAGCTCATATCACAAATGTAAACGGTAAGTCGAGACATATCCATCATAGATTGTGATTGTTGTGACAACTACTCTCAATTAGAGTTATCACGATTGACTACGTAACGTCAAAGGATAACATCGCGGATCCGCTTACGAAAGGCTTAAGCAGAGAGTTAGTTAGTGAGTCGTCTAAAGGAATGGGACTAAAGCCCTTGAAAGAATGAGTTTCTATGAAGGAAAACCTAACCCAGTTGACTGGAGATCCCAAGATCTGGGTTCAATAGGACAACCTAATCATAGAAATGTGGGGGAAGTCACGTCAATATGGGGGAGTTACTTAATATAGTAACTTTCCTAGTCCATTCCTAGAACAATGTGACTTATTGAGAGGTTAAACATATGGCTTAATTGATTCATGATGAAATCATAAAGCATGATGATTCAATATGAAATCATAAAACATATGTTTTTAATGATTCAAGATGAAATCACCTATGTGAGAGAGAAGTAGGGGTCGCTTCGAAAGAAATTGTGGGGGCGCAATTTCTAAGAGCTCTTCAGAACCAGGCTAGTGTTCATGACCATAACGAACACGATTATGAGGACTTTACAATGTCAGGGAGAGTCTTGTGTGAGTGTGTATTGTCGTCTACATAAACAGAGGCTAAGTTCAAAGACATCGCGTCCACTTAGATCTAGGAGACTAAGTGCATCTCACAAGGGAAGGTTCAAAGGGTCACACCTACCTATCCTATGCAAGATTCAACTGTTGGAATTTTATTAAAACTTTTGTGTATTACAACCGATCTCTATTCATGTGGGGGATTGTTGGAAAATATTGTTGGCAAAATAACTTTTGACCAACTTTGGACACAATTATGTATATGTTTGTGTCATATATATTAGTGATACTTTATAGGTTCGCGTTCTCCTTGAAGAGAGCTTCGCAATGAGCCTTTATGTGTCCAAAATGAAGGTGATGTGAATGAGATATCGTGTCTCAAAGTTAGGCATTTGGTACCATGCTTAAAGAGGAAAATAGTTTAAACTGGAAGGGAGTCTATTGTGTATAAATAGAGGCCTAATTCCATAGCTTTTTTCACACATCAAATCAATAAGTATTATTATTGATTTTCAACATATGGAGTACGCATTTGTAAAGGTGAAATTCTGGGCAGTTTTGTTTAGTCCGACAGTACAACTTACTGTTTCGCATATAAATTATAAACACATAAACATCTAAGAGCCATATAATTCAAGAAGTTCACAAGTCATCAAGAAATGTCACAAAATGGGTGTCACTCCAGATGATGGACACCTTTCTTTTAGAAGATTAGAAGGTCTTTGAGAACAGGTAATTTTCAACCAAAACGCATTCTCTTGCAATTTGAGTAATTGTGCGTTGTCTCGGCTATTTTTCCGTACGTGTGCATTTTTTCATGATAATAATGATAAGAGTTTAACTTAAAAATAGCATGTGTTTTAGGCTTGCTGATTGCAGCTTGCCCTACTAACATTTTACGATATATGGCTCGGGTATTCTGTCTTGAATGTCCGATTGTGACTATGTCTGTAAGTTTTCGGTGCGCTTAGTTTAGTTACATATTCCATAGATAATCGAGTAATTTTTTTACCTTTTAATTTGCTCGGATATTGATTCTAAGATGTAGATTCTATAAAACTAACTGGAGCAAAAGCTAAAGGTAAAGCTTATATAATACGCTACATCAAGTAGCTTTTAAATTTAGTAGCTTATAGGAGCTTATCCTATTATTATATCTCATAATATTTATTAGCCAAACATATTAACAGAATTAATACCTTACTTCTATTGGGACCTAACCTTAATCTACCTTATCTAATAAGCCAATAAATTTATTCTCATTTTCCTCTTGCAGGTCCATGAGATGAAGAAGAGCCAACTATGAACTAGAGTAAGTGAACGGACTCGAATATACTTGATTGTTTATGCAGCTTTTTAGATGTTGTATTCAGATCGACAGCAGGCCGTGATCGTTAATTGAAATAGAATGCGTCGTATCAAAGCAGGGCGTGGAATTGAAGAGGACGCCGTGGTAAGTAATATGGTGCAAATTGGTTTTCACGCGTCCTCTTTAATTTCTCGTCGTTCTTTGTGCACGTCTATTGTTTTGCGAACATTGGTTTTTTGTCAGTCTGAAAATGAAGTACTGCAATATGTACATGTCGTGCAAGAGAACATGTTGTAGTATACAACCCCATAAAAAGTACACGGGTTGAAACATAACCTAAAACGACCTGTCTATGGGAAATGTTTCTAGACTGTCCACTTTTTTTTGTCTTTACAGTAAGATTGGAAACATTGTAAAATGATTAGTGAATAATCCACTTTATAAATTGTCAGGTCTTCAGGAACATGGCTGGGAATACCAAGTAGATAAACAATGTTGAAATAATCAACACTAGATGAGAAGTGTTGTAGCATTTGATTAGATTGTTTAATGAGAGTATAATGAAATCACGGGACACTTCGTATGCTTTCATTAGTCTACATTGTTTTGGATAAACAATGTTGAAACAAACGTCTATATTGGTTTATAATATTGTAATAAACACAGATTTTTTGAAATCCACATCTAGGGACTAGGAGCAGGTGTGCATCGGGTAGGGTCGGTCGGGTCAAGACTCAGAATAAAATACCCCAAACCAAACCCAACCTTCTTTAGAACTCGGGTTCTGGTTGTAGGCCATTTACGACTTATATGATTATAGTGTCAACTTGAAAGTTAAAATTATAACACATTCGTTACGGTTGCTACAAAAAAAAGCAAGTCATACTATTACATGTGAAACACACTTGTATCATTCAATTTGGTAATGTAATACATGAACTGACTACATGTCTAGTTTGAGTTCAAAAGCAAGAGATAGATATTACATATGAAATGTTCATATCGTCGAATTAGATGTTGAACTCGACTTCAACTCATCTCTCATCCTATCTCTTATGGGGGGATTTGTTGTCGTATCATCAGAATGTTTCCGTAACACCAAATATGAATTAGAGGGTACGGTATGACCCTTCATATAAAGCTTTAATTGAGCATGTATATTCTTCAATTCCACCATTGTTAGTCCTTCCGATTCAGAATAGTCATCCTCATCCATTACAGTACGCAAAACTTCATATTTGTTTCTTGGATCAATTAGAAAAGCAAAATATAATAACGCATTCATATTTTCTATCTCTCCATAATACTTGTCAAACTTCATTTGAACCCGATTAACCCAACCAAAATAGATATATTTGTGTTCAGGTCGGCTTTTTGCAGGAAAAAAGTGCGACAAAAATAAATTCAGACCCACCGCCCACGGTTTAATGGAGAAAGACAATGACCCGAGCTTGGCTTGGTTGCTTTACTATATTTTCGAGCTCTGGTAGACTACTCATCATTAATGACAGTTTTTTCAAGATCAATATTGACCGACTATTCAAGTATGAAACTCAACTCGACGCGGCTTAATCAGATTTGCGCAAGTAATACTATTGTTCAAGCTTAGCTTACCTAATTCTAAATATTTCCATGATCAGGTTCGGTGGTTCAAGTCGAGCAAGTGAAATTATGCCAAAATCAAGTCGAGCATCTTCAAAACTGAATCATGATAAATGGATATATACCTCTAAAGACTTTTGGCCTACTCAATTTGGGTGTCATACGACAAACTTAGCGGGAAATTTTCCGCCCATGTTTTCGTAGACTTTTTGGTTCAAAGTTGAACCAACTTATCTCTGGCGACATGTCGCTGGGAAAATTTAATTAAACTTCGAATAAAAAATCTACAAAAACTTGTGCCACACAGGACGACATATGTTGCCGGGGAAAAGTTCGTCAGCTATTCTATGTTTTCTTATACTGCGTGTCCAGTCCCAGGCAACGGGGATTTTTTTTTGTTGGTTTTATTCTATTCTGCTTTGTCTATTGCCATTTAAATGGCTGCGATAAAATTCTTGTTCCAATGTTGCTCGACATAACTAAATTTTGTCTAACCATAATCATATGCTATATGTTATTATTGTACAACTTCATATACAATTGACTCTTCTCTGAAAATGAAGTACACTTTAAATAGAAAACCAACGACATAATGCATATGCTAAAAATAAGATGATAAAGAAGACATGAGAAAACAAAGTGGGTGGCCACTATCAATAAGATTAGAAGATCCTAACGTGCATGATTTATTCCAACGTGCATGAGGACCAATTGGTCTTGTAACTCTTCGGCCATGCATCATACGCACAATCAGGGGCGGATTTCTTAAGGGACTGGAGAGGGATCCGGTCCTCCTAAAGTTTGTGACGAGTAGTGTAAAAATTTTACTTTCCGTCTCAGATTTATTGTCCACCTTATTATTTTGGTATATAAAAAATGACTCGGCACTCCCAAAATAAATGTTTTAGGTCCGCCATTGCGCACAATATCATGATAGACACTTCTCAAAGCTAGTATGACTTGAATGTATTCATTTCGTAAACTAACGGCGTAACTGAACATTTCTTAATTTCAGACACGACCAAGGTGAACGGGGAGAGCTATTTGTCCCGATTGCCTTCAGCGTTACCCAATATACTTTGTACATGATAAAACATCATACCAATTTACAAATGAATAAGAAAAGCATAAGCCAAAAAGTACAGTACCAAGATTTGATAATCTAATGAGCCAAGTACAATTTTAAGGTTAAAACAATCACCATCCAGAATCTCAAAACCACTCAAGGTAACAAACTTATATGCATTTTGAATGCATCAGTAAAAGGGTGCCAAACATGAATCCATAAAACTCATTTCCTTCATTGTCACGCACCTCTGAATCTTCACTTTAAACAGAATCACTTGTCAAGAGCATTAATCTTCAATGTAAAATTCCTTGGGTTTCAACGTGAGAAAAACTACCATAAAAAAGATGGCAGTGAGAAGAATGCATGTATGAACTAATTATTGTCAGGGCATACTCAAAATAGAAATAATCACACATCTTGAGAACAAGAAAATGAAAGACAATGGTAGTTTCTTGTGCACGGTGTACATGTATGGTTTGATGATCTTCAGCACATATTCAGATTATGTAGTGAATTTAAGGAAGTGCTTGAGTGTGTGCATCTGAATGCATTATTGCCAGGTGCGATAATAATGAATTTGAGCATTTCAAAAAAGTGATTCTAGTTCAGTAGTTTTCATTTTCAATTTTTTCAAATGAACGATTTGAATTAGACAGTAATTAAATTTTCGGGAAAGCAAATGTTTTATGTATTTAAGCACCAAATAATTAGATCACCAATAAATGATCCGCACCAGATTACCAAATTTTGGGTCTGTTGGGCTTTACTTAGCGACATCGAACAGGATATTAATATTAGGAACTTCATTCCAAACACATTAATACCGTTGCAAGAGTGTGCTTGTTTTAATAGCATCACTTCTTTGGGTTAAACGAGACAGGATTTCAGTAAGTAAGCAATCTGGTAACACACTCAAGGAATCTTTTTCATGGAGTTTGATTCATTTTTTGGGAAATTTGAGTTGGGTTGGGTTCTTCTTCGGCCTTTTCCATGGCGGAAACAAACATCTATATTGGTCTATAATATCGGTAAACATAGATTTTTTGATATCCACATTTAGGGACTAGGGGCAGTGTGAATCGGGTCGGTCACGTCCAGGGCCTGTCTTGACATTTTGGATGCCTTGGGCGAGTTGACAAAAAAAATTTGCCCCTTATCAAAATGTTTCAAACAAAGAATGGACTGCCTTTTCTGGTTGAATCGCCAAAAAAATCCACATATCAACGCGAGTGTGCTTCTTAAGACTCAAATTAAATTTTATCTTCTAATTTGCACACAGATTAGTAAGCGAAAGCTCTTACACTAAAAAAATACACATTTAGAGCAAAACGAAATGTAGGCAATTTAAAATGAATCTAACATCAAAAATATGTTTTGTTAAAAAACTGCATGTTTAAAAGGTTTATAAAAAAAATTTAATTTCCAAATAAAAACATATTGAATGAAAAACTTCCAACCAATTAAAAAAAATTAAAACACGATTTTTTAGTAAATACTCCGTAATTTTTGTTATAATTTTTTTTATTTAAACCATTATTATTTAGATAAAGTAAGAAAAAAAAACATTTTTCATTCATTTCTATATATAATCTCTAAAAACAAACATGTGTAAATTATATGACAAAAGTTATTTCGCATCCTTATTTTTTTGTTGAAAACCAATGGACAAATCTCCACCCTTTATTTATTTTTATCTAATAATAGATATTAACCTAAGATTTATAAAAAACACGGAGGGGCCATTTTTGCCAAAATTTCCAAAAGTTGAAAAAATGGGCGTGATACCAAAGTTGTAAATATGGCGGAGTAATGATTTATCACTGTGATATTTCACTAGCGAAAATCAATGAAATATCAGTGTTGATAAAACAATGAAATATCAGTGAGATATTACGCAGTAACTATGTTAATGAAATATCACTATTGATGTTTCATTGATTTATCTCTAGTGATATTTCATTGTTTTTATCAGTAACGATATATCACTTGTGATAACCGATTTTCGTCATATTTACAATTTAATCATTCCGCCGCTTTTTTGCAAATTTTGGGCATTTTGGCAAAAATGATCCCTCTGTGGTTTTTTTAATCTTAGGTAATGAATAACTAGGATTTGTCCCTTAGATTCCAACAAAAAAAAGTTTCCAAAATAACCGGACTCAAATTATATATATATAACAAATGTCGTGAAACTTGCCCCTCACAATGCTACAGTAAACTTGGATAATATTTTTAAATTCGTATGAACCGTAAAAAGCTAATAAACAAATGCCATCTCTTTTTCTCTCCACTGAACACGTGTATCTCTCTCTTATCTCCCTCCCCTTTCCTAAAACATCTCCCACTACCAAGAAATTCAACTGCCATAACAACTTCTGAAGGTACCTTTTTCCACAAATTCAACTCCAACACCATGAAAATATAAAACCGAAATAAGTCTAAATATATGGGGACATTTTATTTTTAAGAATCACCCTTAATTGATTCTGTGTTTTGAATTTTTTGTGGTGCTATGCTTATTTGCTTAAGTTGGTTATTATTGTTTGTTAGGGCTCGAGAACATCATAACAGATCAGAGGTTTGTAAAACAACTTTAACTTTTCTGAGTTACTTTTAGTTTTTGACTCAATAGTACTAATTAAAATATGAACCCGTTCTTTGGTTAGTTCATCAGCGTATATCCTTACGGAATTCCGAGCGTAGCATCTCTTTGTACACCTGCTATAGTACATAAGGATTGATTCATCACTATAGGCATAACGTAAGGTAATAAGCAGACAATAAATTAAATGACATAAAAGGAATAGAAAGGAGATTATAATAGCCTTACTATGTATCAAATGAAATACGTAGATATTATTTGCAAACTATAGGAGTACAGCTTCAACAATGGTAAACATGAGAAACCGGCCCATTGGCTACCAAGTTTGAGGTCATGACCAACATGTGTTAGGAAAATTGCTTGAGACCATAACTATAGAACGAGATTGAATGCATGAACTTTGAGCTATACTAGGCACCATCATGGGGACTATAACATTGAACACATTCTTCAATCATTTAAGTGAAGTCTTTAATGGTGAATTCGCCTAGGAAAAAAAGTTACTCCTTTTTTTCAGTTCGATCACTATACCTTATTACTAAAGTTAGCCTTTGACATTTGTATAAAGTAGTAGAAAACAAGGAAAGCTACTATATATGAGTTTATCTTTGAAAATGATGCTAAAACATGGTTCTTATGAGAGATATTAGTGATAATTACGCCTCCAAAATTATTAGCTTAAATTTAGAAGAAAATGTGCTTTAAATGTTTGTATCGTTTTCATTATAACATCATGTATTTTTACGACTACGCGTTCATGAAACCAAGTTAATATTTTACTACATTTCCAATTCAAGAGTTACGTGTCATAAATTGTTAATGCTATCGGTCTGACTAAAATGCTACAAATGTTGCTGCATGTATACTTTTGCTTAGGTATTTGTAAAAATTATGTATAAGAGCAAAGCTTTTCATATTTACATTTATAATCACCACATACCAGGATATTTTTTCTTGCTTGAAACTTTGAAAGAGTTTGAAGCCTTAATACAGAAGCTTGCATAAGAGAAGTCAAAGTGCAGTACTATTGGTGACATGACAAAGTCACGAGGTGGTGTTGTTTGGTGTGACTTACGTTTGCAAATGAGAAAAGTTAGAATCATCAAAATATCGTTTCTATGTGTTAACCAACGTCCTGGCGACCCCCGAATCATAAGGATGTGGTTGCAATGCAAACCAGTGCTCCACTACGCTGATTAGAAAAGGACAATGCAGACCTCAAAGTGGTTATTGTTATTATTATGTTACTTTATTTATCTTATGTGATTGCTATAATCATGGATCAATGTATATCCTTGTAGCTATATAAAGTCATCGTATCATTGAGATGAATCCAGGAATAATATCACACTTATACAACCATATCATCGATCCTTAAAACAAACCCTAAAAACCCTCTCCTTTCTTGTACACATTTTGCCATCTCCTCCTCCTCCTAAAAAAATGAGTTTCACCATTCTCCATGATCTTCCCCACCAACTTAATCAGATCAATGGTTTCCGCTGATGTTGAATACATATGCTTTGTGGGTGGCCTACTTTGTGTCACAACTGACCATCGCGAAGGTGATGGTGTTTATGGTGGAAGACATGATGGTGGTAGTATATTTTTTAATCAAAATTATGATTTATAAGACTTTCGTTATGTTTTTATTCAATTATTTTTTGTTTTATTTTAATCGTTTATTTTTTTTATGTTGTCGAATCTAGGGTATAAATTCCTGAGACGACTTTGATGTTGTCGAATCTAGGGTATCAATTCTCGAGACGACTTTTGTTAGTGTTGAATCAAGGGTATTAATTCCTGAGACGACTTTTCGTGGTGTCGAATCTAGGGTATCAATTCCCGAGACGACTTTTGTTGGTGTCGAATCAAGGGTATCAATTTCCGAGATGACTTTTGTTGGTGTCGAATCAAGGGTATCAATTCCCAATACGACTTGTTGGATAATTTGAATTATCCCGTTTTCTTAGTTTTTTTATTATTACTACTATATATTCTTTACAGGTTTCTGAAAGATATGAAAGCTGGGCTATTTTTAAAGATGGTGTTTCTTCTTACCACCGCTCCCACTGCGGGTAGTGTTAGCCAGCTAGAATGTTATTGTGTTACCTTATTTATCTTACGTGATTGCTATAATCATGGATCATGTATATCCTTGTAGCTATATAAAGTCATTGTATCATTAAGATGAACTAAGGAATAATATCACATTTATACAACAATATTACCACCATATCATCTTACAGTTATTTGGCTCATTTTTTGTCAACTCGTCCTATTAAAACCATGGCCTAATGATTATATCTATTTGTTAATGTTTTCAGTTTTTACATAAGCTTATCAGATATATTAGACGTACGTATCACAAAAAACCAAATCAAGTCTATAATAAAAAAACACGACACACAAAAGGTGTCGCGGCGAAGCGCGGGTTACAAAATCTTGTTTGATACATTTTTAAAGAATTTTTTATTTTTTATTTTAGGCGGGTCTATTTTATTTTAGTTCAAATTTTATAACAATTTAATATTAATTTGATCGCTAGACAATTGGCAAATTTGTTATTAATCTTACAATTTCGTATTAATTTGATCGCCGACGCGGGTACCATGCTAGTTTATACAAATCTAAAATCATATTGATGAAAAATAAGCTCCGAATAAATAAGCTTTTGAAAGCTTATGAGTGCTTATTATTTATTAAATTGCTTATTAGAATTATATAATAAGTTTAGAGGGTAAGAAAAATAAAATCAAATGATGTTAGAATAAGCCATAATCATCAACTCCATTAATAATCTTCAATCAAATACTTATTACAATGAAAGTGCTAAATCTAAAATAAGCTAAAAAGCTTGTTAAAAAAACTAAACTATGCGGAGTAATACAAATGGAATTGTAAATAAAAGAATGCTAGTTGCCCTAATTAGAGGCCTGAACAAGGAATGTCGTTGTTGCTGCTTCCGCAACTAAAAATGCCTGATTTACTTTCCTCTGTTGTTAGAACAAGTTAAAGCTCTAATTTGCTTGTAATCATAGGAACCCGTGCTCTAAACCTGTAACTGACGAGCGTTTTACTCTAACTCGTCTTGAATATGTCTGAAGTGGCGGTCGTTGCCTTGCTCTTTTTCCCAATTTGCAGGACCCATACATACTCGTTGATTCCTCATTACCCATTTGCTTATACTTGATGGAGACAGATGTAGACCCAGAGTCGTCACTATAACATGTACTTTTAACTTCCGCATGGATATTGGATTGAGGAACTTCATCGATCACTGAAACTTCATCCATTTCCTTCGCTATGTGGATTGGCTCTTCAAAATCAATTTCGCAATATGGATTGTATCCATCTTCTTTAGCTAGCGGGTACAATGTAGGCAGTAGAGCCATGTCACTTCCATTTTTGAATTGACGCTGAACCTCGTTGACAACATCTATATCCTCCTCAAATATCCTGGAAAGTGCCTCCATATCTAAGAGTTCATCCCTTACAGAGAGTGTAAAGTTGCGTCCACAGGGCAAGTCAAGTGGCTTAAATTCATGGTGAAGGCAAACGGGATGCGAATGGCAGTTGCAGTTGATGTACGCTACATAACAATCACGTTCGCAAATACTGCAATGAATTGTTCCATGAGAATGTTGGGAAACACCCATGCATTCTGTTGATCTAATTAGTGACCAACGAGCACGATGTTGGAAGCGTATCAAACTCACAAACGAGGCCTTGATGCTAACTTGAGATGCCATGTCAGGAGGAGAATGATTTGAAACTTTATGGTCTTTGGCTGATGAAAGAAGTATCGCTTCTTTGCACAGAAGTTCTTCATGAGGAAGGAGTGGTGTCCGGTTAAGGAGTGCATAACGGCGAGTAGCTATTGATCCCAATGGGAACCAATCAGCAACGGCAAAATTCACAGCCTCACCACAATTGAAACCGTGACTAAATCCAGCATGATATGCTCCTGGGAAGGTCACCACATATTCCCCAGGATTTTGGATAGCCCTGTAAACCGGAACTCCATTTTGTAGCAAAATATTAGGAGAAAAAATAGTTGTCTTACCTATTAGAACATCAAAAGCACCATCTTCCCCATGATCAGTTGACAAAACATCACGAGTATACACCTTCTGTCGAACAGCCTTTTCAAAATCTAGTGCAGCGTGACCAGGAACACCATACCATGTTTTTGAAGCTCCACAATGATGGTAATTAATGCTGTACAAGTAATGATCTTCTACATGCCAAGCAAACATGCTGAAAAGCATTCCTATGTAAAGCATTGGCTCTGTAACTCCCGGAATTTCTGTTTCTAGCAGACGCAAGACCGATCTGGATAATCTAGCAAATTTCTTCAAGTTCCAGTTGCTATTTCCAAGTTCGTCGGAGGAAGAAGATGAAAAGGCACTGCCATCAAGATCAGATGCATACTCCACGCTCTTAGTCTTTCCACAAGCTAATTCTTGCCAAAAGTCTTTTTCCATAAATGTAGCAGGAAGAGATCCAGAACTATAATATCTACGAGCAAAAACCTTAACTTTATCATGAGCATTCCACTCAGCAACACGAAGAGGCTGCACGTTAGTACTAAACTTAAAGCCAGGTTTCTCGTTCATCAAAACCATGCCAGCAGGGACAGAAGCAGTTAAAGGCGAAACAATTTTGCATATACCACAAGTAGAAGCTTCTGGAGCAATTTCTGTAAATACGCCAGTGGATCCTCAAACTCATCCTTACTCGGATAATAAACCGGACACTCGGGTATCTTATTCATCCAATCAACCTTTTCCCTCACAACGCTATCTCTTCCATTAACAACAACACCAGAATCTTTACTCCCTAATGAACTCAAACCGTAGATACTACTCAGACTCTTCATCTTCATCACATTCGCCTTTTCGTTAATCTTTAAAGATTCTAAGTTTGCGATGAAATCAAAAACCCTAACACAAGAATCGTATTGGAAATCCAATTTATCGCTATATTTATAGACACCCGAACCGACATAAAGCATAATTTATTTGCCTAAAATAAATAAACTAACAAATTAAAGGAAACACAAATTTTTAGGAAATCTTAAAAAGGAAACTAAAAAATTGTATGTATTTTTCAACCGAATGCCATAGATTTTATTAATCTAATTTATATAACAGTTTATATAATACTAAATAGTAATAAATTTATAGAAAAAATATTTACTATTGTATGATAAGATGATATTTTCCATTCTCATTCACTTTTAGTTATCTGTTGTACAAATATTTTTCGTCCTCTTTTTAACCCATATAATCACATGTATACTAATAAAACGTCGATGAGCAAAACCTTCGCTATGTTCAACATATTTAAGGTTAACACATTACGCTAAAATATGTTGTACATAACTGGATCCAACCAAATTTGTCAAATCAAACTCAACCAAATATAGTTATATCTTTTAATATAATTATATATATAAAAAGTAAATACTCTTTACTTCTTAGTATAAATATAAGATTTTTATGCTAAAGTATGATATAATTAAATAAATAACTAACTAAAAGTATGTAATATAAGTTACTCGATTCGGTTTTTGGCTCAACTTAATCTAATTTAAAATCGATTTTCAATTTTATACAGATTTTTTTAATCAAACAACCTGATAACCGAATCAATGACCAACCTATGCATGATTTAAGGACAAAAACAGAAACATCAACTACGTAAAAAAGACCACTTCAAATTACGAGTTTGTTAAGAAGAAAATCAAATCAAGATGTAACAAAAATACAATACGCACTAGTTAGACACAGGAAATCGTTCTATACAGCAAGATAATCGTACAATGGAGTTTCGAAAATAAAAATTTCAGTAACAACTAACAAGCATTATAAAAACATAAATTCTAGAGAACCACTATGTAACTAAATTACTAATAATCTCTAACTATAAATAATAAACATAAAATAAAAATGTGTACTTTTAAAATGATGTTTTTTGCTTTTGAGAAAAAGGGAACGAGCGGTTAACACTTTTATTGTTGGTTTACAATTTTTCTTAATTTATCTTTAATGTTAAATTAAAAAATTAGATATATCAATTAAATTTTGTAAGTCAAGCAATACAAAGGAAAATACTTTTGAGCATACCATGATATGGTAATTATTTTTTAAAACAACAATTAGTTTGTAAAACACTCGATTTTATTAATCTAATTTATAAAACAGTTTATATAATACTAAATAGTAATAAATTTATAGAAAAAATATTTTATTTTTATGATCTGTTTTTATAAAAAAAAACATAAATTAAAAAAAATAATAAATTAAAAAATTAAATATATTGTATAAAAAAAATTAACATAATGTATTAATTTTTATGGTGGCGGAGTAGAGGCTAACTCAGGTTGTCATCCTATTCCCTTCAACTCGTGTGTCATATTCTATTTAAAACATAGATATCCGTTAGGTTTTGTTTGTTTCAAAATTTTGAAATTTCATATCTAAATTCTAATAAATTAAAATTCTTGAGAATAAAAATTTTTGAAATTTAAAATGCTTACGGTATGTTTGATTGGCAGAAATTAATAATATTATAAAATGTTGAATTTAGGTCGAACCAATTAACACAATAAATAAAATTAATATAAATTTTCTATTTAAACAGGTAAAAATCAAACTCTCACATTTTATATAAATTTTATAAAAAAAACTTATATAAATCTTATAAAAAGTTTGTATATATTTTGTAAAAACATTTTACAAATCTTATTCAAAATTTATATAATTTTATAAAAAAATTATATTAATTTAATGAAAAATTTATATAAATTTTATAAAAAATAAAAATATATTTCATAAAAAATATATAAATTTTATAAAAAATTATATAAATTTTATAAAGTTTTTATGTAAATCTATTCACACCAGGAACCCCAAAATATGCATGCCAAATCCATAATTTCTGATCTGCAATAGCTTCTAAAATAACAGTTGGGTATTTATGACCAGTCCTTTTAAACTGCCCTTGTAACGCCTTTGGGCAGTTTTTCCACTCCCAATGCATACAATCGATACTCCCGAGCATTCCCGGGAGTCCATGTTTTTGTTCGTGCAACGCATATGTATTTTCAATATCATTTGCAGTTGGACGTCTTAAATACTCTTTTTTATATAACACCCAAATGCACTTACAAAAATGATATAAACATTCCCGTGAAGTACGTTCAGCAATTTGTAAATATTCATCAAATGCATCAGGTGTAGTGCCGTACGCCAATTGGCGTATGGCGGATGTGATCTTTAAAACAATACTAATACTCTTACGACCGATCGAATCAATGGTTTGCTTAAAATAACTAAAGTACTCAGGCATAGGCTCAACTTCATAATCTAAAATACCGTTAAGTATTCTATCAAAAAGTGTAGAGCTCATACGATACATGCGACGAAAACGTTCTTCTGGATATTTAGGTTCGTATTCGTCGTCCCCAAAGTAATCATCGAGTAGCCTTTCTTCCGCTAATTCACGTTCACGATAAATGTATGTCCTCCTCCTCTTTCGACCATCACGCGAACCACCGGATCCTTGGGATTGGTCACACAAACTCAAATAATGTTGATACGATTCATGATCGCGCATAAATCAATCATATTCGGGTTGAAAGAAAGCATCATAATGCTCGTATGTATTGATTCCGTCGAAATCGATAGCATTATTTGGATCCATTGTTTTTTTTAGAAATGAGAGTTTGAAATATATATGAAAGTGTGTGTGAAGTTTGGTAATATAAGGGGGTATTTATAGGTTTTTTAAAAGGGTAAAAATGAAATTTAGGGGTTTTTTTTTGAAAAAAGGCTCCAACGGATATATTACCGTTATTTAAAAAAAAAAATTAAACTCCACCGCGAGAGCTGGTGGGTATGGCGCAGGGACCATGGCGCAGACCCACGGAGCCCTGCGCCGTTGATATTTGCTGCGCCGTGGCAATGGCGCCACGCCATATGCCTGGATTCCCCCGGCTCTTAAGGATAACCAGTATGTGAGTGTTATGAACAGTAAGTGGTTTTTTTTAATATTTTCCCAAATTGTTTATTGATATATCTCGATTGTTTTGACTTGACATGGTGTTTAGATAGATCTCGATTGTTTATTATAACTTATAATAGTTTAGGAAGAGTATTATGTAAATGTTATGAACAGTAATTTGATTTCATCAGTTTGGGCCGAAATTTCTTGGCTATGATGATGAATGTTTCAGCTGAGCCTATTTAACCACGACCGCTGCCCTTGGGTCTGTGATGGATTGGTAACGGTCGGGTAACAAGAGAACCAACCGAAGTTTTTTTGTGTGCCATTAACAGTAGCTTTGCCGCTTATTGTTAGGCCGGTTGCCCCCTTCTTTGACGGGTTGGTGGCGTGTGTCGATAGCTATTGTCTTCATGTTTGTTGAATACTTGGTTAACGAGATTGGTTGGCTATGATGATAAGTAACGTATCTGGATAAAGTTGAGGTCGCACGCATCTTGGTGGGGCAGCCTGTTACAGCTGCAGCCATGGCGTGTGTGTCCGTACTTTCTTCCATTTACTTAATCTAAGCCTACTTTCCCTGTTCATAACACTCACACACTGTGAACGCTAATCTATAATAAGTTATAATGGTGGTTGCCTTATCTGAGCCTGCCTTTTTACGAGATGCTACAGTAACCTTCCTTTATTGTTTTATCTATTATTTATGACGTTGGTGGTGGCTGCCTGTGTTGTGACCATTTTGGTGGGCTCCATTTGCTTAGATAAAAGGTACAATGTCAAGGAGCAGGCTGTATGTGTTTGTGGCGTACGGGTTACAACACAGGTAGCCTGCCCACGACAAAATGACAGGTTAGTTTGATTTTTTGTTTTATATGCATAAGGATTAATGACAGCAAGAGCGCCCATGGAAAAATGACAGGTTAGTTCTATTTTTTGTTTTCCACATAGTAACAGAAAAGCCGAAGAAAATAGAGACTGATGTGCATTTTTTATCCAAATGTTCGCCCAAAATTGATTTTAATTGGATGCGAGTTCCATTTTAAAGTGACCTGGTAGTTTGTATCTTTTTGGCAGATTCAGGTTGCATTTATCTACATGCTTTTTGGAGATAGAAATTTTGAAGGAATTGACAGAAAAAGTAGGTAATGGCGAGCCTTTTTTCTTAAAGTACCAGCCCAAACTACGGTATATTTCTCTACTTCGTGTTATTTGTTGTATTATGTGCCAAATTTAATGGAAAAAGATCATTTATTCATTGTTTTTAGATTTCAGATTTTCATTAACATGAACGGTTGTACGGGAACCTATTGGATGAAGCTATTGATCAGTGAGTGAGCGCATCTTTCGGTATGCAAAACTGCTCACTGTTACGTTTTTCTTAAAAATTACAGTAGATATTAGCCATTATGGTTTGCGACATACGAAATTTTAGACCATCAGATTTTCCTCTACCGTCCTCTGTTATGCCAACGCAA
This sequence comes from Glebionis coronaria, assembly GCA_025667525.1. NCBI lineage: Eukaryota > Viridiplantae > Streptophyta > Magnoliopsida > Asterales > Asteraceae > Glebionis > Glebionis coronaria. The sequence goes on along the minus strand of CM046880.1, from coordinate 382,023,627 downwards.
ATACGTGTCTCATTTGCTGCACATGTCTATTTTAGAGAATTTTTTTGGACAGTCATGCTGTTACATATAAGCTAATCCAAACGTCCCTTTAACTTGCAATATGTCTAATTTTTTATCTTCGACAAGTAAAACGGTAACTTGGACATATTTTTTGATGTATTTAAGTTTATCCAGAAGTGAATTGAGGTCAGAAAATTATGTACTTTTTCTTCCTCAGAAAAAAAGGATGGCATTAAACAAATGGCTTCTTGGCTCTTTTTCACGTCGAAATAGCTGTTTTCTATATTGTAGTTTTGCATATAAATTATAAACACATAAACATCTAAGAGCCATATAATTCAAGTTCACAAGTCATCAAGAAATGTCACAAAATGGGTGTCACTCGAGATGATGGACACCTTTCTTTTAGAAGATTAGAAGGTATTTGAGAACAGGTAATTTTCAACCAAAACGCATTCTCTTGCAATTTGAGTAATTGTGCGTTGTCTCGGCTATTTTTCCGTACGTGTGCATTTTTCATGATAATAATGATAAGAGTTTAACTTAAAAATAGCATGTGTTTTAGGCTTGCTGATTGCAGCTTGCCACTGCCGAGAAACCTACTAACATTTTACGATATATGGCTCGGGTATTCTGTCTTGAATGTCCGATTGTGACTATGTCTGTAAGTTTTCGGTGCGCTTAGTTTAGTTACATATTCCATAGATAATCGAGTAATTTTTTTACCTTTTAATTTGCTCGGATATTGATTCTAAGATGTAGATTCTATAAAACTAACTGGAGCAAAAGCTAAAGGTAAAGCTTATATAATACGCTACATCAAGTAGCTTTTAAATTTAGTAGCTTATAGGAGCTTATCCTATTATTATATCTCATAATATTTATTAGCCAAACATATTAACAGAATTAATACCTTACTTCTATTGGGACCTAACCTTAATCTACCTTATCTAATAAGCCAATAAATTTATTCTCATTTTCCTCTTGCAGGTCCATGAGATGAAGAAGAGCCAACTATGAACTAGAGTAAGTGAACGGGCTCGAATATACTTGATTGTTTATGCAGCTTTTTAGATGTTGTATTCAGATCGACAGCAGGCCGTGATCGTTAATTGAAATAGAATGCTTCGTATCAAAGCAGGGCGTGGAATTGAAGAGGACTCCGTGGTAAGTAATATGGTGCAAATTGGTTTTCACGCGTCCTCTTTAATTTCTCGTCGTTCTTTGTGCACGTCTATTGTTTTGCGAACATTGGTTTTTTGTCAGTCTGAAAATGAAGTACTGCAATATGTACATGTCGTGCAAGAGAACATGTTGTAGTATACAACCCCATAAAAAGTACACGGGTTGAAACATAACCTAAAACGACCTGTCTATGGGAAATGTTTCTAGACTGTCCACTTTTTTTGTCTTTACAGTAAGATTGGAAACATTGTAAAATGATTAGTGAATAATCCACTTTATAAATTGTCAGGTCTTCAGGAACATGGCTGGGAATACCAAGTAGATAAACAATGTTGAAATAATCAACACTAGATGAGAAGTGTTGTAGCATTTGATTAGATTGTTTAATGAGAGTATAATGAAATCACGGGACACTTCATATGCTTTCATTAGTCTACATTGTTTTGGATATTTTTGCTTTTGTCAACTACTAGGTAGGTATTGAAACTATGTAAATCATTCATATGGATGTATCTTATTTATTTACATATAAGAAATGAAGGAAATACATCTCATCAATACAATACACGCTAAAACTCGTCGCACCGCAGCGGAGCGCGGGTATGCCGACCTTGTTTGTATAAAGTAGTAGAAAACAAGGAAAGCTACTATAGTATATGAGTTTATCTTTGACAATGATGCTAAAACCTGGTTACTTATGAGAGATATTAGTGATAATTATGCCTCCAAAATTATTAGCTTAAATTTAATATTAGAAGAAAATGTGCTTTAAATGTTTGTATCATTTTCATTATAACATAGACTACTTGAAATGTCTATTAATACATGTTTAAAGTGTTGTAAATTTCTCATACATACATTTTACCTGTATGTGAAATTAGTTGAGAAAATATGATTGTCATGAATTCCCTTCATGTTGCATTGCTATGAAATTAATATGTAGATAATTCAATATACTTTTTTTCTCTTCATGTCCATGTGACGTGTTACCGGAAAGAAACAACAGAAATCTTTTGCAAGTATAGATAAGCTGTTATATAATGAAAATTTGGATACGATAATAGTTGTGAAAAACAGAATTACGGAGTAGTCTGATATATTCGTTAGTGGAAAATGTTCATAGGTTAATTGTAATATGGTTTTTTAACGTACATTTGAAGTTTGGTAAAAAGAAATTGATAATTGCAAAACAAAAGTCGTGACCAAATAATGAATGCGATTTTTTGTTTAATATATTTCAGAAGGCAGAATGATATTGCGACTACGAAGTGGATACTCAGATTCGATGAAGAAGAAGATTGAGCAAACACGTGTGCGAATGAGCTAAATACAACATGTATTTTTACGACTACGTGTTCATGAAACCAAATTAATATTTTACTATATTTCCAATTCAAGAGTTACGTGTCATGAATTGTTAATGCGATCGGTCCGACTAAAATGCTACAAATGTTGCTGCATGTATACCTTTTGCTTAGGAATTTGTAAAAATTATGTATAAGAGCAAAGCTTTTCATATTTACATTTATAATCACCACATACGAGGATAATTTTTCTTGCTTGAAACTTTGTAAGAGTTTGAAGCCTTAATACAGAAGCTTGCATAAGAGAAGTCAAAGTGCAGAACTATTGGTGACATGACAAAGTCACGAGGTGGTGTTGTTTTGTGTGACTTACGTTTGCAAATGAGAAAAGTTAGAATCATCAAAATTTCGTTTCTATGTGTTAACCCACGTCCTGGCGACCGCCAAATCATAAGGATGTGGTTGTAATGCAATCCATTGCTCCACTACGCTGATTAGAAAAGGCCAATGCAGACCTCAAAGTGGTTATTATATTGTTAGCCAGCTAGAATATTATTATGTTACCTTATTTATCTTATGTGATTGCTATAATGATGGATCAATGTATATCCTTGTAGCTATATAAAGTCATTGTATCATTGAGATAAATCCAGGAATAATATCACACTTATAGAACAATATTACCACCATATCATCTTACATGGTATCAGACCTCATGGTCGATCCTTAAAACAAACCCTAAAACCCTCTCCTTTCTTGTACCTATTTTACCATCTCCCTCCTCCTAAAAAAAACTGAGTTTCACCATTCTCCATGATCTTCATCAGATCAATGGTTTCCGCTGATGTTGAATACATATGCTTTGTGGGTGGCCTACTTTGTGCCACAACTGACCATCGCGAAGGTGATGGTTTTTATGGTGGAAGACATGATGGTGGTAGTATGTTTTTTAATCAAAATTATGATTTATAAGACTTTCGTTATGTTTTTATTTAATTATTTTTTATTTTATTTTAATCGTTTATTTTGTATGTTGTCGAATCTAGGGATAAATTCCCGAGACGACTTTGATGTTGTCGAATAGAGGGTATCAATTCCCGAGACGACTTTTGTTGGTGTCGAATCAAGGGTATTAATTCCCGAGACGACTTTTGGTGATGTCGAATCTAGGGTATCAATTCCCGATACGACTTTTGTTGGTGTCGAATCAAGGGTATCAATTCCCGAGATGACTTTTGTTGGTGTCGAATCAAGGGTATCAATTCCCAAGACGACTTGTTGGATAATTTGAATTATCCCGTTTTCTTAGTTTTTTTATTATTACTACTATATATTCTTTTACAGGTTTCTGAAAGATATGAAAAGTGGGCTATTTTTAAAGGTTGTGTTTCTTCTTACCACCGCTCCAACTGCGGGGAATGTTAGCCAGCTAGAATGTTATTGTGTTACCTTATTTATCTTATGTGATTGCTATAATCATGGATCATGTATATCCTTATACTGTATAAAGTCATTGTATCATTGAGATGGATCAAAGAATAATATCACATTTATACAACAATATTACCACCATATCATCTTACAGTTATTTGGCTCATTTTTTGTCAACTGGTCCTATTAAAACCATGGCCTAATGATTATAACTATTTGTTAATGTTTTCAGTTTTTACATAAGCTTATCAGATATATTAGACGTACGTATCACCGAAAAGCAAATCAAGTCTATAATAAAAAACACGACACACAAAATGTGCCACGGCGAAGCGCGGGTTACAGAATCTTGTTTGATACATTTTTAAAGAATTTTATATTTTTCATTTTAGGCGGGTCTATTTTATTTTAGTTCAAATTTTATAACAATTTAATATTAATTTGATCGCTAGACAATTGGCAAATTTGTTATTAATCTTACAATTTCGTATTAATTTGATGCCGACGCGGGTACCATGCTAGTTTATAAAAATCTAAAATCATATTGATGAAAAATAAGCTTTAGAAAGCTTATGAGTGCTTATTATTTATTAAATTGCTTATTAGAATTATATAATAAGTTTAGAGGGTAAGAAAATAAAATAAAATGATGTTAGAATAAGCCATAATCTTCAACTCCATTAATAATCTTCAATTAAATACTTATCTCTACTCTCTACTACTTATAAAGGAAAAACTCTAAAATCTTGAATGTTGAAAAATGAATTAATTATGGAATTGTTGAAAAATTAAATGCATAAAAGTTGGATATTAGTTATGGAACTGTTGAAAAACTAAATGCACATAAGTTTGATAAAATAAGAAATGTTGAAAAATTAAACCATAAACAATTGTATAAGTTACCGGGTCACGGGTTCTATCACCGGATTAATTCGGTCGAGTAACTTGGTCACGGGTTCCACCAACGGGTCAACCCGGTCGAGTCATCGGGTCACGGATCGACCATCGGACCAACCCGGGTGAGTCATCGGGTAAGGGGTTCGGCCATCGGGCCAATCTTTTCGAGTCACGGGTTCGACCATCGGTTAATCCGATCGAGTCACCGGGCCATGGGTTCGACAACCGGGTCAATCCTGTCGAGCCACTGGGTCAGTGGCTTCGACCACCGGGTCAATTCTATCGAGTCACGAGTTCAACCACCGGGACACGGGTTCGACCACCGAGTCAACCCGATCGAGTCAATGGGAACGGGCTCGCCTACCGGTTCAACCTGGCTGAGTCACCGGGTTACCGATTCGACTATCGGGTTAATTAATAAATCATTAACTATCTATCGCTATGCAATTATTGGCTCACGAGTTCGACCTTCGAATCAATTGGCATATCATTAATTATATGTCTTTAGGTAATTTCGCTGCTATGCGCGGGTAATCGTCTAGTTACAATGAAAGTGCTAAATCTAAATAAGCTAAAAAGCTTGTTAAAAAAACTAAACTATGCGGAGTAATACAAATGGAATTGTAAATAAAAGAGTGCCAGTTGCCCTAATTAGAGCCTGAACAAGGAATGTCGTTGTTGCTGCTGCTTCCGCAACTAAAAATGCCTGATTTACTTTCCTCTGTTGTTAGAACAAGTTAAAGCTCTAATTTGCTTGTAATCATAGGAACCCGTGCTCTAAACCTGTAACTGACGGGCGTTTTACTCTAACTCGTCTTGAACATGTCTGAAGTGGCGGTCGTTCCCTTGCTCTTTTTCCCAATTTCCAGGACCCATACATACTCGTTGCTTCCTCATTACCCATTTGCTTATACTTGATGGAGACAGATGTAGACCCAGAGTCGTCACTATAACATGTACTTTTAACTTCCGCATAAATATTGGATTGAGGAGCTTCATCGATCACTGAAGAAACTTCATCCATTTCCTTAGCTATGTGGATTGGCTCCTCAAAATTAATTTCGCAATATGGATTGTATCCATCTTCTTTAGCTAGCGGGTACAATGTAGGCAGCAGAGCCATGTCACTTCCGTTTTTGAATTGACGCTGAACCTCGTTGACAATATCTATATCCTCCTCAAATATCCTGGAAAGTGCCTCCATATCTAAGAGTTCATCCCGTACAGAGAGTGTAAAGGTGCTTCCACAGGGCAAGTTAAGTGGCTTAAATTCATGGTGAAGGCAAACGGGATGCGAATGGCATTTGCAGTTGATATACGCTACATAACAATCACGTTCGCAAATACTGCAATGAATTGTTCCATGAGAATGTTGGGAAACACCCATGCATTCTGTTGATCTAATTAGTGACCAACGAGCACGATGTTGGAAGCGTATCAAACTCACAAACGAGGCCTTGATGCTAACTTGAGATGCCATGTCAGGAGGAGAATGATTTGAAACTTTATGGTCTTTGGCTGATGAAAGAAGTATCGCTTCTTTGCACAGAAGTTCTTCATGAGGAAGGAGTGGTGTCCGGTTAAGGAGTGCATAACGGCGAGTAGCTATTGATCCCAATGGGAACCAATCAGCAACGGCAAAATTCACAGCCTCACCACAATTGAAACCGTGACTAAATCCAGCATGATATGCTCCTGGGAAGGTCACCACATATTCCCCAGGATTTTGGATAGCCCTGTAAACCGGAACGCCATTTTGTAGCAAAATATTAGGAGAAAAAATAGTTGTCTTACCTATTAGAACATCAAAAGCACCATCTTCCCCATGATCAGTTGACAAAACATCACGAGTATACACCTTCTGTCGAACAGCCTTTTCAAAATCTAGTGCAGCGTGACCAGGAACACCATACCATGTTTTTGAAGCTCCACAATGATGGTAATTAATGCTGTACAAGTAATGATCTTCTACATGCCAAGCAAACATGCTGAAAAGCATTCCTATGTAAAGCATTGGCTCTGTAACTCCCGGAATTTCTGTTTCTAGCAGACGCAAGACCGATCTGGATAATCTTGCAAATTTCTTCAAGTTCCAGTTGCTATTTCCAAGTTCGTCGGAGGAAGAAGATGAAAAGGCACTGCCATCAAGATCAGATGCATACTCCACGCTCTTAGTCTTTCCACAAGCTAATTCTTGCCAAAAGTCTTTTTCCATAAATGTAGCAGGAAGAGATCCAGAACTATAATATCTACGAGCAAAAACCTTGTTCGCCATTTCCTCATAATCACGAAAAGTATAACTTCTTCCTCTCTTGAAAAACTTAACTTTATCATGAGCATTCCACTCAGCAACACGAAGAGGCTGCACGTTAGTACTAAACTTAAAGCCAGGTTTCTCGGGCATCAAAACCATGCCAGCAGGGACAGAAGCAGTTAAAGGCGAAACAATTTTGCATATACCACAAGTAGAAGCTTCTGGAGCAATTTTCTGTAAATACGCCAGTGGATCCTCAAACTCATCCTTACTCGGATAATAAACCGGACACTCGGGTATCTTATTCATCCAATCAACCTTTTCCCTCACAACGCTATCTCTTCCATTAACAACAACACCAGAATCTTTACTCCCTAATGAACTCAAACCGTAGATACTACTCAGACTCTTCATCTTCATCACATTCGCCTTTTCGTTAATCTTTAAAGATTCTAAGTTTGCGATGAAATCAAAAACCCTAACACAAGAATCGTATTGGAAATCCAATTTATCGCTATATTTATAGACACCCGAACCGACATAAAGCATAATTTATTTGCCTAAAATAAATAAACTAACAAATTAAAGGAAACACAAATTTTTAGGAAATCTTAAAAAGGAAACTAAAATATTGTATGTATTTTTCAACCGAATGCCATAGATTTTATTAGAGTTTTTTTTATCAAATGGTTGTCTTTTCAAAACATAATTATCAATGTATGGCATTTTCAAAAATATTTACTATTGTATGATAAGATGATATTTTCCATTCTCATTCACTTTTAGTTATCTGTTGTACAAATATTTTTCGTCCTCTTTTTAACCCATATAATCACATGTATACTAATAAAACGTCGATGAGCAAAACCTTCGCTATGTTCAACATATTTAAGGTTAACACATTATGCTAAAATATGTTGTACATAACTGGATCCAACCAAATTTGTCAAATCAAACTCAACCAAATATAGTTATATCTTTTAGTATAATTATATATATAAAAAGTAAATACTCTTTACTTCTTAGTATAAATATAAGATTTTTATGCTAAAGTATGATATAATTAAATAAATAACTAACTAAAAGTATGTAATATAAGTTACTCGATTCGGTTTTTGGCTCAACTTAATCTAATTTAAAATCGATTTTCAATTTTATACAGATTTTTTAATCAAACAACCTGATAACCGAATCAATGACCAACCTATGCATGATTTAAGGACAAAAACAGAAACATCAACTACGTAAAAAAGACCACTTCAAATTACGAGTTTGTTAAGAAGAAAATCAAATCAAGATGTAACAAAAATACAATACGCACTAGTTAGACACAGGAAATCGTTTTATACAGCAAGATAATCGTACAATGGAGTTTCGAAAATAAAAATTTCAGTAACAACTAACAAGCATTATAAAAACATAAATTCTAGAGAACCACTATGTAATTAAATTACTAATAATCTCTAACTATAATTAATAAACATAAAATAAAAATTTGTACTTTTAAAATGATGTTTTTTGCTTTTGAGAAAAAGGGAACGAGCGGTTAACACTTTTATTGTTGGTTTACAATTTTTCTTAATTTATCTTTAATGTTAAATTAAAAAATTAGATATATCAATTAAATTTTGTAAGTCAAGCAATACAAAGGAAAATACTTTTGAGCATACCATGATATGGTAATTATTTTTTAAAACAACAATTAGTTTGTAAAACACTCGATTTTATTAATCTAATTTATAAAACAGTTTATATAATACTAAATAGTAATAAATTTATAGAAAAAATATTTTATTTTTGTGATTTGTTTTTATAAAAAAAACCATAAATTAAAAAAAAAAATTAAAAAATTAAAATATATTGTATAAAAAAATTAACATAATGTATTAATTTTTATGGTGGCGGAGTAGAGGCTAACTCACGTTGTCATCCTATTCCCTTCAACTCGTGTGTCATATTCTATTTAAAACATAGATATCCGTTAGGTTTTGTTTGTTTCAAAATTTTGAAATTTCATATCTAAATTCTAATAAATTAAAATTCTTGAGAATAAAAATTTTTGAAATTTAAAATGCTTACGGTATGTTTGATTGGCAGAAATTAATAATATTATGAAATCTTAAATTTAGGTCGAACCAATTAACACAATAAATAAAATTAATATAAATTTTCTATTTAAAGAGGTAAAAATCAAACTCTCACATTTTATATAAATTTTATAAAAAAAACTTATATAAATCTTATAAAAGGTTTGTATATATTTTGTAAAAACATTTTACAAATCTTATACAAAATTTATATAATTTTATAAAAAAATTATATTCATTTAATGAAAAATTTATATAAATTTTATAAAAAATAAAAATATATTTCATAAAAAATATATAAATTTTATAAAGTTTTTATGTAAATCTATTCACACCAGGAACCCCAAAATATGCATGCCAAATCCACAATTTCTGATCTGCAATAGCTTCTAAAATAACAGTTGGGTATTTATGACCAGTCCTTTTAAACTGCCCTTGTAACGCCTTTGGGCAGTTTTTCCACTCCCAATGCATACAATCGATACTCCCGAGCATTCCCGGGAGTCCATGTTTTTGTTCGTGCAACGCATATGTATTTTCAATATCATTTGCAGTTGGACGTCTTAAATACTCTTTTTTATATAACACCCAAATGCACTTACAAAAATGATATAAACATTCCCGTGAAGTACGTTCAGCAATTTGTAAATATACATCAAATGCATCAGGTGTAGTGCCGTACGCCAATTGGCGTATGGCGGATGTGATCTTTAAAACAATACTAATACTCTTACGACCGATCGAATCAATGGTTTGCTTAAAATAACTAAAGTACTCAGGCATAGGCTCAACTTCATAATCTAAAATACCGTTAAGTATTCTATCAAAAAGTGTAGAGCTCTTACGATACATGCGACGAAAACGTTCTTCTGGATATTTAGGTTCGTATTCGTCGTCCCAAAGTAATCATCGAGTAGCCTTTCTTCCGCTAATTCACGTTCACGATAAATGTATGTCCTCCTCCTCTTTCGACCATCACGCGAACCACCGGATCCTTGGGATTGGTCACACAAACTCAAATAATGTTGATACGATTCATGATCGCGCATAAATCAATCATATTCGGGTTGAAAGAAAGCATCATAATGCTCGTATGTATCGATTCCGTCGAAATCGATAGCATTATTTGGATCCATTTTTTTTTTGAGAAATGAGAGTTAGAAATATATATGAAAGTGTGTGTGAAGTTTGGTAATATAAGGGGGTATTTATAGGTTTTTTAAAAGGGTAAAAATGGAATTTAGGGGTTTTTTTTTAAAAAAAGGCACCAACGGATATATTACCGTTATTTAAAAAAAAAAAATTAAACTCCACCGCGAGAGCTGGTGGGTATGGCGCAGGGACCATGGCGCAGACCCTCGGAGCCCTGCGCCGTTGATATTTGCTGCGCCGTGGCTATGGCGCCACGCCATATGCCTGGATTCCCCCGGCTCTTAAGAATAACCAGTATGTGAGTGTTATGAACAGTAAGTGGTTTTTTTTAATATTTTCCTAAATTGTTTATTGATATATCTCGATTGTTTTGGCTTGACATGGTGTTTAGATAGATCTCGATTGTTTATTATAACTTATAATAGTTTAGGAAGAGTATTATGTAAATGTTATGAACAGTAATTTGATTTCATCTTCAGTTTGGGCCGAAATTTCTTGGCTATGATGATGAATGTTTCAGCTGAGCCTATTTAACCACGACCGTTGCCCTTGGGTCTGTGATGGATTGGTAACGGCCGGGTAACCAGAGAACCAACCGAAGTTTTTTTGTGTGCCATTAACAGTAGCTTTGCCGCTTATTGTTAGGCCGGTTGCCCCCTTCTTTGACGGGTTGGTGGCGTGTGTCGATAGCTATTGTCTTCATGTTTGTTGAATACTTGGTTAACGAGATTGGTTGGCTATGATGATAAGTAACGTATCTGGATAAAGTTGAGGCCGCATGTTGGTTTTAATCTTGAACTTAGTATTAGAATTAAATAAGTTAGTTTGAATGGGTATTATATCTGACCAAGTATGTGAACTATTAAGGGTCATGTGCCTATTATTTAGGAGAGTCATGGGAGTATTCTACTCCTTAAATGAAGTCCACGTTTGATGTATTCATATGGCTATATAAGCCTTTCTGTAACTTCAATAAAAAAAAGCATTAGCAGCTCTTGTTGAATATATAAACAGCAAGTTTACTTTGCAGCAAGTTTTGAATCTACATTTGGTATCAGAGCTGAGGTCGATCGAAGGCGGGTTTGAGAGTCGGTTTCAGAAAAGGGTGTAGCCCTTCGCTCAAGGGCTGACATAGCAAGGAACCGAGTGAGCAGGCAAGAAAGAAAGGGCCGACTACAACCCTATGCAATCAGGTCGAGTAGAAGAAAGAAGGAGCACGTTGTCAAATGGTAGCAAACAAAAAAAGATGAAAGCAAGCAACAACTTTTGATCGCAGCGGGTGACCAAAAGAACGCAACAAGAGAACGCAACAAGAAGTATAGCAAGGAGCACTTTCTCAAAGAAGGAAGCGAGCAAGAAGCAAGAATCATCAGCAAGAGGAAAAAAAGGGCAGCATGTTTTCGCAAGTTAGCAGGTTGTCGCGTAGCCTGTAGCAAGTAGCAGGCAACAAAACCGTAACAAGTAGCAAGCAAGAAGGTTGCCACACTGTCTGTAGCAAGTAGCAGGCGAGGCAACAAAAGCAAGTTGAATGTTTTATGTTTATAGCAAGTAGCAAGCAAGAAAATAGTCGACAAGCAAGGGTCGATAAGGAAGGATCGACAAGCAAGGGTCGATAAGAAAGAGTCGACAAGAAAGGGTCGGCAAGCAAGAGTCGACAAGCAAGGGTCGACAAGCAAGATTCGACAAGCAAGGGTCGACAAGCAAGGATCGACAAGCAAGGGTCGATAAGCAAGAGTCGACAAGAAAGGTTCGGCAAGCAAGAGTCGACAAGCAAGGGTCGACAAGCAAGATTCGAATAGCAAGAATCAATTAGCATGTAGCAAGAACGAGAAAGACATTAAGTAGAAAAGAGTGGCGAGCAGCAAGGGCAAGAAAGACGAGCAGAAAGCACGAGAAGAAAAGATTGATCGTGGCAGGAAAGTGAGTTCCAACGTGAGACGGAGATGACCGTGGAACTGAGAAAGAGACCGTGTTCGTGATTATGAACGTTAGGGTGGAGACTGTGAAAGATTCAAGATTAAGGGGGCAAAGCATCTTGGTGGGGTAGCCTGTTACAGCTGCAGCCATGGCGTGTGTGTCCGTACTTTCTTCCATTGTACTTAATCTAAGCCTACTTTCCCTGTTCATAACACTCACACACTGTGAACGCTAATCTATAATAAGTTATAATGGTGGTTGCCTTATCTGAGCCTGCCTTTTTACGAGATGCTACAGTAACCTTCCTTTATTGTTTTATCTATTATTTATGACGTTGGTGGCGGCTGCCTGTGTTGTGACCATTTTGGTGGGCTCCATTTACTTAGATAAAAGGTACAATGTCAAGGAGCAGGCTGTATGTGTTTGTGGCGTACGGGTTACAACACAGGTAGCCTGCCCACGACAAAATGACAGGTTAGTTTGATTTTTTGTTTTATATGCATAAGGATTAATGACAGCAAGAGCGCCCATGGAAAAATGACAGGTTAGTTCTATTTTTTGTTTTCCACATAGTAACAGAAAAGCCGAAGAAAATAGAGACTGATGTGCATTTTTTATCCAAATGTTCGCCCAAAATTGATTTTAATTGGATGCGAGTTCCATTTTAAAGTGACCTGGTAGTTTGTATCTTTTTGGCAGATTCAGGTTGCATTTATCTACATGCTTTTTGGAGATAGAAATTTTGAAGGAATTGACAGAAAAAGTAGGTAATGGCGAGCCTTTTTTCTTAAAGTACCAGCCCAAACTACGGTATATTTTCTCTACTTCGTGTTATTTGTTGTATTATGTGCCAAATTTAATGGAAAAAGATCATTTATTCATTGTTTTTAGATTTCAGATTTTCATTAACATGAACGGTTGTACGGGAACCTATTGGATGAAGCTATTGATCAGTGAGTGAGCGCATCTTTCGGTATGCAAAACTGCTCACTGTTACGTTTTTCTTAAAAATTACAGTAGATATTAGCCATTATGGTTTGCGACATACGAAATTTTAGACCATCAGATTTTCCTCTACCGTCCTCTGTTATGCCAACGCAAATACGTGTCTCATTTGCTGCACATGTCTATTTTAGAGAATTTTTTTGGACAGTCATGCTGTTACATATAAGCTAATCCAAACGTCCCATTAACTTGCAATATGTCTAATTTTTTATCTTCGACAAGTAAAACGGTAACTTGGACATATTTTTTGATGTATTTAAGTTGATCCAGAAGTGAATTGAGGTCAGAAAATTATGTACTTTTTCTTCCTCAGAAAAAAAGGATGGCATTAAACACATGGCTTCTTGGCTCTTTTTCACGTCGACATAGCTGTTTTCTATATTGTAGTTTTGCATATAAATTATAAACACATAAACATCTAAGAGCCATATAATTCAAGTTCACAAGTCATCAAGAAATGTCACAAAATGGGTGTCACTCGAGATGATGGACACCTTTCTTTTAGAAGATTAGAAGGTCTTTGAGAACAGGTAATTTTCAACCAAAACGCATTCTCTTGCAATTTGAGTAATTGTGCGTTGTCTCGGCTATTTTTCCGTACGTGTGCATTTTTTCATGATAATAATGATAAGAGTTTAACTTAAAAATAGCATGTGTTTTAGGCTTGGTGATTGCAGCTTGCCACTGCCGAGAAACCTACTATCCTTTTACGATATACGGCTCGGGTATTCTGTCTTGAATGTCCGATTGTGACTATGTCTGTAAGTTTTCGGTGCGCTTAGTTTAGTTACATATTCCATAGATAATCAAGTAATTTTTTTACCTTTTAATTTGCTCGGATATTGATTCTAAGATGTAGATTCTATAAAACTAACTGGAGCAAAAGCTAAAGGTAACGCTTATATAATACGCTACATCAAGTAGCTTTTAAATTTAGTAGCTTATAGGAGCTTATCCTATTATTATATCTCATAATATTTATTAGCCAAACATATTAACAGAATTAATACCTTACTTCTATTGGGACCTAACCTTAATCTACCTTAACTAATAAGCCAATAAATTTATTCTCATTTTCCTCTTGCAGGTCCATGAGATGAAGAAGAGCCAACTATGAACTAGAGTAAGTGAACGGGCTCGAATATACTTGATTGTTTATGCAGCTTTTTAGATGTTGTATTCAGATCGACAGCAGGCCGTGATCGTTAATTGAAATAGAATGCGTCGTATCAAAGCAGGGCGTGGAATTGAAGAGGATGCCGTGGTAAGTAATATGGTGCAAATTGTTTTCACGCGTCCTCTTTAATTTCTCGTCGTTCTTTGTGCACGTCTATTGTTTTGCGAACATTGGTTTTTTGTCAGTCTGAAAATGAAGTACTGCAATATGTACATGTCGTGCAAGAGAACATGTTGTAGTATACAACCCCATAAAAAGTACACGGGTTGAAACATAACCTAAAACGACCTGTCTATGGGAAATGTTTCTAGACTGTCCACTTTTTTTGTCTTTACAGTAAGATTGGAAACATTGTAAAATGATCAGTGAATAATCCACTTTATAAATTGTCAGGTCTTCAGGAACATGGCTGGGAATACCAAGTAGATAAACAATGTTGAAATAATCAACACTAGATGAGAAGTGTTGTAGCATTTGATTAGATTGTTTAATGAGAGTATAATGAAATCACGGGACACTTCATATGCTTTCGTTAGTCTACATTGTTTTGGATATTTTTGCTTTTGTCAACTACTAGGTAGGTATTGAAACTATGTAAATCATTCATATGGATGTATCTTATTTATTTACATATAAGAAATGAAGGAAATACATCTCATCAATACAATACACGCTAAAACTCGTCGCACCGCAGCGGAGCGCGGGTATGCCGACCTTGTTTGTATAAAGTAGTAGAAAACAAGGAAAGCTACTATAGTATATGAGTTTATCTTTGACAATGATGCTAAAACCTGGTTACTTATGAGAGATATTAGTGATAATTATGCCTCCAAAATTATTAGCTTAAATTTAATATTAGAAGAAAATGTGCTTTAAATGTTTGTATCATTTTCATTATAACATAGAGTACTTGAAATGTCTATTAATACATGTTTAAAGTGTTGTAAATTTCTCATACATACATTTTACCTGTATGTGAAATTAGTTGAGAAAATATGATTGTCATGAATTCCCTTCATGTTGCATTGCTATGAAATTAATATGTAGATAATTCAATATACTTTTTTTCTCTTCATGTCCATGTGACGTGTTACCGGAAAGAAACAACAGAAATCTTTTGCAAGTATAGATAAGCTGTTATATAATGAAAATTTGGATACGATAATAGTTGTGAAAAACAGAATTACGGAGTAGTCTGATATATTCGTTAGTGGAAAATGTTCATAGGTTAATTGTAATATGGTTTTTTAACGTACATTTGAAGTTTGGTAAAAAGAAATTGATAATTGCAAAACAAAAGCTGTGACCAAATAATGAATGCGATTTTTTGTTTAATATATTTCAGAAGGCAGAATGATATTGCGACTACGAAGTGGATACTCAGATTCGATGAAGAAGAAGATTGAGCAAACACGTGTGCGAATGAGCTAAATACAACATGTATTTTTACGACTACGTGTTCATGAAACCAAAGTAATATTTTACTATATTTCCAATTCAAGAGTTACGTGTCATGAATTGTTAATGCGATCGGTCCGACTAAAATGCTACAAATGTTGCTGCATGTATACCTTTTGCTTAGGTATTTGTAAAAATTATGTATAAGAGCAAAGCTTTTCATATTTACATTTATAATCACCACATACGAGGATAATTTTTCTTGCTTGAAACTTTGTAAGAGTTTGAAGCCTTAATACAGAAGCTTGCATAAGAGAAGTCAAAGTGCAGAACTATTGGTGACATGACAAAGTCACGAGGTGGTGTTGTTTTGTGTGACTTACGTTTGCAAATGAGAAAAGTTAGAATCATCAAAATTTCGTTTCTATGTGTTAACCCATGGCGACCGCCAAATCATAAGGATGTGGTTGTAATGCAATCCATTGCTCCACTACGCTGATTAGAAAAAGCCAATGCAGACCTCAAAGTGGTTATTATATTGTTAGCCAGCTAGAATATTATTATGTTACCTTATTTATCTTATGCGATTGCTATAATGATGGATCAATGTATATCCTTGTAGCTATATAAAGTCATTGTATCATTGAGATAAATCCAGGAATAATATCACACTTATAGAACAATATTACCACCATATCATCTTACATGGTATCAGACCTCATGGTCGATCCTTAAAACAAACCCTAAAACCCTCTCCTTTCTTTTACCTATTTTACCATCTCCCTCCTCCTAAAAAAACTGAGTTTCACCATTCTCCATGATCTTCATCAGATCAATGGTTTCCGCTGATGTTGAATACATATGCTTTGTGGGTGGCCTACTTTGTGCCACAACTGACCATCGCGAAGGTGATGGTGTTTATGGTGGAATACATGATGGTGGTAGTATGTTTTTTAATCAAAATTATGATTTATAAGACTTTCGTTATGTTTTTATTTAATTATTTTTTGTTTTATTTTAATCGTTTATTTTTTTATGTTGTCGAATCTAGGGATAAATTCCCGAGACGACTTTGATGTTGTCGAATCAAGGGTATCAATTCCCGAGACGACTTTTGTTGGTGTCGAATCAAGGGTATTAATTCCCGAGACGACTTTTGGTGGTGTCGAATCTAGGGTATCAATTCCCGAGACGACTTTTGTTGGTGTCGAATCAAGGGTATCAATTCCCGAGATGACTTTTGTTGGTGTCGAATCAAGGGTATCAATTCCCAAGATGACTTGTTGGATAATTTGAATTATCCCGTTTTCTTAGTTTTTTTATTATTACTACTATATATTCTTTTACAGGTTTCTGAAAGATATGAAAAGTGGGCTATTTTTAAAGATGGTGTTTCTTCTTACCACCGCTCCAACTGCGGGGAATGTTAGCCAGCTAGAATGTTATTGTGTTACCTTATTTATCTTATGTGATTGCTATAATCATGGATCATGTATATCCTTATACTGTATAAAGTCATTGTATCATTGAGATGGATCAAAGAATAATATCACATTTATACAACAATATTACCACCATATCATCTTACAGTTATTTGGCTCATTTTTTGTCAACTGGTCCTATTAAAACCATGGCCTAATGATTATAACTATTTGTTAATGTTTTCAGTTTTTACATAAGCTTATCAGATATATTAGACGTACGTATCACCGAAAACCAAATCAAGTCTATAATAAAAAACACGACACACAAAATGTGCCGCGGCGAAGCGCGGGTTACCGAATCTTGTTTGATACATTTTTAAAGAATTTTATATTTTTCATTTTAGGCGGGTCTATTTTATTTTAGTTCAAATTTTATAACAATTTAATATTAATTTGATCGCTAGACAATTGGCAAATTTGTTATTAATCTTACAATTTCCTATTAATTTGATGCCGACGCGGGTACCATGCTAGTTTATACAAATCTAAAATCATATTGATGAAAAATAAGCTCCGAATAAATAAGCTTTAGAAAGCTTATGAGTGCTTATTATTTATTAAATTGCTTATTAGAATTATATAATAAGTTTAGAGGGTAAGAAAATAAAATAAAATGATGTTAGAATAAGCCATAATCTTCAACTCCATTAATAATCTTCAATTAAATACTTATTACAATGAAAGTGCTAAATCTAAATAAGCTAAAAAGCTTGTTAAAAAAACTAAACTATGCGGAGTAATACAAATGGAATTGTAAATAAAAGAGTGCCAGTTGCCCTAATTAGAGGCCTGAACAAGGAATGTCGTTGTTGCTGCTGCTTCCGCAACTAAAAATGCCTGATTTACTTTCCTCTGTTGTTAGAACAAGTTAAAGCTCTAATTTGCTTGTAATCATAGGAACCCGTGCTCTAAACCTGTAACTGACGGGCGTTTTACTCTAACTCGTCTTGAACATGTCTGAAGTGGCGGTCGTTCCCTTGCTCTTTTTCCCAATTTCCAGGACCCATACATACTCGTTGCCTATGATGCACGGAATCGCCATTTAGGGTGGCGTGCCCGTTTGGGATCGGCTCGGGAGCGGATTCGCCTGCGAATCGGCAGCGAACCGTTTCTTGACCGAATCCCATTACAGCGAAACGTTTATTGACCGAATCGGGAGGCGTTTCGGTTTTCTAAGCCCGTATCCAAACCGTATCTGCTTTTTTTAGGGTTTTTATGGGTTGATTTTTGAAGTTTTGTAGAAAAGAAATTATGGTTGAGATGGAGAAGACGATGCATTAAAGAAGAAGATGATGAGCTGTACAATTAAAATATAGGAGTAGCATTTATTATTTAGACAGTTTTTGTTTTGTCTTGGAATGGTGATCACGTGATTGTAGATGATGTGTCTATTTTTTACTTGACCAAATATTCCATATTCAATGTTAAATATTTGATATTACATATTCAATTTATGTATATATACAAAAATTAGCAGTAGATAAATTTTTCAGTCATGGTAATTTGTTTTTATAGTATTAATTTTTTTTATAATTACATGTAAGTTTGCTTATTTTATATTTTAAAAGCCTATATATAAATTAGATATCTTTTAGTTTGTAAATAATACTATTTTATCTCTATTTTATAGTAGTTGCTAAAAATTTGGGTTTAGAGTTTGTCTACCTTTTACTAGATAAGCAGGAGTTTGAAAATAATTTGATTATCTAATTGTTAATTTTCTTTTGGAGATGTATTTTGAAGTTTAGAATTTACATCAATAAATATTTATTTTGAATTTTCTATAATATATTTATTTTTTATATTGCCGTATCCATGCCGTTCCCGTATCTTGATTTTTTTATTTTTGCCGTTTCTCGTTCCCGTATCGTTCCCGTATCCCCGTTCCGTTCCCGTTTCGGTGCTACATAGCTCGTTGCTTCCTCATTACCCATTTGCTTATACTTGATGGAGACAGATGTAGACCCAGAGTCGTCACTATAACATGTACTTTTAACTTCCGCATAGATATTGGATTGAGGAGCTTCATCGATCACTGAAGAAACTTCATCCATTTCCTTCGCTATGTGGATTGGCTCTTCAAAATCAATTTCGCAATATGGATTGTATCCATCTTCTTTAGCTAGCGGGTACAATGTAGGCAGTAGAGCCATGTCACTTCCATTTTTGAATTGACGCTGAACCTCGTTGACAACATCTATATCCTCCTCAAATATCCTGGAAAGTGCCTCCATATCTAAGAGTTCATCCCTTACAGAGAGTGTAAAGTTGCGTCCACAGGGCAAGTCAAGTGGCTTAAATTCATGGTGAAGGCAAACGGGATGCGAATGGCAGTTGCAGTTGATGTACGCTACATAACAATCACGTTCGCAAATACTGCAATGAATTGTTCCATGAGAATGTTGGGAAACACCCATGCATTCTGTTGATCTAATTAGTGACCAACGAGCACGATGTTGGAAGCGTATCAAACTCACAAACGAGGCCTTGATGCTAACTTGAGATGCCATGTCAGGAGGAGAATGATTTGAAACTTTATGGTCTTTGGCTGATGAAAGAAGTATCGCTTCTTTGCACAGAAGTTCTTCATGAGGAAGGAGTGGTGTCCGGTTAAGGAGTGCATAACGGCGAGTAGCTATTGATCCCAATGGGAACCAATCAGCAACGGCAAAATTCACAGCCTCACCACAATTGAAACCGTGACTAAATCCAGCATGATATGCTCCTGGGAAGGTCACCACATATTCCCCAGGATTTTGGATAGCCCTGTAAACCGGAACTCCATTTTGTAGCAAAATATTAGGAGAAAAAATAGTTGTCTTACCTATTAGAACATCAAAAGCACCATCTTCCCCATGATCAGTTGACAAAACATCACGAGTATACACCTTCTGTCGAACAGCCTTTTCAAAATCTAGTGCAGCGTGACCAGGAACACCATACCATGTTTTTGAAGCTCCACAATGATGGTAATTAATGCTGTACAAGTAATGATCTTCTACATGCCAAGCAAACATGCTGAAAAGCATTCCTATGTAAAGCATTGGCTCTGTAACTCCCGGAATTTCTGTTTCTAGCAGACGCAAGACCGATCTGGATAATCTTGCAAATTTCTTCAAGTTCCAGTTGCTATTTCCAAGTTGGTCGGAGGAAGAAGATGAAAAGGCACTGCCATCAAGATCAGATGCATACTCCACGCTCTTAGTCTTTCCACAAGCTAATTCTTGCCAAAAGTCTTTTTCCATAAATGTAGCAGGAAGAGATCCAGAACTATAATATCTACGAGCAAAAACCTTGTTCGCCATTTCCTCATAATCACGAAAAGTATAACTTCTTCCTCTCTTGAAAAACTTAACTTTATCATGAGCATTCCACTCAGCAACACGAAGAGGCTGCACGTTAGTACTAAACTTAAAGCCAGGTTTCTCGGTCATCAAAACCATGCCAGCAGGGACAGAAGCAGTTAAAGGCGAAACAATTTTGCATATACCACAAGTAGAAGCTTCTGGAGCAATTTTCTGTAAATACGCCAGTGGATCCTCAAACTCATCCTTACTCGGATAATAAACCGGACACTCGGGTATCTTATTCATCCAATCAACCTTTTCCCTCACAACGCTATCTCTTCCATTAACAACAACACCAGAATCTTTACTCCCTAATGAACTCAAACCGTAGATACTACTCAGACTCTTCATCTTCATCACATTCGCCTTTTCGTTAATCTTTAAAGATTCTAAGTTTGCGATGAAATCAAAAACCCTAACACAAGAATCGTATTGGAAATCCAATTTATCGCTATATTTATAGACACCCGAACCGACATAAAGCATAATTTATTTGCCTAAAATAAATAAACCAACAAATTAAAGGAAACATAAATTTTTAGGAAATCTTAAAAAGGAAACTAAAATATTGTATGTATTTTTCAACCTAGATTTTATTAATCTAATTTATAAAACAGTTTATATAATACTAAATAGTAATACATTTATAGAAAAAATATTTTCTTTTTATGATTTGTTTTTATAATAAAAACCATATATTAAAAAAAATAATAAATTAAAAAATTAAAATATATTGTATAAAAAAATTAACATAATGTATTAATTTTTATGCTGGACGGAATAGAGGCTAATTCACACGTGAGTTGTCAACCTATCCCCTTCAACTCGTGTGCCATATTCTATTTAAAACATAGATATCCGTTAGGTTCTGTTTGTTTCAAAATTTTAAAATTTCATATCTAAATTCTAATAAATTAAAATTCTTGTGAATTAAAATTTTTGAAATTTAAAATGCTTACGTATCTTTGGTTGACAGAAATTAATAATATTATGAAATCTTGAATTTGGGTCGAACCAATTAACATAATAAATAAAATTAATATAAATTTTCTATTTAAACGGGTAAAAATCAAACTTTCACATTTTATATAAATTTTATAAAAAAAATTATATAAATCTTACAAAAAGTTTGTATATATTTGTAAAAACATTTTACAAATCTTATACAAAATTTATATAATTTTATAAAAATTATATTAATTTAATAAACAATTTATATAAAGTTTATAAAAAATAAAAATATATTTTATAAAAAATTATATAAATTTTATAAAAGATTATATAAATTGTATAAATTTTTTATGTAAATCTATTTTTCTTGTTTATACGAGTGTAAACCGAATAATATTTTTATACAAATCTTCTAAAAAAATTTACTTTTCTATTTAAATGAGTAAACTTAGAATTTTTTATATAAATTTTATAAAAATTTAATTAGTTTTTTAATAAAATTTATAGAATTTTTTATATAACTTCGATTTTTTATATTTAAACGACTAAAATCCAATAAATATTTTTTAAATATCTTTTTGAAATTCATAAAACGATTAAAAATCAAAATTTTCATCTTTTATACAAATTTCTTACAAAAAATTTTATATATTTTATTTTTCTATTTAGAGGAGGAAAAACCGAATAAACAATTTTTATATAAACTTTTTAAAATTTTACAAATTTTTTATTTAAATGAGTAAAAACCCGATCAAAAAACTACTATAAAAAAGTTTATAAAAATAATTGTCAAGCTAAAATTCTTCACTTTTTAGAGGAATTTGAATTCCCTCCCTTTTGATAATTCGGGGAATTCTAATTTCTTCTTTTGTCATATCAAACGTAATATTTGATCAAAATTAAAATATAAATACCATGAATATCCTCAAATATCCTTCAATATCCTCTAACCAAGCGGCCCCTTAGTATAAAAAATTACCATATTTTACTTAGAAATACACATAAACTTCTTCATAAATACCAATTTTCATCAAACAAATTACATATATTTAACACAAAACAAATAATAACCTACGTCTTATTCAGTTTCACATAGCATCGATGAAATTAATACTTTGGTTAAAAGAAAGTAATTCACGAAGAAAGCGTTCGTTAAAAAGCGATGATAGAGTTAGCCACGATATTTGAAAATGCTTTCATAGTCAAGAAGAATAGAGGACGCCATACAAGAAATGCAATAAAATTTCGGAAATAATTCGTGCTTTGATCAACACTTTCTAAAAGAAAAATCTGAAATAGATTACGAAATGCATATCACTTTATTTCGAAAGGCATCTAAAATTGAACGACAAATATAAAATAAATTTGTTTGATTCCATGAAAAATACGATTAGAAAGCTTAGGCTGGTGGGAATAGTGGTGTTAAACTCATCATCCACCTCAACGCCACATCATATTTCTCCCTCCTCTCACTAGCTCACAAAAAACTCGTATTTTACTATAATCAAGAAAAAACCGACCTCCACCTTATACTCACTTTATATAAAAATATACCCCACTAAAATGACTCACACAATCATAACCCTATTAAAATAATAATAAAAATGTATATAACAAAGCACATCAATGGTGAGTTTCTCACCCTTTGGTAATACTAATGCCATAACCCAACTATGGGTTTTAACTGGGGGAGTAGTAACCTACGCCTGGCTTTTTGCTGTGTGGTAACTCAACGCCAAACTCACCAACCATTCCCACCAACCTTATGTTATAACTTTAGTAGTTGTATTGTTTTACTTTTATGGTAGCCACAAAATATCGAGTCAAACAAGAATGCTCGGTCATAGGTTTATTATGTATCATTTATTAGAACATTGTAATAGGTAGTAGGATAGTCAAGAATCATAGGCTTAAAGTTAAGCTACAAAGTCCATGTATAAAGACCTAAAGCCCAACCATTCTCTCTAACTTCTCTCTACTTTCTCTCTCTAAACCTTCATCTCTTTTTATCTATTTTCTATCTATATTTCATCTATTTTCTATAAATCAACCATGGTGAAGTGAGCATCATATAGGAACAACAATTGATATCATTCGCCACAGGCAGATTAGTGATTGGTTTGTGGTATTTTTATTGTTTTCGAGGGTTTTTAAAGTTTTTATAATTCATACGAATTTTTTTAGGCTAGGATTTGAAAAAGTTTTATTATTTCTAGTTTATTTCATCTTGAATAACCTACATGTTTGTGACCTTAATTTTCATTCATAATCATCATCTTTTTAAGGCTTTTTTTTATCAAAAATTAGGTTTTGTACTATTTTCTTGATATAAAACTTTTCGGCTTAAAAATGAAAAAGGTTACGTTTTATGGTTCCTATGATGCTATAAATCGAGGAAGTACAAATCGTTTTGTTGGAAAATCGAGAAATCGTTGCCTTTTTCGAGATTGTCGCCTTATTGCCTAATTTCGTAATTTTTCCAAATATTCTGAAATAGTAAACCCTAATTATTCCGAGTTGGTGAAATTTTTTATTCTGAGATAGTATACTACTACATATTCCGAGATCGTGTATTAAAATATTCCGAGATCGTGCATAAACAATATTCCGAGATAGTATACTATAACATATTCCGAGATCGTGTATTTGCAATATTCCGAGATCGTGCATAAGCAATATTCTGAGATATTATACTACAACTTATTCCGAGATCCTGAAAAAATATTCCGAGATCATGATTTAGCCAATTTTTGTTCGATTTGTTTTAGACTTAGCCACCGTCTAGACTTGTAAAACCCGCTTTAAAAACCCTAAAACACTTATTACATGAAATTACGTATAAATTAAAACTTTACGATTATTTAATATACGACACACGACACGAACAATTAACATGATAATTACGTATATTAAATAAACACGATAAGTAATTACGTATACTAATATTGTATTTACATATAATGTGTATTAAGCTATCCAAGAAATTAAAACGCGGCATTGGAAAAACACGAACACGCGCAAGTGTTTGAAATTAAACACGAAAGTAGAACAACCAAAATGATTGTGTGTTGGTTAGGGGCGGTTAAGGGCCCAAAAGAATAAGACATGGACCAAGGCCTATTGATTGAGCCCATATGTATCCAAGACCGACTAAAACAATAAAACACGGGGGGGGGGGGGGGGGGGGGGGGTATTTAGTAACGTAGGCAATCTCAGAAAACCCTAAAAACAAGAAAAGAAATGATCGCCTCCTTCCCTCTATTGTCTACCGTCGACTTCTCAACACCAAAGAACAAGAATAACGTGGGTTTAATCTAGAAATTAAAGGGTTTGTGTTCGTGTTCAAATCCCTAAACCATGACACACATACGGTATCTCCTAAACCCTAATCTTTCTTTTAGTATTTTTCTTTCCACCATGAATTGATGAACTGTATGAAAATCAAGGATTTAAAACATGTTAAATAAAAGTTATAAACATTAGAACCGGTTTTGGCTTGTTTGGTTTTCGGTTGTCACGTAAACCGAGAGTCAAGGGGACTCTCGGTGTGGTTGATGTCTCGGCCAGCTGCACCCATACATAGGGCGGTGGCAGCTTTATGTGGTCAGTCGCAAATCACAGACCCCAAACAGGGGGTGGTGCTTGAGATCAGTGGCAACCGAGAGTCATTAGACTCTAGGTGGGTAGTCTATACGCAGCAGGGGTAACACAAGACCCGACAGTGGGAACCCTGGCAAGGCCAGTGGATAGAATGGGTAAGCAGTGGCTTAAAGCCACCGTCGGTAGCAATAAAGCCACAGCCTGAGGTTGTGGCAGTTGGGGTGTTTGGTTTAGGGTTTAAGGAGCCATAAAGGGGTGTTTGGCTAAGTTTTGCTAAAACATGTCATGTATGTTTTATTAATTAATTTATGTAAAATCTATACATGGTTAAATTAATTAATTAATAACCAAGACTTATGATGTATTTTATTTAAATAAAAACCATGCTAAAATATACGTCCATTTTATTTAAATAAACTTTAAGATAAAATAATTATTAACATAATTATTCATGTATAGTTAATTAATTAAGAAAGCATAGCTTAATTAATTTATATTCGTTTTAACCAAAGTTTAATTAAATTAATAACATGGTTTAAATTAATTATATAATAAGTCATTTAAGGTAAAGTTTAATTATTAAAATCACGCAATACTATTAATTAATAATTACTTATGATATCATGTATTATTATTATTAATTATAACTATAAGATAAGACTAAGTATTCACATATTATTAAACTTTACTATATAACTAATCATGACATGTAATATGCTTATTAAAAACTATATGTTATATCATTTTATCTATTTAATAAGCCTATTATTAATTTATGGAAATATATTAGATATGGTAATATATTATTTTTGGAAATATATTAAATACGGTAATATATTGTTTATGGAAACATATTATATATGGTAAGATGTTATTTATGGAAACATACTAAATACGGAGACTTTATATTTTTTTGGAAGTTACTATATATAGAAACCTGCTATTTTAGAAAGTTACGCATTATGATACAACAAGTACTTTAACACACAGAAACATGAATTACATCAATCAGAATACATGAAACATTAAGAAAAGATAGGATATAACATGAATCAGTAAAACAAGTCCAAAACACTTGAAACAAGATAGGAACAAGTAAACAAGTAATAACACGTCAAGTAAGCTAATAATCAGTTAAATATAAGGTAATCAAACAATTCATACACGTCTCTCTTTATTATGTAGCACTTATGGAGTCGGAGTAGGATTCTTCGCGTCTTCTTCTTTCAAAACTTTGACTAAGAAATCTCCGGCCACATGTCGCTGGGGAAAATTTATTCAACTTTGACTAAGAAATCTACAAAAACTTTTGCCACACAGGACGACCTTTTGCCGTTTAGCGAGTTTCTCCAGGCGACATAGGTCACGGGGGAAAAGTTTGGCAACTATTATATGTTTTCTTGTAGTGCGTGTCCAATCCCCGACAACGGCGAATTTCTTTTTTTTTGGTTTTATTCTATTATGATTTGTCTATTCCCATTTAAATGGTTGGGATATATGTTATTATTGTCCAACTTCATATACAATTGACTCTTCTTGTGCATGCAATGAAAAGTTTGAATTAATCCTCATCATATCTAATTAGCCTTCACAATCAATTAGAAAGGAGTGCGATATATTTGGACTATATACATGGTGTAATTTTGGTTGCTTAGTAAATATGAAATGTGGTTATTTATATTACATGTTTTTTTATCACCATCGTTGATTTTATTTTTAGCATATTATTCGGCGTCATACAGTGATGAAAGCCCATGTTTACGATGAAAAAGGCCGTAAGTTCTTTTTTGATAAGTTTGAGTTTGACTACTGATGCGGCTAGTTGTGTCGGGATATGCGGTCGTTTATCCAACGGGAATGAGTGAGCCTATCGAGGGCACACACGAATACACGAAGAGTACGTTTATTAATATATATATATATATATATATATATATATATATATATATATATATATATATATATATATATATATATATATATATATATATATATATATATATATATATATATATATATATATATATATATATATATATATATATATATATATATATATATATATATATATATATATATATAGGGTTGAGTTATATGCAGAACCCATTTTAAGTGTAGAACTGTGTAAAACTATTCTAAACCAATCAGAATTAAGAAATATTAAATATTTTAATTTAACTTAAAAGGGTAAAATAGTAAAATGGTAATTTATTTTTAAAAAATATTATAATTAAAAAACGTTTTTTATTTCTCAATTTAAAGATTTAAAAAATAATTTTTTTTCAATTTTTATTGGTTTTTTAGTTTTTTCAACATTCATTTTTAAAAATAAATTTGGTGCATTAATGTTTTCTTTAATAGTACCGATTTCTAAATCATGTGCATAAGTGTTTTTTTTAAGAACTTAATGCCCACTTTCTATACTGTGTAATTGTGTAACCATTTTCACAAACAACCAAATCTTACAAGTAAATACACTTTACAAAAAAAAGTATAACGTAACCAATATAAAAAGTCACGTACGTAAATGTTACATTCCATTCTAATAAAACAAATGCAAGATAAAATTTATCTATACACTTGTGAAAAAAAAACACACATGTAATACACAATTTCTTCGAGAGGTGCAAATTATTTTTTTGTATAACTTGTGTGCATGTATTTATGCAACATGCTAAGAACATGAAGGTACTCTTTCGAAACATAGATGCACCATTCTGAAACATAGATGCACCATTCAGTAACATAAATGCACGCCTTCCAAAACATAGATGCACCATTCCGAAACATAGATGCACCATTCCGAAACATAGATGCACCATTCAGTAACTAAATGCACGCCTTCCGAAATATAGATGCACGTCTTCTGAAACATAGATGCACGCCTTCCGAAACATGTGTATTTGATTGACTCATAAGCTTCATAATTAGAGCAACAAAAATGCAATTCCTGTCGAGAAAACAAAAACTTGTTCAAAGAATCATTTTTATTTCTAATATAATAAAATATTTTAGGTTTAGATCTAATATGATATGTACTGACATTTTTATTTGTAAATTATGAATCACAAATTGAATACGTAGATTCCAAACCTTTTATTAAACTTGACAATAGTAACTTGTACTGTCACATCGTTTCACTACAATTTTGTCATCACATATGACAAATTACAAGAAACTAAAACTATCAGGGGCATAATAAAATCAATATAAATCTTAACCAACCCTTAATTAAGAGTGAACATAAAGGTGTTTGTTCTTACTACTTATTTTCATTTTGATAAAAAAAATTGTGAATAAATTAAAAATAAACCACTTGCAATAAAATTAAAAAGAGTATCAACTAACACATCTTGTTCAAACTGTTAAAAAAACACATCTTGTTCAATATGTTGAACCCAAAAATACACGAGACCCACATCAAGTTGTAGATTGGCCTTCCAATAGTAGTAAAAAGAAGATTTTTTATAATTCAAACTTTTAGACCGCAAACTCACATTTAAATATTAAGCATGAGAATACGACTGTTGTTAATCAACAAGAAGTTGTTTCCTTAGATCTGAAATTCTAACCAGAAATATAATCGATTCATACAAAACCAAAGAATCAAAAGTCAAAAACCTAAAGGTTCTTAGGAATTCACGCAATAAAAAGATTTATACTCAGATCCATACATAAAAAGATGTCACTCTTGCAAGATCATTCAATGTGGATTATATTTTCACTAACCTTTCGAGTCAAGTAAAGATATACGGCATATAAACATCTCTGTTAAAGATGAACCCATTTGACCAATCCCTAAAAACTCACCATCTCTCCTTCGACAACGTTCTTACATCCGCTCGTTCAACGTTGATTTTTAATCACACAAAAACAAGATCCAAAACTTAATTGGATCCTTCAAAGATATGTTGGATTTGATTTTTCAATCTTTTAAATCGTGATGATTTTTCGATCAAAATAGATTGGTGTTCATGGATTTTTTTATCGAGTAATAGATCCAAAAATAAGGTGGCTGGGTGATAGGTGTTTAGGTATACGAAGAAGGTCGGTTATTATATTAAAAATAAGAGAGAAATGTGTTTTGATAGGTTTATAGTAATTTTTAAGAGCAAATTCTATATACCTAAAATGTCCTTTCAACTTTTTATTTAATTAAAGAAGAGACCTTTGTCTTTTGTTTAATTTCAATCTTAGCACTTTTAATCTACACCATTGATCAAGGTTATCCAATGGTTCACAATCATTTTAATAGTTCTGTATAGTTCTACACTTAAAATAGGTTCTGCATATAACTCTTACCTATATATCTATATATATAGTGAGTTATATGCAAAACCATTTTAAATGTAGAACTCTACAGAACTCGTTTGCACCAATAGGAATTTAGTATTTTTATTTCTTTTTATTTAAATCAAAAGGTTAAAATAGCAAAACACAAATTAATTATCTTTCTTTTTAATTTAAAAACATTTTTATTTCATGATATTTTATATTTATATATTTTTTTCTTTTTTTTAATAATTAAGTTTTTAGTCTAAAATAAAGTGCATAAGTGTTCTTTTTAATATAGTAAATTTACACACAATTTCGTATGCGATTGTTTTGTGATTAATGTTTTCTGTAAATAACTGAATATATGTTTCTCTATTAACGTAAACATATACATGCCATTTATAAATTTATAAAAAAACAAAAGTGAAACCTAATACATCAAAATTAGTATCAAATAAAATACAATTCAAATATACATGTGTAAAAGATTAAAAACATGTGTGCACGTTCCGAATAATATCGTGCACACTCGAAGAACATAGGTGCACGCTCCGAATAACATAGGTGCACGCTCCGAATAACATAAGTGCACCCTCCAAAGAACATACGTGCACGCTTCGAATAACATAGACGCACGCTCCCAATAACATAGATGCACGCCTTAAGAAACATGTATGTTCGCGTGACCATAGGCTTCATGTTAGTAACACCAAAAATATCATGTTTCAAAGGAAAAAAATCATATTAGTTCAAAAACTCATATGCAATTAATTAATGATGAAAAATGTATACAACTATGCCTACTTCCAATTTAACCTCATTCTCTAAAAAAATCATATCGTGCACACTTATGTTACTGTCATTAAGTTTTTACATGCCACAAAACATCTATGCACCATTTGCTTATATATAATTAAAAAAACTTTTATTACAACTAACATATCATTTGTGCACTTTTCTAAGAATGAGAAATATACGTGTTTGTTCTTTTTGTTTGATTAGTACTTATATACTTATCAAGTTAACTAAATAAATTAGCCTACACAAGATTTCACATGGGCTATAAACCCGTTATATATAATTTAATCCTTCATATATGTATGTAGTTTATATACGGACCACACAAATAATTTCACTTCTCGTTATCTTCCTAATATAAAATTCATCCTATTTTGAAGGCAAACATCCTTCAACTATTAAATGATCAATTTTGAAACACAAATAAAAAAAACACGTTTACATCTTAGATTACACAGAAGCATGATAGATCTTCAAACATAACAAACCACACATCATGGATCTGTTGTCCAGAAATAAAAAACAAAACTAAAACTGACAAAATACTTTATAAAAATATCATATCTTGCAATTAAGAACAAAATAACTAAAAACATGTGAAATCCATTTAAAAATACTTGTATTCAAGAGCGGATAAAGTATTTAGTTACCACTATCGAGATAAGCCAAGAACCATCAAACCCATTTCGAACTAATTATAAAAATTGACGAACCTGATTTCTATTTTCTGATCGAGATCAACCATGGTATTTGGCCGAAATTTATGACTCCTTTTTTTAAATAAAAAGATCGAATCTTGTCAGACGCCATATGAGAGGTTGTATGGTTGTGGTTACTCTATACGATTAGGGTTATGAGAAAGATGATTGAGGGTGAAAGTGAATGAGAGAGAAATAAAATAGATCTATGTTTCTTAAGTATTTGATTAAATAATATGTCGATCAGTTTTATTGAGTAGTGGGAAGCAAAATTCCATTAATGCCCTTCTGTCTTTTATAAAAAGGTATATGAGCTCTAAATTAATTACCCTATTGCCACTATGAATTACAACCATTGATCAAGAATTTAAAAGGTTAAGATCATATTTAAATAGTTCTACATAGTTCTACACTAAATTGAGTTCTGCATATAACTCTTACCTATATATATATATACTAGACGATTACCCGCGCATAGCAGCGGCATTACCTAAAGACATGTAATTAATGATATGTTAATTGATTCGATGGTCGAACGCGTGACCCAATAATTGTCTAGCGATAGATAGTTAATGATTTATTAATTGACCCGATAGTCGAATCGGTAACCCGTTGACTCGTCCGGGTTAAACGGTAGGCGAGCATGTTCCCATAGACTCGATCGGGTTGACTCGGTGGTCGAACCCGTGTCATGGTGGTTAAACCCGTGACCCGGTGGTCGAAATCGGTGACCCGGTGGCTCGACAGGATTGACACGGTTGTCGAACCCGTGACCCGGTGACTCGATCGGGTTAACCCGATGGTCGAACCCGTGACTCGAAAAGATTGGCTCGATGGCCGAACCCGTTACCCGGTGACTCAATTGGCTTGGTCCGATGGTCGATCCGTGACCTGATGACTCAACCGGGTTGACCCGTTGGTGGAACTCGTGACCAAGTTACTCGACCGAATTAATCCGGTGGTGGAACCCGTGACCCGGTAACTTATGCAATTGTTTATGGTTTAATTTTTCAACATTTCTTATTTTATCTAACTTATGTGCATTTAATTTTTTAACAATTTCATAATTAATATTCAACTTCTATGCATTAAATTTTTCAACAATTCTATAATTAAGTTATTTTTCAACATTCAAGGTTTTGGGGTTTTTCCTTTATAAGTAGTAGATATATATATATATATATATATATATATATATATATATATATATATATATATATATATATATATATATATATATATATATATATATATATATATATATATATATATATATATATATATATATATATATATATATATATATATATATATATATATATATGTGTGTGTGTGTGTGTGTCTGTATGTGTGTGTGTGTGTGTGTGTTATGTATTTACTAAATATTTAATATGTTTCACGATATAATTATTTAATGTTTGTTAGTTTAGCCGTTGGACGTTATAAACTAATTGTTAAGTGTTAAATATAAAAGATAACGGCTTAAAAGTTGATAAGCAAAACCCTCGTCCTTTCCCCTTGTTGGTAGATTCTAGAAAGGACTAGAAGGGGGTCTATGTGTCGTTTTTAGAAAGTGATGGATTGCTAGACAATGACTTGGAGTAAGGACCAAGTTTTATTGTAGGATTTTGAAGGGTATATAAACAGCCCCTCATCTCCTCTTTTATGAGTCCTCGAAGCTATTCCCCGAAAAATACATGATGCAAAATTATATCCAAAAACCTTAATTAACTTTTGTCTCCTTGTGACAGAACTAGTCGGCACAAGCCGATGCGATGTTAATTGGTCAAAACAAGAACCTTTTTATAAGCTTACGCATATTACTTTGTATACATTCATAATACATGCATGCTATTACTTTACGTATGAAAATAAAATCACATTTAGCGATTTTTTCCTTCTTTGTTAACTGTGATCAGATGTATACCTACTAAGCTATCTGATTATGGTTTAATCTAGGACAAGAAACTCTTGTTTGTTTGTGGCATTTATTCGTGAAACAAGCACTAGCATCCTAACGTGCTCGTGTGACGTATAGTGTGAGCAAACAATAAAGACGGTTATTTAACCCTTAAGTTCAAGATCAAGATCAAGACGCATTAATTGATTTAATCAATTAATTAAAGGTTGGGTTTAATTGTTTTTCTTATGTGCTTAATTATGTATGCTATACTAGATCCATTCCACTGTGTACTCGTAGTTAATGATTTAACTGGTATTAAAAATCCCAACAGTGGCATCACGAGTCAAATCATATGGCATTCATGGGTTACACATAGAATGAACACGCTAGATCCGCTTTAAAAACTCTCTTTATTTGTTTCTATGGCAATAACATACATTCTTCCATAAAGTTTTAATCTTGATCTAGATTTATTAAAAGTGGGTATGTTTAAATTGAATTGGCTACTAAATTATGAGTGTTTTATTAACCGTCAAAGACTTTAGCATATCACTTTTGTAATTCATGCAAGTCATCAAGTACCTTGCTCAAAAACTTGATGAGGGTCTTTGGTCCTCAATTTGCGGAAGACTCATTCGATAGTTGGATCTTATATGTGCTTATTTGTTTTCCATTATGAATTGCAAAAATTAATAATACAATATTCTAGGAATCATACAAACGGATCTCTACTTATATCGAAACTAGCTTTAAAACATGTCATATTAATTACACTTATTTTTCCTTGTGAATTGGCTATGTGTTATTTGTTAAAAATCGTTTTAGGAACAAAGATTAATATGGACATAAGATCTATGAAACTTGGTTTTATTATAAGCTAATTATTTTTTAGAAATCATTTTGTCACTCGTGTTGGGCTTACATACGTAATGATGGCTCATAAACCATCCCCTCAACGATTTGATTTGCAAAATTTAATTATCTTGTAATACTTCAAAACGTCATGTTTTTGTGATTTACTAATGGTGGATATTGCTACTACACTAACTGTTTTAGTCAAACCATCTGGGTTTGAATGATCTTTAATCTTTTCCCGTATCACATATATGTCTCGCATATGTGTGGTAATTATCCCAAGCACTTGTGCATACGGGCGCATGAAGAGTAGGATATAGGGTTTGATCATTCTTTAATTCTTTCCCGCGGTAAAACATGCCTTAAGTAAAGTTAACAAAAGGTTTTTCTTAACTTGTGCTAAAAATATGATTGCATGCATCTTTTTACACACTTTTGGCATTTTTTTTCAAAAACTTATGTGATACCTATTTGAATCTTTAAGTCTATGTCATCCAATGTAAAAGCACTTGTAGTTGGTTTTCATCAACTGGTCAGACCTAGGGTGAATTCTATACGCAAGGCGAATTTTGCGATAGGTTGGATCTATGTCAATTTTTGCATGATTTACATTGGTATGACTTAATTCGAGTTCCCGTCAGATTCGGAACCCGAGACATAAGATGAGATGAAACATACTCGTGACTTTATTATTTGTAGAACAAGTTTGCTTTAGATGTCCATTGATACTCGTAAGAGTTGTGAGGACATCCCATTCAAACACTCTACAGCAATTAACTTCATGAATCGTCTCATAAATTCTAAGAACTGAACTTGTAATGCAATTAACGCTAGATGCTTATCTATTTCCCTACTTATTATTAGTTGCTCATACCTTCTAATATTGAGTGGGGGACAAGTAGGATCTTAGTCTTATTAGTGATTAATTGGGTAGTTAATTCTATTAAGAATTTAATTATCAAAATAACTAAATTGAACTTTTTATGTTCTGATTAATTGTGTTATTGCAACATAATTCGTAAACTAAAGTTGTTTTCATATAGAAAACAAACTCCTATCTTTTCTCATTAGTTGACAAGTATACGATAGGATTATAATCGAATCATTCTCGATTGTATTTAAACTCACTAATAATATTTCGTTGTCTTAATTCGGTTCTAAAATCTTTGAAAGATAACATATTTTGTGTATCTGTAGTACTTTTATCTATAGCTACCAAAATAAATGACATCTTGCACTTGGCACGATGTATGAGTTTAAACCGCAAAGAGTAAAGAATTTACTAGCACTTCGCTAGGTATCCTTCTTGTACTCTTGTTATTCCTTAAAGTGCTAAATACCTTGTGGCTATGCAGACGATAAAGGAGGAATTACATGCTTAATAGTCAAGTTAATTGTAAGCATGATGGCTAGTCCCTCATCTACACAAGTAGAATTTCATATACTTTTCTCAATACCTAAGTAAATGTATACTTGTAGGCATTTTTCAAAGATAAGGAAGTCAATATATTGCTATTTGCTTTCTATTGGTGATGTAACATTTATTATGTTGACAAATCCAATGGGAGCATTACGGTTTATTAATAAAATAATATCCATGTAATATTGTCAATTTCAGTGGGAGCTACAAGATTTATTTTATTTTAAGTTACATATATTATTTCGAACTGCTTTGAAATAATTAATTACCTTCCAAAATATGAACGACCATTGCTTAGAGGAAATTGCATTTAATTTTATGAGATAACACGTTGCTTTTCTGATGTCGCCTTCTGAAACGTTATCTATGGAACAATAATCCACAATTCCTTGCTAAACGTTATGGTTCTAAATCTACTTATAATATCCATGACCTTATAATATTGTTTACACAATCAAACACATGTTGTGTTGTTTGTCTCCAGAATATGATGTTGTGCCTTATACAAGTGGGAGAAATCTTAAAGTGTGTGCAAGGAACAACATATGATTGGTTTCACTTGCCCTCAAGGTGAGAAAACTAATATATCTACTAGGACTTGAACACACAAGATGTTTGTTGCCCTACTACATTCAAATGTCATTATATAGTGAAAAGCTACTTCAACATTTTTACTACATGTTTAGTAAATATAATTATGGTTAAGATATAATAAGCATAATTTTGAAGTACATAAATTAACTTGAAATTACTATTGAACTCAAGAGTTTGCGTTCATGATTACTTTAGTTAGTATAATTATGTTTTCTTGATAACACATAATTATAAAGTTCTTGAACTACTCACCGACTTATAACATGAAGTATGTAGTGAAATAGTTATGTCTTCTTGTTAACACATAAACATAAGGTCTTTGAATTGTTCAAAGACTTGTAATGTATACTTGATATGGTATGTTTTCTTATAAATAAATGAACATATAATTCTTGAACTGATATGTCTTCTTGTAAACACATGATTCATGTATTACTTAAGGAATATACATTATAGCATACACACGGATTTAAAATATTGTTTAGTGATTTGGCATGACCCAATTTACAATTATTTGATCCAAAGAGAATTAAGTTATCTATAAAATTCTGATATAGTCTCACAATTCCCATACTCATAGAATACCAAATTGTTATGGTATGTCAATAGAGTTGAAATGAATTATATTCATATAGTTTGATTCATGATAGCTTTAATTATTCTACTTCCATGATCTATAAAGGTTAAAAAATTACGTGTGTCATTGATACACTCAATATAGTTCAAACCTAGAAGGTATTCAAGACAACCCACAATTGAAAACCATAAACCATTAGGGATTTTCGGTTGTTCCACTCAAAGCAATCGAATCCTAAACCCTCTTTGGTTTTCCAATTTTCTTACACTCCTAGCTTGACGATTTTATTTTGGTGTTCCTCCTAGCTTGGCATAACACAAACCTTTCCTAAAGGTTATTGGTTATTAGGTGTTGCAAGAATTAGGGTTTATACTACAAACCCTAATTAGGTTATTGGGAGAAATCCCAACATGTCTTGATTAAAGTTCTTTATTTTGTTAATATCTTATGAAGCATACTATTAACAAATTTGAAATAAGAATTAAACTTATGTTTTTGTAGTCTCTCTATTAAGAACAATTTATTGTTACCTAAATACTTAGTATTTAGAGAATTATCTCTAATTAGAAAAGTAAGTGGGAGTTCTAACAAATCTTAAAGATATTCAAGAGTAAAATACATAACCTTCAAAATCCACCTATTGATGTCATATTTTAGTTAAGCATGAAAATGTCAAAGCAAAGTAAATGTTACTCTCATTCATAAATCCGAAAGGATACCTCATCATTTGATTAGTATTTTAATATCAATACTGAGGAATATAAGTTAGGAGATTTTTTAATCTACTAACTGCTAAGAAATATTATCATATATTAAATCTGATAAATGTCTTAGAACAATGAATGATAAGATGTAATCCTTAAAAGAAAAATCAATCTTTTGAATATGATCGATATTTCGTCTAATTATAAACCTATGAGGTTGGAATGAGTTTCTCTTGAAGGAAGATTCACAAGGACAAAATGGTATACATAATTAATGCATGGTTAATAATATGAAGTTTTTAATTATACTCAAGCAATTGTTTGTGATTAAATCATTATGCTTTACATGCATTGATTAAATAAAGATAATTAATTATCATACATGTTTCCTTGGATATGGAATATGATAATTAAGCTTTATTTCATTTTTCTTTATGATTAATTTTTGCAAGAATGATATGTAATCAAAAGGTTTATGAGTCTATAAAATCTTTATGTAGTATACAAGATAGATAATCCAAGTATGGAATAAATCATGCATCTAGGAGCTGAATCTAGAATTTAATTCCAATATGATTTTGATTAAATTTAGATATATTTGAGTACCTTTGACATTAAGTGAGAGCACTATGTTTTTCTTAAAATTCATATCTTGTATAACATATTGAAGATAGCATTCCATCTTAGCTAGATGATAATCCTTAATATTGGAATGAAACTACATTTGAGAATTTATGGAATAAAAACTAATGACTTAGGAATAAATGTTTATTGAAATAAACATATGCGGTAATTAAGTCTAATACAATGCAATACATCATTGAAGCAAGTCTTGAATGATATATTTCACTTGACATAATTTATTACATGAATGAAAACCTTATGTTTTTAACTAACGATTCATTATGTATATATTATATTACGAATATGACTTGTTGTCATTTTTTGCACAAGAGCAAAGTGAGATGACAACAACAATATCTAATTGGGAATATTTATATTATTGTTAATACAAATGTTTACGAATTATAAATCATAATGTTGTATGGTACACTGATTCTAAAGGATAATCAATTTTAGTAAAGTGAGATTTTATTATTTACGATAAATCTCCTAAACTAGATGTGCTCAAAATGAGCATTGTTGCATTACACATTAAGGAATAAGAATACTTTACATTTTAAGAAACTGTAAATATGATTATCGGTATAACGTTGTTTTTAAATACCTTATACAAGGTATGGAGATATCCTCATATGTGATACCCAGAACGAGGTCACTTAACTTACCCTAAATTACGCTTATTTTTGAAATTTTTAAGAAATTTTATTTGCTATATATTTTATCATTTTGGTTAAAACCGATATTTGAGGTCGTAATCTTGACGATTGACGGTTTAAGAAGAACGATGACAACTACGATCCCGATGGATGCCCAAATTTCTATGTTTATTGTCGTTTTATCGATATTATAATTTTTCGAGGATTTTACTTTCGGTTCGTGTTAAGTTGCGTCGGGTGAGTTTTATTGCTTTCCGGGTACATTTAAATTGTCCTAAAAGTATTTTGGAGTGTTCGGGATGATCCCCGACTCCCGCAAAATTTTCCAAATTGACTAGTGAGTCATTCCCGTAAACATTTGAGGTCGTTTTCACTTAAGGCCAAAAGAATGCTATAATTGCACACAAGGGCCCTAATTTTTACAAAATGGAAATACAAACACACACACAACACAAATTACACCAAAAATTTTCTTCCATCTCTCTCTTTTCTCTCTTTAGGCCGATGGCCAAGAACCACCACACCACCACCATAATTTTTTTCTAGCTTGTTTTAATTAAAACCAAGGTTAGACCACTTCTAGTTTAATCATTCCAAGTGTTTTGATACACTTTAATCCAACATGCATCCATAAAATTTTTCAAGAATCAAATGGGTTTTTCAAAAATTTGTTTTGATGTTAATTGAGTACATGCATGTTTAATTGGGGTATAGTAGATGGATAATCACCCAACAAACCAACCAAAATCAATTTGGTTGGGGTGTTTTGATCACCCACACCCCACGGCCAAATGGGGGTTTTTGGTGGATCATGGTGTTTGATGTTTTGCTTTTGATTTTTATGTTTAATTCATGTTTTTAGGTGTTTTAGAATGGG
Organism: Glebionis coronaria; assembly: GCA_025667525.1. NCBI lineage: Eukaryota > Viridiplantae > Streptophyta > Magnoliopsida > Asterales > Asteraceae > Glebionis > Glebionis coronaria. The sequence goes on along the minus strand of CM046880.1, from coordinate 381,984,457 downwards.
TAAACCTCATTGCATGTTTGATTTAGTGAATGGGTTTTGAGATGGATTTGGTATTTTAGGGGTTAAGGACTTATTAGGATGGTTAGTCATGGTTAAGAGTGTTTAAGTTGAGGTTAGGCGTCGATAAAATGGTTTGGAAACGAGTGTTGGATTGATTTTGAGATGGGTAAATTTAGGCAGATTGTTTAGGCTTGTTTTCATAAATTTGATTTTGTAAACAGGTCATGAGACTAGGATATAGTTGTAGAGCGTCTTCTTAGCTTCGATTTGGTATACGATAGAGCTTACGACTCCTAACGAGTCAAAAGTTATGATGTTTTGAAAATACGTGTACCGGGAGATGAGAACCTACATAATCCGAAATTATGTTTGGTTTTGGGTCAAATCCTGGGGTCCATAGATATAGTTTGGTAATTGGTTAAAGGTTGATTTTTGGTCTCAAACCTGCAATTATGAGTCTATTATGAGACTTAGGTGTCAAATGGGTCAATGGTATATTTTAAATGGGTCAAATGAGTCCAACTTGGTCAATGTGCAAAATCAGTCCGAAAAACGTAGGTTTAGTAATGTGTTGAGTAACGGGTCGTAAAAGCGAAAACTTTAAATGGGATTAAAAATTGGTTTTCTAAAGGTCTTAAGGTATTTTTGAGAATTTTCCCAAATTTTATTAAAAGGTTTAAGTCTAGTAAAACAGCCCATACTTTTGGTAAGGATCGGCAAAAAACTTAAAAAGGGTAATAACGTTAATAACATGGATGAATAGTATAAAACGAGTAACAATAAATTGTTTGGTTTTGGTGTGAGTTTGTAATTATCACAATTGACTAATATGTATGTAATATACAGTACTTAAAGTTTATAAATGGGATTACTCATTACGCGTTATTGTTTGTTAGGTGTTGAAATCCCCGGGCATCCTCATCATCGTCAGTGATCGTCACTCGAATCGTCGACTACTCTATATATATAAGGTGTGAATTTGTAGCCTCGCTTATTATTGTTTTAAATTGTTTTACCCGCGAGGGAAATGCATGCTAGTTTTCTAAAATGAACATATGTCATGAATGATTATTGGACCCGAATGTTGCCTTAAATTGTGTTGAGTACCTAGTTGCAAAAGACCCTATATGCATGAACTATTAACTATTGTTTAATCCTAGTGTGGATTGAAAATAGCCGCTTATACAATTGATAGTACTATGGGGTTGACGACCCTATCCGAGACGAGGGCTAGTACGTTGAGTACCCCCTGCGGACGGATAATTTGTGATAAGAGATAAGGTATAATTGCAACTGATGCCTTTAGAAGGGGCAATGGTTTCATCTTAATCACGCCGGTAATTATTACGCGGGTGATTGAGTTAACGGATTAGTGTCATGAGCTTAAACACAATTGTCATAACCTTGAAAAAAGATTGTTTGATCGACAAGTCTATGAATGATCGTGAATGATTTTTATAACACATATGTTCAAAATGAGATTATAAAACCTATGAATTCCACTCAACATTATTTGTTGACCCAATTTAGCATGTGTTAAAGGTAACCGATGAAGTATAGAATGGAGCATGCATTGGATGGGAGTTGTGTGTGGCTTGGCGTCTACTTGTTTTTCCACCCATATTTAACCTGAACATTTTAATTTTTCAGTTATGTTGTCGAAAATGTATCTTTTGGGGGTTGAGATTCGTGGGGACCGAAACGCTAACTCTGTGTTGTATCATTTGGGTTTGGAAAACCGTAGACATGTGTGATTTTAACAATGCTTAATTTATGTTAAAACTTTTACGTCTCTTTGAGTCGTTTGATATATCTTGTGTGTGATGATAACTGCCTAGCACCCAAATGTTGTAGTTCCGCTGCGCATAGCATTGGTGGGGGTGTTAGAGATTGGTATCAGAGCCACGAGTTATAGAGAACTAGGTCGTTTTGAAATTTCCTAAACTATAACTTTTGGTGTCGTAAGAAATTGTCCAAGCACACAACTATCATGCATGGCTCTAGTAAGGTTTATTTTTGTATTCATGGTATAAATGTATACCTTTGAGTTGAAGTAATATATGTGGGTATTTATTACATAGATATTGAACTACTTTATGTAAACATTGAAATTGTACGTGGAGTACTCGATACCGTAATTCTTGTATTACATATGCATGAGCATCATATTATCGCATTTTGGGCATGTGTACCACCTTTGCATTGCATTTGCATGCATGTATTTATAAATATTGAATAGTAATATTACGTACCCTCCAAAATTCTCTGTTATTGCAGGAATGGCCGAGGTACCGCCTAACGGAAATGGAGACGAATACGTCGTAGGACACGAAGGGGGAAATGTTGGAACAACTGTTGAAGGACAAGTCGAGACGAACAATGTGCAAGCTCAGGACCCCGATCGAAGGAGTACTACCTTCCCCAGGCCTACTCACATTTCTCATCTGATTGGTATGCCAGGTATCCCTAGAAGTTCTGACGCTGTAGCGAGCGCTAATTCTCTTCATCAGGATATCGCAAGAGTTATCTGCCCTGGACCAAGAGCTTATCATGACGTTCCGCTTGTTTTGAGAAGATTGGAAGGATCGATGTACGAACGGTACGTGGTGGAAGACTCATTCGATACTTGGATCTTATATGTTACTGCTTTCATATAGAGTCTGTCTTCACCTCTACCTCCTTTTCTGTCTGTTTTTATGTGCTTATTTGTTTTCCATTATGAATTGCAAAAATTAATAATACAATATTCTAGGAATCATACAAACGGATATATACTTATATCGAAACTAGCTTTAAAACATGTCATATTAATTACACTTATTTTTCCTTGCGAATTGGCTATGTGTTATTTGTTAAAAAATCGTTTTAGGAACAAAGATTAATATGGATATAAGATCTATGAAACTTGGTTTTATTATAAGCTAATTATTTTTTAGAAATCATTTTGTCACTCGTGTTGGGCTTACATACGTAATGATGGCTCATAAACCATCCCCTCAACGATTTGATTTGCAAAATTTAATTATCTTGTAATACTTCAAAACGTCATGTTTTTGTGATTTACTAATGGTGGATATTGCTACTACACTAACTGTTTTAGTCAAACCATCTGGGTTTGAATGATCTTTAATCTTTTCCCGTATCACATATATGTCTCGCATATGTGTGGTAATTATCCCAAGCACTTGTGCATACGGGCGCATGAAGAGTAGGATATAGGGTTTGATCATTCTTTAATTCTTTCCTGTGGTAAAACATGCCTTAAGTAAAGTTAACAAAAGGTTTTTCTTAACTTGTGCTAAAAATATGATTGCATGCATCTTTTTACACACTTTTGGCATTTTTTTTCAAAAACTTATGTGATACCTATTTGAATTTTTAAGTCTATGTCATCCAATGTAAAAGCACTTGTAGTTGGTTTTCATCAACTGGTCAGACCTAGGGTGAATTCTATACGCAAGGCGAATTTTGCCATAGTTTGAATCTATGTCAATTTTTGCATGATTTAAATTGGTACGACTTAATTCGAGTTCCCGTCAAATTCGGAACCCGAGACATAAGATGAGATGAAACATACTCGTGACTTTATTATTTGTAGAACAAGTTTGCTTTAGATGTCCATTGATACTCGTAAGAGTTGTGAGGACATCCCATTCAAACACTCTACAACAATTAACTTCATGAATCGTCTCATAAATTCTAAGAACTGAACTTGTAATGCAATTAACGCTAGATGCTTATCTATTTCCCTACTTATTATTAGTTGCTCATACCTTCTAATATTGAGTGGGGGACAAGTAGGATCTTAGTCTTATTAGTGATTAATTGGGTAGTTAATTCTATTAAGAATTTAATTATCAAAATAACTAAATTGAACTTTTTATGTTCTGATTAATTGTGTTATTGCAACATAATTCGTAAACTAGTTGTTTTCATATAGAAAACAAACTCCTATCTTTTCTCATTAGTTGACAAGTATACGATAGGATTATAATCGAATCATTCTCGATTGTATTTAAACTCACTAATAATATTTCATTGTCTTAATTCGGTTCTAAAATCTTTGAAAGATAACATATTTTGTGTATCTGTAGTACTTTTATCTATAGCTACCAAAATAAATGACATCTTGCACTTGGCATGATGTATCAGTTTAAACCGCAAAGAGTAAAGAATTTACTAGCACTTCTCTAGGTATCCTTCTTGTACTCTTGTTATTCCTTAAAGTGCTAAATACCTTGTGGCTATGCAGACGATAAAGGAGGAATTACATGGTTAATAGTCAAGTTAATTGTAAGCATGATGGCTAGTCCCTCATCTATACAAGTAGAATTTCATATACTTTTCTCAATACCTAAGTAAATGTATACTTGTAGGCATTTTTCAAAGATAAGGAAGTCAATATATTTCTATTTGCTTTCTATTGGTGATGTAACATTTATTATGTTGACAAATCCAATAGGAGCATTACGGTTTATTAATAAAATAATATCCATGTAATATTGTCAATTTCAGTGGGAGCTACAAGATTTATTTTATTTTAAGTTACATATATTATTTCGAACTGCTTTGAAATAATTAATTACCTTCCAAAATATGAACGACCATTGCTTAGAGGAAATTGCATTTAATTTTATGAGATAACACGTTGCTTTTCTGATGTCGCCTTCTGAAACGTTATCTATGGAACAATAATCCACAATTCCTTGCTAAACGTTATGGTTCTAAATCTACTTATAATATCCATGACCTTATAATATTGTTTACACAATGAAACACATGTTGTGTTGTTTGTCTCCAGAATATGATGTTGTGCCTTATACAAGTGGGAGAAATCTTAAAGTGTGTGCAAGGAACAACATATGATTGGTTTCACTTGCCCTCAAGGTGAGAAAACTAATATATCTACTAGGACTTGAACACACAAGATGTTTGTTGCCCTACTACATTCAAATGTCATTATATAGTGAAAAGCTACTTCAACATTTTTACTACATGTTTAGTAAATATAATTGTGGTTAAGATATAATAAGCATAATTTTGAAGTACATAAATTAACTTGAAATTACTATTGAACTCAAGAGTTTGCGTTCATGATTACTTTAGTTAGTATAATTTTGTTTTCTTGATAACACATAATTATAAAGTTCATGAACTACTCACCGACTTATAACATAAAGTATGTAGTAAAATAGTTATGTCTTCTTATTAACACATAAACATAAGGTCTTTGAATTGTTCAAAGACTTGTAATGTATACTTGATATGGTATTTTTTCTTATAAATAAATGAACATATAATTCTTGAACTGATATGTCTTCTTGTAAACACATGGTTCATGTATTACTTAAGGAATATACATTATAGCATACACACGGATTTAAAATATTGTTTAGTGATTTGGCATGACCCAATTTACAATTATTCGATCCAAAGAGAATTAAGTTATCTATAAAATTCTGATATAGTCTCACAATTCCCATACTCATAGAATACCAAATTGTTATGGTATGTCAATAGAGTTGAAACGAATTATATTCATATAGTTTGATTCATGATAGCTTTAATTATTCCACTTCCATGATCTATAAAGGTTAAAAAATTACGTGTGTCATTGATACACTCAATATAGTTCAAACCTAGAAGGTATTCAAGACAACCCACAATAACCATTAGGGATTTTCGGTTGTTCCACTCAAAGCAATCGAATCCTAAACCCTCTTTGGTTTTCCAATTTTCTTACACTCCTAGCTTGACGATTTTATTTTGGTGTTCCTCCTAGCTTGGCATAACACAAACCTTTCCTAAAGGTTATTGGTTATTAGGTGTTGCAAGAATTAGGGTTTATACTACAAACCCTAATTAGGTTATTGGGAGAAATCCCAACATGTCTTGATTAAAGTTCTTTATTTTGTTAATATCTTATGAAGCATACTATTAACAAATTTGAAATAAGAATTAAACTTATGTTTTTGTAGTCTCTCTATTAAGAACAATTTATTGTTGCTTAAATACTTAGTATTTAGAGAATTATCTCTAATTAGAAAAGTAAGTGGGAGTTCTAACAAATCTTAAAGATATTCAAGAGCAAAATACATAACCTTCAAAATCCACCTATTGATGTCATATTTTAGTTAAGCATGAAAATGTCAAAGCAAAGTAAATGTTACTCTCATTTATAAATCCGAAAGGATACCTCATCATTTGATTAGTATTTTAATATCAATGCTGAGGAATATAAGTTAGGAGATTTTTTAATCTACTAACTGCTAAGAAAAATTATCATATATTAAATCTGATAAATGTCTTAGAACAATGAATGATAAGATGCAATCCTTAAAAGAAAAATCAATCTTTTGAATATGATCGATATTTCGTCTAATTATAAACCTATGAGGTTGGAATGAGTTTCTCTTGAAGGAAGATTCACAAGGACAAAATGGTATACATAATTAATGCATGGTTAATAATATGAAGTTTTTAATTATACTCAAGCAATTGTTTGTGATTAAATCATTATGCTTTACATGCATTGATTAAATAAAGATAATTAATTATCATACATGTTTCCTTGGATATGGAATATGATAATTAAGCTTTATTTCATTTTTCTTTATGATTACTTTTTGTAACAATGATATGTAATCAAAAGGTTTATGAGTCTATAAAATCTTTATGTAGTATACAAGATAGATAATCCAAGTATGGAATAAATCATGCATCTAGGAGCTGAATCTAGAATTTAATTACAATATGATTTTGATTAAATTTTGATATATTTGAGTACCTTTGACATTAAGTGAGAGCACTATGTTTTTCTTAAAATTCATATCTTGTATAACATATTGAAGATAGCATTCCATCTTAGCTAGATGATAATCCTTAATATTGGAATGAAACTACATTTGAGAATTTATGGAATAAAAACTAATGACTTAGGAATAAATGTTTATTGAAATAAACATATGCGGTAATTAAGTCTAATACAATGCAATACATCATTGAAGCAAGTCTTGAATGATATATTTCACTTGACATAATTTATTACATGAATGAAAACCTTATGTTTTTAACTAACGATTCATTATGTATATATTATATTACGAATATGACTTGTTGTCATTTTTTGCACAAGAGCAAAGTGAGATGACAACAACAATATCTAATTGGGAATATTTATATTATTGTTAATACAAATGTTTACGAATTATAAATCATAATGTTGTATGGTACACTGATTCTAAAGGATAATCAATTTTAGTAAAGTGAGATTTTATTATTTACGATAAATCTCCTAAACTAGATGTGCTCAAAATGAGCATTGTTGCATTACACATTAAGGAATAAGAATACTTTACATTTTAAGAAACTGTAAAGATGATTATCGGCATAACGTTATTTTTAAATACCTTATACAAGGTATGTCGATATCCTCATATGTGATACCCAGAACGAGGTCACTTACCTTACCCTAAATTACGCTTATTTTTGAAATTTTTAAGAAATTTTATTTGCTATATATTTTATCATTTTGGTTGAAACCGATATTTGAGGTCGTAATCTTGACGATTGACGATTTAAGAAGAACGATGACAACTACGATCCCGATGGATTCCCAATTTTCTATGTTTATTGTCGTTTTATCGATATTATAATTTTTCGAGGATTTTACTTTCGGTTCGTGTTAAGTTGCGTCGGGTGAGTTTTATAGCTTTCCGGGTACATTTAAATTGTCCTAAAAGTATTTTGGAGTGTTCGGGATGATCCCCGACTCCCGCAAAATTTTCCAAATTGACTAGTGAGTCATTCCCGCAAACATTTGAGGTCGTTTTCACATAAGGCCAAAAGAATGCTATAATTGCACACAAGGGCCCCAATTTTTACAAAATGGAAATACAAACACACACACAACACAAATTACACCAAAAAATTTCTTCCATCTCTCTCTTTTCTCTCTTTAGGCCGATGGCCAAGAACCACCACACCACCACCATAATTTTTTTCTAGCTTGTTTTAATTAAAACCAAGGTTAGACCACTGCTAGTTTAATCATTCCAAGTGTTTTGATACACTTTAATCCAACATGCATCCATAAAATTTTTCAAGAATCAAATGGGTTTTTCAAAAATTTGTTTTGATGTTAATTGAGTACATGCATGTTTAATTGGGGTATAGTAGATGGATAATCACCCAACAAACCAACCAAAATCAATTTGGTTGGGGTGTTTTGATCACCCACACCCCACGGCCAAATGGGGGTGTTTGGTGGATCATGGTGTTTGATGTTTTGCTTTTGATTTTTATGTTTAATTCATGTTTTTAGGTGTTTTAGAATGGGTAAACCTCATTGCATGTTTGATTTGGTGAATGGGTTTTGAGATGGATTTGGTACTTTAGGGGTTAATGACTGATTAGGATGGTTAGTCATGGTTAGGAGTGTTTAAGTTGAGGTTAGGTGTCGATAAAATGGTTTGGAAACGAGTGTTGGATTGATTTTGAGATGGGTAAATTTAGGCAGATTGTTTAGGCGTTTTTTCATAAATTTGATTTTGTAAACAGGTCATGAGACTAGTATATAGTTGTAGAGCGTCTTCTTAGCTTCGATTTGGTATAAGATAGAGCTTACGACTCCTAACGAGTCAAAAGTTATGATGTTTTGAAAATACGTGTACCGGGAGATGAGAACCTACATAATCCGAAATTATGTTTGGTTTTGGGTCAAATCCTGGGGTCCATAGATATAGTTTGGTAATTGGTTAAAGGTTGATTTTTGGTCTCAAACCTGCAATTGTGAGTCTATTATGAGACTTAGGTGTCAAATGGGTCAATGGTATATTTTAAATGGGTCAAATGAGTCCAACTTGGTCAATGTGCAAAATCAGTCTGAAAGACGTAGGTTTAGTAATGTGTTGAGTAACGGGTCGTAAAAGCGAAAACTTTTAATGGGATTAAAAATGGGTTTTCTACAGGTCTTAAGGTATTTTTGAGAATTTTCCCAAATTTTATTAAAAGTTTTAAGTCTAGTAAAACAGCCCATACTTTTGGTAAGTATCGGCAAAAAACTTAAAAAGAGTAATAACGTTAATAACATGGATGAATAGTATAAAACGAGTAACAATAAATTGTTTGGTTTTGGCGTGAGTTTGTAATTATCACAATTGACTAATATGTATGTAATATACAGTACTTAAGTTTATAAATGAGATTACTCATTACGCGTTATTGTTTGTTAGATGTTGAATTCCCCGGGCATCCTCATCATCGTCAGTGATCGTCACTCGAATCGTCGACTACTCTATATATATAAGGTGTGAATTTGTAGCCTCGCTTACTATTGTTTTAAATTGTTTTACCCGCGAGGGAAATGCATGCTAGTTTTCTAAAATGAACATATGTCATGAATGATTATTGGACCCGAATGTTGCCTTAAATTATGTTGAGTACCTAGTTGCAAAAGACCCTATATGCATGAACTATTAACTATTGTTTAATCCTAGTGTGGATTGAAAATAGCCGCTTATACAATTGATAGTACTATGGGGTTGACGACCCTATCCGAGACGAGGGCTAGTACGTTGAGTACCCCCTGCGGACGGATAATTTATGATAAGAGATAAGGTATAATTGCAACTGATGCCTTTAGAAGGTGAAATGGTTTCATCTTAATCACGCCGGTAATTATTACGCGGGTGATTGAGTTAACGGATTAGTGTCATGAGCTTAAACACAATTGTCATAACCTTGAAAATAGATTGTTTGATCGACAAGTCTATGAATGATCGTGAATGATTTTCATAACACATATGTTCAAAATGAGATTATAAAACCTATGAATTCCACTCAACATTATTTGTTGACCCAATTTAGCATGTGTTTCAGGTAACCGATGAAGTATAGAATGGAGCATGCATTGGATGGGAGTTGTGTGTGGCTTGGCGTCTACTTGTTTTTCCACCCATATTTAACCTGAACATTTTAATTTTTCAGTTATGTTGTCGAAAATGTATCTTTTGGGGGTAGATATTCGTGGGGACCGAAACGCTAACTCTGTGTTGTATCATTTGGGTTTGGAAAACCGTAGACATGTGTGATTTTAACAATGCTTAATTTATGTTAAAACTTTTACGTCTCTTTGAGTCGTTTGATATATCTCGTGTGTGATGATAACTGCCTAGCACCCAAATGTTGTAGTTCCGCTGCGCATAGCATTGGTGGGGGTGTTAGAGATTGGTATCAGAGCCACGAGTTATAGAGAACTAGGTCGTTTTGAAATTTCCTAAACTATAACTTTTGGTGTCGTAAGAAAATGTCCAAGCACACAACTATCATGCATGGCTCCGGTAAGGTTTATTTTTGTATTCATTGTATAGATGTATACCTTTGAGTTGAAGTAATATATGTGGGTATTTATTACGTAGATATTGAACTACTATATGTAAACATTGAAATTGTACGTGGAGTACTCGATACCGTAATTCTTGTATTACATATGCATGAGCATCATATTATCTCATTTTGGGCATGTGTACCACCTTTGCATTGCATTTGCATGCATGTATTTATAAATATTGAATAGTAATATTACGTACCCTCCAAAATTCTCTGTTATTGCAGGAATGGCCGAGGTACCGCCTAACGGAAATGGAGACGAATACGTCGTAGGACACGAAGGGGGAAATGTTGGAACAGCTGTTGAAGGACAAGCCGAGACGAACAATGTGCAAGCTCAGGACCCCGATCGAAGGAGTACTACCTTCCCCAGGCCTACTCGCATTTCTCATCTGATTGGTATGCCAGGTATCCCTAGAAGTTCTGACGCTGCAACGAGCGCTAATTCTCTTCATAAGGACATCGCAAGAGTTATCTGCCCCGGACCAAGAGCTTATCATGATGTTCCGCTTGTTTTGAGAAGATTGGAAGGATCGATGTACGAACGGTACGTGGTGGAAACTAGAGTAATCAAAAGGTTCGACGAGAATGAGAGGGCACATCAGAGGTTGTTGGCAAGAATTGCAAGGATTGAATTTGATGGAGTGGCGAATAAGAGTGATATTAACAGTTGGAGATCGATGATAGCAAACCTGAGTGCTAGTCTTGAGCAAGTTAGGGAGGATCAGGCGAGGTTGACTAGGATGCAAAGTTGGGAGCATCGAGTTAGAGCATCCCTGCCACCAGATTAGAGATTTGTAGATGACTTGGAAATGGAGGCTAATGATTTTATGGTCCAGCCACCTGCCAAAGGTGTGTGTATCACTATAGGAAATCAGGTAGCAGTGGAGTGTGGATCTACTTCTGGGATGAAAAAGGCAACTGAGTGTGGGCCGAATGATAAAGGAAAGAGGAAGATGGACGAAGAAGAGGAAGACAGTGATGAAGAGCCCGAGGAAGACAGTGATGAAGAGCCCGAGGAGGATGAAGATGAACCGCCATCCAAGAGGTCGTGTGGATCGCCACGTGACTAGTTGCTTGTATTTTATTTTATCTTTGATCGTTGTAATCGAACTATTTTAGACTTCTGTATGATGGTATTGTGATGAAAAACTTGATGACTTAAGTTTGATGGTGTATGGTTGTAGTGGCATTACTTGTCACAAATTTTGGTTGATTTATCAATACAATCCATGTTTACCTTTCATAATCTATGATATGTCTTTAATTTTCTCTTTTGTGATGTGAATTGATGAATATTAGTAACCTTGTAGTGATGTGTTGTTGTACTTATATTATGTCTTGAAAGAGAAATCCATCTTAATCTTGATGTGTATACTTACATTGTTTTTCTATTTTTCCCTGTTTTGCAGAGAGGTGTACTTGAGAATTCACCATGTCTCCAAAGCTAACAGCTGACCGTGTGAACACAATGATTCAATAAGCAATTGCAAATGCACTCGAAGCGGATCGTGCAAACCGAAACCCAGATCAAGGTGGGAACGCAGGAAGACAGCAAGCCCCGAGGGAGTGTACTTATGCTAGTTTTATGAAATGCGGTCCCACGCAGTTTCGTGGAACTGGCGGAGCCCTAGAACTCCGAAGGTGGTTGGAGAAGATCGAAAGTACTTTTGAGATTAGCGGATGTTCAGAGGCAAATAAAGTCAAGTTTGCAGCTGCCACTTTTCTTGATGACGCCTTAAGTTGGTGGAACAATCAAGTAGCCACAGTTGGATTAGCGGTAGCAAATGCGAGGACTTAGATTGCTACTAAGGCTCTCTTGACCAAAAAGTTATGTCCCGAAGAGGAGCTGGGTCAACTAGAAGATGAGTTAAGGCATTTGACTTTGAAGAATAATGACATTACAGTGTATACAAGGAGGTTTAATGAATTAAGCCTTTTGTGTCCCGATGCCTTTGCTGATGATAACCAGAAAATGAAGCAGTACATCAAGGGTTTGTCAAGCAATATCAAGGGTGAGACAACTTCATCTAAGCCTGGGTTATTCGATGAAGCAGTCCAAATGGCTCACGCGCTAATGGATGTCAAACTGCAAGATAAGAAGGACTACATTGCCGAAGGGAACAAGAGAAAGTGGGAGGCAGCTCAGGGTAATCAATCCCAAGGTCAAAATCGTGGAGGAAACTATAACAACCAAGGTCAGAACCGCAACCAGCAGTTCAACCAGAGAAGAAATGATGGGATGAGGGCTGTCACTAACCCTAGAGGAGCTAAGGTGAATCCCCACTATGGTCGATGTAATTTGTACCATGTAGGGAATTGCCCACCTGCGTGTGGCAAGTGCGGAAAAGCGGGTCATAGAATTGCAGATTGCCGAGCTAAAAGGGTAGCTATTAGGGAAAATGCCACGAAGGTGATGGTTTGCTTCGGATGTGGAGAAAGAGGGCATAAGCAGGGGAATTGCCCGAAGGCTGGAAACAGGCAAGGAGGAAATAATGCTGCTGTTGTGTATCGAGTAGGGACTGCTGATAAACTGCAAGGCCCTAATGTGGTTACCGGTATGTTTCTGCTAGACGCTTGTTATGCTAGTATATTGTTTGACTTTGGTTCCGACAAGAGCTTCGTAGATGTTAAATTTAGTTGTCATATCAATAGAGAACCGGTAATGCTAACGACTAGTTATAACGTGGAATTAGCCGATGGGAAGATCGTTAGTACAAATTCCATACTAAAAGGGTGTACCTTGAAGTTAGGAAATTACGCTTTTGATATCGACTTAATGCACATAGAGCTAGGATCGTTCGATGTGATCGTTGGAATGGATTGGCTGATGGCGCATAATGCCGTGATCGTTTGTGGAGAAAGATTAGTTCAAATCCCGTTGAGGAATAGAGTTTTGACTGTTAAGGGAGATGAATGCACCTCTCATTTGAAAGTGATATCTTGCTTGAAAATGATGAGATATGTAGAAGATGGATGTGATGTGTTTTTGGCACAAGTTTCTAGTGATGGTGACTTAGAGGCAAAGTTAGAAGAGGTACCTGTAATTCGCGAATATCCGGAAGTTTTTCCTGATGAGTTTCCGGGTTTACCACCCACCCGTGAAGTCGAATTTCGAATCGATTTGATGTCGGGAGCTGCACCAGTTGCTCGTGCACCCTATCGATTAGCACCATCAGAGTTGAAGGAGTTATCGGATCAACTGAAGGAGTTGATGGATAAGGGATTTATTCGATCGAGCTCATCACCATGGGGAGCGCCAGTGTTGTTTGTAAATAAGAAAGATGGGTCGTTTCGGATGTGTATCGACTATAGAGAGCTCAACAAGCTGACGGTTAAGAATCGGTATCCATTGCCGAGGATTGACGATTTGTTTGACCAATTGCAAGGTTCCTGTGTGTACTCAAAGATCGACTTGAGATCAGGGTATCATCAACTGCGTGTGAGAGATGAGGATATTCCTATAACTGCCTTTCGTACGCGGTATGGACACTTTGAATTCCGAGTGATGCCTTTTGGGCTAACAAACGCGCCTGCAGTATTCATGGACCTTATGAATCGAGTATGCAAGCCGTATCTAGATAAGTTTGTCATTGTATTCATCGATGATATTCTTATTTACTCTAAGAGGAAGGAAGAGCACGAGAAGCACCTGAGGAAGATATTGGATCTGCTGAAGAAAGAGAAGCTGTATGCGAAGTTCTCAAAGTGTGAGTTTTGGTTAGAGTCTGTGCAATTCCTTGGGCACGTAATTGATAGCAAAGGAGTTCGCGTGGATCCTACCAAAGTTGAGGCAATCAGGGAATGGTCGGCACCGACAACGCCGACTGAAGTTCGACAATTCCTTGGTTTGGCTGGGTATTATCGGAGATTCATTGAAGGATTTCCGTTGATTGCGAAGCCATTGACAAAGCTTACAGAGAAGAATAGGGTGTATGAATGGGGAGATGATGAAGAACTCGCTTTCAAAACACTTAAGGACAAGTTATGTTCTGCTCCGATATTGTCATTACCAGAAGGAATCGAAGACTTCATGGTGTATTGTGACGCGTCTCGTAAGGTTTATGGAGCTGTGTTGATGCAGCGTGAGAAGGTGATTGCTTACGCGTCGAGACAATTGAGGAAGAATGAAGAAAACTACACTACGCAGGATTTGGAATTGGGAGCTGTAGTTTTTGCGCTGAAATTGTGGAGACACTACTTGTATGGGACGAAGTATGTTGTATTCACTGACCACAAGAGTTTGCAGCACATTTTAGACCAAAAGGAGTTGAACATGAGACAGAGGCGATGGGTGGAACTACTAAGTGACTATGACTGTGAGATTCGCTACCATCCTGGCAAGGCGAACGTTGTAGCGGATGCACTTAGTAGGAAGGATCGAGAGAAACCTTTGAGAGTCAGAGCTTTAGTGATGAATGAGGGTGTTAATTTGACCGAAACAATATTGAAGGCTCAAGAGAAGGGATTAATGAAAGAGAATGTTGGTGCTGAGAATCTGGGAAGACTGTTGAAACCTCTTTTTGTGGTTAGGTCAGACGGGCTGAGATATTTTGAGAATTAGATTTGGTTACCGTTGTGTCCATCCGAGGAAGGAATGCCTGAAGTACGAGATTTGGTTATGAACGAGTCTCATAAGTCGAAGTACTCGATACATCCTGGATCGGATAAGATGTATCATGACCTGAAGAAAGTCTACTGGTGGCCGAATATGAAGGCGGAGATTGCTCGTTACGTTAGTAAGTGTTTGACTTGTGCGAAGGTTAAAGCCGAACATAAGAAACCGTCTGGGCTGTTGGTACAACCAGAGATCCCAGAATGGAAATGGGAGAGGATCGCTATGGATTTCGTGACGGGTTTACCTAGAACTCCAAGTGGATGTGATATGATTTGGGTAATAGTGGATAGATTGACGAAATCTGCTCACTTCTTACCTATGAAGAAGACGGACAGCATGGAGAAACTGGCCAGTGTGTACGTGAAGGAGATTATTTGCAGACATGGTGTACCTTTATCGATCATTTTGGATCGCGATAGTAGGTTTACTTCGGAATTTTGGAACTCACTTCAACGTGCGATGGGCACTGAATTGAGTTTGAGCACGGCCTATCACCCGGAGACTGATGGCCAAAGTGAACGAACTATTCAGACGAATGAGGACATGCTCCGAGCATGCGTGATTGATTTTGGAGGAAGTTGGGAACGCCACTTACCTTTAGTGGAGTTTTCGTATAATAATAGTTATCATGCGAGCATCAAGGCTGCACCATTCGAAGCGTTGTATGGAAGGAAGTGTAGATCACCTGTGTGTTGGAGTGAAGTAGGAGAAAGTCAGTTGACTGGACCCGAAATGGTTTTGGAGACGACAGAGAAGATTGTGCAAATCAAGAACCGGTTACTTGCTGCAAGAAGCCGACAGAAGAGTTGTGCCGATAATAGAAGAAAACCGTAGGAATTTAAGGTCGGAGACATGGTTATGCTTAAGGTTTCGCCGTGGAAGGGTGTGATTCGTTTTGGGAAGAAAGGAAAGTTGAGTCCGAGGTATATTGGACCATTCAAGATTGTTAAACGAATTGGACCGGTAGCGTATAAGTTAGAATTGCCGAATGAGCTTAGTGTTATTCACGACACGTTTCACGTATCAAATCTGAAGAAGAGTTTGGCGGATAAGGAATTGGTGATTCCTTTGGACGAGATTCAGCTGGACGATAAAATTCATTTCGTGGAAGAACCCGTGGAAATTATAGACCGAGAGGTCAAGAGGCTGAAGCATAGTAGAATTCCCATTGTGAAGGTTCGATGGAATTCTAGGCGTGGACCGGAATACACTTGGGAACGTGAGGACTTTTTCCAGGAGAGATATCCTCATCTATTCCAGCGGCACGAAATGTGAGTATAAGAAGAGGCGAGCGTCGGGACGTCGCTCTCTTTAATGAGGGGTGGATGTGATACCCAGAACTGAGGTCACTTACCTTACCCTAAATTACGCTTATTTTTGAAATTTTTAAGAAATTTTATTTGCTATATATTTTATCATTTTGGTTGAAATCGATATTTGAGGTCGTAATCTTGACGATTGGTGATTTAAGAAGAACGATGACGACTACGATCCCGATGGATGCCCAAATTTCTATGTTTATTGTCGTTTTATCGATATTATAATTTTTCGAGGATTTTACTTTCGGTTCGTGTTAAGTTGAGTCGGGTGAGTTTTATTGCTTTCTGGGTACATTTAAATTGTCCTAAAAGTATTTTGAGTGTTCGGGATGATCCCCGACTCCCGCAAAAATTTCCAAATTGACTAGTGAGTCATTCCCGCAAACATTGAGGTCGTTTTCACTTAAGTCCAAAAGAATGCTATAATTGCACACAAGGGCCCCAATTTTTACAAAATGGAAATACAAACACACACACACAACACAAATTACACCAAAAATTTTCTTCCATCTCTCTCTTTTCTCTCTTTAGGCCGACGGCCAAGAACCACCACACCACCACCATAATTTTTTTTCTAGCTTGTTTTAATTAAAATCAAGGTTAGACCACTTCTAGTTTAATCATTCCAAGTGTTTTGATACACTTTAATCCAACATGCATCCATAAAATTTTTCAAGAATCAAATGGGTTTTTCAAAAATTTGTTTTGATGTTAATTGAGTACATGCATGTTTAATTGGGGTATAGTAGATGGATAATCACCCAACAAACCAACCAAAATCAATTTGGTTGTGGTGTTTTGATCACCCACACCCCACGGCCAAATGGGGGTGTTTGGTGGATCATGGTGTTTGATGTTTTGCTTTTGATTTTTATGTTTAATTCATGTTTTTAGGTGTTTTAGAATGGGTAAACCTCATTGCATGTTTGATTTGGTGAAAGGGTTTTGAGATGGATTTGGTATTTTAGGGGTTAAGGACTGATTAGGATGGTTAGTCATGGTTAGGAGTGTTTAAGTTGAGGTTAGGTATCGATAAAATGGTTTGGAAACGAGTGTTGGATTGATGTTGAGATGGGTAAATTTAGGCAGATTATTTAGGCTTGTTTTCATAAATTTGATTTTGTAAACAGGTCATGAGACTAGGATATAGTTTTAGAGCGTCTTCTTAGCTTCGATTTGGTATAAGATAGAGCTTACGACTCCTAACGAGTCAAAAGTTATGATGTTTTGAAAATACGTGTACCGGGAGATGAGAACCTCATAATCCGAAATTATGTTCGGTTTTGGGTCAAATCCCGGGGACCATAGATATAGTTTGGTAATAGGTTAAAGGTTTATTTTTGGTCTCAAACCTGAAATTGTGAGTCTATTATGAGACTTAGGTGTCAAATGGGTCAATGGTATATTTTAAATGGGTCAAATGAGTCCAACTTGGTCAATGTGCAAAATCAGTCCGAAAAACGTAGGTTTAGTAATGTGTTGAGTAACGGGTCATAAAAGCGAAAACTTTAAATGGAATTAAAAATGGGTTTTCTACAGGTCTTAAGGTATTTTTGAGAATTTTCCCAAATTTTATTAAAAGGTTTAAGTCTAGTAAAACAGCCCATACTTTTGGTAAGTATCGGCGAAAAACTTAAAATGGGTAATAACGTTAATAACATGGATGAATAGTATAAAACGAGTAACAATAAATTGTTTGGTTTTGGCGTGAGTTTGTAATTATCACAATTGACTAATATGTATGTAATATACAGTACTTAAAGTTTATAAATGAGATTACTCATTACGCGTTATTGTTTGTTAGGTGTTGAATTCCCCGGGCATCCTCATCATCGTCAGTGATCGTCACTCGAATCGTCGACTACTCTATATATATAAGGTGTGAATTTGTAGCCTCACTTACTATTGTTTTAAATTGTTTTACCCGCGAGGGAAATGCATGCTAGTTTTCTAAAATGAACATATGTTATGAATGATTATTGGACCCGAATGTTGCCTTAAATTGTGTTGAGTACCTAGTTGCAAAAGACCCTATATTCATGAACTATTAACTATTGTTTAATCCTAGTGTGGATTGAAAATAGCCGCTTATACAATTGATAGTACTATGGGGTTGACGACCCTATCCGAGACGAGGGCTAGTACGTTGAGTACCCCATGCGGACGGATAATTTGTGATTAGAGATAAGGTATAATTGCAACTGATGCCTTTAGAAGGGGCAATGGTTTCATCTTAATCACGCCGGTAATTATTACGCGGGTGATTGAGTTAACGGATTAGTGTCATGAGCTTAAACACAATTGTCATAACCTTGAAAATAGATTGTTTGATCGACAAGTCTATGAATGATCGTGAATGATTTTTATAACATATATGTTCAAAATGAGATTATAAAACCTATGAATTCCACTCAACATTATTTGTTGACCCAATTTAGCATGTGTTTCAGGTAACCGATGAAGTATAGCATGGAGCATTCATTGGATGGGAGTTGTGTGTGGCTTGGCGTCTACTTGTTTTTCCACCCATATTTAACCTGAACATTTTAATTTTTCAGTTATGTTGTCGAAAATGTATCTTTTGGGGGTTGAGATTCGTGGGGACCGAAACGCTAACTCTGTGTTGTATCATTTGGGTTTGGAAAACCGTAGACATGTGTGTTTTTAACAATGCTTAATTTATGTTAAAACTTTTACGTCTCTTTGAGTCGTTTGATATATCTTGTGTGTGATGATAACTGCCTAGCACCCAAATGTTGTAGTTCCGCTGCGCATAGAATTTGTGGGGGTGTTAGATCATACTATGACACTTGCAATAGTATGAGCATGTAAGATAAGACACTCATCTTGTTTTTCAAATCTTTCACAATATTTGTAAAATATGAAACAAGTATTTGGAAAGTTTACTTAGATGACTATTTTGCTTTCTGTGAAGAAAAGTTGAGAATGTTGGAAATATTTGACTTCAACTTGCTAAATTAGTTTCATGCATATCTATATTAGTATTTGAATAATTGGGTTTGTAAGATAGTTATTATTTTCTGATGAATAAAGATACTTGATATTTGTTTTCATTCATATAATTACTGTTTCCCTATATTTGTATGTTTAAAATCCTTAAATATTTGATTATTCTAAATATGCCATTGTCGGTTAGAAATATGGTAATATTGTCTACATTAAGACAAATTTAAGTGTTGGTTATATTCTTTAAATATATGGACGGTTCCCACCAAACTCATGTGTTATTCATAAGGGATGCATATTGGACACCCCGAACTTCCGAATTGTTACTTTTGGATCATTGTCATCCTTAGACTTGAGATGCAAACAAGTTTGTGCATGTGTGAATATCATTTCTTGATTATAATTTAAACGCTATCTGGCAAAAGGTAGTTATAAATGCTATAATTGAAAGTGTATTGAAGCATCGATCCACAGACACTTGTAGTCAAAATAGAATTTGTTCCTCCACTTGATATAGTGCAGATTAGTACCATTGGGCCCTCTCCAGAATTAATCAGATAACTGTGTGGCCGCACCCAAAGAATAAATCAAGATGATACTTGTTTACATTTAGTATATCTGAGTTAACTTCTATAACGATACACTAAAAGTTAAACTATATGGAATGAGTTAGCATCTATATCCATGGTTTAACGGTACTAGAAACAAAGGGATGATTATTAGCAAGTCACATAATCGTATACCATTTATACTTTTGAGATATCTTCTTGAAACTATACCTCAATCATTTCCGGTTATAATAAAGTGTTGCTAGATATTTATTATGGACGTGCTATGTCTCAAACTCTCACAAGTGGGAGTTGTCGGGATATGCGATCGTTTAGTTATCGGAAATGAGTGAGCCTATGGGGGCACACACGAATACACGAAGAGTGCGTTTATTAAATATTTAATATATATACGTGTTATGTATTTATGAAATGTTTAAAATGTTTCACGAGATAATTATTTACCATTCGTTAGTTTAGCCGCTAGACGTTATAAACTAATTGTTAAATGTTAAATATAAAAGAGAAGGGCTTAAAAGTCAAAACGCAAAACCCTAGTCCTTTCCCCTTGTTGGCAGATTTTAAAAAGGACTAGAAGGGGGTATATGTGTCATTTTTAGAAAGTGATAGATTGCTTGACAATGACTTGGAGTAAGGACCAAGTTTTATTGTAGGGTTCTGAAGGGTATAAAACAACCCCTAATCTCCTCTTTTATGAGTCGTCCAAGCTATTCCCCAAAAATACACGATGCAAAATTATATCCTAAAACCTTAATTAACTTTCATCTCCTTGTGAAAGAACTAATCGGCACAAGCCGAGACGATGTTAATTGGTCAGAACAAGAACCTTTTTATAAGCTTACGTATAGTACTTTGTATACATGCATAATACATGCATGCTATTACTTTACGTATGAAAACAAAATCACATTTAGTGAATTTTTCCTTCTTTGTTAACTGTGATCGGATGAATACCTACTAAGCTATCTGATTATGGTTTTATCAAGAACACCAAACTCTTGTTTGTTTGTGGTGTTTATTTGTGAAACAAACACTAGCACCCTAATGTGCGTGTGTGACGTGTAGTAGGAGCAAACAATAGAGACGGTTATTTAACCGTTAAATTCAAGATCAAGATCAAGACGCATTAATTAATTTAATCAATTAATTAAAGGTTGGTTTTAATTATTTTTATTATGTTCTTAAGTATGTATGCTATACTAGATCCATTCCGTTGCGTACTCGTAGTTAATGGTTTAACTAGTATTCAAAATCCCAACAAGTTATTCGTTGTGTAAGGTGTTGATAGTGATAAGTTTCGTGAGGTTTTTAGCTTCAAGGGTATGGAACCCTCGTCGATTGATGGAGGCATAGTAGTACGATGAAACCGCCACTGATAAAACTCGATTTGAGATGATCGGGACGCTCTTTAGACGATATGTAAAACCTGCATGCTTTTACCATGAACAGTACACTTAGTAAACATACGTACATATTAAAACTTTCCTTTTATAGCATGAACACGTGTCACGATTAGTAATTACAGAAGTTATGTACGTATTATTACACGATAAGTATTAAGTACATGATAGTACACGATAATTATTAACAATAATAATTATAATCACGAACATGAAATCATGAACGTAAAAATCACGGACACATAATTACGTACTTAATTAATATAATACGATTAATATCGTTACGTACAAGTATTTAAGTATAACACGAACATTTAATTATAACACGAAAACACGGACGTACGAACACGTAAATTTAACCACGGGAAAACTTTGGGTTTTCCCTTGTGGGCCCTACAAGCTGCGGCACCAAGAAAAAAAGGGGCCAAGCCCACTTTGATTTTTACCAAATAAACAAAAAGGGTTAACACCTTTTCATTCACAGAGTTTTTCCACGAAAATCAAAAACCCTACTCTTCTTTTTCTCTCTTTTGGCTGCCGGCAACCACAAGCACCAAAGAGGTGTTTGTTTGATTTTTGGTTAATTAAATCCAAGGATCGTGTTCGTGTTCTTAGCCTCATTTGATTCACGCATTCGGTAATCCGTAAACCATTTTATCTTTTTATTTAATTATTAACACATGAAGATGGATTAAATAAAAACAAGGATTAAAACATGTCACGTAATCATGGGGGTAAAATTAAGGGTTGTTTTGGGTTTGGTTTGCTCGGCCGACACTCAAACCGAGAGCCCAAGGCTCTCGGCGTGTCTCGGTTTGCACCACCAACCGACATCTATGATGTCGGTGGTGTTGTGTTTCGGTCCGCTGCAGGAACAAGGAACCCTGACTCGCGTCGGGATGTCCGTGTGGTTCGATTAGGTCTCGGCAGCAGGCAGCCACCACCAACGGCACATAGCCGGTGGCGGCGTGGGTCAAGCAGGGGGAACGCAACATAGCAGGGGGACCACCGACACATAGTCGGTGGGAACCCATTGTTGGGCAGCAGCTAGCCGAGAGAAAGGGAACCACCGGCTTAAGCCGGCGGTAGTTTACAACAACAGTGGCAACCGGCCGAGCCGGTTTGCCACTGTTAAAGGGTTGTTTGTTTCGGTCTGGTTCATGGGGTTCCGGGTCCGGTTCACGACATGTTTAAATTATATACACGGGTTCGGTTCATGACTAAAAATGTACAAGTATTTTATTTTTACAAGTATTTATTTTTTAACAATATATTAAATTAATTAAACATGACATATAATTAATTTAATTATATCATGGAATTAGGTTAATTATTTTTTATTAAATAATACATGTTTTAACCTAAGTATTTATTTATTTAATTTAGACTATAGTATTAATTAATTATTAGACATGGAATATAATTAATTAATAAACATGACTTAGGTTATAATTAATATAATATTAATACATGTTTTAACCTAAGTATTTTATACACCTTAATTTAATTAAATCATGCTTATATTCAATTAAATCATATAACCTATATTTTATTTAATTAACATGATATTATTAATAAACTATACTATAATCATATGACTTATCTTATTTAACCAGTAAACTTAAGCTTATATTATTAGCTTATTAATTCCGCTTAATTCTAAATATGGAAACTTTCTAATTCAGGAAACTTACTATTTTTGGAAACATTCTATTCATAGAAACTCATCTATTTTAAGAAGTTAATCTTTTATTGGAAACTTTCTATTTTTGGAAACTTTCTGTTTTTGGAAACTTTCTATTTTAGGAAACCTGATATTTTTAGAAAGTTACATATTATTACACAACAAGTATAATAATACAAGAAATACAAGTAATACTTAACCAGAATACGTAGAATATATGATAAACACAATATAACCTTAAAATCAGTAAAACAAGACATGAACATATAAAACAAGCTAAGACACGATATAAAATCAGTTACGTACTCAGTAAACAGAATACTTATACATGTACCCTATTTATGTAGCATTAGTGAGATCGGAGAAGGACTTCTTTTCGTTCGTCTTTCCCGTTCACTGGACATAAGGTACGGATTTCCCGTCCTTCAGTATGGACATTCTTTCCTTATTAGGATTCCCCGTTTGCAGCTAACTGTTTTCCCAGTAATTGTTCTATATTTTTTATACTTATGCTAGTTTAAGAGCCTAAGCCATATACATGCATGAACAGTGTCACCTAGTTATGGAGGTACCATAACCATAACACTGGAGGTACCAGTGTTATGACTTCCCCACGGCGAAGTGATTGCTTGTGGCGTCCCTTTTCAGTTTTAGCCATTATTATTATATTATCATGTGGGGCGTATGGGTGCATCCTAGTTACATGTTTATCAGTATTATCATAGTGAATGCGACGTGTGCCTTGCATCCTTCACTAGGACCTGATCCCTCCTACCCAGACTATTTAATTAGAGGCAACCCCTCTAATTGCATGACGAGGTCTCCCCTCCAAGTATTCATGCACGGTGGAACCTCATGACCTATATGGGCTATTTGGCTAATTAATACAGATTTTTCATATAAACATAAGTCTTTTCAAACTATAAAACCATTTTTATGAACATGATACCAGATTACTTAAAACTTATATTATTCTGCTGCTATTAGTCTTTATGCTTATGTTATTCCATGTCATACTTGTATATCCGTGCACTAAGCGTTATGCTCAGCCGTTTTCCTTTCATGTTCCCAAACGGCAGTTACTCAAGGGCGCTCGTAGACTTTAAGCGTACGTGCATATGGATTGGAAGCTGTCTAGCCTTCTCTACTTTATGCATTTCATCATACATTTTGCTACTTATTTCTTTGGACATTGTTTAGTCCTTTTCCTTTACAGTACTTATGTTTGTTTGCGATGAGCTTATACTTGGGGTACCGATGTTTGTTTCGGTATTCTCATTCATGGTCATTTAATGTTTTTAAGACATTTACCTTGTATGCTTTGATGACAAGTCATAATCACGCGTGACATTCCATTTACCAAAATAGGGTGTTACAATTATGGTATCAGAGGCAAGGCTTCGACCTGTAGGCTCTCAAAACATGTCCTGTGATTAGCGGGTAGTCACTAAGGTCTTCCTAGAATTGACAGTCAGTTTTCATGCATTCATTGTTTTCATGCATTCTTGTCATATGTCGTTGTCGCAGGTTTATGACTAAGTAATGGTTGGTACAGGACTGGCCCTATTTAGTCGCATGTGATTTTATCGAAACTTTTAACTTTGGGACCGACCCATAGGCGTCCCCTCACCATGTCTTTTGTTTTAGGTGAAATGACCTTAGGCATTTACCCTCGCGCATATAAAAGTTTTCATAAACTGCATCAAGCACTGTTTTTCATGCATAAAATTTTTATCATGATTTATTGGCATAAATTTTTTTCATGCATATGTATTATGTTTTATCAGTTTAATCATGTAGTTAGTTTTATACTGTCAGATGGTGAGCACACGCAATGCTCATGAGATGGGTGCAGCTGCCAATGCAGCTATGCAAGCCATCCTCCCCCAAAACAACAATAATCCTCCCCTACCACAGATCGTCCCCATGACTGAGTGAGATAGGCTGACAAGGGAGTACTACGCGATTAGGCAGAGAGTTGAAGAGAACAGTAACGAATTCATGCAAAGCTTTCTTCATTTAGCTGGTGTTCTAGGCGCAACACCAGGTACTGCTGAAGAGCAGGCTTGCCATTTTCGTTGGGCTCTGCGTACATCGAACGCCAATAACTCGATATGTCCTACCTTCAACACGGTGGCACAAGTAGCCGATGCAGCACGTAAGCTAGAAATGCTATAGGAGAGAGAGGAATTCGGGGAAGCAGAGAGAACTGAGAAGAGGTATTTGTTCGTCACTCAGCGATGATCATTTCAAATTCATTCAGTACTATCCAATATTTATCCTTCTCTTTAAACTGCATCTTTCAGGTAGAAGACTGGGACCGGTCTCAACCGGCTACTCAGCAGAAGCCTACTAAGCCCAAGGGTAACAGTCAGACTCAAGACCGTTCTACTACGGATAGGCGTGGTGGTAGTGATAATTACCGTAACAACGCTAGAAACTCCAACAGCAGCAGGTCCCTAAACTTACTCATTTCTTATAATTACATGTTATAACTCATAATTCTGACTATAAAACCCGCATGCTTTTACCAAGAATAGTACCCTTATAATCATAAGTACATGATTAAAACTTTCCTTTTATATAACATGTTTACGTTTCGTGAATATTAACTACAAGTATTACGTACGTGTTATTACATGATAAGTATTTAAGCATATTAATACACGATAATTATTATCAACAATAATGATAATCACGAATATGAAATCATGAAAGTAAATAATCACGAGCATATTATTATGTATTTACGTAATTATTATTACGATTACGTATAAATATATATTATAACACGAACAATTAATAGATAAGTCACGTAAACACGACCACGAGAACAAGTAACAATTTAGAACACGAAAAAACGTAGGGTTTCCCCTTGTGGGCCCCACATACCCGCGGCAAGACAAAGAAAAGGGACCAAGCCCACTTTTATTTTTACTAAATAGGAAAAAGGGAAAAACATATTTTCATATTACAGAAGATTTATAAAAATTCCATAACCCTAGCTCCTTCTTTTTCTCCTTTTGGCTGTCGGGTTTAACACACCACAAGGAGGGTGTTTGTTGATCTTGGTTGATTAAATTCAAGTAACATCTAATTTTTTCACGCATTGGTAATCCTATAACCTTTTCTTTTTAATTATTTTATTAGATCAAGAACACATGAAATCATGGGTTTATTAAAACTAGTAATTAAACATGTAAATTTAATCATGGGGTAATAAACATGGATGGTTTTAGGGTTGTTTGGTTCGGCCGACGCAAGGAACCAAGAGCCGAAGCTCTCGACGGTCTTCGAATCACCACCAGCCGAGACCCCATGGTCTCGGTGTGGTTTGTGTGTCTCGGCCGCAAGGAACAAGTGACCCCGACGCATGTCGGGGTGGCCTTGTGGTTTTGATGGGGGTCTCATCAAGAACAAACAAACACCACCAGCCCAAGCCGGTGGCTAGATCGACCAAGCAAGGGCAACCGACCGATCCGGGTGCCACTATTAAGGAGTTGTTTGTTTGGCCGGTTCAAGGGTTTCATGGACCGGTTCATGACATGTTAAATTAGATAAAACACGGGTCTGGTTCACGGCTTAATTTTACAAGCCTTAAATTTTTACAAGTTTATTTATTTACAAGATTAATTAAATTAATTTAACATGTTATATAATTAACTTAATTAAGACATTACTTAGGTTTTTTATTATTATTATTATTAAATGATTTTAACCTAAGTATTTTTATTATTTAATTTGGACTAAAGTAATTAATTAATTATTAAAACATGACATGTAATTAATTGATTTTCATGACTTAGGTTATATTAATATAAATATTAATACATGTTTTAACCTAAGTATTTTATGCACTTTAAATTTAATTAAATCATGCTATATTTAATTAAAACTTATAACATGTAGTTTATTTAATTTACATGTATTAATTTATAAACTATACTATTAATCACATGACTTAGAATATTAATCAGTAAATCTTAAGCTTATATTATTAGCTTAATAATCTAGCTTATTTCTAAATATGGAAACTTTCTATTTTTAGAAACTTATTTATTTTAAGCAGCTATTCTATTTTTGGAAACTTTATATTTTTGGAAACTTTCTATTTTTGGAAACTTTCTATTTTATGAAACCTGCTATTTTTAGAAAGTTACTTATTATTACACAACAAGTATAATAATACAAGAAGTACAAGTAATACTTTACTAGAATATCCAGAATACATGATAAACACAGCATAACGTTAGAATCAGTAAAACATGACAAGAACATATAAAACAAGCTAAGACATGATATAAAACCAGTTACGTACTCAGTAATCAGAACACTTATACACGTATATTATTTATGTAGCCTTAGTGAGATCGAAGTAGAACTCTCTTACGTTCGCCTTCTTCGTTCATAGGACACAAGGTACGGATTCTCCGTCCTTTCAGTATGGACATTCTTTCCTTATTAGGATTTCCCCGTATGCAGCCAAATATTTTCCTAGTATATGTTTTATATGTTTTGATTTTCTTATGTTTAATTAAATGCCTAAGCCATATACATGCATGAGCAGTTTCACCTAGTTATGGAGGTACCATAACCATAACACTAGAGGCACCAGTGTTATGACTTCACCACATCGGAGTGATAGCTCGTGGCGTCCCTTTCAGCTTTTGGCCATATTGTTATGTTAACATGTGGGGCGTATGGGTGCATCCTAGGTTACATGTTTTTACAGATTATTTAGGTGAATGTGGTGTGTGCCTTGCATCCATCACAAGGAGTTGATCCCTCCTACCCAAACTTATATTAATTAGAGGCAGCCCATCTAATTGCATGATGAGGTCACCCCTCCAAGTATTCATGCACGTTGATATTTCATGACCTATATTGGCTAATGGTAAACATGTTAAATAGTTTTTATAAGATAAACATAAGGCTTTTCAAACTATAAAACCAGTTTTACTAAGTCATACCAGGTTTTCTAGGACTTAATCTATTCCACTGCTATATGTTGTATATGCTTATGTTATTCATTTTATGCTTGTACATCCGTGCACTGGGCGTTATGCTCAGCCGTTTTCCTTTCATGTTCCCAAAACAGCAGGTACTCAAGGACGCTCGTAGACTTTAAGCGTACGTGCATACGGATTGGAAGCTTTATAGCCTTCATTACTTTATGCATTTCTACATACATTTTGCTACTCATTTCCATAGACATTGTTTAGTCCTTTTCATTTACAGTACTTATGTTTGTGTGTGATGAGCTTTTACTTTGTGGTACCGATGTTTTTTTCCGGTATTTCCTTTATGGTCTTGTAATGTTTAAGACATTTATCCTTGTATGCTTTGATGACACGCCATAATCACGCGTGACATTCCATTTATCAAAGTGGGGTGTTACAATTATGGTATCAGAGCCAAGGCTTCGACCTGTAGGCTCTCAAAACACGACCTGTTGATTAGTGGGTAGTCACTATGGTCTTCCTAGAACTGACAGTCGGTTTTCATGCATTCATTTTTTTCATGCATTCATATATATGTCATTGTCGCAGGTTTATGACTAAGTAATGGTTGGTACAGGACTGGCCCTATTTAGTCGCATGTGTTTTATCGAAAATTTTAACTTTGGGACCGACCCATTGGCGTCCCCTCGCCATGTCTTTTGTTTTGAGTGAACTGACCATAGGCGTTCACTCTCACGCATATAAAAGTTTTCATAAAACTACATCATGCATTCATATACTAGTTTCCTGCATAAATTTTTTCTCATGATTTGTTGGTATAAAAAAATTTTCATGTATATATTTTATGTTTTGATCAGTTTAATCATGTATGTTTATGTTATACTGTCAGATGGTTCTCACACGCGAGCAAGAACAACTCAATGCAGCATTCCAAGCTGCGATGCAAGCTATGCTTCCTCAGCTTAGGAACAAAATCAGGGCTGAGGTGCAGGCTGCCAACAATCAGCAACAGCACCCAGTACCTCCTCCTCCTCCAGCAACATTGGTCACATTGCTGGAGAGATTCAATAAGCTACGCCATCGATCCTTCGAGAAAACTGATAGCCCCAGCAAAGCTGAAAGCTGGTTGGCTCACATTAAGAAGATCCTCGATGCAATGGGTTGTGACCCCGTCTTCAAGTCGAGTTTGGCTTGTTACAGGTTCGAAGGTGATGTGTTATCATGGTGGAAGGCACTGAAGCAGTCTGAGGGAGGTGATAATTGGGTGGCTGGTTTGATTTGGGCTCAGTTCAGGGAGTTAGTGATGGGGCAGTTCTTTCCCAAGGCTGAGCAAGACAAGCTGAAGAGTGAATACCATGGAATCAGACAGAGAGTTGGGGAGAACAACAACGAGTTCATGCAGCGCTTTCTTTGTTTGGCTGGTTTTCTTGGCGCAGCAGCAGGTACTCCCGAAGAGCAAGCATACCACTTCCGGTGGGCTCTTCGTACATCGGTCACAAACAACTTGGTGTGTGCTACGTTCAACACGGTGGCACAGGTAGCCGATGCAGCACGTAAGCTGGAGATGCTGCAAGAAAGAGAAGAGTTCAGGGAAGCAGAGAGACCCGAGAAGAGGCAGAAGATTGGGGACCGGTCTCAGTCGGCTACTCAACAACAGCCTACTCAGCCCAAGGGAAACGGTCAGACTCACGACCGTTCTGCTATGGATAGACGTGGCGGTTATGATAATTACCATAACAACGCTGGAAACTCCAACAGCAGCAGGTCCTTACACTTGCTCGTTTTCTTATGTTACATGCAATAGTTCATAATTTTGACACATTAGCAATCTTCTACTAGGAATCATGGTAACGGGAGGGACCAGAACCAAAGAGGTTCACAGCCTAACCGTCCAGCTATCACTGGTATTACATCTTACGAATTTTCTGCATTGTCCTTTGTACCTATCACCATGTCTCATGTATACTGTTCTTAACAGGCTTTCAGCCAACAAGGGCACCTGCTGGAGGGTATACTCATCCTGTTTGCACTACCTGCAACCGTAGGCACCCAGGGCCATGTTGCCGCGATAGCGACGCATGCTACAAGTGTGGTCTTACTGATCATCGCATGAAGGACTGTCGCAAGGGCGAGATGGAGGGCACATCCGGGCATGCTGATACTAAGCCGCCTCCTACTAGTGCCACCATAGACTGCCATACATATCGGGTCATCTTCAGTGATGTTAATGCACCAGAGTATATTCGCAACGGGTTCGTACCCGGAAGGTCTGTACAAATCATATCAACCCTACAAGCACGTGCATTACTTTCACATGGTTGCGAGGGCTATCTAGCTATTGTTCATGACATGGATGTTGAATCTCCATCAATTCAGAATCAGCCGATAGTGTTAGAATTTCCAGACGTATTTCCAGAAGAAATTTCGGGCATACCACATGCACGTGAAGTAGAATTTAATATCGAGCTCATCCCAGGAGCTGAGCCGATTTCCAAGGCTCCTTATCGCATGGCTCCTAAAGAGTTGAAGGAGCTCAAGGATCAATTGCAAGAACTTTTGGAACGAGGCTTCATTCGACCGAGCGTATCTCCATGGGGCGCACCAGTCTTATTCGTGAAGAAAAAGGACGGCAGTATGCGTCTTTGCATAGATTATTGCGAGCTCAACAAGATCACCATCAGGAATAGGTATCCTCTACCACGCATTGACGATCTGTTTGACCAACTCCAAGGGGCCAAACATTTCTCCAAAATTGATCTGAGATCGGGCTATCATTAGCTACGGGTTAAAGAGCAGGACATCGCCAAGACTGCTTTCCATACAAGCTATGGCCACTACGAATTTGTAGTCATGCCATTTGGCCTTACGAATGCTCCAGCTATTTTCATGGATCTGATGAACAAAATCTTCCATGAATTTCTGGATAAGTTCGTCATTGTCTTCATTGACAACGTCCTAATATTCTCTAAGTCCAAGGAGGAACACGAAGACCATCTTCGTACAGTGTTACAGATTCTTCGCCAGAAGCAGCTGTATGCTAAATTCTCATAGTGTGAGTTCTGGTTAGACAAGGTGGCGTTCTTAGGTCACATTGTATCAGAAGAAGGAATCACCATGGATCCAGAAAAGGTTGAGGCTATTACCAAGTGGCCAAGACCGACATCAGAGACTGAGGTTTGCAGTTTCCTAGGCTTAGCTGGTTACTACTGTAGGTTCGTAGAGAAATTTTCCCGTTTAGCACTACCATTGACCAAACTGATGCGGAAAGGGGAGAAATTCGTCTGGACTGAAGAAAGAGATAAGAGCTTTCAAGACCTAAAGTAGAAGTTAGTATCTGCACCGATTCTTACTATCCCATCTGGTACATGTGGATTTCAAATCTACAGTGATGCATCGGGAAAGGGACTTGGTTGTGTTCTCATGCAACATGGGAAAGTGATCGCGTACGCTTCACGGCAGCTTAATCCTTATGAGGAAAAATTACCCTACGCATGACTTGGAACTTGCAGCAGTCGTGTTGTATTGCAAATATGGAGGCACTACTTGTAGGGAGAATCATGTGACATCTTCACGGACCACAAGAGCTTGAGGTACATCTTCACTCAACGTGAACTGAACATGAGACAGAGGAGATGGTTAGAGTTGTTGACAGATTATGACATTAATCTGAAGTATCATCCCGACAAGGCGAATGTAGTTTCAGATGCACTTAGTAGAAAGTCCGGAATGATAAACGGCATTGAGATTAAAGAGGAAGTTATTAGAGACTTAGAGCGACTAGACATTAAGATAATGGTACGTGGACAGCACGGTTACTGGGCTAATCTTAGAGTGGAACCTGAGTTACTCTCTAGGATCAAGGAAGCTCAGAAAGATGATGGTGAAATATGGGCGATAATTCAGAATTTTGAGAAGCAGACATAATTTTGAGTAGACGCAGACGGTATCTTATGGCAAGGCACGAGACTTTGTGTTCCTGATGATCAAGAACTCCGGGAAGCATTGTTAGCTGAGGCTCATAGCTCCCCATTCTCTATTCATCCTGGTTCGACCAAGATGTACCATGATATCAAGCAATACTTTTGGTGGAGTGGTATGAAACAGGATGTTGCAACTTACGTCTCCAAATGTCTTACCCATCAGCAGGTTAAGATCGAGCATCAGAAATTTGGCGGTCTTCTACAATCGTTAGATATTCCAGAGTGGAAGTGGGACAAGATCACCATGGATTTTGTTACCGGTCTTCCCGTAGACAAAGAGGAAGCACGATGCAATTTAGGTTATCGTTGATCGACTTACTAAGTCAGCTCATTTCTTACCGATCCGCAAGGAAGATTCGGTCAGTAAACTCGCCGATACGTACAAGAAGGAGATCATGAGACTTCATGGTGCTCCATCTAGCATCGTCTCGGACAGAGATCCTCGTTTCACTTCGCGATTTTAGAGGAGTCTGCAGGAAGCTTGGGGTACAAAACTTAAGCTTAACACGACTTTTCATCCTCAAACAGACGGACAATCGGAGCGAACGATTCAGACATTAGAAGACATGTTGAGGTCATGTGCGTTGGAATGGACGGGAGATTGGGACGATTACATCTGTCTGGTAGAGTTTGCATACAAGAACAGTTGGCACACAAGTATTAAGTGTGCTCCACTCGAGATGTTGTATGGCAGAAAGTGTCGCGCCCCAATCTGTTGGGATCAGGTTGGTGAGCGAACACTTGAAGGACCATAAATGATAGAGTTGACCAACGAGAAGGTCGCTGTAGCTAAGCAGAAATTACAAGAGGCACGATCACGTCAGAGGAGTTATGCCGAAAAGCATCGTAGGGACTTACATTTTAATGTAGGAGATCACGTCTTCCTTAAGGTATCGCCAGCACATGGTGTTAGACGTTTTGGAATCAAAGGAAAGCTCAGTCCTCGATTCATCGGGTCGTTTGATGTCATTGAGCGAGTCGGTGAAGTATCTTATCGTTTAGCGTTACCTCCGCAGCTTTCTCATGTTCACGATGTTTTCCATGTGTCCTTACTCAGAGGGTACAAGTATCATCCCCTTCACATGGTTCAGTATCCACTGGAAGAGATTCGTGAAGATCTTACCTTCATAGAGGAACCCGAACGAGTTCTTGACAGACAAGAACGAGTCATGAGGAGGAAGACATTTCCATTCGTCAAAACCCTTTGGAGGGATCATACCGAGCGGGAAGCCACTTGGGAAACCGAGGAGTCTATTCGGACTTCTTACCCTCATTTCAAGTTTTGAATTCGGGGACGAATTATTCTTTTTAGGGGGGGAGAGTTGTAAAACCCGCATGATTTTACCATGAATAGTACCCTTATAATCGTACGTATATGATTAAAACTTTCCTTTTATATAACATGTTTACGTTTCACGAATATTAATTACAAGTATTACGTGCGTGTTATTACACAATAAGTATTTAAGCATATTAATACACGATAATTATTATCAACAATAATTATAATCACGAACATGAAATCATGAACGTAAATAATCACGAGCATATTATTATGTATTTACGTAATTATTATTACTATTACATATAAATATATATTATAACACGAACAATTAATAGATAAGTCACGTAAACACGACCACGAGAACACGTAACAATTTAGAACACGAAAAAAACGTTGGGTTTCCCCTTGTGGGCCCCACATACCCCCGGCAAGACAAAGAAAAGGGGCCAAGCCCACTTTTATTTTTACTAAATAGGAAAAAGGGAGAAACATATTTTCATATTACAGAAGATTTATAAAAACTACAAAACCCTAGCTCCTTCTTTTTCTCCTTTTGGCCACCGGTTTTAACACACCACAAGGAGCGTGTTTGTTGATCTTGGTTGATTAAATTCAAGTGTGGTGTTCGTGTTATTGTCATCTAATTGTTTCACGCATTGGTAATCATATAACATTTTCTTTTTAATTTTTTTATTAGATCAAGAACACATGAAATCATGGGTTTATTAAAACTAGTAATTAAACATATAAATTTAATCATGGGGTAATAAACGTGGATGGTTTTAGGGTTGTTTAGTTCGGTCGACGCAAGGAACCGAGAGCTGAAGCTCTCGGTGGTCTTAGAATCACCACCAGCCGAGACCCCATGGTCTCGGTGTGGTTTCTGTGTCTCGGCCGCAAGGAACAAGGGACCCCGACGCATGTCGGGGTGGCCTTGTGCTTTTGATGGGGGGTCTCGGCAAGAACAAACAAACACTAACGGCCCAAGTCGGTGGCTAGATCGACCAAGCAAGGGCAACCGGCCGAGCCGGGTTGTTTGTTTGGCCGGTTCAAGGGTTTCATAGACCGGTTCATGACATGTTAAATTAGATAAAACACGGGTCCGTTTCACGGCTTAATTTTACAAGCCTAATTAATTTTTTACAAGTTTATTTATTTACAGGATTAATTAAATTAATTTAACATGTTATATACTTAATTTAATTAAGACATGACTTAGGTTTATTATTATTATAAATAATACATGATTTTAACCTAAGTATTTTTATTATTTAATTTAGACTAAAGTAATTAATTAATTATTAAAACATGACATGTAATTAATTAATTTTCATGACTTAGGTTATATTAATATAAATATTAATACATGTTTTAACCTAAGTAGTATATGCACTTTAAATTTAATTAAATCATGCTATACTTAATTAAAACTTATAACATATAGTTTATTTAATTTACATGTATTAATTAATAAACTATACTATTAATCACATGACTTAAAATATTAATCAGTAAATCTTAAGCTTATCTTATTAGCTTAATAATCCAGCTTATTTTTAAATATGGAAACTTTCTATTTTTAGAAACTTATTTATTTTAAGCAGCTATTCTATTTTTGGAAACTTTCTATTTTTGGAAACTTTCTATTTTTGGAAACTTTCTATTTTAGGAAACCTGCTATTTTTAGAAAGTAACTTATTATTACACAACAAGTATAATAATACAAGAAGTACAAGTAATACTTAACCAAATATCCAGAATACATGATAAACACAGCATAACGTTAGAATCAGTAAAACATGACAGGAACATATAAAACAAGCTAAGACATGATATAAAACCAGTTACGTACTCAGTAATCAAAACACTTATACACGTATATTATTTATGTAGCCTTAGTGAGATCGAAGTAGGACTCTCGTTCGTTCGTCTTCGTTCACTGGACACAAGGTACGGATTCTCCGTCTTTTCAATATGGACATTCTTTCCTTATTAGGATTTCCCCGTATGCAGCCAACTGTTTTCCCAGTATATGTTTTATATGTTTTGATTTGCTTATGTTTAATTAAATGCCTAAGCCATATACATGCATGACCAGTTTCACCTAGTTATGGAGGTACCATAACCATAACACTAGAGGCACCAGTGTTATGACTTCACCACGACGGAGTGATAGCTCGTGGCGTCCCTTTCAGCTTTTAGCCATATTATTATGTTATCATGTAGGGTGTATGGGTGCATCCTAGGTTACATGTTTACAGATTATTCAGGTGAATGTGGTGTGTGCCTTGCATCCTTCACAAGGAGTTGATCCCTCATACCCAAACTTATAGTATTAATTAGAGGCAGCCCCTCTAATTGCATGATGAGGTCACCCCTCCAAGTATTCCTGAACGTTGATATTTGATGACCTATATTGGCTAATGGTAAACATGTTTAACAGTTTTTATTAGATAAACATAAGTCTTTTCAAACTATAAAACCAGTTTTGCTAAGTCATACCAGGTTTTCCAGGACTTAATCTATTCCACTGATATATGTTGTATATGCTTATGTTATTCATTCTATGCTTGTATATCCGTACACTGAGCGTTATGCTCAGTCGTTTTCCTTTCATGTTCCCAAAACGGCAGGTACTCAAGGGCGCGCGTAGACTTTAAGCATACGTGCATACGGATTGAAAGCTTTCTAGCCTTCATTACTTTATGCATTTCTACATACATTTTGCTACTCATTTCCATGGACATTGTTTAGTCCTTTTCATTTACAGTACTTATGTTTGTGTGATGAGCTTTTACTTTGGGGTACCGATGTTTGTTTCTGGTATTTCTTTTATGGTCATGTAATGTTTAAGACATTTATCCGTGTATGCTTTGATGACACGCTATAATCACGCGTGACATTCCATTTATCAAAATGGGGTGGTACACGGACAATTTAGCATCTTCTACCAGGAATCATGGTAACGAAAGGGAGTAGGACCAAAGAGGTTCACAGCCTAACCGTACACCTATCACTGGTATTACGTCTTACGAATTTCCGCATTGTCCTTTTGTACTTTTAAACCATGTATCATGTGTACTTTTCCGAATAGGCTCCCAGCCAGCAAGGGCAACTGTTGGAGGGTATACTCAGCCTCTCTACACTACCTGCAACTGTAGGCACCCAGGACCATGTCGCCGTGACAGCGATGCTTGCTTCAAGTGTGGCCTTACTAGTCATCGCATGAAGGATTGCCGCAAGGGCGAGATGGAGGGCACATCTGGACATGTCGATTCCAAACCACCTCCTACTAGTGGACGAGTGTACACGACTTCTCACGATCACGCCAACAAGTCTATAGGTACCATAACTGGAATATTGTATATGTATGGTTAATTTGCATGTGTTTTATTTGACACGGGTGCTACTCACTCTGTCATTTCTACTGCTTATGCCAAGAATGTTAGGATATCCCTTATGCCTTTAGAGAATGTATTAAACATTTCCACGCCTTTAAGAGACTCTGTACGCATAACCCATGGGTACAAGAGCCTTCCCCTAGAGTTTGACGACAAGATTCGTCCTATTGACGCACTTCCACTGGATATGTACGATTTTGACATGATAGTAGGCATGGGCTGGCTATCCAAACATCACGCCACCATTGACTGCCATACATATCGGGTCATCTTCAGTGATGTAAATACACCAGAGTACATTCACAACGGGTTCGTACCCAGAAGGTCTGTACAAATAATTTCAACCTTACAAGCACGTGCACTAATGTCACATGGTTGTGAGGGCTATCTTGCTACTGTTTATGATTTGGAGACTGAATCTCCATAGAATCAGCCAATCGTGTCAAAATTCCCAGACGTGTTTCTAGAAGAACTTCCGGGCATACCACCTGCTCGTGAAGTGGAGTTTAATATTAGCTCATCCTAGGAGCTGAGCTAATTTCCAAGGCTCCTTATCGCATGGCTCCCATAGAGCTGAAGGAGTTAAAGGAACAACTACAGGAACTGTTAGAACGCAGTTTCATTCGACCTAGTGCTTCTTCATGGGGTGCACCTATTTTGTTCGTAAAGAAGAAGGACGGTAGCATGCGTCTGTGCATAGATTATCGTGAGCTTAACAAGATCACCATCAGGCATAGATATCTATTGCCATGCATTGACGACTTGTTTGACCAACTCCAAGGGGCCAAACATTTCTCCAAGATTGATATAAGGTCGGACTATCATCAGTTACGGTTTAAAGAGTAGGACATCGCCAAGACTTCTTTCTGTACACGCTATGGGCACTACATATTTGTAGTCATGCCTTTTGGCCTTACCAATGCTCCAACTGTTTTCATGGATCTGATGAATCGTATCTTCCATGAGTTCCTGGACAAGTTCGTCATTGCCTTCTTTGACGACATTATGATTTTCTCTAAGTCAAAGGAGGAACACGAAGACCATCTTCGTATTGTACTACAGATATTTCGCCAGAAGCAGTTGTATGCCAAATTCTCCAAGTGTGAGTTCTGTTTAGACAAGGTGGCATTCCTAGGCCACATTGTATCAGCAGAAGGAATCACCATGGATCCAACAAAGGTTGAGGCTATAACCAAGTGGTCAAGACCGGCATCAGCGACTGAAGTTCGTAGTTTCCTAGGCTTAGCTGGTTACTACCGTAGGTTCGTAGAAAACTTTTCCCGTTTAGCACTGCCATTGACCAAACTGATGCGGAAAGGGGAGAAATTCGTCTGGACTGAAGAAAGAGATAAGAGCTTTGAAGAGTTTTGAAGACCTAAAGCAGAAGTTAGTATCTGCACCGATTCTTACTCTCCCATCTGGTACAGATGGATTTCAAATCTATAGTGATGCCTCAGGGAAGGGACTTAGCTGTGTTCTCATGCAACATGGGAAAGTGATTGCGTACGCTTCACGGAAGCTTAAGCCTTATGAGGAGAATTATCCTACGCATGACTTGGAACTTGCAGTAGTCGTGTTTGCATTGAAGATATGGAGGCACTACTTGTATGGAGAATCATGTGATATCTTCACAGATCACAAGGGCCGGAAATACATCTTCACTCAACGTGAGCTGAACATGAGACAGAGAAGATGGTTAGAGTTGTTGAAGGAGTACGGTATTAATCTGCAGTATCATCCCGGCAAGGCGAATGTAGTGGCAGATGCACTTAGTAGAAAGTCCTGTATGATCAACGGCATTAAGATTGAGGAAGAGATTATAAGAGACTTGGAGTGACTAGACATTAAGATCATGGTACATGGACAGCACGGTTACTAGGCTAATCCTATAGTGGAACTTGAGTTACTCTCTAGGATCAAGGAAGCTCAGAAGGATGATGGTGAAATTTGGGCGATCATTCAGAACTTAGAACAGCAGACGGAGTTTCGGTTGGATGATGCTGGTATCTTATGGCAGGGCACCAGACTTTGTGTTCCTGATGATCTTATTCTCAGGGAAGCGTTATTAGCTGAAGCTCATAGCTCCCCATTCTCCATTCATCCTGGTTCAACCAAGATGTACCACGACATCAAGCAGTACTTTTGGTGGAGTGGTATGAAACAGGATGTTGCTACTTATGTCTCCAAATGTCTTACCTGCCAGCAGGTTAAGATCGAGCATCATTGGTCTAGTGGTCTACTAAAACCGTTATACATTACAGACTGGAAGTGGGACAAGATCACCATGGATTTTGTTACCGGTCTTCCGACGACAAAGAGGAGGCATGATGCGATTTGGGTTATCATTGATCGACTTACAAGTCAGCTCATTTCTTACCGATCCGCAAGGATGATCCGGTCAGCAAACTCGCCGATACTTACAAGAAGGAGATCATGAGACTTCATGGTGCTCCATCCAGTATCGCCTCGGACAGAGATCCTCGGTTCACTTCGTGATTTTGGAAGAGTCTACAGAAAGCCCGGGGGACAAAACTTAAGCTTAGCACGGCTTTCCATCCTCAAACATACGTACAATCGGGGCGGACTATTCAGACATTGGAAGACATGTTTCGTTCATGTGCATTGGAGTGCACAGGAGATTGGGACGATTATATCTGTTTGGTAGAGTTTGCATACAACAATAGTTGGCACGCCAGAATTAAGTGTACCCCATTTGAGATGTTGTATGGCAGGAAGTGTCGCGCCCCAATCTGTTGGGATCAGGTTGGTGAGTGAACACTTGAAAGACCAGAAATGATAGAGTTGACCAACGAGAAGGTCACTGTAGCTAAGAAGAAATTACAAGAGGCACGATCACGTCAGAAGAGTTATGCCGACAAGCATCGTAGGGACTTACATTTTAACGTGGGAGATCACGTCTTCCTTAAGGTATCTCCGGCACATGGTGTTAGACGTTTTGGAATCAAAGGGAAGCTCAGTCCTCGATTCATCGGACCGTTTGATGTCATTGAGCGAGTCGGTGAAGTATCTTATCCTTTAGCGTTACCTCCGCAACTTTCTCATGTTCACGATTTTTTCCATGTGTCCTTACTCATAGGGTACAAGTATCATCCCCTTCACATGGTCTAGTATCCACTGGAACAGATTCGTGAAGATCTTACCTTCATAGAGGAACCCAAACGAGTTCTTGACAGACAAGAACGAGTCATGAGGAAGAATACGATTCCATTCGTCAAAATCCTTTGGAAGGATCATACCGAGAGGGAAGCCACTTGGAAAACAGAGGAGTCTATCCGGGCTTCTTACCCTCATTTCATATTTTGAATTCGGGTATGTTCCTCTTTCAGTTTATTTTATCTATAATTCGGGGACGGATTATTCTTTTTGGGGGGGGGAAGAGTTGTAAAACCCGCATGCTTTTACCATAAACAGTACACTTAGTAAACGTACGTATACATTAAAACTTTCCTTTTATAGCATGAACACGTGTCACGATTAGTAATTACAGAGGTTATGTAGGTATTATTACACGATAAGTATTAAGTACGTGATAGTACACGATAATTATTAACAATAATAATTATAATCACGAACATTAAATCATGAACATAAAAATCACGGACAGGTAATTACGTACTTAATTAATATAATACGATTAATATCGTTACGTACAAGTATTTAAATATAACACGAACATTTAATTATAACACGAAAACACGGACGTACGAACACGTAAATTTAAACACGGGAGAACTTCGGGTTTTCCCTTGTGGGCCCTACAAGCCTCGACACCAAGAGAGAAAGGGGCCACGCCCACTTTGATTTTTACCAAACAAACAAAAAGGGTTAACACCTTTTCATTCACAGAGTTTTTCCAAGAAAATAAAAAACCCTACTCTTCTTTTTCTCTCTTTTGGCCGGCGGCAACCATAAGCACCAAAGAGGTGTTTGTTTGATTTTTGGTTAATTAAATCCAAGGATCGTGTTCGTGTTCTTAGCCTCATTTGATTCACGCATTCGGTAATCCGTAAACCCTTTTATCTTTATATTCTTTTTATTTAATTATTAACACATGAACATGGATTAAATAAAAACAAGGATTAAAACATGTCACGTAATCATGGGGGTAAGATTAAGGGTTGTTTTCGGTTTGGTTTGCTCGGCCGACACTCAAACCGAGAGCCCAAGGCTCTCGGCGTGTCTCGGTTTGCACCACCAACCGAGATCTATGATCTCGGTGGTGTTGTGTTTCGGTCGGCAGTAGGAACAAGGAACCCCGACTTACGTCGGGGTGTCCTTGTGGTTCGATTGGGTATCGGCAGCAGGCAGCCACCACCACCGGCACATAACCGGTGGCGACGTGGGTCAAGCAGGGGGAACACAGCGCAGCAGGGGGACCACCGACACACAGTCGGTGGGAACCTACTATTGGGCAGCGGCTAGCCGAGAGAAAGGGAACCACCGGCTTAAGCCGGTGGCAGTTGAACAAGAACAGTGGAAACCGGCCGAGCCGGTTTGCCACTGTTAAAGGGGTGTTTGTTTCGGTCCGGTTCATGGGGTTCTGGGTCCGGTTCACGACATGTTTAAATTAAATACACATTCGGTTCATGACTAAAAATGTACAAGTATTTTATTTTTACAAGTATTTATTTTTAACAAGATATTAAATTAATTAAACATGACATATAATTAATTTAATTAAATCATTGACTTAGGTTAATTATTATTTATTAAATAATACATGTTTTAACCTAAGTATTTAATTATTTAATTTACACTATAATATTAATTAATTATTAGACATGGAATGTAATTAATTAATAAATATGACTTAGGTTATAATTAATATAATATTAATACATGTTTTAACTTAAGTATTTTATACACCTTAATTTAATTAAATCATGCTTATATTTAATTAAATCATATAACCTATAGTTTATTTAATTAACATGATATTATTAATAAACTATACTATAATCACATGACTTAGGTTATTTAACCAGTAAACTTAAGCTTATATTATTAGTATATTAATTCAGCTTAATTCTAAATATGGAAACTTTCTAATTCAGGAAAATTACTATATTTGGAAACTTTCTATTTTTAGAAACTGATCTATTTTAAGAAGTTAATCTATTTTTGGAAACTTTCTATTTTTGGAAACTTTCTGTTTTTGGAAACTTTCTATTTTAGGAAACCTGCTATTTTAGAAAGTTACTTATTATTACACAACAAGTATAATAATACAAGTAATACTTAACCAGAATACGTAGAATACATGATAAACACAGCATAACCTTAAAATCAGTAAAACAAGACATGAACATATAAAACAAGCTAAGACACGATATAAAATCAGTTACGTACTTAGTAAACAGAATACTTATACATGTACCTTATTTATGTAGCATTAGTGAGATCGGAGTAGGACTTCCTTTCGTTCGTCTTTTCCATTCACTTGACATAAGGTACGGATTTCCCGTCCTTCAGTATGGACATTCTTTCCTTTCAGGATTCCCCGTTTGCAGCCAACTGTTTTCCCAGTAATTGTTTTATATGTTTGATACTTATTTTAGTTTAAGAGCCTAAGCCATATACATGCATGACCAGTGTCACCTAGTTATGGAGGTACCATAACCATAATATTGGAGGCACCAGTGTTATGACTTCCCCACGACGAAGTGATTGCTCGTGGCGTCCCTTTTCAGTTTTGGCCATTGTTATTATATTATCATTTGGGGCATATGGTTGCATCCTAGTTACATGTTTATCAGTATTATCAGAGTGAATGCGATGTGTGCCTTGCATCCTTCACTAGGAGCTGATCCCTCCTACCCAGACTATTTAATTAGAGGTAACCCCTCTAATTGTATGACGAGGTCTCCCCTCCAAGTATTCATGCACGGTGGAACCTCATGACCTATATGGGCTATTTGGCTAATTAATACACATTTTTCATAGAAACATAAGTCTTTTCAAAATATAAAACCAGTTTTATGAACATGATACCAGATTACTTAAAACTTATATTATTCCGCTGCTATCAGTCTTTATGCATATGCTATTCCATGTCATACTTGTATATCCGTGCACTGAGCGTTATGCTCAGCCGTTTTCCTTTCATGTTCCCAAACGGCAGGTACTCAAGGGCGCTCGTAGACTTTAAGCGTACGTGCATATGGATCAGGGCCGGATTTGGCTATGGGCAGCGCGGGCGACCGCCCAAGGCATCCAACAAACATAGGGCATCATTTTTATGTGTTTTGAAAAGATCTGATTTAATGTTTCCATGATTCTTGGACTGTGTTTTTAATTTTTCTTCTACGGAGAAAAATGAAAATAGAGAAAAAGGCTAAGAGAGAGAAATAAGTACATGTCTAAATTAAATAATTATTATTTTTGTTAAAAGAGAACTTTATAGTACAAAAAGAGCAGTTATAGAATGCTTGTAGGATAGTTTGATAGCTATTTACATTTTAATGGTTTAAATGCTATTTTAGTTTATTGGCTACTTACATTCGGATGGTTTTAATGCTAGTTTTAAAACTATTATTATAAAAAATCACATAATTTAAGAGAAATATAATTATTACAATTATTTTGTTTTACCTTTTTGGAATGACAATAACCTTAATTAATTAGTTTATTTGTTTTTAATATTTATAATAATAACTATAAAAGAAGATAATGTAGCAAATCTATTTTTAAAAGTAAACAATAATTTAGAATAGAAAAAAAAAGAAAAATTAAAAATAATTTTGAGACGAGAGTATCTTTTTATATTGTAATTTTCTACCAGGTTACTTTTTTTTTCTTGAACAATTTTCATATTACTTTTGAATATTGTTCTTTTAACTAATACTAACATGGTAATGTGTGAAAATAATAAAGAGTCACGATACTTTCAACTATATATTTGATAACATTATTTTACTATCTTTTTCTTATTTGTCAATTTTTTTTATTTCTTTCTAAATTAAAGTTCATTACTCATAGATGTGAAAGACAAAGATTTTTATTTTGCCTTCATAAAAATGTTTAACATGGTAACATTAATCGTAGGGGTCATAACATAAAAATATGTAGTAATGTGCTAACGCGTACAAATTAATGCACGATAGATCTCTTATATAGTTATACTATACTCCGCGGAACATTATGAACTAAAAAAATGCAACAAAATGCTAAAAGTCATTAGACAAATTCAAATTAATTAAAAAATTGTTCATGTTTTATCAAGTTGATAAGAAAGTTTTGTTTAAAGTATGTCTCCTTTAAACAAACGCAAAATGCATATGTTTAAAGCACTTTTGTTTTCAGTTTTGATCGACTAGTTTAGGGCATAAAAAAACTATCTCGCCTAGGGCAGTAAATAAGTCAGGACCGGCCTTGATATGGATTGAAAGCTATCTAGCCTTCTCTACTTTATGCATTTCATCATACATTTTTCTACTTA
This sequence comes from Glebionis coronaria, assembly GCA_025667525.1. Lineage (NCBI taxonomy): Eukaryota > Viridiplantae > Streptophyta > Magnoliopsida > Asterales > Asteraceae > Glebionis > Glebionis coronaria. The sequence continues at coordinate 381,940,425 of CM046880.1, read as the reverse complement.
TTTCTCTGAACATTATTTAGTCCTTTTCCTTTATAGTACTTATGTTTGTGTGTGATGAGCTTATACTTGGGGTACCGATGTTTATTTCTGGTATTCTCATTCATGGTCATTTAATGTTTTTAAGACATTTACCTTGTATGCTTTAATGACACGCCATAATCACGTGTGACATTCCATTTACCAAAATGGGGTGTTACACGATAACTAAACTAACAAACACTAGTACAAAAAATGGTATCCGTCACACTCAAAAAGAGTGACCATAGGCATATAGTCACACGCGGTTTTTTTAGGCTTTGTGACCAAAGGTCCCGCGATCGTAGGTACCTTTTGGTCACAAGCTCGTATTAGTGACCTTAGCTATCAAAAATGAGTGACCAATACTCAAAAATGTGACAAACTAGGTACTATATTTGGTTTCTTAGTGAATATGTGTGACGGTAAACACTCTACAGTTACACGAGTTTTGTTTAAGAGTGACTATTGTTTATAAGTTTGTCACATGAATATACGATATGTGTGACATTTACTATGTGATTAGTGTATTTTGTGTGACTATATGCATCCAATAGTCACATGAATTGTATGTTTGTGTGACCTTTTATAACATGTAGTCACACAAATCATGCTAATGGCACTAAGTTTGTCACATACAATTAACCAAAGAGTTACCAATAGTAGAAATAAGTGTGACTGTATGCTTTGTCAAGTCAAGCAAATTGTATTTTGTGTGACTATATGCATCCAATAGTCACATGAATTGTATGTTTGTGTGACCTTTTATAACATGTAGTCACACAAATCATGCTAATGGCACTAATTTTGTCACATACAATTAACCAAAGAGTTACCAATAGTAGAAATAAGTGTGACTGTATGCTCTGTCAAGTCAAGCAAATTGTATTTTGTGTGACTATATGCATCCAATAGTCACATGAACTGTATGTTTGTGTGACCTTTTATAACATGTAGTCATACAAATCATGCTAATGGCACTAAGTTTGTCACATACAATTAACCAAAGAGTTACCAATAGTAGAAATAAGTGTGACTGTATGCTTTGTCAAGTCAAGCAAATTGTATTTTGTGTGACTATATGCATCCAATAGTCACATAAATTGTATGTTTGTGTGACCTTTTATAACATGTAGTCACACAAATCATGCTAATAGTACTGAGTTTGTCACATACAATTAACCAAAGAGTTACCAATAGTAGAAATAAGTGTGACTGTATGGTTTGTCAAGTCAAGCCAACTGTATTTTGTGTGACTATATGCATCCAATAGTCACATGAATTGTATGTTTGTGTGACCTTTTATAACATGTAGTCACACAAATCATGCTAATGGCACTAAGTTTGTCACATACAATTAACCAAAGAGTTACCAATAGTAGAAATAAGTGTGACTGTATGCTTTGTCAAGTCAAGCAAATTGTATTTTATGTGACTATATGCATCTAATAGTCACATAGAATTGTATGTTTGTGTGACCTTTTATGACATGTAGTCACACAAATATGCTAATGGCACTAAGTTTGTCACATACAATTAACCAAAGAGTTACCAATAGTAGTAATAAGTGTGACTGTATGATTTGTCAAGTCAAGCAAATTGTATTTTGTGTGACTATATGCATCCAATAGTCACATATAATTGTATGTTTGTGTGACTTTTTATGATATGTAGTCACACATTGGAATGTGAATAAGTGTGACTATGTTTCATCTTCTAGTAACCTTTCAAAATTCAATAAAAACAAATAACAATATTCTAGAAATCAAATTTCAATTGCATTAATATATAAAATTGAATGTACATAATCAAATCAACAAATTTAATCTCGTATTATTCTCAACATACTTTTCACATAGAATCACATTTGTAAAGACTTTCAATCACCGTATTGTAAAGTCTTTTGAGCCTTGTTATTCCTAGCTTGTTTCTGCATATGAGTAATAGTCGTATATGTACTGCCTGCTGGAACATTCATCGAGCGCTTAGATCCTATCTTTGGTGCACTTTCAACAACAACTTTCATGGTATTTGGTGGTGTTGTTTCCGGTTTGGAAACAAAAGCCGTGTATTAAACATTGAACTAAATATGAAAAGCTATGTATATGTAGGATGATAAATCAAGTGTATGTACCTCTTCCAAAAAAATAAACTTTTCCTTTGGCCATGCCACGAAACTACCTTTTACATCCTTAACAGTTTTTAAACCATTATTTCCAACATCAGGTATGAATGCTGCATCCATTAAGGATTCATCAACTGAAACTTTGTAGCAATTTTTTGGTAGTGGTTGGTTGTGAATCATTACATTGTCTCCATCCTTAGATTTTTATACCCTACCGTTACCAATGATCATTGTCCTAGATATGTTCCACAGTTTGCACTTAAATGTCTGAAGAAAAAATCTTTACATGCGTTAATGACAAATAAATTAAACAAGTAATTATATGAAAAATGATGAAATACTTACATCTGGTAGTGATGGTGGAGACTGGTTTACTTTTGATTTAGAAGGTGTACGCTTCTTTCGTAATGATGCAATAGGTACGTCTTGTTATGGCGAGGGAGACAGATTTTGTTGTGATCCGGAAGCTGGATAAATATCTTCTTGAGATTGGTAATTTTGAAGTAGAGACTTCTTTTCCAACGATGTTGTCTTATTTTTTGCTAACCTAGTTCTAATAGGTACCTGCATATATACATAACACAGTAAATAAGTCATGTATAGTACAACTTAGAAACCAAACATGGTTTTTTTATAACTTACCTTCTTCGCAGTTGTAGTTGCAGCTGCAGTTGCATTGTCCAAATCCTTGTTCGAAGTTGAAGTTGTCTTAGACATTGGAAATAACACACCCTTCTGAAGTCCACCACCACTGATCGACGTCCTTTGCTCTTCACTAGGTATTTTACTTAATGCATTATGTTCTAGTTGTAATACCTGCAATATATAAGTATGTTAATTGTTAATGGTATTACAGACTGAAAATCATCAAATCAAAATTAGAAAACTAGTCTTACATTTGACTGACTTGGCATTAACTCGCTATATTAACCCCTTGTGAAGACATAACTTTCAACATTTTTTCAATAGTTTCCTGTGTTTGTGACATCTTGGTGGTTAATTCAGCGACTGTATCCTCTTTTTCTTTACGCGCCTGTCTCTCCTTCTCAAGTTCATTTTCAAACAACGCAATCCTTACATCAGTTCCTTGTTTCCTTCTAGGTAGATCAAAGAACTTCCTGCACGTAACTTTGCCTCCCACTCCTCGTGCATACCCTCCCTTTTCCTTTCCTAATACATGTGATAATGAATCTGAGCCACTATCAACCGTCAAGGTTCCATCTCTGATATGTTCCTCTGCTTCCAGCTGCACACAAAAAATGGTAAATAATTTATTATACGAATATAAACATTATATAAAAAAATTTGCAATAACACTTACAATCTTAGTACCAACTTTGATTGTTTCATCATCTGTCTCTTTTCCTTCTTGTCTAACCCTTCCATTAAACCACAATACACCACAGGGGGGGTTCTTGATCTGGTGTAATTTCTTTTCTTATGATCTTCCAAACATCAAATACATACAGATGAAAAGTTAAACCAACATGGACAACAATGTTAGGATATTACACCAATATAACCTTACTATTTGCTCTTTTATATATACATAACCACCACGTCCCATTGTATGCTGATAAAGAGACCTGGAACGCGCCAATTTATTAGCAGCTGATTTCGCCTAACAAAAAAGATTCCTGGATGAGAAGTTGCTAGTACGTAACAGACTGTGTTTGTCATACGGAGTTTCCAAACAATGCATACATATGGTGTTTATAAATGTAAAACGAAATAGAAATTAACAACCTTAAATTCTTCTGTCGCCGTGTGGTTTACAAAAGCAAACCAGTGTTCGGCTTTGACGATTACTTTGTAATTCTTTGGAACTACATTTAGTTTTTTAGGATTATCTAGGTTTGGAACTATGTGCTTTGCTGTCAATTTGCTTCTGAAATTTCTTAGCAGTTCACCTAGCTTATTCATAACCAACTTTTTGTAGGACACATCAAATTCAAAGTATTGCTGCACATATTAACATAATGTTAAAGCAAATGTAGGAATACGACTAATAGTTGGGTAAAAAAATTGTATTTGTACCGTGGTTTCAGTCCAAAGTTTTTCTTTTGCTTCCTCCTTCACATCTTTCCATGATAGAATCTTCAATCCTATCTGCTCCCAAACCGTGTCTCCTAAAAAACTTATAAACAATGATCTGTTTGGCCCTGATATTTTATTCAGTGCATCAAAGTTCACATTTATCTTCATGACATCTGGTTTTCCATATTTTATCTGATACTTGGCTAACCTAGTTATACCCCTCTTATTAACAACCTTCTGTTTACTAATGTCTTCATCCGCATCCGATTGATCACCATAATCCTCTGATTCATAACCTCCTTCATTATCGTGATTTACATCATCATTATTAGCCAAATAATCATCATCATTAACAATATAATCTTGATCATTGTTTTCAGCGTTCATGATTATTGACATGTGTACAAGAACAATAAGTGGAAATGGTATGAAACTAGTGATGGCAGTAATTGAGATGGAGATGGAGTTAGAAAATTATGGTATATTTTGTGATTTTGGAGAAAAATCAGGATTTGAGATGGAGATGGAATTAGAAAATTATGGTAACTGCATATGCATTAACTTAGCATGGACATTCAAAATTTTCGTGAAAAATTTGGCGCCAAATATAAAAATTAAACAACCAAATATTTTGAACTCCAATTTGCCTCTAAATTAAACATTCAAATTATGTAAACTTTCCCTTTGAGTTTCCTGGTAAAAATAAATTTTGAACAGAATTTTATACCATTTTACACATTCAACCAAAAACCTTTGATAGATAACTGATAATTGCTTGAGTACAGATATTGAATTATACATGAACTTAAAATACTTATATTAACTAGTTAACAAACCATATTGTTGATTACAGATAATTGATAATTGTTTCATAATGCTAGTAAAGCATACAAATCTATTAAATTGTTACAACCTGTAGTTTGATAATACAACAGGTGCCTAGCAATACCAGACCAACAAAACTCAAAAAAATTGTTCCTATTAAACAGGGAGAACTGACATCATCCAACCTTCCTTTTGCCTTTGATGTTGCTCCCCTCTGCAGCATTCCTTGACGGGACCCTTCTCAGCAATTTCTTTCCAAGTTTTTTTATTGGCTAGGCCAACAACGACATTTGGTCTTGGAGCTTTAGGTTGAGAAGATGGAGCTTTGTGAGTGTGCTTTGATCTGGGAGTGTGCTTTTGTCTTGGAGCATCAACTTGAGCAACTAATTCTTCATCACTAGAGTCAAAGAAAGGGCTCTTCCTAATCCAATCTATGTTTTCCCATTCCTCCTGATATTTGACCACATCATGTGTTTAAAACAATTAATCGATGGTATAAACGTATACAGCTTTATGCATAAGCACATAACAACTTAACTATACCTTGTTTGAAATTTTCTTATATCCTTTTGAGTAAGCAGTCGGCTTTGACTTTGAACCTGACATAGCATTAAGTTGAATATATTAAAACTTCACAATGCTGTACATTAAACCATAAACTTTTAGTTTAAACAGATTTACCTTTAGAATTGCTATTCTTCTTGAGTTCTAACTCATAATCCTCATCACTCGTGCCTTTCTCCTCATCACTTGTATCTTCTTCCTCATCACTAGAATCTACCTCAGCATCATTAGTGTCTTCATCCTCATCAGATGAATCTGATTCATCCTCTGCAGTAGGTTTGAATATAATAGGAGTTTCCAAACAGGGAGGACGAATAAAGGGAGGACGAACTTTTTTTGAAGATGTTGTGGCATTAGGTACACCTAAAATTTGAGTTTGAAGCAAGGCAGGACGAACAGAGGGAGGACGAACTCGAGCGGACGAACTTGTGGCATTAGGAGTTTGAAACAAAGAAGGACGAACAGATGAAGAACTTGTGACATTATGTATGCCTACAATAGGAGTTTGAAACAGTGGAGGACGAAAACAGGGAGTACTGGAAGAACTTCTTGGCAAACGACGAATAGGACTTGAATTGCTAGGGGTGGGCGAAATTTAGCACTTTCAGAAGTAGATTATGAAGTGTCGGATTCTATATGAATTACTTCTGCAAACATGTACATATTAATGTTAGTTATATGTCGATGAAGGGAGTGTTTGGCAGAATGTGTATCATGGTTGTTGATGCCCTAATAACATTTTGCTTTGGTTATTCATATGTTTGTACAGGGGACCATATCCTTAAACTATAACATACCATGGGACCATATCCAGACACATTAACAAAACCCATATCCTAGATTGAAACATAGTCCATATAAACACATTAAGAAGTGTTAATCCTATAAATTGAATCACGTTAATTAAATATGACATAGTTCCACATACATGCATTAAAAGTAAGTGTAAACTCTAATATCAGTAACAAACTTACACTATTTGTATGAACCCTAATATTAAATTAAACAATACTGATTTTTGCATTACCTCTTTCATGATGTTTCATGTTGTTAATGATTCTGTAGATTGGCGACTATTGTTTATGAGGTTTGATTTTTTAGATCGGTTATTGGGTGGTTAATTTAGGGTTCGTTCTTCCTGTGTGATTGTGAAAATGGTCGAAAATGGTGGTGGTTACAAGATGGTTACCGGATATTATGTGTGTTTAATGAAAATGTAAATATTAAATTTACTTAATAATAAAAGTATAATTAACATTTAATTTTTAAAAGTTAATAACAAATAAATAATTAAATAACTTAAATATATTAATAGTTAAATAACTTAAATATTTTTAAAAGTTAATAATAAATTTAATTTTTAAAAGCTAATAAGTAGATAAAAAAGCATATACGTTTTATTTTTATTAAAAACAAAAAATTAAAATATTACTTTAATTTTAAACATAATTAAAATTATAGTTAAATAACTTAAATATATTAGGTTATAACAATGCTTGACAACCGCGAGATAGATATCTTTTATTTTTTTAACAGTATGTGAGATTTAGTTAAGGTTTATATCAATCACCTTGAATAATTATCTCAAGCAATTTATTATGAATAAGGTCTATTTTTAATGGACGGTTTAATAAGGTTAGGGTGAGGACATTCTACTTTGGTATTGGTTTACGGTTTATGGTTTATGGTTTATGGTTGAGTTTATGATTTAGTGTATATGGTTCACTATTTTAGGGTTTAGGGTTTAGGGTTTATAAGGTTTATGGTTGTGGTTTAAGGGTTAATTAATGGTTTAATGTTTATAGTTTAAGGTTAAATGTTTTAAGGTTTATGATTTAGTATTTAGGGTTTTTGGGGGTTAAGGTTTAGGGCTTAGGGTTTGTGGTTTAGGGTTTAGGGTTTAAGGTTTAGGATAATGGTTTACTTAGCTAGGGTTTGTGGTTTAATTATAATGGTTTAATGTTTATAGTATAAGGTTAAATGGTTTAATATTTATGATCTAGTGTTTAGGGTTCATTGGTTTAGGGTTCAGTGTTTAGGGTTTAAGGTTTATGGTTTGTAGTTTAAAGGTTAGTTAATGGTATAATGTTTATAATTTAAGGTTAAATGGTTTAAGGTTTATGATTTAGTGTTTAGGATTTCTTGGGTTTAAGGTTTAGAGCTTAGGGTTTGCGGTTTAGGGTTTAAGGTTTAGGATTAATGGTTTACTTAGATAGGGTTTGTGGTTTAATGGTTTAATGTTTATAGTATAAGGTTAAATGGTTTAATATTTATAATCTAGTGTTTAGGGTTCATTGGTTTTAGGGTTCAGGGTTTAGGGTTTAGGGTTTAAGGTTTATGCTTTATGGTTTAAGGGTTAATTAATGGTTTAATGTTTATAGTTTAAGGTTAAATGGTTTAAGGTTTATGATTTAGTGTTTAGGATTTTTCGGAGTTAAGGTTTATGGCTTAGGGTTTGCGGTTTAGTGTTTAGGGTTTAAGGTTTAGGTTAATGGTTTACTTAGATAGGGTTTGTGGTTTAATGGTTTAATGGTTTAATGTTTATAGTATAAGGTTAATAAATGGTTTAATATTTATGATCTAGTGTTTAGGGTTCATTGGTTTAGGGTTCAGGGTTTAGGGTTTAGGGTTTAAGGTTTATGGTTTGTGGTTTAAGGGTTAATTAATGGAATAATGTTTATAATTTAAGGTTAAATGGTTTAAGGTTTATGATTTAGTGTTTAGGATTTTTTGGGGTTAAGGTTTTGGGCATAGGGTTTGCGGTTTAGGGTTTAGGGTTTATGGTTTAGGGTTTATGGTTTATGGTTTATGGTATGCATGATTAAAATTTATGGTTTAATTAAGGTTTATGGTTTAATGGTTTATGGTTTACGGTTAAATGGTTTAAGGTTTGTGATTTAGGTTTTATTATTGGTTTTTGGTTTAATTTGTGTTTATGGTTTAATTGGTTAAGGTTTATGATTTAGGGTTACCATCATTCGAGATAGATGAGTTTGACATTTCATATTTTTAAAAACTTTAATGTTTTAAAATCTATCAGATAACAAATTAATCATCGTTTATGTTACATTCATACATGAGCTTGTTGAAATAAGTCATAAAACCGTTTAATCACCCGAGTTATATTATATAATTAATAAACAAGATTTATGTTATAATTATTAATATAATTATCATCATAATTAAACATGGCCATTTTATTTAAACAAACTTTAGGTTAAAATAATTATTAATATAATTATTCATGTTATATTTAATTAATTAAGAAATATAGCTTAATTATGTTATATTAATTTTTAACCAAGGTTTAACTAAATTAATAACATGCTTTAATTTAATTATCCAATTATCATGTAAGGTAAAGTTCAATTATTAAAATCATGAAAAATTAATAATGTTATACTACTAAACAATACTTATACTAACGTGTCTAAAAAGTGAATCGTTTAATTTGCATGGAACTTGATATATTGCACCGGTATCCAGTCCACTAATAACTCACTCACACACACACACACACATTCAATATCCGGAGGTCAAATAATGAATCAACCACCCACCCACCCAGACACAAACAGTAACAAATCTTCAAACCCTGATAAATCAAACCTAAGTGACCAGTTGGATATTGATTTTAAGATCACTCCTAAGATGATGGATTATGTGATAGAAAAGTATGGAACCAACTGGAGATATCCTGATATGATTACTGACACTATTGTTGAAGACTTGATGCAGTTAGATTTAAAAAAATGGACTAAAGGAAAATCAAAACAAGGTTAGGGTTTTTACTTCGCAACAGTATTATTGAAGTTTTGATGATTTGTCTTTGTTTTGATGATGTTGCATGTTACGAAAATACCAATAATTGATTCTGTTTAATATTTGTTATATAGATGACAAGGCAGATGAGGCTACGAAGTTTGATGAAGGTATGAAGGTTGATGAAGCTATGAAGGTTGATCAAGCTACGAAGGCACATATTAAAGGTCAATTTTGTGAAATTTTATGTTTATATGTTTGTCAGAAAGGCGTTAGATGGATCATTAGTTAGTGTTTACTATGTAATGTTTTAGGAGTAGTGAAATGATAAATGGTTCAAGTATTCTGTTGGTTATATGATGATGTAGATACAGGAGAAAAGGGGGTGTTTGGTTTAGCTTATATAATAGGCTTATAAGCTCAAACCAAGTGTTTGGCTAAGCTTATATTAGTGGGCTTATAAACTTATATATGGGTGTTATGATAAGCCATAAAAATGTGGCTTTTTTAGGAAGGTTTGGGCTTATATAACATATTTACCATTTTACCCTCATGTTAACTTAAGTTTATATAAGCCATGGGCTTATAAGTTTATTAAACATAGGCTTATATAAGCAAAAAATGGCTTATATAAGCCCATTATATAAGCTAAGAAAAACACACCATAAATTTTTAAAAAAAGGGTTGGTCATACTAGAAACCTTAAGTTCTCAAGTTTTTTTTGAAATGATGGAAGAGTATGGAAAGGGAAACTAAAAAAAATGTTGTTCTTAAGTTTTTTTGAAGAAGAAAGGGTAGGGAACGGGAAGGAGGAAGGAAGGAAAGGTGCAGGCATTTTTATGTATATCTGTTCCGCCCAATTTTGGGGGGATTGGGAAGAAAAATGGGTTAGGCTTGTATAAAATTACATTTATATCCTTATTATTCATCCACATTTTATATATTTCTACTAGGGTTTCTACCTTTTACAGAAGTTATTCGTAACTGGCATCTCCTTTATATATGCCCATTACATGCTAATTTTTTATCATGCTAAAATACATTCTGATCAAGTTATTAGGTATAGTAAAAAAGGAGTCAGATCATGTATTTGCATTTTTCTGAGTTAGATTATGAGTTTCGTTTGTCCTGGTCCTAAAGGAATAACATCATGTATTTGCATCTTCCTTGTTGTGTTGTTAGCTAATGGTTGGTTTTACTAAAATATCCTCCCCTACTTTGTCCTTCCCATTCCACCCCCTTTCATTCCTTTAAAATAAGACTCGAGAATAGAGCGTAAACATTTGAGTTGAAATTAGGTTTGATTATCTTGATGTGAAAACGTATAGACTTCCTGGCCAACTTTTTTGAATCTAAGATGGCATCGATAGAACAACCTACATCTTTTCGTTTACCCTTTTTTATGTAAGTACCTCTTACTATGGCCGTGTCATTTCCCTTTTTCACGGTCCTTGTTAACATCAACTACGGTCTTTAATAAACAACCCTTTTATTTTCTGTTGATTGGTCGAATGTTTTCATTCCCAGTTCCCAATTTTGGGGCTTCATGGGGTAGCAAGTTATCCGAGTCACCACTATGAATACTCTCTTTTCAGTTTTAGTTTTAGTATCCGAATACTCTTTCCAGTTGAGTATCTAGATACAGACTTGTGTGGTTTATATCATGCATTTAGTATTTGGATTGATCCATGTGTGGATTATATTTCGATACTGAAACTCAAAGTGAGAGTGAGTGGGTTCAGAGTGACGACTCGGATAATAAGCGCCAAAATTTACAAATGGGAAGGAAATCCTTCGACCAATCAACAAAAAGGAAACGGGTCGCTCAGTAAAGACCTTAGTTGATGGTAGTGATGCCCATGAAAAAGATAATGCGACGTCCATAGCAAGAGAGGCTTACATAAAAAAGGGTAAACAAAAATATGTAGGTTCTTCTGTCGATGCCATCTTAGATTCAAAAATGTTGGACAGGAAGTCTATACGTTTTCACAGCTGCATTGGTTCATATACTATGTTGTTTATATGTTGGTTATATGATGATGTAGATACAAGAGCTAACTTAAAGAAAAAAGAAAAAGGAAAGGGATCAACAGAAGTTGATAAAGCATTTTTTAATCTAGATAATAGAGTGGAAAAGCTTGAAAGGGAATTCAAACTTCTTAAACAGACACAGTTGAAGGGAGGTAAGTAAACTAAGATTTAACCATTAGAGAAATATAGTTATTCACTAGCTTCGGTATCACATGTATGCTATAAAGTATTACAGCTCCACATAGACGACATCTCAAGCCCGTTTCCTCTTCGAGGTAAATATCGTCATGATTCCTCTTTCTCGTGAAAATCATCATCTTCATGCCCAATATGTGAATTCAATATGCATTAACATCTTTTTGTTTAGCCTTTTTAGTAAAGGACCTCTTACTTTGGCACTCATCTTCGCTTTTTCATGGGTATTGATGATATTGATATCAATCAAAGACCGAATGCGAATGTCAAATTTTGAGCTACTTACATAAGAAAAGGATAAACAAAAAAGAAGTAGGTCAATATTGGATTCATATATTGGGCACGAAGATGAACATGTTCACGAGATAGAGGAATCATGGAGATATCTACCTCGAAGAGCAAACGGGCTTAAGATGTCGTTTATGTGTAGTTGTTAAACTTTATAGCAAACATGTGATAATGTATTGGTAGTTAACTTATGTGGTATTATGGTATGTAGATACAGGAGGTGACTTGAAAAATAAAGAAAAAGGAAACGGTTCAATGGAAACTGATACCACAACTACTCTTTCTAACCTACATAATAGGGTGGAAAAGCTTGAAAGGAAATTCCAACATTTCAAACAGAGACTGTTGCAGGGAGGTTAGTATATTAACTTTTAACCTATAAAAAGTTTGTATATGAATGTTTTATTTTTTTGAGTATCTGGGTGGCTGTTAGTATCTGAATTTATTAAAATTTGTCTTGTAATTTACAGATGTTATCATCATTGATTCCTCTGAAAGCTATAAAGAAGATACTTTATCATCAGATGAAAGCTTTGAAAGCTCTGAGGAAGATCTGTTGTCATAAGATGAAAGCTTTGATCATGTAAACACTAAAGACTTCTAGCACCCATTTCATGATGACCAGGATGAACCTTCCAAGTATTACAGCACCTCTGCAGATGATTGTAGTTCGGACGATACTTGGGGAGAGACTAATTCACCGTCCAAGAAGAAAGGCAAAGCTATTGGCTCATCTAGTCAGACTGCAGGCAAGGCGAGTGGATCATCCAAACAGATACTCAGTCCAAGGGTTAGCAGGGGATGTACACCAAAAGTAGAGTCATCTTCTCGGTCTCCATTTTCTACAACAGAAAGGCCCCCACCTATCAGAAATCCAGTATGTTTTCTGCCTTGTCCAAAAAAATTGAAAGAATTTGAAACAAAACAAGGAAAAAGGAAAAGGGGGTAGGCTATGGAGGAACCTGTAGGGGGTAGGTGATGTGATCGTGATAGTATAGTGATAATTAGATACGTTATAAGGTAAATTAGAAAATTACCTTTAGGAAAAAGTAATAGTCTAAAATTACCAAAGACGAATTCAATTAAACACGTTCGAGAACCAAGTTCGTTGTGCACGAAGATCTTATGAATTTGATACGTTTTGTTATGACTTGGACAATTGATTTGAATGGTTTAACGGTTTTTAAAACTAAAATTATTTCTATCAATTTTTAATTAATTTCCTAAAAAGCATGAATCGTATTCCGACTTAAATTTTAAAAGACAAAATATAAATCTATCTATTTTTATTGAAACAAACTATTTAAACAAATTTATTAAAACAAAATTATTTAAAACTATATTAATTTTAAAAGTAATAAAATTTTTTTATTTTTTTTTAAAAAAACTTAATTTATTTTATTTTTAAACTATAATATGAGCCTAAATAATAAAAACTTTAATTAATTAAGAGTAATTATTATTACCTATTATATGAAATCTATAAATATTACAATAAAAGAAAAACATTTTTAAAGTAGACAGCCCAATAAAAACGTATATGTAATACTAAAAGCATTATAAAATCAAAACGAGCATTTAGCCCAGATGGTTAAGGTGTTGCACTGGTGAAAGGCAGGTCTCGAGTTCGAGACCTGCACGTGACAGATTTTGGTTTTGATTTATTAATCACAGTAAAAGGGAATTTTGAAACAGATTTCAAGTAACTCCACAGATAACCCAATTAAAATCAAGTGAAGCAGATCATAAATCTAAGTAAACAAAACAAACAGACACGAATTCAACTTATAACAGCAGATCTCAGATAAATCATATTATAACAGTAAAAATTCAAAGAAGGCAGTAAATCAATAATGTCCTAAACAAATCCTAAACTTAGCAGTACAATACTAAAAATTCAACAGATACTCAAATTTCAGCCGGCAATTAAATATAAATAGATTAATCCAGCTAAAATGATTATACAGTTCATAACAAAACTCATCAGAAAACCAAAATCATCAATAACATATAGACAGACATCCAAACGCATAATCACACAATAACAGTAAATACTGAAACCACAAATTTAGTACGCTGGCAGAAATCAGACTCAAATACATCTAAAAAGAGATACAATATCTATACAGCAGGTAAGACTAAACAGATTCCACAAACTAAATAGCAAAAGATTTCGAGCCAGCAAATCGAGTTAAACACTTTAAAAATGAATAAAAATCAGATTATATGAAAAACATATGCAGTTAAAACAAGTCAAACCCAACTTTTACATCAGCTATAATTGTTCATTTGCAGACATATCAACATCTAAAAATATAATAGCAGTTCAGGTAGCAATAGCAGATGTATAAGCAGATTATAATACTAAACCTCAAATGATAGATCCAAAAATATAATGATAACAGTCATTCAATTATACAGTAATCATCAAGTTAACAAATTAATAAAAACTAAGAATTCAGTAATCAGATTAACGTGAAAGAAAACTACATCAGCAGATCTTATCTTTAGCTGATAACAATATTAATTAACATCTAGTATCCGCATCCTCAACATCTAGCATCAAACTACAAAAGAAGTGGCAGGACAACTTAAAAGCCTAATCAGATTTAACACCTGAATGATGAACCGATAATCACAGCAACCGATTCAAACTGACAATTCGTTATCACAATAACACAGTAGCTTATTAATCTAAATTTATGACAGATAACATTAATTCTAAACAGATTTGAATATACATTAAAACTAACAGATTCGAAAATCACTCATATCATCCAATTTACACTATCATTAAACTAAGCAGTAAACAATAATGAAAACTAAGAACGAGTTTGACCATTTGAAGAAATCCGTTGAGATGTAGAAGCGGCGCTGAGCCGTCTAAACTAACATAACACCCGAACACGACCAAACCACCAAACGAAACATCACGAACCACAAATTTTCTCGAACTAGCTTCATTTGTTTACGTTTACCAGTAGGATAAACATATAATATCCCTAATCTCACTTTTAATCAATCATATAAACTATTAACAAAGTTTAGATGAAAGACTAAAAATTATAATATCAAGTTATTTTGAGGAAATAAAGATTATATTAAATCAGTTAAAGTAAACGCAAATAAAACCGAATCTGAAATTTATTTTTATTAACTCATAAAGATCTTACAATACTGTGAAAATAAAAAATTACACATTCCTAAAATTAAACTAATATTATAATACTACAAAAGAAAGAAAAAGGGATAGCCAATACTGATTTCTTCATGGGGTTTTTATAGATGAATGAGAGTGGGTAGTTGATAATGAGGAGATGATCACAGCCTTCGGATGAGGTATCTCCACTCTCTCTCTTGTCAGTTAATCATCCAAGGGTGGATAATTGCCCTCGTCACACGGATTGCCAGGCTGGCACATCATTGTGCTTTCTCTTTGTTGACTTGGCTATTCCTGATTGGAAGAATGATGGGGATGATGTATCAAGACCAATAATAAGCTGCCACGTCTCATTGCTCTTCCACTCCTTCCTTCCGAAATTATGGGGGATTTAATTCCCCATGTGTGAATCACACGTGGGACAAAAAGCCCCAATTTATTTAAGTGTTATAATGGATTAGGGTTTTTTATGAATAGGGGATTGTCTGGTTATACGAATGAGGGTGATAGAGAAAGGGATAAAGCCTTGTTTATATCGAAAAGAAAGTGTGGTGTGTGTTCAAAAGGTTTGAATTAATGAGTGAATAAACAAAAAACGTTTATTACTTCTTCCATGAAATTAACATGGGCTTTTGACCAGAATACTCTAATTCGTCTTATTAAATTTCCCGAGTAGATGGGCTTTTAGCCCATAGTGTTTCAATTCGTTTCATGTTTTTGTTAAATGGGCCTTGCTTTGGGCTTTAAAACATAAGACAAATAATATGTATCCACTATTGGGCTTTCAGGCCCAATTACTAAATGTGGGTCCCACTTGGCCCAATTATCCTTAAAAACTTGAATCCTCGTCTTAAAACAATTTGTTATTTGACTTTTGATAAAATCCTTCAAAAAACGAACTTGATTTTGGCTTCCTCGATCTTTTCATCAAACTTGCGTCGGTTTTGCCGGTTTTCGTGAACTTGGTACCTACACACATGAAACAAGAAAATATGCACATACAAGGATATATTCATGTGTTTTATGCAATTTAAGCTCGTTTTAAGATACAAATGATATGAGTAAAATCACTCATATCAAAATCCCCCTTGCTAAGCAATTGTCGTGTCCTCACGCAATGATAAAGTAAAACACTAACTACACTTCTATTCAACTTTTGACATTTTATTTTGCAAAGACATAATGTATTGCTTTCATTATTAGAAAAATAACTTTTAGGATAATAAAACTCAAATAGATTCATCGTCCCCGACTTTTCACTTTTCCATGCCAAGTGTAAAAACAAGATCATTGTCAATCATAAGCCCCAAAATTAAACCAACTCATACAAGTAATTTGTGTTAAACTCAATCTCCTATTATTCCTAATTGTATCTCTAGATTTTATTTGTCATTCACCCAAAGGCTCATTTGACTTTATTTTGATATTTATTAGTCCAAAAATGAAGGCAAGAACGGTGTAAACTCAACACTCAAAACCTAACCTCGACTTCAAAAATCGTTGTCACTAAAGAAAGCCCACATCAAAGATAACTTAACACGATTTGAGAGATAAATCCCCGGACCTGAAATTTGGCTAATATGGCTACTTACAAACAAAAATAAAACCTCTAAAGTCAATTATGACCTTATTAATGGAGTTAGCAACAACTACATCTTAACACCTTATGGCTCTTTAAGATGCAATTGTGCTCCTTATTTAAAATCCACACCCGAAGGCTCCTTGGACAAAAATAAGGGAATTGACATCACCATCCCACCTTATGGCTCATGATGATGAAGCAATTTTTATTCAACACGTCCCCTCGCCATACACCCTAAGGCTCTAATGACAAGGTTAGTGCTACATGACTCCCACTCGAAGGCTCCTAGAGAACATGTTTTTATTTATTCTTCTTTATTAATATGATATTTATAGTAAGCCAAATTTCCGCAATCCCATGATCAAAAGTCCATGACGCTGACACCCTTAATGTGTTCTCACTTTAATTTCAAGGGAAGAAAAGAAGGAGTTACGAGTTAAGATATCAAGCCTAAACCACTAAAAACTTCATTTATTAAGCAATTATTATTCAAGTGTGGAAAGTAAATACGAGGAGATTAAATCAAACACAAAAATACTTGCACAAAGAAGAATTTAACCTTAGAAACTTATGATTGAACTCTATCATCTCTTGTTCTCCATATTGTAAAATTTCAAAAATGTGAAATCAATGGATACTTAGCCTATTAAATCAAAGTTTTGGGTTTTCAAGTCATCTATAGGATCTTGCATCTTCTTATACTTTTTCAAGTTTTCGAATTTGCGTTTTAAAGTTCCCTTGATAAACGACTTTCTAGGATCAATTATAGGAACTTGCGAAAAGTTCTTGTTCTTAACCAGTATGAGTTAAGACTTTCGCGTTTTAAAGCTCCCTATATAAAAGCCTAGCAAAACTTAATTCAAATACGTTAAGGAAAAGCTAAGGTAAAAACCGAGTCGAGTCAAAAACTATTTTTATTTTCACCAACGGAAAGCCTACATTCGTGTCAAAAGCACTTATTTTATTTATTAAAACTTAAAAATAACACTAAAAATTTTACAGTTTTATGAAAAATGAGAAAAATTATTACGTTAAGACACGACAAAAGCAATAGCAAGCGATTATATCGATTGACTCCCCCATGCTAAAACCAAATATTGTCCTCAATGTTTCTTAGCTCAATAGTAACACCCCCTGCTAAAACACGAAGAGTCTAATGCAAAATCCTAGCATGGAAAGAGCACGCAAATCTATAAGCCGTTTATTAATTATGCCTCAAGATAAAACGTTAGTCGATAAAAATCAAAGGATAGAGAGTGTGCCCCTTTTGGCATTCAAAGAAATGGAAGATCAAGTGAACCGGCAAAAACCGAACACAAGAGTCTTCAAATATTAGGGTCATACCTAAGATTCACAACATAAAAAAACACGAGCACGAGCTTGAAAGATCAAGCCTTATTAGTTGTTAGAAAATAGAAAGAAGATAGAATGTATGGGACTCCCCCACAAGGCACCTCGTTTTTGTTCACCGAGTCATGAGCTCGACTCGATCCCCGCATTCATTGGTCCTTAGGGAAAATGGTGAAAACCGGCATAATGGAATAAAATCCAGCATGCTGCACGATGCCGGGGTCAAAGATCTCATCCTCGTTGTCGGATGACAAACCAAAGGATAAAACTCCAACACAAATCTCTAAAAAGAGATGGTGGTCACAAATCACAATATGGATAAAGCATGCTCCCCGAGATAAACTCGCACCAAGATGATCGAAAAATCTTTCAATTATTACATCGGTGAAAGGCCGAGATTTCCCTAAATTAACGATTCCGGGATCGAATACCTCGTCCTCGGGAGAGAAAGGAAAAGATAACACGGTGTCGTCCCCCCATGCTAATCCAAGATCATATAAAGCACATGGTAATGGTGGAATAAAAGTTTCATCCATAGTGGAATCAACATTCTTAGCTTTAACGACCATTTCACCCTTAGAAATGTGATCAATCGGGTCATGGTACTCAATATGAGAAACATGAAAAACCCACACATTAAGGTCAAAGTGGGTGGGAGGAGGACTTGGGATGAAATCATCATCAAGTAAATTCTCTAAAAAGAGAGCGTCCCCCTCCGGGTCGATTTCATCAACACCCGGTGGTATCAAATCATTAGAAGCAATAAAAGTGTCAATATCCTCCATAAGCGGATCACTATCCTCAACGGGAATAGGAGATGGAGAGAAAGACTTGCTAATAGACTTAGAATTCAAAGCCTCGATCCTAGAAATGAGAAGATAGACGTTGAATAATTTTTCACGAAGAACCACGTCTTCCACATCTAAATGAGTAAGTCCATCGGAGAACTTCTCAAGGATCGGAATAGTCAAATCAACCTCATTTCCCGGTGGAAATGGGTCTAAAGGAGCAAGTTCAAAGGTGAACCTCTCAAAAACCGGATCACTATCATCCTCATTTCCCAGTGGAAATGGGTGGAGAAGAGTAGGTTCATCGGTAAACCCCTCAAAATCCGAGTCGTGAATATCATCTTTATAAGAAAGTTCATCGGAGAACTCCTCATTAGAAAATTCACTAGAAGTAGAATCATTCTCAAAATCTTCATTTCCATCACAATTTTCATCATTAGAATTAGAGAAAATCTCAAAGTGAATGGAAGAAGTAGAGTCATCACAATGTGGCAAATCACATATTTCATTGGAAAGACCATCGAGCTCTCTCGGGTTTTGGACAAGAATCTCAACACTAGACTTTATTACTTCGTCCGAATCCGTGTCCGGAATAGTGCTAATATGCTCGTCCCCCTTACTTAGAGAATTTTCGGGTTCCATGATGGAAGAATCATGAATAGGAGTAATGATGTCATGAGAGATTTCCTCATCATCTAGGATGGGAGAATCCTCGGGCTCCTTAGCCGGCAAGATACAAAAAGGAAGCACGATTGCACTAGACGAAGGATGTAGAGCAATAAGATCTCTCAAAGAAATTCCACTATCCTCGTCATCGTCCAAAAGAAGAGAACGCTTGAGTTCACGATTAGCAAGGTATTTTTCTTCCTCTTGAATTTTTTCTTTCTTTCGAATTTCAATGCTTAATCCATTATAATCTTGCGAAAGTTGTCTAATCTTAAGTTCACACTCTCTTTTAAATCCTTCATCAATTATTTCTTCATGAAATCTACGACTTCCCAATTCATTAGTTATATCATTAATCTCTTGATTGATTTGACTCTTTTCTAGCAACATATCTTCAATGCTCTTTTCAACAATTTCAACATTTCTTTGATTCGTTATTTGTTGGAACATTGTTTCAAGTCGTTCAATATCGAAAGAATATTGTGGAGATTGGTCAAAACCGGAGGGAATCGAATTATAGCAAGGACTAGGCTCATAAAAACTTTGATCTCTCGGTTGACAACAAAAAATCTCGTGAGGACCTCCACAATACTCACAACAAAGATACTGTTGTGACAAACTCGGTAAATCTTGTGGATAACAATTATCGTTAAAGTTTTGATTGTAGCTCGGTTCTTGCTCGTAATTAAGCGAGAATCGATGCGAACAATTAATTCCTAAATGAGAATTATTTCCACAAAACTCACACGAGGGTGTCTCGTATGTAGGATGTGGAGGTGGGTAAAAATTGAGAGAATTATTCGAAAAATTCGGATTTCCACATGAAGTAATTTCATTACAAGAAGGACAAAACCCAACTCATATATCGTGACGTAAATCATTTCCACAACGCTCACACGTGCACCACCGACATGGCAAAAAACCATATAACGGTTCTCCACACCCTACACAATCGACGAAGGAATTCATGGAAGAATTAAAATTTAGAGGGTGGGGAGAAAAAGAATTAAACATGATAGAGGAGTAAGAAGATTATTTTTGGTATTTTCATAAAAACGATACATACTATATAATAGAAAAATAACAAAACTTTCCGAGGACAAAAAGGGTCTTCAAATCAACGATCAACAAATATCCACAAAAGCGAATCGTACACAAGATCCCCGGCAGCGGCGCCAAAATTTTTGATGTGATCGTGATAGTATAGTGATAATTAGATACGTTATATGGTAAATTAGAAAATTGCCTTTAGGAAAAAGTAATAGTCTAAAATTACCAAAGACGAATTCAATTAAACACGTTGGAGAACCAAGTTCGTTGTACACGAAGATCTTATGAATTTGAGACGTTTTGTTATGACTTGGACAATTGATTTGAATGGTTTGACGGTTTTTAAAACTAAAATAATTTCTACCAATTTTTAATTAATTTCCTAAAAAGCATGAATCGTATTCCGACTTAAATTTTAAAAGACAAAATATAAATCTATCTATTTTTTTATTGAAACAAACTATTTAAACAATTTTATTAAAACAAAATTATTTAAAACTATATTAATTTTAAAAGTAATAAAATATTTATTTTTATTTTTTATTTATTTATTTATTTATTTATTTATTTTTTTTAAAAACTTAATTTATTTTATTTTTTTAACTATAATATGAGCCTAAATAATAAAAACTTTAATTAAGTAAGAGTAATTATTATTACCTATTATATGAAATCTATAAATATTACAATAAAAGAAAAACATTTTTAAAGTAGACAGCCCAATAAAAACGTATATGTAATACTGAAAGCATTATAAAATCAAAACGAGCCTTTAGCCCAGATGGTTAAGGTGTTGCGCTGGTGAAAGGCAGGTCTCGATCGACACCTGCACGTGGCAGATTTTGGTTTTGATTTATTTTTGGAAGGAATTACAAGGCAATACTATCCTCATCAATTTTAAACGAAAATAATCAGCAAAGGAAATTAATACAGCAGAAAGCACAACCAACTCAATCACAGTAAAAGGGAATTTTGAAACAGATTTCAAGTAACTCCACAGATAACCCAATTAAAATCAAGTGAAGCAGATCATAAATCTCAGTAAACAAAACAAACAGACACGAATTCAACTTATAACAGCAGATCTCAGATAAATCATATTATAAGAGTAAAAATTCAAAGAAGGCAGTAAATCAATAATGTCCTAAACAAATCCTAAACTTGGCAGTACAATACTAAAAATTCAACAGATACTCAAATTTCAGCCGGCAATTAAATATAAATAGATTAATCCAGCTAAAATGATTATACAGTTCATAACAAAACTCATCAAAAAACCAAAATCATCAAAAACATATAGACAGACATCCAAACGCATAATCACACAATAACAGTAAATACTGAAACCACAAATTTAGTACGCTGGCAGAAATCAGACTCAAATACATCTAAAAAGAGATACAATCTCTATACAGCAGGTAAGACTAAACAGATTCCACAAACTAAATAGCAAAAGATTTCGAGCCAGCAAATCGAGTTAAACACTTTAAAAATGAATAAAAATCAGATTATATGAAAAACATATGTAGTTAAAACAAGTCAAAACCAACTTTTACATCAGCTATAATTGTTCATTTGCAGACATATCAGCATCTAAAAATATAATAGCAGTTCAGATAGCAATAACAGATGTATAAGCAGATTATAATACTAAACCTCAAATGATAGATCCAAAAATATAATGATAACAGTCATTCAATTATACAGTAATCATCAAGTTAACAAATTAATAAAAACTAAGAATTCAATAATCAGATTAACGTGAAAGAAAACTACATCAGCAGATCTTATCTTTAGCAGATAACAATATTAATTAACATCTAGTATCCGCATCCTCAACATCTAGCATCAAACTACAAAAGAAGTGGCAGTACAACTTAAAAAGCCTAATCAGATTTAACACCCGAATGATGAACCGTTAATCACAGCAACCGATTCAAACTAACAATTCGTTATCACAATAACACAGTAGCTTATTAATCTAAATTTATGACAGATAACATTAATTCTAAACAGATTTGAATATACATTAAAACTAACAGATTCGAAAATCACTCATATCATCCAATTTACACTATCATTAAACTAAGCAGTAAACAATAATGAAAACTAAGAACGAGTTTGACCATTTGAAGAAATCCGTTGAGATGTAGAAGCGGCGCTGAGCCGTCTAAACTAACATAACACCCGAACACGACCAAACCACCAAACGAAACATCACGAACCACAAATTTTCTCGAACTAGCTTCATTTGTTTACGTTTACCAGTAGGATAAACATATAATATCCCTAATCTCACCTTTAATCAATCATATAAACTATTAACAAAGTTTAGATGAAAGACTGAAAATTATAATATCAAGTTATTTTCAGGAAATAAAGATTATATTAAATCAGTTAAAGTAAACGTAAATTAAACCGAATCTGAAATTTATTTTTATTAACTCATAAAGATCTTACAATACTATGAAAATAAAAAATTACGCATTCCTAACATTAAACTAATATTATAATACTACAAAAGAAAGAAAAAAGGATAGCCAATACTGATTTCTTCATGGGGTTTTTATAGATGAATGAGAGTGGGTAGTTGATGATGAGGAGATGATCACAGCCTTCAGATGAGGTATCTCCACTCTCTCTCTCTTGTCAGTTAATCATCAAAGGGTGGATAATTGCCCTCGTCACACGGATTTCCAGGCTGGCACATCATTGTGCTTTCTCTTTGCTGACTTGGTTATTCCTGATTGGAAGAATGATGGGGATGATGTATCAAGACCAATAATAAGTTGCCACGTCTCATTGCTCTTCCACTCCTTCCTTCCGAAATTATGGGGGATTTAATTCCCCATGTGTGAATCACACGTGGGACAAAAAGCCCCAATTTATTTGAGTCTTATAATGGATTAGGGTTTTTTTGTGAATAGGGGATTGTCTGGTTATACGAATGAGGGTGAGAGAGAAAGGGATAAAGCCTTGTTTATATCGAAAAGAAAGTGTGGTGTGTGTTCAAAAGGTTTGACTTAATGAGTGAATAAACAAAAAATGTTTATTACTTCTTCCATGAAATTAACATGGGCTTTTGACCAGAATACTCCAATTCGTCTTATTAAATTTCCCGAGTAGATGGGCTTTTAGCCCATAGTGTTTCAATTCGTTTCATGTTTTTGTTAAATAGGCCTTGCTTTGTGCTTTAAAAAATAAGACAAATAATATGTATCCACTATTGGGCTTTCAGGCCCAATTACTAAATGTGGGTCCCACTTGGCCCAATTATCCTTAAAAACTTGAATCCTCGTCTCAAAACGATTTGTTATTTGACTTTTGATAAAATCCTTCAAAAAACGAACTTGATTTTGGCTTCCTCGATCTTTTCATCAAACTTGCGTCGGTTTTGCCGGTTTTCGTGAACTTGGTACCTACACACATGAAACAAGAAAATATGCACATACAAGGATATATTCATGTGTTTTATGCAATTTAAGCTCGTTTTAAGATACAAATGATATGAGTAAAATCACTTATATCAGTAGGCTATGGAAGAACTTGTTATCTCTGTTTTATGGATGTTTCTGATGAATCTTCTTTAGACTATTTCGGTTCCTCTTGCCTCCATCTAAAGGAAGCAGCTTCCTCCCTCTGTCGTTGTTCCTCTTGCCTCCATCTAAAGGAAGCAGCTTCCTCCCTCTCGCGTTGTTCTTGCTCCTGTTGCCTCCTTCTTAGGGAAGCAGCTTTCTCCCTCCGGCATTGTTGTTCAAGTCGGGCATTCTCTTCGTCTTCCAACTTCCATTGTCTTTGTTCGTAAGCTTCCACAACATAGCAATCGTACTCATCATATTTATCATCGTAAGGACAATCAGCAGGGAACTCTCCATCTGCATTTGCTTTTACTTTGGGCACCACACAAGGTTTCCTGAAAAGGACATAAAAGATTATTAGTACTAAATGATAACAAAGATACAACGTTAATAAAATAAATAATGACACATACTTGTTAGGAACTACACTGGTATCTTCAAAAGCAGCAGAAAATGTTCTTTTTTATGAAGAAGCCATTTTTTTGTTCTTAAAATACTGATAATTAAGTGTTTGTTGTGTTTTTGTTATGATTAATTTCATTACTTAATCCTTGTTTATATAACCAATTATGGAATACAAAGGGCCAGCAGCCTACATAAACATCTAATGCATATTCATGCATGTAACTAATTTTTGTGAAGTTCCAAGAATGAGCATTCTCATTGTTAGGCGTGTAAAAAGTGTTGTTTTCTGTGTTTTTAGGGTTTATTGTGTTTTAAAAAAAAATAGCAAAAAACAAGGTCTAGGACTCGAACCCTAGACCTTCCATTCAAACACTAACACACTTAACCAGTTTGCCACATGAACATATTTGATTCTAGATATGTGACTAATATTAACATTAGTGAAAATAGAGATTACATTTGGTTATAAACATTTGTCACATGAATATTTTACTGTGTGACGTTTTCAATGTGTTGTTCATAGTTAATCCCATTATAATGTGACCATAAGTATAACTTAGATACGCATTTCTGAAATGTTGTGACTATTGGCAATCATATAGTTACATAATTGTTTAAGAATTTAATATGATCATCTATTAAAAATGATTATAGTCTTCAAGTAATTGTAAAATATTTGTCACATTAAAATTAATATAGTGGCAAATGTTTCAATACCTACTTTCAATTTGCCACTTGGTTAACATTTAACAAAATATACTAGTCACATTAAAATAATGTGTATGGCAACCTTGTTTATCAATTTATCACTTGTAAAATAAGTCTATGTGACCATATATGATTTTTGGTCACATTCAAAGGGTGTATGACAAATATTTGCCACACATGTATACGTATAATGTGACTACTACTTGAACCAGACTTTGATTCGGTAACACTCTCAAATTATTAAGTGACTAACGACTCATCAAAACAACATTTGTTAGCCATAGTTACGTAAATATTCATATACGTGACAAAAAAAATACGAAATGGTCATGCAAACTGACTTCAAGTGTGACTGTTTATTTATGACTTACGAATTCAGTCACACAAAAAATTTATTTGTGACTACACGAATTTCGATATGTGTGACTGAAACCCATTTTTGTACTAGTGAAAAATTAAGAACTAATTTTGAATTAATTTGTTATTCTTTCTCTTCTCATCTATTCTGAAAATGAAGTACACTTTGAATAGAAAACCAACGACATAATGCATGTGCTAAATTTAAGATGATAAAAAAGACATGAGAAAACAAAGTGGGTGGCCACTATCAATAAGATTTAGAGGTGTCAAATCTTGCCCATTTGGATACATATAGGCACTTTTTGCCCATTTTCAAAAAAGGATGAGGCATTTTTTGCCCATTCTTTATAATGAATGGGCTAAACGGGCGCATATGTAAGAAACTAAATGGGCTTAACGGGCGCACTTGTAAAATACAAATTAGTATACTCGACGAATATTTTTTATTAAATTTTTTATCCCGGGTTTCAAACAAGTATTTTTATTTTTTATTTGTAGGTTTTTATACGTTTTTTTTTCCATTTTTAGCTTGCGCCCGTTTAGCCCGCCCGTTTCGCCCGCCCGTTTCGCCCGTGCCCGTTTAGCCCGCGCCCGTTTAGTCCGCCGCCCGTTTAGCCCGTTGCCCGTTTAGCCCGCCGTCCGTACCTGCCCGTCCGCCCATTTTGCCACCTCTAATAAGATTAGAAGATCCTAACGCGCATGAAATATTCAAACGCGCATAAGGACCAAAATAAAATAATAGAGTGACTTGGTCTTGTAACTCTTTGTCCATGCATCATACGCACAATCTCATCATGATCGTTTATAGTATGTTGATGTTAATTCATTCACAATTTATGGTTCCAGGCCGTGGAGTGCACATAGGATGAGCTTTTTAATGGTTTTCATATATGACGTCTAAGAACTTCATTTTTGTTTGGTTTTGATCTTTATATAAGAAACATTTTTTTAAAAGGTGAACATATAGTACGTAACTTACTTTCACAAAACAATTACGTATGGAATAAAGAAAATGAGAGTTGGACATGCTCAATCTCAAAATATAACAGAATGCTAACACACAAATATGAAATTAATATTATCTCGGATACAATACTAGCATATGTCTAATACACACCTTGTCCCATATTAGACAGAACCAGAGAAAAGTGATCACCACACAATCAACATAAGAAATCTCCATCTTGAAGTTTCACATTACACGGATTTACAAATCTGATTGCCAACATATATATCTTACCATGAATTTCATCCCAACATATTTTAACAGGACTTCGATAATTTGATTACAATAGGTAACTTATGGTTAGCTAGCTAGTTCTTCAAAGTTTTAACAAGCTTCAAATATTTTGGGACAAAACAAAAACAAAAGTACATAAGTCGTTGTAGTATAGTGGTAAGTATTCCCGCCTGTCACGCGGGTGACCCGGGTTCGATCCCCGGCAACGGCGATTATTTTTGCTTCTTCAAACTTTGTGATTTCAAATTTTCAATATCTGCCGGAAACAATGATTTCAAATTTTCAATATAAAGAGTGGAAGCAACCAAAAAATTTGAATTGAGCATGGTTGCTTAATAAAATTCAAATAAGGTTAATGAACAAACATATTACAGTACTATTTTTTAATCCTATATGGGTAGTTTTATTTTTATGACATCATTTCGTGTCAACGGGTAGGCGATAACTTATGTTTGCACTTGTAAGACGAAAAAACATTTTGATAATTATGAACGAAAAGCACAAGAGAAGAAAAAAATGATACCAACAAAGAGTTACGTGTTTTTATTGACAGAGAGAAGATAAACAACGAATACATAAACGTAGGTAATTGCATGAATACATTTTATTGCAAAATGAAGAAAAAAAAAAAGGTTGAATTGAAAGGCATCAAGGCAAGTTTAGGTTGATCCAACCGATCAATGTTGTCTTACAATCAATATTTTGCTTTAATAGTGCTTTGGGGGTGGGGGAGACTTGTATTTGTAAACCGGATAAAGTAAAGGAGGAGGCGGGGACGTGTAAACATAAGGAGGCGGTGGAGACGGCGACGGAGGAGGGGGAGACTTATAAACATATGGAGGCGGTGGAGAGTGTGTCGGAGGTGGGGGAGACTTGTATACGTACGGAGGCGGTGGGTAATGTTTTGGAGGAGGGGGTGACTTGTACACGTAAGGAGGTGGCGGGGAATGTTTTGGAGGAGGTGGAGAGTTATACATGTATGGAGGTGGTGGGGAATGTTTTGGAGGAGGAGGAGACTTGTATGCATATGGAGGTGGCGGGGATGGTGATGGTGGTGGTGGAGACTTGTATACATACGGAGGCGGTGGAGACGGTGACGGAGGAGGTGGAGACTTGTAGACGTATGGAGGTGGTGGAGAATGTTTTGGAGGAGGTGGGGACTTGTAAACGTATGGAGGTGGTGGGGAATGTTTTGGAGGAGGGGGAGATTTGTACACATATGGAGGTGGCGGGGATGGTGATGGTGGTGGCGGGGACTTGTACACATATGGAGGTGGTGGTGAAGGTGATGGTGGAGGAGGAGACTTGTATACATATGGAGGCGGTGGGGAAGGTGAAGGTGGTGGCGGTGACTTATAAACATAAGGAGGTGGTGGAGAATGCTTCGGAGGAGGTGGAGACTTGTACACGTATGGAGGTGGTGGAGAATTCTTCGGAGGAGGTGGGGACTTGTACACGTATGGAGGTGGTGGTGAATGTTTTGGAGGAGGTGGAGACTTGTACACGTACGGAGGTGGTGGTGAATGTTTTGGAGGAGGTGGAGACTTGTACACGTATGGAGGTGGTGGTGAATTCTTCGGAGGAGGTGGAGACTTATACACGTATGGAGGTGGTGGTGAATGTTTTGGAGGAGGTGGAGACTTGTACACGTATGGAGGTGGTGGAGAATGCTTCGGAGGAGGTGGAGACTTGTACACGTATGGAGGTGGTGGAGAATGCTTCGGAGGAGGTGGAGACTTGTACACGTATGGAGGTGGTGGAGAATGTTTTGGAGGAGGTGGAGACTTGTACACGTATGGAGGTGGTGGAGAATTGTACACGTATGGAGGTGGTGGAGAATGCTTCGGAGGAGGTGGAGACTTGTACACGTATGGAGGTGGTGGAGAATGCTTCGGAGGAGGTGGAGACTTGTACACGTATGGAGGTGGTGGAGAATGTTTCGGAGGAGGTGGAGACATGTACACGTATGGAGGCGGTGGTGAATGTTTCGGAGGAGGTGGAGACTTGTACACGTATGGAGGTGGTGGTGAATGTTTTGGAGGAGGTGGGGACTTGTACACGTACGGAGGTGGTGGTGAATGTTTTGGAGGAGGTGGAGACTTGTACACGTATGGAGGTGGTGGTGAATGTTTTGGAGGAGGTGGAGACTTGTACACATATGGAGGGGGCGGTGAAGGTGACGGTGGGGGTGGGGGTGGGGACTTATATACATACGGAGGAGGTGGTGGAGACTTGTAGATATAAGAATAAGGAGGAGATTTGTGTATATGAGGTAAATTTGGCAATTTGTATTTAGCTGATGGTGGAGGCTGAGATTTGTACTTGTAAGGCGATTTTGGATATGTGTGTTTCACTGGTGGCAGTTTCCAGCCTTTAGGTTTCGGAGAACTATAACCATATGGTTTGTCTGCAACGACAACAGTAGCTAACAAGATAATAACAAAAGCATACATAAGTTGAGGCGAATGCCCCAACAGCCGAAGGGTTCCCATATCTATAGACCCTTATTAGGAGACTTAAGATTTGTGTTTGTGTGTTTAAATGGTTGGATCAGTAGTCTTTTTATATCAATCGATTACACTTTTTTAATACAAAAAACAGGTTGTCGTTTCATTTGTTTTCTCGCAACTAGAGCTGCGTTAATGGATTCTCAGTCGGTGTTCTTCAATTTGTTTATTAAGTCAACTATATATGTCTCTTCAAAAAGTCAGATACATAGAGTTGGTGAGTGCAGGTGGATAATTTGTTAGTTTAATATGAGGCAAAATGGTACTTGTAATTGAATGTTGATGTAGGACATGATGTGCGAGTTAAACAAGTACTGAATAACCCGCAAGTGTATGTCCAACTAATTCTCCATGTATTTGTGATAGCTATGGTTATTCAGTACTTGTTTAACTCGCACATCATGTCCTACATCTACATTCAAGTACAAGTACCATTTCGCCTCATATTAAACTAACAAATTATCCACCTGCACTCACCAACTCTATGTATCTGACTTTTTGAAGACATATATAGTTTTAGACCAATTTCGTAAGAGACTGATTCATATTGTGGTGTTTGAGACCCTTGCACAGTTTATAGAATTTTAGTATAGTGTGGACGAGCAGTGACTACTGATATCGTGATCTGAGAAACTAGCTACCTTATATATATCCAAATATTTGACAGTTTATTAGCTAGGTTTACGACAATCGTTAAAATGTAATCACTGTTGTTAGAGCCACCAGTCGTACAAAGTTACAAACTGAACTCCTTATAGACACTTTTCAAAGCTAGTATGACTTGAATGTATTCACTTCGTGAACTAAGGCCTAACTGAACATTCCTTAATTTCAGACCCAACCAAGGTGAACGGGAAAGCTACTTGTCCCGATTGCTTTCATTGTCACCCACTATACTTTACACATGATAAAACATCATAGCAATTTACAGCTGAATAAGAAAAGCATAAGCCAAAAACTACAGGACCAAGATTTGATAAGCTAATGAGCCAAGTACTATTTTAAGGTTAAAATAACCACCATCCAGAATCTCAAAACCACTCAAGGTAACAAAGTTATATGGCTTTTGAATGCATCAGTAAAAGTTAAACATGAATCCCGAATACCATAAATCAAATAACCTCATTTCCTTCAAGACCATGATCACGCACCTCTGAATCTTCACTTTAAACCGAATCACTTGTCAAGAGAATGAATCTTTAATGTAAAATTCATTGGTTTTCAAACGAGAGAAAAGCTATCATAGAAAACATGGCAGTGAGAAGAATGCATGATAGCTTCTTGTGCACGGTGTACATGTATGGTTTGATGATCTTCACCACATATGCCAGGTGCAATAATAATCAATTTTGAGCATTTCAGAAAAGTGATTCTAGTTTTCACTTTTTAAATATTAGACGGTAACTAAATTTTCCGGCAAGCAAATATTTCATGTTTTTAAGCACCAAATAGTTTGAGCACCTATAAATGATCATTTTTAGACTTAAGAGAATATAACATAGTATCCGCGCTAGATTACCAAAGTTTGGGTCTGTTGAGCTTTATTTGGCCGACATTGAGCTAGTGTGTTATCAACCAATTTCTGGAAAGGCTTTCTTTGGTGTCAAGAGTGGAATGATGTGTTGTTAGTCAAGGAGCTCTGGAATGTAATTTCCATAAAGAACACACTGCATGTGGGTCACATGGGTAAATATTGAAAGACTAAAAGGAAGGAGTGTTTGAGAAGTAACTGCAGAAAGTTATAGTAGTGCTAGAGTTATTGAAGCTAAGAGATAAGATTAGGAAGCATGTATTATGGAAAGTTGGTGATTATCAGACTATAAATGCTTGGTATGATAATTGGAGTTCTATAGGGCCTCTGTGTGATGTTCTTACTACAAGGGAGATGTATGAAGCTTGATTGAGTAGTGGAAATGGCCATTGGCCAGATGGTTGGACTAGTGAATTTCCAGTGTGCTTGTTTTAATGGTATCACTTCTTCGGGGTAAACCATACAGGATTTCAGTGAGTAAGCAATCTGGTAACGCACTCCAGGAATATTTTTCTTCGAGTTTGATTCTTTTTGGGGATATATGAGTTAAGTTGGTTCTTCTTCCGCCTTTTCCATGGCGTTTATAATATTAATAAACACAGAAATTTTATCACGGTTTAACAGAGAAAGACAATGACCCGAGCATCATAGTTTGTCACATCCACAATGAAAGAGATAGGCCGCCCATGCTGAGAGTGATTTGCAAATCAACAAATCAAAGACAATTCTAATTCACTACATCCATACTAGCAGGCGTGTAATTGAGTTAGGTTGATTCGATAATTGGCCAAGCTTGAGTTCATCTTGATTAGAAAACTTGCCTCATGCTCAGCAGAGCCTTAATTTCAAGCTCTAGCTTAATTATTTTCGAGCTTTAGTAGACTACAATCTTATCATTAATGACAGTTTTTTCAAGATTATTATTGGCCGACCATATAAAAGTATGAAACTCAACTGGAAGCGGCTTTAACAGATATCAATAGTTGATACTTGATAGTTCAGACAATTGTTTAAAATTAGCTTTAAGCCTTTACCTAATTAAGAACATATTGCGATGATCAAGTTCGGCGGTTCAAGTCAGTTTCAGGAACAAAAAAGCTCAATCTATTAACATTTACAAACCTCTATATTCATAACAAGTGAAATTATGCCAAAATCAAGTCGAGCAAATAATTATAAACGGATATATGCCCTGATAGGCTTTTGGCCTGCTCAGCTTGGGTATCAGATGATAGCGGCCTTACAGCGAAACATAACAGCACTCATAGCAATCACAACAAAATTTTGAAGTAACAACACTGTGGAACAAAATTTCACATAAGCATACCATTATATACAGCATTCAAAGATTCAAAAGCTATCGTCCCCAATACAAAGCTATAATCCGAAAATTGGACATATTTACAAACCAGTTACTCTAGAAACCAATCAAATACAAACAATTGGTTAATCTCAACACATCACCCTGCGAAAACCGTCACAACATGAGGCACCTTGTCATCATCAAAGGGCAAGCTCACATACTCCCTCGCAAACTCCTGCGCAATCTCAATCGCCAACTCCCCATGTAACGCCTTACAATACATATACAACACAGTATCGGCAGCAATCTTATAAACCAAAAACAACGTCAAAACACTCGTCCCAATCACCACCTGCACCACAAACCCCCAACTCTCCCATCCACCCACATCATCATAACGCAACACATTACTCGAACACATCCACATCCAAACCCCAACCAAACCCCCAAACACCAAACCTAATCGCAACGACACTAACCTCATTCCTTTAACCAAATACACACTCCGCCATAACGGCGAAAACCCCCATTTCGCCTCCGTAACGACAATCACACT
Organism: Glebionis coronaria; assembly: GCA_025667525.1. NCBI lineage: Eukaryota > Viridiplantae > Streptophyta > Magnoliopsida > Asterales > Asteraceae > Glebionis > Glebionis coronaria. The sequence continues at coordinate 381,907,799 of CM046880.1, read as the reverse complement.
AGCCAAACACCAATTCACATAAAAAGACACCAAAAACACCCCTAACGCTACACCAAACACACTAACAACAAGGATAAAATATATGGAACCATACTCAATCACAAGCCCTAGGTTTTGACCTAAATTAACAAACACAATAGCAAAGAGTACAAAACATAAACATATCAGAAACAAAAGTAACCCAGCAGCAAGCGTGGTAAAAACAAGCGGTAAAATAGTAAAAAACAAGGACTTAAGCGCGGGTAAAAACTTAACGGGTCTACCGTAAAAGCCGTGGAACGTGCTGTAGGTGATTGTAGCCGTAGCGGATAAAAAGAAAGTGAAAATGAATAACGTTAATAACGTCCATGGGAGTGTTTGGATGGATTGGGTTTGGGTTTGGGTTTGGTTAAGGGAAATGAACTGAGATGAAACGATGTCGTTTTGGGTTAAGGGGTTGATAAAAGTGGGTGAAATGATGAGGGTGAACGATAAGGGAAGGATGAAGAGGACTGATAAGGCTAAAAAGTGGCGGGAGTGAGCGTTGACTATTTGGGTTGACTGGGATAAGATGCCTTTGAGGTTGAGTGAGTGTGGTGGTGATGATGATGGTGGTGTCGACATGGTGGTTGGATGATTGTGTTACGGTGGTGTTTTGTTTTTGTTAATTTGTTTTGATGATTTGGTGTTTGAGTGTGGATATGTTTCTTTTTGTGAGTGGCGGTGTCTACGTGGAGTGATAAGTACAAGTGCAATGTCATTTGTTGTCTAGTAAAAAATGATACTGTAGGATTTACAATTTATTTTAATCTAATTTTTGGTAAAATATTATCTTTTACTTTTTCACTAACTATTTTTTATTTCTATTATATTTATCAACAATTTAATATAACATATAATATTATTACTTTTACGTGTAATTTAATTACTTAAATATAATAAAATAAATAAAACTATTTTTGTTCACACTAAGTGGGTGTTTGAATATGCTTATTGAAAACAAATTATTCATTTTGAAAACTCCATTTTGAAAAATAATCATTTTGAAAACTCCATTTTAAAAAAATAGTGTTTGGATTTGATATTCCAGTTTAAAATCGCAATAATCAAATAATCATTTTTTGAGTGTTTGGCAAATTTGATTATTTGATAATAAACTCCATTTTTAAAACTTACTTTTCCAAAACTCCATTTTGAAAATGAAATAAGTAGCTCTCCACTAACTTTTTCAAAACTCCATTTTGGAGCTTCTAAACGCAAATAATCACTTATCTCCATTTATTACCCAAACACTTTTTTTTAACTTATCTCCATTTTGAAACTGAGATTTGGAGATAATCTCCTCCTAACCGCACTTTCAAACACCCCCTAAGTAAACCAAAAAACACCGATTAACTAATATAATAAACTATATCACTTAAGCTCAAATTACTAATTCCCTTCTCTATTGCTAACGCTACAAAGTGAAAAAAATATGAAATGTCATTGTTTCAAAACCATTGGATCATATGCTCTTTAAATCACATCCGTATAAATTCATTTTTGTACTTATCCATACATGCACATGAGATAAAGATATATCCTAACTTTAACAAACTCTCAACATTTTTTGGTCTACTTTTGAGTTTTAACTTTGACCATTTCTCACTTTGTACCTCTATATATGGAGCAGTGTTTTAAAAACCGGTTCGAACCAGCCGGTTCAACCGGTTGAGCCGGAAACCGTAATGATGACCGGGGCCGTTAGATGCCGGGTTTTCACTAAAAATCAAACCGGATTGAACCGCCGGAATTTAATCGACCCGGGTCAAACCATCGAACCGGTAACCGGTCGGTTCAACAAAAATCAAAAGAAAACAAGATTTTAACATTAGAATTTTTAATCAGGCACGTTTGATGTGGACTTGAACGATAGGCTTGATAATCTTGTTAGAGATTGATCGATCAATTGTAGTTGGAGTGACGAGGATTTTTTTTTGTGGGGTGTGATATTAAGATTTTATGTGGGTTCTAATTTCTCGGAATCTTCTCGAATTGATCTTGGTCTTAAGTGGAATGATTGTTCTTGGTTACTAAATAAAAGGGGTTTGGTTTTCTAATCTACTAAAAATTTAAACTTAAATTTAAAAGTAATTTAAAAGCAATTGAATTATTAATAATTGACAAAACTTTGAATTAAAATCAAACTTAAACTAAGACATAATGCGAAATGCTAAGAGAGACATAAAGAAACAGAAACAGTAACTTAAAAGAAGACTGATTCGGAACTTTAACCTTGGTTCGGAAGTTTTCCTTCATTCGGAACTTCCATTCATCCGGAAGTCACTGTTCACTCGTTCGGAAGTTTTTGGCTTGGTCCGGAACTTACTGATTCGGAAGTTTTGTAAGTTCCGATTCGGAACTTTTGGTAAATTGGTTCGGAACTTTTCAAAGTTCCGATTCGGAAGAAATCGGTTCGGAAGTTTTTAAGGAAACTGGTTCGGAACTTTTAAGAGACAAACTCATTCGGAACTTATGCTTGATTCGGAAGTTCAAACTTCATTCGGAACTTTCCGTTTGGTTCGGAAGTTTTAGATTGGTTCGGAACTTTTTATTGGTAAACTCATTCGGAACTTTTAACTGACTCGAAACTTTTGAAAACAAAACTCATTCGGAACTTACTGTTCACTCATTCGGAACTTCTGGGAAACCCAGATACAGAAACTAAGCCGAAGAACAAGGAAACATGATTTTGATCCAAAAATCACCAAGTTTTTCACCAAAAACTAAAATAAATCAATCACAAAGCATCTACTAACCATAAACTACTAATCCCATCAACAAAAACACAAATCCCAACAACTTTTGAAGATCAAATCAAGAAAAATAAAAACTTAAAAACTTGAAGATAAAGATGATGATGAACAAGATAAAATAGAAAGATTAAACAAGAACTTTGTATTGAATGATTAATGTTTTGACAAGATAAATCAAAGATTAAAATTACAAGATGAGAAAATTAAAGATTAAAATCACCAATCACCCTAATGGTGATGGTGATGAAACGGAACAGAGAGAAAAAGTGGGGAAGAATAAAAACTAAAAAAAACTTTTCTAAATGTGTGAGGGGAGGGCTATTTATAGCCTTGTCTTTTGGTTGGTGAGTGGGCTTTCTCCCGTTGTTTTTTTTTTTAATCTTTTCAGAAAAGTTTCCGTTTTCGATTCTGATTCGGGATTTGTCGTCGATTAAATTTAACTCGTCTTTTAATTTCTTCGTTTAATAGACTTGAGTTTCTTCGACTTATATAAATCTTCCATCTTTGGTCCTTTTCTTCGATAAATCTTCGAATAGGCCCAGTGACTTCAAATCTTTTGCATCTCTTGGACAATAGACTTTATCTTGAGTCTTTTTCTTCAGTAAAACCCGTGCAATCCCATGTTTTCTTCAATATTCATCCGGTTGGCTCTGAAAACACAATAAACACAAAAACCACGCATAATTCCAAACAAATGATATTAAATACGTGTTTTGGTCTCGTTTTAGCCCGAATTAAGTGGTAAAAGGATGGGTGTTTACACACCTATCAAATCCCCTACACTTAACCATTGCCATGCCCTCATGCAATGCTTAGTGATAAAGCAAGCTTACACTTTTCTCATAATTAATCAACCTTGGCCTTATTTAAATTCTACTAAACAAAAATTAAAGAAATAAAACTTCAAAGGTAGCAAAGGGATAGAAAACCATTTTCACTTGAAAATAGTTACATGGAAATAACTTGCAAAGAAATCGATGACTTACATTAGGGCTTTGGTGCTGCGAAGATTTATCACCCTCAAGTTTCACGTTCCCCAAACTAAGCTTAAAAACGAGATCATTGTTATTATAAGTTAGCAATTCAAACACTTACACACATGGCTTAATTAAATGCGTAAGCTCCCTTATTCCTAAGTGTATCTCTTATATTTTATTTTTGTCTTAGAATGATCATGAAGATGCATTTTTGGACTTATTTCGATAGTTTATTTAGGCTGAAAGCAAAGTAGGACGATTTGATCAATAGTTAGCTAAAGGACAAAATCTCTTAAAACTGCTTCTCGGGATATCAAAAAGTTCATATCTTGGCATAACTTGGTTCACGATTTGAGACCTTTCTCGGGCCGATATTTGGCATGTACTTCATACTTCATATCTTCGAGAGACGTTCTTGAGATAATGGTCTTCTCATCATAATAGAGTTTCTTCACTTGGAGACTTTTGAGGGGTACTCCAACTTTGTTGACCACGACTTCATGATTATTTCTTCAATCTCTAATTGGGATTTTGAGATACAACGATCCGCCTCCTTTTCGGACTTGGATCTATTTATCCTCATACCTTGTTAGGGTCTTTTCGGATAGACTTCTCCATGATCTTTATGGGAGTTGATTGCTTTTCGTCGTGAGTCTTGATCCTTCATATTGATTTTAGGAATAATGCTTTTCACATCACTTTGGATCTTCAGCAATAAAATTGAATCCTCATGCCTTGTTAGGGCCTTTTCGGATTCGCCAATCTTCGCGCCCCGCTTCATAAGTTATGCCTTGGCTATGAACTCTTATCATTACCGAGCAACTTTTAAACGATCTTGGGCTAGAAGCTAAGTAACTTTTCAAATCGTATGACCTTACTTATTGCAGATAAATTATTAGCAAGTGATGGGAGAATAGGCAAATAATTACACCAAGTGAGCTTGTGCAAGAATACCGACTTATAATTGACTCTATCATTTCTCGTCCTCCACAATTTAAAATCTCAAGTAATGAGACTCGTGGACACTTAGCCTAATAAACCATTTAAGGTCTACATGGTTAAGGATACTAGCTAGAATAAACTTGGATAAGTTTATTCGGGTTGAGTCAAAATAAACGCAACGGGCCTAATATGTCAAAGACTTCAAAACTAGCTACACCACTTTATTAAAATTAGACTTTATTGCGGGATATATACATATGAAAGTAACGATAAAAATTTAAAAATTACAACTAAATGGCCAAAGTTAATGAAAAATTTGAAAAATGTTGAAAAATATGATTTTCCGGTTAATTGAAGGCATTTTCATGGAAAAGTCCACTTAAAACTTCGATAGAAGTCCCCCCTACACTTAAGATAAACATTGTCCTCAATGTTTAAGCATGTGGGAAAGGTTTCCCCTATACTTATGACATTGTGCACGTTGGTTAACTCAAGCTAAGGAAGAGACGACTAAAGTGATCAATTTCAAATGTGAGTATGAAGAAAATTGAATCACGATAGTTGAGAGATAGAATTGGATTTCAAATAACACGGGAGCACGGTTCTTCAAAAAATTCCAAGAGTGCACTTATCCCTGTAATCACACCACACAAAGACAAACACATATAGAAGTCCCCCTACACTTAGGAGGTTAAAACATAAAGGATAGATACTCGGGCTGCCTCCCGAGGAGCGCTTGTTTTTGATAACCGAGTCACGAGCCTGACTCGACCCAAAATTAGTTCATGGGGAACGTGGTGAGGGATGGAATCACCTCCTGAGAGGTGTCCTCACCAAAGTACAACTTCACTCGTTGGCCATTCACCTTAAAATTTGGTCCATCAGGTTGAGCGAGCTCGAGAGTACCATATGAAAAAATTTGGGCAATGGTGAATGGGCCGGACCAACGAGATTTGAGCTTTCCCGAGAAGATTTTCAACCGAGAGTTAAAAAGTAAGACTTTGTCTCCAACATGGAACTCTCGGTTTTTGATCTTAGAGTCGTGAATGAGCTTAGTCCTTTCCTTATAGATTAAAGAATTTTCATAAGCCTCATTACGGAGTTCATTCAGCTCATTGAGTTGGATCTTGCGTAGGTCACCGGCTTTGTTTATATCAAAATTAGCCCACTTCAAGGCCCAATAAGCCTTGTGCTCCAACTCAATGGGGAGGTGGCACGCTTTCCCGTACACAAGACGATAAGGCGTACAGCCGATTGGGGTCTTGTAAGCAGTACGGAAAGCCCACAAAGCATCATCAAGTTTATCAGCCCATGAGGCACGATGCTCTCCCACGGTTCTTTCCAGAATTCGCTTCAGTCCTCGGTTGGATATTTCAGCCTGGCCATTAGTTTGTGGGTGGTAGGCTGTGGAAAGACGATGGTTTACACCGTACTTAGCCATGACTCGAGCAAATTGGTCATTGCAGAAATGAGTCCCACGATCACTAATAATGGCACGAGGCACACCGAATCTAGCGAAAAGAGCTTTCAAAAAGTTACAAACCACCCTTGCGTCATTAGTAGGCAAAGCTTTGGCTTCAACCCACTTTGAAACGTAGTCAACGGCTACAAGGATGTATTTGTTTCCTTTAGACGAAGGGAATGGCCCCATAAAGTCGATACCCCAAACATCAAAGATTTCACATTCTTGTATGAAATTCTGAGGCATCTCGTCTTTATGTGTGATTTTGCCTTGCTTTTGGCAAACATTACATTTTTTAACCATATCGTGAGCATCACGATATATGGAGGGCCAATAAAATCCCGAATCAAACACTTTTTTAGCGGTGTAGTTGGGACCAAAGTGACCACCGGTGGGCCCTTTGTGGCAAGCATCAAGAATTTCAGACGCTGCCGGTCCATCAACACATCGGCGAATAATCAGGTCAGCACATTGTTTGAATAGGTAAGGGTCGTCCCAAAAGTAAGTCTTGATGTCGGTGAAGAACTTTTTCTTTTGTTGGGACGTCAACCCTTCCTTGAGAATTCCACCCGCCAAGTAGTTTGCAAAGTCCGCAAACCACGGGGTTTCATTCGGCTTCGAGTTTATAGACATTAAGGTCTCCAAGGGAAAAGAATCATTGATTTCTTTGGTCGGATGATCCCCTTGGTAAGGATCCTCAAGTCTGCTAAGATGGTCCGCGGCTAGGTTTTCTGCTCCTTTTTTATCGCGAATTTCGATTTTAAATTCCTGGAGCAGCAAAACCCAGCGAAGAAGTCTTGGTTTGGAATCTTGCTTTGTCAACAAGTACTTCAGCGCGGAATGATCGGTATACACAATGGTGGTAGAAAGGACAAGATAGGGGCGAAATTTTTCAAAAGCATAGACAACAGCTAAAAGCTCTTTTTCGGTTGTCGTATAATGCAATTGTGCCCCGGTCATTGTCTTGCTAGCGTAATGGATCGGTTGGAAGTGTTTGTTCACTCTTTGTCCAAGAACCGCTCCAATAGTAAAATCACTAGCATCGCACATCAACTCGAAAGGCAGCTCCCAATTAGGGGTAACCAAGACGGGTGCCTTAGTAAGCTTATCCTTAAGTGAGTTGAAGGCTGCAAGACACTCTTTGGAGAAGATAAAAGGAGTATCTTTTTCCAAGAGGTGGGTCATCGGGCGAGCGATTTGGGAAAAATCTTTGATGAATCGACGGTAGAAGCCCGCATGACCCAGGAAACTTCTCACACCCTTCACGTTGAAGGTGGAGGCAACTTTGCGATAACATCGACTTTAGCACGGTCTACTTCAAGACCGGCGTTCGAGATCTTATGTCCAAGCACGACGCCTTCTTTTACCATAAAATGGCATTTTTCCCAATTCAGAACTAGGCGAGTGTCTTCGCACCGCTTGAGCATACGTTCCAAATTGGCAAGGCAAGAAGAGAAAGAATCCCCGAAGACTGAGAAATCGCCCATGAAGACTTCCATGGTTTGTTCAACCATGTCATGGAAGATAGCTAACATGCACCTTTGGAAAGTCCCGGGCGCATTACATAAGCCAAAAGGCATTCTTTTGTAAGCAAATGTGTCATAGGGACAAGTGAATGTAGTCTTCTCTTGATCTTGGGGATCGATGGGTATTTGAAAATAACCCGAGAAACCATCAAGAAAGCAGTAATATTCATTACCCGCTAAACGTTCAAGCATTTGGTCCATAAAAGGTAGAGGGAAATGATCCTTTCTCGTGGCATCATTGAGTTTGCGGTAGTCTATACAAACTCTCCACCCAGTAACGAGACGAGTGGGAATCAACTCGTTGTGTTCATTGGGAACAACGGTTATTCCGCCCTTCTTGGGCACACAATGGATTGGACTAACCCATGGGGAATCCGAAATAGGGTAAATCATACCCGCATCAAGAAGTTTGAGAACCTCTGTTTTGATGACTTCATGGATTTTTGGATTCACCCTTCGTTGGCTTTGAATTGTGGGCTTAAAGTCGTCCTCCATGAGAAATTTGTGTGTGCAGAAGTGAGGATCAATTCCACGAATATCCGAAATCTTCCAAGCAATATCCTTCTTATGATCTTTCAACACGGCGACAAGTCGGGCTTTCTCTTCATCCTTCAAATCCTTAGCAATGATGACTGGCGATTTCTTCTCTTCTTCGAGGAATACATACTCAAGATGGGGCGGCAACTCCTTAAGTTCCAAATCCGGAGGATTTTCGACGTGAGGCGTATTCGAAGTCGTAGTATCGATAGCAATGACAGTGGGAGATGGAGGAGAAGGATTGTCTTCTTTAAGAAGGTTAGCAATGAAGCTGAGATCTGCATCCCAAGTGGTAGAAGAATCGTCATTGTGTAAATTCACATCTCCCAGGGTGGCTTCTAAATCTTTCCAAAGGAAATCACTTTCTCCAAATAGAGATAGTGATGAATCAATAGAGGAAACGGTCTCAACATGGGGAAGAGAGGTAGGAATATGTTTACAAGCATCTTTGAAATGTTCTTCACAAGCCTCATCAAGAACGTCAATACAATTAACACTCTCGTAAGAATAAGGCTGTTTAGAAAGCTTTCCCATGTTGAAGACTACTTTATCGTCACCCACTCTCATGATAAGCTCACCAGCTTCAACATCGATGAGAGTGCGACCGGTCCTCAAGAATGGACGACCAACAATGAGTGGCACACGGGGGTCCATCTCGTAGTCGACGACAACAAAATCAGCAGGGAAAGTGAATTGGTCGACTCCTACAATGACGTCTTCGGCTATCCCCACTGGATAAGCAACCGTACGGTTAGCTAATTCCAAAGTCATTTTGGTGGGGACTAGCTCTGGGAGAGATAATTGCTTCCAAACACTTAGAGGCATGAGATTAATACTGGCACCTAGATCGGCTAGGGCCATGCAATTCTCTACTCCCGGGAAATTGTAAGGGATAAGAAAACGACCCGGATCACCAAGCTTGGTTGGCAATTTCCTTAAGAGCACTGCAGAGCAGTTCTCATTAAGTTGGGTGTTGGCAATATCGAGGAGCTTTTCCTTGTCGCTCAGAAGATCTTTAAACATTTTTGCATACTTGGGCATGTGAGCGAGAGCCTCAGCGAAGGAGATATTGAAATTCAGTTTTTTGAACATTTTTAGGAAGTTCGAAACTTGAATATCATCCTTGCTCTTTTGCTTCTCTTTCCTCAACCTAGATGGATAAGGTATATTGGAAGAAGAGGAAGGCTTTAGGGGAATAGGATCATTCACAACCACGGGTGGAGGAGGGGTAGAAGGAAGAGGTGGAGAAATTAGGGAAGGAGAAGGAGGAGGAATAGGAGCAGGCGACTCGTTCTCCTTAGTCACAACCACCGGTGGAGGTATAGGAAGCTCGGGTTCCTTGGTACCTTTACCACTTCGAGTGGTGATTGCTTTCATCTCCCCTCTTGGATTCGCAACGGTGTTACTCGGAAGAGTACCTGAAGAAGAGGGTTGATTACCATTGAAGAAACTAGCCATCATGTTCCTCAGATCATTAGTTTGGGTGTCCAACGTATTTCTCATGTCGGCTCTCAAATCATTTCCTTGCTTGACCAAGTCTGCTTTCAAATTGCGCACTTCCTCTTGGAGATTTCCCACTATCACATCATTGGTTCTCATGTAGGTTGCAACCTCTTGGTGCAATGCAGTGGTGGTTTGGTTGGGAGGAGCATTGTATGCAGGTGGTTGGTAAGCAGGTTGTTAGTAGACTTGATTGTTACGTTGAGGTGGTTGTTGCTGCTTGTGAGGTGGGATGTATGGTTGTCGAGGTTGTTGTTGTTGAGGAGGGTGATTAAGGTTTTGCTGTTGGTTTGGGTTGGTAGGAGGGAAACCAGGTGGTGAAAGATAGTTGTTGGATCGATAGCTAAGCAAGTTACGGTCACCTTGAGGCCTGGCTTGATAAGCAGGTTGAGGATAGGTGCCATATGCCGCATTCACATTCTCAGCAGGGTAATCTTGGGTGGCGGTACAAGTTGTGTAAGAGTGAGGACCACCGCATATCTCACAAGGTTGGCTGACAGCGTTCACTTGAGCGTTTTTGGCGTTGTTGTTGTTGTTGTTGCTGACGGTATGGGTGACAAGCGATTCAAGAAGCGTAGTGATTTTGTCTAATCGCTTGTCACTGTCATTAGTGCTAGCACTAGCGACATTGGTCCGAACACTCTTGGTTTGCACACGAGATTTGTTCTCAATGATATCCCAAGCAGCATTGGAAGTCTTAGCCAATAGATTACCCCCCGAGGCACTGTTCAGTGAATCTTGATCACTCATGCTTAAACCATTGTAAAAAGTATTAATTTGATGTACTTTGGTAAAACCATGTTGTGGGCATTTTCTTAAAAGATCTTTAAAGCGATCCCAAGATTCACTGAATGACTCATCGTACTTTTGTTCAAAATTTATGATCTCATTCCGCAAAGCGGTAGTACGAGAGGGTGGAAAAAAGTAGTTGATAAACTTTGTTTCCAAATCCGTCCACGAGAGAATACTCTGTGGCGGTTCCTTAGCAAGCCAATGCCGGGCTTGTCCCTCTAAAGAAAAGGGAAAAAGTTGTAACCTTATAACCTCTTGTGGAACTCCATTGAACTTGACCGTGTTGGTGAGTTGTAGAAATCTCTTGATGTGGTCGTGTGGATCATCAATGGTACGTCCCAAGAATGGTTGAGCGGAGACCATCTGGATAAAGCCTGATTTTAGCTCGAAATTGTTGGCGGCAATTGGTGGTATGACAATTGGATCCGTGTTGCCATCGACATGAGCTTGCAGCAATTCAATCATTGGGCGATTATCCGGAAAGGGCTCATTGTTGTTGTTATTATTCATGTTGTTGAAAGGTGGGTTGTTGTTGTTATTATTGTTTGGAGGTGGTACACCGGCCATGTCTAAGTGATCGAGAGGCTCGGGCTCTTGATAAGACGTGGATCGAGTGCGCATACACCTGCAAAAGAACGAACAAAGAAAAGCAAAGCACAAATATTTTTGGTTTTTATGTTTTTTTTTTTTAATTTTTTTGTATCTTTGAAAGTTTTATATATATTTTTATTTGTTTTTGAAGATTTTCTTGAAAAAGTAACGTTCACGGGGAACGGATCCCAAAATCCAAGTTCTCACAAAAAACTTTTGACCTTAACGGGAAGAGCCGGCAGCGGCGCCATTTGATATTAAGATTTTATGTGGGTTCTAATTTCTCGGAATCTTCTCGAATTGATCTTGGTCTTAAGTGGAATGATTGTTCTTGGTTACTAAATAAAAGGGGTTTGGTTTTCTAATCTACTAAAAATTTAAACTTAAATTTAAAAGTAATTTAAAAGAATTGAATTATTAATAATTGACAAAACTTTGAATTAAAATCAAACTTAAACTAAGACATAATGCGAAATGCTAAGAGAGACATAAAGAAACAGAAACAGTAACTTAAAAGAAGACTGATTCGGAACTTTAACCTTGGTTCGGAAGTTTTCCTTCATTCGGAACTTCCATTCATCCGGAAGTCACTGTTCACTCGTTCGGAAGTTTTTGGCTTGGTCCGGAACTTACTGATTCGGAAGTTTTGTAAGTTCCGATTCGGAAGAAATCGGTTCGGAAGTTTTTAAGGAAACTGGTTCGGAACTTTTAAGAGACAAACTCATTCAGAACTTATGCTTGATTTGGAAGTTCAAACTTCATTCGGAACTTTCCGTTTGGTTCGGAAGTTTTAGATTGGTTCGGAAGTTTTAGATTGGTTCGGAACTTTTTATAGGTAAACTCATTCGGAACTTTTAACTGACTCGGAACTTTTGAAAACAAAACTCATTCGGAACTTACTGTTCACTCATTCGGAAGATCTGGGAAACCCAGATACAGAAACTAAGCCGAAGAACAAGGAAACACGATTTTGATCCAAAAATCACCAAGTTTTTCACCAAAAACTAAAATAAATCAATCACAAAGCATCTACTAACCATAAACTACTAATCCCATCAACAAAAACACAAATCCCAACAACTTTTGAAGATCAAATCAAGAAAAATAAAAACTTAAAAACTTGAAGATAAAGATGATGATGAACAAGATAAAATAGAAAGATTAAACAAGAACTTTGTATTGAATGATTAATGTTTTGACAAGATAAATCAAAGATTAAAATTACAAGATGAGAAAATTAAAGATTAAAATCACCAATCACCCTAATGGTGATGGTGATGAAACAGAACAGAGAGAAAAAGTGGGGAAGAAGAAAAACTAAAAAAAACTTTTCTAAATGTGTGAGGGGAGGGCTATTTATAGCCTTGTCTTTTGGTTGGTGAGTGGGCTTTCTCCCGTTCTTCTTGTCTTTTCGTCTTTTCAGAAAAGTTTCCGTTTTCGATTCTGATTCGGGATTTGTCGTCGATTAAATTCAACTCGTCTTTTAATTTCTTCGTTTAATAGACTTGAGTTTCTTCGACTTATATAAATCTTCCATCTTTGGTCCTTTTCTTCGATAAATCTTCGAATAGGCTCAGTGACTTCAAATCTTTTGCATCTCTTGGACAATAGACTTTATCTTGAGTCTTTTTCTTCAGTAAAACCCGTGCAATCCCATGTTTTCTTCAATATTCATCCGGTTGGCTCTGAAAACACAATAAACACAAAAACCACGCATAATTCCAAACAAATGATATTAAATACGTGTTTTGGTCTCGTTTTAGCCCGAATTAAGTGGTAAAAGGATGGGTGTTTACACACCTATCAGGGTGATGAATCATAAATGGGTGGATGAAAATGAGATTCCGTATATATTAGATCTGTATTTTATAGGTTTTTGATTTGTTAAACGGAGATAAGGGAGATTATATAGCTGTTGGTTTTACTTGGGATGATGAAATTGTGTATAATGCAGTTCGTTTTTTCTCAGTTCTTGCTAATGGAAAGTCCAACCAATATCGGGTTTTTAATTGTTCTTGGTTGTTAAACTTGCTTGGATATTCTATTTGCTAATTCAATCAAATCCTTGCAAAACGGAAAAATATTACCTACTTATATGTAAAACATATTGCAAATACCAAGTTTTTATTCAAGTAAAATCCAAAATGTAAAATATGAAACTTAAAGGACTGAAAATGTAAATTCTATAAAAGATAAATGCTTGAAATGTAAATTCTAACAATTCTAGGGACTTAAAGTGTAAAACAGTTAACTACAAGGATCAAACTTGCAAAATTTATAACCAACTAACCAAAAGTGCAACAAACTAACAAATTACTAACTGAAATTAACAACTTTTAAAACTGCAAGGACTTAACAAGTGCAAACCCTAAAAACTTGGAAGTTTAGCCAAGTATACACACTATTTAGAACAATAGGGACCAAAGTGCAAATATGAAAACTATTTAACCAAAAACGGGATAAGCTTGAAAATAAGCTCGTTTGAGCTTATTAATGAACCAAATTTGATGAGACAAGTTTCAAAACTCTTAAAAACCCAAATAAGCTACGTGTGTCAAAGGAAATTGGCTAAAGATTCAAAATAAGCAAATGAGTGCTTATCAATAAGCACAAAATAAGCTATAGCAAAATCTAATCAGTCACAACTTGATTTTTTTAATGAAACTGATTAAGCTATCCAAGTGATGAACGGGAAATCAAACTAGAAACTTTTTCATCAAGAAATAAGCTTGGAATCTGAATTAAGCTAAAAATAGGCTTATGTTGACCAAGCGTTGACCAGCTTATTTTTCAAAAAGCTGATTCTTTCAAAAATCATGTAACTCACTGTTTTAAAAGGATTTGTGAAGAAAAATGGACATGTTTATGAAGAGAATAAGGAGATACAAAAATCCAGCTTTCATTTACAGAAACTTGACTTAAGTTGGCTAATCTGAATTATGCTTATTCCTAATTGCTTATTGTAAACTGTATAAAATCCTCTTGGAATCTGATTCTATAAGATATAAGCTACAAATGGAAACAAATTTGATCCAATTTCATCCAGAATTGAGTGAGTACTGATCAAATCAAATTAACAAGTTCTAAATGACCAAAATGCATAAAGCTGACCCAAACATTTTAAGTGCCATTTGCCTGTTTGACCAACTTTTTGACTTACAAATGACTTCAAACACTTGACTATCACCAATTAACTGCAAATGAACTCTAAAATTCCAAAACTCAATACTTGAAAACTCTTGTTAAGCTAATCCCAAACACTCCTTTAACTGATTTGAATGAAAATTTATGAAGACTTTTTGATTTTAAAATGGAACTGAATGGAATTCTATAGCAAGCTATACTCAATGATCAAAATGAAAGGTTTGAAAGAAGTTTACAAGCACTTATCACTACTAGAAATACAATCAAACTACAAGGCCAAAAGTAACTGAATTAATGCAGTAAGCTAGAATCTTAATCAAAATCAAAGAACAAGTAACAGAATTAAGCTACAAAATCACAAAGATCAATCAATAAGCAACTTCAAACAACTTTTATCATTCAGTCATCAAAATTACTCTAAGAAAAATAGCATGCATATGACTTTTTCAGTGGAACAAAAATGAGAGCTTTTAAAAACTATTGTAGTAATCCTTTGAGAAGAAGAGGAGCGCTGAGCTCTCTTAGCCTAGTGATAACCACCACCTTATCACTAGGAAACCAATCAATCAACAAGAACAGCAATCATTCAACAGAAACTATCATCATGCTTGAAAATCTTCAAAAACTATGGAATGAACTGAATTCTAATCAAACAGCTATCAAACTCCTTCAATGTCAGTTATGATCAATCAATGATCATAACAAACACAAAACAGCAACAACAGTATCCAATAGCAGCAAGGAATGAACAGAAGTAAGAAGAACAGTTTTGGCGGGAAATGGTGAATTTGAATATTACTCAATGAAAAACGGTTACAAAGTTGTTGGAAAGTAAGTAACAGTCTAACTAACTCAAGAGTTTGTCAGACTCTTGAGTAGCTAGGGTAAAAATGAAGGAAAGGGAAAGAAAGTAAAGAACTATGTGTTTTTTACAAATTTAAGCTACAAGTTACAAATGAAGTCCTATCATCTATTTATAGGAATGAAGGAAGAGTTTGTTGGGGTTGGTGACGTGTCAGAACCAATCCCAGCTTGCCACGTGTAAAATTCTGCACAATTGCATTTGCAGGTATGAACAAGGAATTGGGGTTTCTTGAATGAGTGGATGATATGTTAATTGATTTGCACCATTGTGTTCGTCTCTTCAAAATGATCAACTTTGGTGTTGAAATCTTTCCATGAAATTGCTTGTAGCTCAAATACGATCCTGGCAAATTTATTTGATGAAGAAGACGCCACGTGTCAGCATTTGATTGGTTAAAAGTTGATCACACGGATCACACTGTTGTGATTCGGTATTTAATGTATGTCGGCTGAGTGGGTATTTAATGCTCAATCCGTGTGCTCTCTTTTCCCTTCTCTCATTGGCTGAAATGTTGAGCACATGGATTAACTTTGAATAACTTTCCAATATTGGCAGAATTGGTCCTCAAACTTGGCAGATTGTATTTTCAAGCTAGCAGCTTCATTCTTTTGACATATTTGGTCCTTCAACTTTCATTCTTGAACAAAATGGTCCTTTGACTGAGTTGACTTGAGAGTTGACCAAGTTTGACTTGAATCTTGACTTTTTACAATATTTGCACTTTAGTCCTTCAACTTTCATTCTTGTCAAGATAGGTCCTTATACTTCAAAGTCTTGTCACTCTTGATCCTTCTTTGTCTTTTTCATCCATTTGAGCTTGATTTTTCTTTGTTTGCTTGGAAATGTATCTTTTTACCTACACAAGTGCACACAAACACAAACATACCACATAACACTGTTTTTGCCAAATAAATTAGTATTTTGCTTCATGTTTTAGGGTTATTTGTTGATAAAAGGATATGAGTTTAAGCTCATATCAAATTCCCCTACACTTGAACATTGTCATGTCCTCATGCAATATTATATATTAAATCTCAAATTTACATTTCCCTCATAATTAATCCACCTTGGCCATATGAGATGCATCTACACTACTCTAAACTAAATGATGCATGATTTTGACTTTTAATAATGCAATGAACAAAATAAAATTCTATCTATATCTTTTTGATTTTTCTTGAAATGGTTTTGATGGAAATAACTCATAAAGAATTCAATGGCTTAGATTAGGGCTTGGGTACCATGGACATTTATCACCCTCAAGTTTCACTTTCCCCATACCAAGCGTAAAAATGGGATCATTGCATTCACAAGTAAAAAGTGCATCAACTTATTCATGACAATTAAATGTGGAACCGATTATTAATTGAGCAAATTGCTTGTGGGCAAATTTGTCATTATTTAAAGCGTGAAATATAAGAAATGTAAAATCCAAAAATAAGGAAGCACGGTTTTAATCCTAAGTAATCCTCTCATCCATTACTTGAAAAACCGCTCACAATTAATACAAGTCCGTTTCAAGAGTAATAAGTCATTCGCCTTATGTGTAAAATCCTCATGTCATGCTTTCATAAGTAGCTACACACTCGCTAAGGAAAGGAAAATAAAACTCACGCAATAATTTACATCCGCCATCTTTTTGAGACTTTGGATCTTCAATCCCGCAACCCGTCAAGGCAATATTGGATTGGAGCAATCTATTGAATCCCCGCAACCCGTCAAGGTAATATTGGAACTCAATAGTCACTATAATTAACACCACACTGCCCCTCTTGGGAGTCTTGCATTATTATTATTTTTTTCTTTTTCTTTCTTTTTCTTTTTTTTTCTTTTTTTTTCTAGCCACTCATTTTTTTCATAAGCCGCTCTTATTTTTCTTTATTCCTCACAAAGAAATTTGAAAAGAAGAAAAGGAAAAACACCCGCTAAATATGGAGCATGACATAAGTCTAGTACACATAAAACGTGCTAACTTAGAATCTTAAGACGTACTCATATCAACCATAAATGATTAGCCAAAAATGCATAAGAGATTACAAACCAATTAAAACCGTACTTGATTATTTATTAACAATTATATACATGCGAAGAAATTAGAGGCAAAGAAGAGAAGGGTTTATCCACAAGTAATTGCCATGAAGTCTATCTAGCCCTTTTACACTTGCTTCAACTCTATCATTTCCCATTCTCCACAAATTTAAAATTTCAAATAATGAAATTGGTGGATGCTTAGCCTAATAGACCAATGAAGGACTACATGGTTAAGGATACTAGATAGAGAGTGCTAAGATAAGCAAACTCGGGTTGAGTCAAAATATCCATGGCGGGCCTAATATGTCAAAGAAGTCTAAACTCGTTAAAACCATGTTTTATTATATTTTTTTTCCTTTTTATATATTTTTGATGAAAGACAAAAGAAAAGATATATACAATGCAAATGTGTTATGCAAATGAAAAATGGTTTATGCAAAAATTATGAATGCATATTTTTGGTGGCCAAAGTAGATCAAAAATTTGAAAAATGTAGAAAATTCAATTTTCCATGTTATCATGCAAGACAATGACAAGTTCTAGGTAAGGTCACTTCGATAGAAGACCCCCCTACACTTAAGCTAAACATTGTCCTCAATGTTTAAGAGCATGGAAGTATAAAAACTTCCCCTACACTTATGACAATAAATAGACTTTGCTTAACCCAAGTTAAGGAAAGGACAACTATTAGTGAAATCATGTTTAAGCACAAGGTGTCAATGAAAAATCACTAAAGTAACGAAGTGAACCGGATACAAGGGCCTCCTCCATAAGCTCCAAAGCATGAGATGAGTGAGCAACCCTACAAACAATCATGAAGACAAAAGAAGGACTCCCCTACACTTATCTCCAAGTCTATACCTTTATTTCTAACCTATAACACTCTAAACCTAGTTATACGATGCTTGAGTTAATGAGTCTCTAGCTCGACTCGTCCCTCAATGAATTAATTCATGGGGAAAATGGGGACCTCTTGGACCATTTCAACGGAAATGTCCTCCCCAAAGTAATGTTTAACACGGTGACCATTCACTTTAAAATTTGGACCATCGGGTTGGGACAACTCAAGAGTTCCATATGGAAACACTTGAGCAATAGTGAATGGACCGGACCATCTCGACTTAAGCTTGCCCGCAAAAAGCTTCAATCTTGAGTTAAAGAGGAGAACCGGCTCTCCAACTTTGAACTCACGATTCTTGATCTTAGCATCATGCAATTTCTTAGTCTTTTCCTTGTAAAGCAAAGAATTCTCATAGGCATTGGCTCTCAATTCATCCATCTCATTGAGTTGATCTTTCCTATGTGAACCGGCTTGGTTTAAATCAAAGTTAGCCCACTTGAGAGCCCAAGATGCCTTATGTTCTAACTCAAATGGGAGGTGGCACGCTTTTCCATAGACAAGCCTATAAGGCGTACAACCAATTGGTGTTTTAAAAGCCGTCCTAAACGCCCACAAAGCATCATCAAGCTTATCCGACCAAGAAGCTCGATGCTCTTCCACCGTTCTCTCTAAAATCCTATTTAAGCCACGATTTGTGACCTCGGTTTGACCATTTGTTTGAGGGTGATACGCGGTAGAAAGTCTATGATTCACTCCATATTTCTTTATAACTCTCGTGAATTGATCATTACAAAAGTGCGTACCACGATCACTTATGATGGCCCGAGGTACACCAAATCTAGCAAACAATTGTTTCAAAACTTTACAACCACTCTAGCATCATTGGTAGGTAAGGCTTTAGCCTCCACCCATTTGGACACATAATCCACCGCCACAAGTATATACTTGTTTCCCTTAGAGGATGGAAAAGGTCCCATGAAATCAATTCCCCATACATCAAATATCTCACACTCTTGGATAAAATTTTGTGGCATCTCATCACGTTGTGTAATTTTTCCTTGTCTTTGACAAACATCACAAAATTTCACCATTTCTTGGGCATCTTTGTAAATGGAAGGCCAATAGTAACCCGAATCAAAGACTTTCTTGGCGGTGTAGTTAGGCCCAAAATGTCCACCCGTAGGTCCTTTATGACACGCCTCTAAGATCTTAAATGTCTCGGGCCCATCTACACAATTCAATCAAATCCTTGCAAAACGGAAAAATATTACCTACTTATATGTAAAACATATTGCAAATACCAAGTTTTTATTCAAGTAAAATCCAAAATGTAAAATATGAAACTTAAAGGACTGAAAATGTAAATTCTATAAAAGATAAATGCTTGAAATGTAAATTCTAACAATTCTAGGGACTTAAAGTGTAAAACAGTTAACTACAAGGATCAAACTTGCAAAATTTATAACCAACTAACCAAAAGTGCAACAAACTAACAAATTACTAACTGAAATTAACAACTTTTAAAACTGCAAGGACTTAACAAGTGCAAACCCTAAAAACTTGGAAGTTTAGCCAAGTATACACACTGTTTAGAACAATAGGGACCAAAGTGCAAATATGAAAACTATTTAACCAAAAACGGGATAAGCTTGAAAATAAGCTCGTTTGAGCTTATTAATGAACCAAATTTGATTAGACAAGTTTCAAAACTCTTAAAAACCCAAATAAGCTACATGTGTCAAAGGAAATTGGCTAAAGATTCAAAATAAGCAAATGAGTGCTTATCAATAAGCACAAAATAAGCTATAGCAAAATCTAATCAGTCACAACTTGATTTTTTAATGAAACTGATTAGGCTATCCAAGTGATGAACGGGAAATCAAACTAGAAACTTTTTCATCAAGAAATAAGCTTGGAATCTGAATTAAGCTAAAAATGGGCTTATGTTGACCAAGCGTTGACCAGCTTATTTTTCAAAAAGCTGATTCTTTCAAAAATCACGTAACTCACTGTTTTAAAAGGATTTGTGAAGAAAAATGGACATGTTTATGAAGAGAATAAGGAGATACAAAAATCCAGCTTTCATTTACAGAAACTTGACTTAAGTTGGCTAATCTGAATTATGCTTATTCCTAATTGCTTATTGTAAACTGTATAAAATCCTCTTGGAATCTGATTCTATAAGATATAAGCTACAAATGGAAACAAATTTGATCCAATTTCATCCAGAATTGAGTGAGTACTGATCAAATCAAATTAACAAGTTCTAAATGACCAAAATGCATAAAGCTGACCCAAACATTTTAAGTGCCATTTGCCTGTTTGACCAACTTTTTGACTTGAAAATGACTTCAAACACTTGACTATCACCAATTAACTGCAAATGAACTCTAAAATTCCAAAACTCAATACTTGAAAACTCTTGTTAAGCTAATCCCAAACACTCCTTTAACTGATTTGAATGAAAATTTATGAAGACTTTTTGATTTTAAAATGGAACTGAATGGAATTCTATAGCAAGCTATACTCAATGATCAAAATGAAAGGTTTGAAAGAAGTTTACAAGCACTTATCACTACTAGAAATACAATCAGACTACAAGGCCAAAAGTAACTGAATTAATGCAGTAAGCTAGAATCTTAATCAAAATCAAAGAACAAGTAACAGAATTAAGCTACAAACTCACAAAGATCGATCAATTAGCAACTTCAAACAACTTTTATCATTCAGTCATCAAAATTACTCTAAGAAAAATAGCATGCATATGACTTTTTCAGTGGAACAAAAATGAGAGCTTTTAAAACCTATTGTAGTAATCCTTTGAGAAGAAGAGGAGCGCTGAGCTCTCTTAGCCTAGTGATAACCACCACCTTATCACTAGGAAACCAATCAATCAACAAGAACAGCAATCATTCAACAAAAACTATCATCATGCTTGAAATATTCAAAAACTATGGAATGAACTGAATTCTGATCAAACAACTATCAAACTCCTTCAATGTCAGTTATGATCAATCAATGATCATAACAAACACAAAACAGCAACAACAGTATCCAATAGCAGCAAGGAATGAACAGAAGTAGGAAGAACAGTTTTGGCAGGAAATGGTGAATTTGAATATTACTCAATGAAAAACGGTTACAAATTTGTTGGAAAGTAAGTAACAGTCTAACTAACTCAAGAGTTTATCAGACTCTTGAGTAGCTAGGGTAAAAATGAAGGAAAGGGAAAGAAAGTAAAGAACTATGTGTTTTTTACAAATTTAAGCTACAAGTTACAAATGAAGTCCTATCATCTATTTATAGGCATGAAAGAAGAGTTTGTTGGGGTTGGTGACGTGTCAGAACCAATCCCAGCTTGCCACGTGTAAAATTCTGCACAATTGCATTTGCAGGTATGAACAAGGAATTGGGGTTTCTTGAATGAGTGGATGATATGTTAATTGATTTGCACCATTGTGTTCGTCTCTTCAAAATGATCAACTTTGGTGTTGAAATCTTTCCATGAAATTGCTTGTAGCTCAAATACGATCCTGGCAAATTTATTTGATGAAGAAGACGCCACGTGTCAGCATTGATTGGTTAAAAGTTGATCACACGGATCACACTGTTGTGATTGGGTATTTAATGTATGTCGGCTGAGTGGGTATTTAATGCTCAATCCGTGTGCTCTCTTTTCCCTTCTCTCATTTGCTGAAATGTTGGGCACATGGATTAACTTTGAATAACTTTCCAATATTGGCAGAATTGGTCCTCAAACTTGGCAGATTGTATTTTCAAGCTAGCAGCTTCATTCTTTTGACATATTTGGTCCTTCAACTTTCATTCTTGAACAAAATGGTCCTTTGACTGAGTTGACTTGAGAGTTGACCAAGTTTGACTTGAATCTTGACTTTTTACAATATTTGCACTTTAGTCCTTCAACTTTCATTCTTGTCAAGATAGGTCCTTATACTTCAAAGTCTTGTCACTCTTGATCCTTCTTTGTCTTTTTCATCCATTTGAGCTTGATTTTTCTTTGTTTGCTTGGAAATGTATCTTTTTACCTACACAAGTGCACACAAACACAAACATACCACATAACACTGTTTTTGCCAAATAAATTGGTATTTTGCTTCATGTTTTAGGGTTATTTGTTGATAAAAGGATATGAGTTTAAGCTCATATCAGATGATGATGATGATGATATATGAGTCAAAACATGATTGAAGTAATAAGAGCCACACTGTGATGTTCACTAGCAAAGCTTATGCCTTATCTTCTTATACAGTGCTCATTGAAATATGCTTTTTTTCCTTTTGAACACAAAAAACAATATCTTTATTCTTATTAAAAAAACTAATAAATGATGTACATTTTTGAACGTGGGTTATCTTCCTATTTTGGTAAAACCGGTTTAACCGGGCGGTTGAACCGGTTGAACCCGGTGAACCGGTGATTCAACCGGGTCAGTTAAAAAACCGGGTTTTAAAACATTGATATGGAATGGAACCATTAGTCCATGTATTGCACTTTTAATTTTATCACTGTCACTCATTGTATCATGCTAACACTCTCGATCAAAAGCTGGTAATACATGTTCCAACAATTTTGCCAAATCAACCACCTGTTGGTGAACAACATGTAACACACATAAAGTTTCTATTATACTACTTTATACTTTATTATGATATTTATCTTTTACATATGTGAACTAACATGTTATAATTTCACATGTAGGATAATTTGATGTTCCAATGGCACCGATCAAGAGAGCTAAAAACATCATATCAAAATCAATTCAAGAAACAAGTTGTCTAAACGACTTGATAAAGATGAAGAAGAGGTTGAGGACTCACGAGAATTCAATGAAGTTGATGATGAAGAGGACTGGATTTAGGGGCATCTTATTCTTTGACTATGTCTCTATCAAAACTTTTAGCTATTTTTATTGCCATTTTCTTATTGGGATTTAACTAATAAGTGTCCTTTAGGATGTTTAGTATGTTTAATGTAATTCTCCAATTTCTTATTAGTAGAATAATACTAATGTTTTTAGGATGGTTTTGAATAACATCACATCTTTCCATTTCATCTGTTCGATTTTACGTTCATTTTTCTTTCTCTTATATGTGCAATTTTACTCATCAAGCTTAACTCAATAAAGGCATCCTTTAAGTCTTCAGCTTAACTCAAATGCACCAAATGGTTATGTATTTTATGTTGACAGTGCATTTGTTGAAGTTTATGTTGCAACTTAACTGAAATTTATTCTTTTGGACAGATCCAAGGGATAAAAAAGAGTTTAAGTTGAAAAATGAGTTGGATTGACAATAAATTTGACAATAAACATATAGTTCCAAACACCCTTTTTTAGCTACTCAATAAGTGCAGAACCGAACACCCATTGTGTGCTGGATAACACATTTGCATTCAAGATGTTGTAAAGACCGTAACTGATTATAGAGTATATACAAATGATATTTGCATTGTATATAAAGTATATTATTATTAATAAGTTATAAAAGTGTTATGACATTTGTGGTTTTGACATTTTATCAGCAACTTATAAAAAGAATAGAGCATAACCCATTGTTAATTTTGTTCCGTCATATTCTTGCCCACTTTTATACTCTTTTTTAAAAGTGTTGTACTTAACCTCCTATCTTTGAAGATACCATGTGACATATGGCGCCACATTTAAAAAAGTTAAAATTAGGTAACAAAAATGATAGTATCTCACTACTGTCAAAATACTTATATCCCTTAAAAGTAGTAGTGCAAGTTGTGAAAGTGATAGACTTCATTTTTTTATAGCAACTTTTATCACTTAAATATCTAACTCCTATGTAAAACTGACTTTTTTTTCATGTTTGTTATACAGTTTTTTGTGAAATAGTTTTTTTTAAATTTCATACTTATAAGTCACCAATTTGTAGTATGTGTTCCAATGGCTTCTTTACTCTTTGTAATATAATTTATAATGGGCCAGATTTCAAAATGGGTGAATTTAAAGACGGGTCATTTTTATATGGGTTAGCTTAAAAAGTTTTACGTATCAATGAATAGGATTTATATGTCTATTGTGTTTTTCTCCTAGACTAACCCTT
Source organism: Glebionis coronaria (assembly GCA_025667525.1). NCBI lineage: Eukaryota > Viridiplantae > Streptophyta > Magnoliopsida > Asterales > Asteraceae > Glebionis > Glebionis coronaria. The sequence continues at coordinate 381,883,728 of CM046880.1, read as the reverse complement.
TGTAGTATAATATTAAACAAAACATATGCATAAAAAGGCAATCATTAGTTAGCTTGTTCATTTGACTAATTTTCAATGTGGTTTTGATATTGCATCGTATAAGTGAATGTGTCTTTAATATTCAATGTAGATGCTAAGAACGGCAAGTTTAATGTTATTTTATTTCTTTTTAACTTCAGCGTTTGCCAATTCATGCTAAAGTTTCCTTTAACCTAATTAACAATTTCAAAAATCGTGTCAAAGAGGATTACGTGAATAAGATCTACAATTCTGTGTTGAATTTTGATTCACGACTATCATTGGTTCTTCACTTATTCGACTAGAACTGCTCCATAGATATGTGACTGCATTTGTGCCACACTGGTCGCGATGGAGTTAAAACATATCACACAGGTGATGACATTAGTATGTTCATTTTTAATTATCATTTTTTCCTGATGCATTAGTATGATTTTTTGTGGTTCTAGATGTCATATGAGTTCTTCGAGAATGGATCCTTAATGTTGAAAAGATCCAAGGTTATCATACATAAACTAATACATTTTAAACGTGTGACCCGTGCAACGCACGGGTATTACACTAGTTAACTAGGGTAGATGCTCGCGCTTCATCGCGGGTGTTCTGTGGTCGTTTTTTGTGTGGTAGCCTAATTATCAAATTAGTTTGGCAATGTTAATGTAGAAACTATTCTGTAGCTGCAGCATTAGACAATGCGCTAATTAGTTTTTTTCAAAAGGTGCTTCCCATGTAGGTTGGGAGGCATAAACATAATACAGACACTGTAACTGTTGTTGCTACAAATGAATGCTTCTTTTCCCTGCTATTATTCACGCGACAACAGCTCTATCTATATCTAGGAATAGGAAGTTCAAGGATTCGAATTGGGGTGAGAAGACTTGATTTCCAACAACCATTCAGTCGAACCAAACCTTGTTGTCTGTAAAATATATCATAATCAATAACAATAGATAATACTTGAACTAACTGTCGCGCTAGGACCGATATTAGATAATCTAAGATGTGATAGTTAAAGGAAGCTATATACCCTGCGTTGCTCGCCATGTTGTGAATAATTTGTTAGATGGTTACGGTGCCATAACATTAAACTTCGGCAATCTACATACGATGGTGACGATTAAACTTCGGCAATCTACATACGATGGTGACGATGTTCCTGCAGAAAAGGATCAGATATAAGGGTATCCGACTCGCCTTGGCTGCAAACACGACACCATGATGCCCCGGCAACAAAAAGATGCTTGAAGGGTTTTTTACGTCATGTGGTGGTTCTTATGGTAGTTTCGTAATAAAACGATTTTTGAGGGTAAGATGATTAAGAAGGCGATGTCTTTTGACGATTTAGTTTGTAAGTATATTTATTGGTGTCAATATGGGTGTAAAATACGTTCAGTTGGAACGATTGGCTTAAAAGCCCATATTCTATTTCCTTTTAATTCTAGCAACTTGCTAGGTTTTGGAGCAATAAAGCAGTCGTTAAAAAAAAATAGGGCTGAAAAGCTCTAGAAATTGTCTATGATGATCAGATTCATACTTGTAAGGGTATTAAGCACTACAACTTGAATCGATATGTAAGAAGGTCTATAAAAACTACTTGGCATACCAGTAGTCAAAACCAAAAAATAACAAACCATGTATATGCGATATGACTCGACTCATGTAGTATGTATAGAATAAATTACTCATATGTGAATCCTTGGATACGTAGTAGTAGTAGTATACATGTACGTGTTGTTTGCCTCATAAACAGATTGAATTATCTTACTAGTGGCACTCACCAATCTACCCAAACCTTTTTTAGGAGACATATTATATTTGACTTATTAATTTATTGATTACAAATTGAAGAACACCGAGTGGGAAACCATCAACCCATGTCTATATGAAAAACTATACCAGCCTGTTTTTTGTAATAAAAAAGTTTCTCAAGTCTGATATAAAAGGATTTGATAATCATACCAATTTAACACATAAACATAAATCTTGTCTTGTAAAAGTAAGGGTCTAGTTATATGGGGAATCTTAAGGTGTTGCGGAATTTGCCTCAACTTATGTTTACTATTGTTTTCTTCTTATTAGCCACCATTGTCATTGTGGACAAACCATATGGTTATAACTCTCCTAAGCCAAATTAGTGAAGCATACATTGCCGAAATCACCTTACATCTACAAATCTCCACCGCCACCACCCGTCAAATACAATTTTTCCACATCTATTTCCCAAATCTCTTCCTCATTTGTATATCTATAAATCTCCACCACCTCCATATGTGTACACGTCTCCACCACCCACCATCACCTTCACCACCACCTCCATACATGTATAAGTCTCTACCACCGCCATCACCTTCCCCACCACCTCCATATGTTTACAAGTCTCCAACACCACCATCACCACCACCTCCATATGTGTACAAGTTTCCACCACCACTGTCACCTTCACCAACACATCCATACGTGTATAAGTCTCCGCCACCTCCATCACCTTCCTCACCACCTACATATGTTTACAAGTCTCCACCACCACCATCACCATCACCCCCACCTCCATATGTTGTACAAGTCTCCCCCTCCTCCAAAACATTCTCCACCACCCCCATACGTGTACAAATCTCCCCTCCTCCAAAACATTATCCACCACCTCCATACGTGTACAAGTTGAAGGTTTATGAAGTTTATAACAATTATAAAAACATAATAAAAGAACAAATCACGTAATAGCGGAAGAGATTAAAACATAGAATCATGCATGTCAATTTCAAACACACTATTCACAGCAATTGCATTAAAATAGAAAATACCATTTTTGAAAACAGAAATTCCATTACTATTAATACTATGAACAAATCCAAGATCTAACAAACAAGAAAAGGAAATAACACCTCTAACAATAGAAGGTGCATAATAACAATTGTTTAAGATTAGTATTAAACAAAGGTAAAACTAAATTAAACACTCCTATGGATTCAACAGTTGCTTGTGCTCCATTGCACACTTGCAGGTATTCTCCATAAGATAGCTTCCTTTCCATCTTAAACCCTTGAAGCGTACTACACATGCTAATATCGTATCCCGTATCATATACCGAGGAATCTAATTTGTTTGTTAAATTAAACAATTCAATCATAAATAAGTTACCTGAAGCAACAACACTTTGCTCAGACTTCTTCTTCTTACTTTCTCGCAACTCTTCGAGATACATATGACAGTTCCTCTTCCAGTGACCACTGGCGCCGCAGTAGTGACAAGTTTCATCCTTTTGAGTTTGATTCTTCTTAGCAAAGTTTTGCTTAGGCTTTTGATAAGTCACAACATGCTTGCCTTTATCACCTTTGCCTTTGCCTTTCATCTTTTTGTTTGTTTGCGGTTTTAGCTTACTCATTCTACCCTTTTATATGTTAAGTATTTGAGGAGTAGAGGTCGGTGCCTTGTCCTTTAAACCCTTTTCATAGTCAATGGGCATTGCGTGCAAATCACCCCCTGTCTTCCCCGCGTAATGCATATTGAAATTTCTAACAAAATCGCCAAAATCCTTGTTAAGGGACCTATTGATTAACTTAATCGCCATATCATCATCGTAGGTCTTCCCAAGTGCAATTAGTTGGTCCATGAAACCTCTCATTTCCAAATAATACGCACTTACAGATTTCTCTGGGGCTTGTTTGCAGCTGTGCTACTAAATCGTAGATCTCCACAACTTGAGGCTTCTCAAACATTGTCTTGAGTTCTTCAAGCATGGTTTGTGTAGGAAAATGCTCAAATTTATTTTGAAGTGGAGGTGACATTTTCTCAAGCATTAAACAAGCCACATCATTATGCTTCTTGTATTCAGCTTTATATGTTAGCTTTTCCATATCATAAGCCCCTTCAGCGGGTTCAGCAGGAACTGGCGTGTACAAGTAACCATAACTACCCGCTACTCTCAAGACAAGTGTTAGTGAGTGGTAACAATCATTGAAGTTTTGACCAGACAGTTCTTGACGTTCAAAGAAAGTCTTGAACACCGAACTTAAAGTGTTGCTGTTATCGGATTGAGCCATTCAACAGAAATAAGTTCAAATATCAGTATTTTCGATAATACTTTCAAGAAAATAAAATTACCCTGGTAAATAACATTGACCACAGTATTTTCAGTGAAAACTAGAACCTATTGACATGGATCCATTACATCAGTTGATCTGCTAGTAATGAATATATTCAACACAGTAACTTGTCGAACAATTAATTGACAAAATAATTTTCAATTTCTAGATCTTTTAAGGACTTACATTGCTAAAACTTGTTGCATTGTAAATATGTTTCATCCCCTCTTAATGCCTTAAGTTTCTAGATCTCACTAAGTAACTTAATAAAATCGTCTAATCTAAAAAACGTAAAACTATTCATGTGAAGTCTCATTCAATCACGAAAGTTTTCTTTCCATAACAATCACATCCATGGCCTCACATGACGATATTTTAACTTCAAGTGAACTTTTTCGGCAAGACTAAATATACATAAATTATTGTTGAGGCATTGGTTAAACCAATTAAAAAATTACAAGCCACAAAATTCACAACATACTTTTTCTAGAACTCGGCTAAAGCACAAGGTAATAACCTTATTCGTTGTGTTTCGGATGTAAATTTGCGGCAAATCAACCTTAAAGTAATTGTGCAAATAAATAATCATAGCTAACTCCAATTTGACGCACAAGCGAGCCGGGAATTTGGTCAGCGACAAATGGCGCAACCTCCCTCCTTAGTCGGTACATGACCAGCAACGCGTTATACCCACCATACAGTTTGCCAAATTCGATGGGGCCTTTCTAATTATTATTGCAAATTACCAATCAACTCAACTATAAGGTAATTTATATTCAAAACAATTTTAGTTTTATATATGATTTAGTCCATATTATTTTTCTTAAAAGAATTTCCCTTGTTTACAACAATTAATATAATTCGCATAAACAAAAACACATAATAACAATTTATATGTGAAATAAATAAATCAAATAGTCACATGCAAACGATTTTTATTCAATAAATTTATAAATCTAGGATTTTTATATTCATATAAAAGTCTTCCTTAATTCTAGATTTATCAAACAAAAAAAACAAGTAGCACATACGTAAGAATTACCACATAAAATTATATAATCCATGAAAAATATGCACGTTCGTCATGGATCCACCCAAATCACTTAACAATATTAATGAAATATCTACCGTCGTAACCTTATTTACATGACATAACAATTAATCATGCAATTAATCAAAGATCAAAACATGTGATTTTAGGGTTTAAATTTATTTTGTTTTAATTTTCTAAAAAAACGACCCATCAAAAAACCCTAAAAAAAATTATGAACACCAAAACATGTATTTTTAACTCAAAACAAGTATTAGTTAAAAAAATCTTTAGATCTCGATAATTATAACAGTTAAAACGGCTCTTGATGCCACTGAAGTTTTATGTTGATAACAATCATAAAAACATAACAGAAGATCAAAAGACGTAATAGCGGAAACGATTAAAACATAGAATCATAATAACACATTCATAACTAATCGAATTAGGGTTACGTACCTTTTGCAATGCAATTCCAACGAACAAGAACAAATCACCAATTAGGGTTTACGAGGAACAATGATTAAACCCTTACCATTTTGTTAATCGATCCATGATATAATTTATAGTGAGATTATATTATGTTCTTGTACATACGTATAATAACGAGTTAACCGAAAACCTAGTTCATATAAAACGAGTGATAACGTGAAGTGGAAAAAAAATCAACCCGAATACCCTTTGGGGTAGTTCGGCCGATCGAACAAGAAAAGAGAGAGAGAATGGGATGGGGAGTTATGAGGAACCCCATGGGTATATGTAGTGTAAAAATCCTTGGAGCCCAAGAATAAGTTTTGTACCATAAATAGGATTAAGGAAAAAATTTCCTTTTCATTCCCCTTGTGCTAAGCCGATCGGAAACCACCACCAAGGGGTGTTTCCAGAACCTTCTATTCTCTTCTAAATTATTCCACGTTAATCGTTAGTTACTAACTATTTAAACAAAACGACCGTTAAATAATTAAGTTTGGTTTAATATACATATACATATACATATACATATACATGTACATGTACGTGTACGTGTACGTGTACCGTGTACGTGTACGTGTACGTGTACGTGTACGTGTACGTGTACGTGTACGTGTACGTGTATGTGTACGTGTACGTGTACGTGTACATGTACGTGTACATGTACATGTACATGTGTATGTATATGTATATTTATAGTGAGATTATATTATGTTCTCGTACACGTACACGTACACGTACACGTACACGTACACGTACACGTACACGTACACGTACACGTACACGTACACGTACACGTACACGTACACACGTACACGTACACGTACTACGTGTACGTGTGTACGTGTACGTGTACGTGTACGTGTGTACGTGTGTACGTGTACGTGTACGTGTACGTGTACGTGTACGTGTACGTGTACGTGTACGTGTACGTGTACGTGTACGTGTACGTGTACGTGTACGTGTACATGTACATGTACATATACATATACATATACATATACATATATATATATATATATATATATATATATATATATATATATATATATATATATAATATATTTATTAATAAATTAACTCTTTACGTATTGTATGCAATCCCGTATTCGGAGTTCGATCCTAACACACGACTATTAAAATTTAAGTCCATTAAACTTACACAAGTCCCCTCTCCCTCCCCCGCCGTCACCTTCACCGCAACCTCCGTGTGTGGACAAGTCTCCACCACCACCATCACCATCTCCACCACCTCCATATGTTTACAAATCTCCTCCCCTACCATCTCCCTCACCTCATCATCCATATTACTATTATAAATCATTATGTCAACCGTCAAAGCCTCACCCTTCTCCAGTTTACAAATACAAGTCTCCTCCGCCACCAAAATACTATTGAAGCACAAGATTCTTTTTTTTTTGGTAACCGTGATTTTCGACTCATTGGTCGACTAATCTACGGGGTTTGAGCCCACCACCACACAGACTCAAACCAGGTAAAGCCCTCCCTTTTCAGGAGGTTGGCGTGGCCACTTTAAGGTTGTTTGCACCTAGCAGGAATTGAACTTGAGACCTCACCCATTTTAAAGTGATAGCCACAAACCCCTTTTGCCACTAGGCCACACTTGAGTGGTAGCACAAGATTCTTAAACAAGAAAATACTGACTTGTTGCATCATCGTAAAGTTGCCTTGATGCCTTCAAATACACTTTTTATCTCTCTAACATTCCTAATGAACATGTATTCATGTGGTTATCTTCATCTATCTATATTCAAATTTATCATGAATTATTAATATATACATGATAATCTTTTTTCTATCAATGAGAACATGTAAATATTTATCCATCAACAACTCCTTCCCATACTTAATATTTTCTTCCTTCATAGTATCACAGTATCACAAAGTTGTTTTGTTTTGTAAGTGTTAAACTAAACGCATATTTTATTAAGAGGTCACATCTATAATGGATAGTGGAGGCAAGAAACAATGTATATGCTTTTTATAGGAGGTAATCGAGGATATTCAAGTAGGGAAAAGTGGCTTAACTCAATTGGTCACCAAGGTTTCACTAAGTGGTTACTTTGAGGGAGGTTCCTAGAGGTATTGGGTTCAAGACCTGTCAAGGGCCTCTCAGACAAAGCAGATAAGGAGTTTAACATAACTAGGTGAGGGTTCAAAGAAGACATTCTATCACTTGAATGCCATTCCACGACTCGACCCAATAACCATTAACATTTGCCGTTCAAAAAAAAGGAAAAGTGGCTCAACATCGTGTCTTCGGCTAAAATATAATAATCACTGAGCTTAAAGCTATCGAGTGAATAAATTATCTTAATTAAAGCTCTAACAATAATCTTTAATCAAGTTGAGCTTGTGTTTGAAAAATGTTCTATATTTACACACCTAGATTACACTCTAAATGTATGAAAGTAGTGACGTACACTAGAAATCCATAGGGCCGAAGCAATTTGGTCTCAACATAAAGCTGGTCACAAAGTTCTTAGTGACAAAAATTCAGATCGTCACTATAGGTCTATCAATATTAACATTAGAGATCAAAGTATGATTTGCCACTAACCTATGAGCAAATTAGTGGTCACTATTTAGTTAGGACAGTGATGCAAAAATTTCGTCAGTTCAAATAGTGACAAGAATGCTGTCAATGATATTTACTATTAGAGACGAAGAATTCGTCACAGACTAATAATTATTTGAGCATACAAAATAACTATCGGAATTAGGGACGAAACTTGAACACGTTTGTTGAAGGGGCTGAAATTTTAAATTCTCATTTTTTGGGGGTTCAAACTATAAAATTTTAAGTTCCGTCCATGATTGGAACTAATATAGTTTTACTATGTACTTCATTTCGCAAACAAACAATAATCTAAAAATATGTAGCAATGAAAATGTAACATTATCAAGCATTCACATACCAAATTATATCAAATCTACATAGAATAAATTTATTCAGAAAACACATATAGTATGGTCAAAGCTTGACACAAATCCAACTAATAACCTCTCAGATTCACCCGATGTGTGATTTCTTCACTAATCATCACAAAGAGATGTCTTCAACAGTAAAACATTGCAAGATTGTATATTTTCCGTATATATATTTAGCATCTGGATCATCTTAATAATCGTCATATATTGTGTATTGTATTGATTAAATATCGTATTATGTATCTATCGTTAACATCAACTATATGTAGTCATGAGATAAATGAGACATGATCAGTCAAGAAATATGCGGATAGAACCAACTCAACCTAAAAATGGCCTAAAAAACATTGTCCAAATAGACAACAGTTTCTTGAGGAACACACACCCAAAAAAAATTAAAGGACCCCATCTTGTCCGTCCATTTTGGACAATTCGACGGCCTAGAATACATTAGGCTATTTCATTATTTTCCCAAAAACACACATCTCGTTTCATTCTCCCTTCTTTCGTGTGCGCGCGCACACACACAGATCTAATAATCAAACACACACACACAAATACCGATCTAATAATCAAACCCTAATACATTTTGTAACTAATTGATCTTTAACTAATCTGATTCAATGGATATTAGACATGAAATAATCCTTTCTAAAGATGCTTCGTTACCCCAATCTTCATATTTCGTTGATTCTGGTAATACTATTTTTTATTGTTTTTTACTGATTATGATTTAGGGTTTCTATTAGTGATTGAGATTTAGTGTTTGTTTTGATTATTAGGGTTTTTTTGTTAGTGATTGAGATTTTGTGATTGTTTTTATTATTAGGTTTTTTTGTATGATTATGTGTTTCTGATAGTGACTGATATTTAGTGTTTCTCTTGTTTTGATTATTCTGTATAAAACACATGTGTTTTTGTTAGTGATTGAGATTGAGATTTAGAGATGAAATAAGCCTATAAATTTAGAGATTTATTATTTGTTTTGTTTGGTTTAAGCTTATATAGCCGGCTTATGTCTTTATGTTAATAGGCTTATGGCTTATTGATAATGACTTTTTATTTGAAACTCTTGAGCTTATATAAGTTTATTATGTCATAATAAACTAATATTGGCTGCAAAGTTTCAATATAAGCCACTGAAAGCATAACAGACCAAATAAGTCATAAGCCATTAGCCGGTTATATAATCCGAAATGAACATCATAGTTTGTTTTCATGATGTTAGGTTGTTTGGGATTGCTTATGCTTGCGAAACACATGTGATACAAATAAGAACACATGTGGTTCATACAGAAACACATGTGATACATACAGAAACACATGTGATACATATGAAAACACATGTGATTATGTTTTAGGTTTTTAACAGTTTTTAAATTGTTTGAAGCACATGTGTTTTGGTACCTACATCATATTTACTAGTTTTTTTATATATGTGTTCTTACATATACTGGTATTGGTACTAAGGATGCTGCTGATAGTAAAGAGGTTGTTGTTAGAGGTAGGTGTAGAGGTCGAGGGCAAGGTATAGGTAAGTTATCTTTGAATGATAGGTCTTTTGATAAAGCTAGAGGTTTCGGTTTTTTGTGTCCGACCCCGATGTCTAGATTTGATCCTACCGTTCGGCATTTTGTTTGTTATACATGGATAATGGAGTTGGTGGATAAGGGGTCGGACACAGATCTGAATAAGGGGCTGGACAAGGGGTTATGTAGTAGTTGTGATACATTGGTTGCTGTTGTAGTTACGAATGTTTTGACTGATAATGGTTCGGATAAGGGGGCCGAGAAGGAGTTTAAGAAGTCGGTTGAGAAGCAAGTTGAGAACCAACCAGCTAACAAGCAGGCTAAGCCGGCAGACAAGAAAATGTGGTTCATTCATAACCACACGTGGTTCAAAACAGAAACACATGTGGTTAAAGCAGAAACACATGTGGTTCAAGCAGAAACACATGTGGTTCAAGCAGAAACACATGTATTTCTGCTTTGAACCACATGTGATTTTTGAAATAGAGACACGTATGATTTGGAATAGAAACACATGTGTTCTCAAGCAGAAATACATGTGTTTCAAAGCATAAACACATTTGACTTTTAGAACAAAAACACATGTGATATGGAATAGAAACATTGTTTTCAAGCAGAAATACATGTGTTTCAAAGCATAAACACATGTGATTTTAGCAAAAACACATGAGTTTCAAGCAGACGGAAACACATGTCATTCAAGTAGAAACACATGTGTTTTTGTTTAACTGCATTATTTTTTTGTTTAACTACAAGTTTTGTTTAATAACGCTCAAGAAAAGTTAGGTATTGTCTGTTTCGAAAGAGTTTTTCTATAAGGGATAGTAATGCAAGATGCTAGACATTTTCCTTAAGATCGAAGGTTTATCGATCTTCACCAAAAGTATTTTGATGTTTTCAAAGATCCAATTGACTATGAAAACGTTGATTCTGATGACGACATGACTTTGCTGAAGAGTTTAGTTTAGCGGAGAATCGTGACAAGATCTCGTTGGTTATTGAAGCATGCAAGAATAGAGAGGAACATGACCGCATCTGATGTAGAATAGTTTATAGCATCTTAATGGTAAAACAATGTATATTGAAGTCACGATAGAACAATTTAATTTTATTAGTTAAATGTAGTTTGATGGTAGAACAGTTAATATTAGTTCACTAAATGTTCAACTTCAAGTTGTGGCAAAGTAACGGAGTACCAATTTATTACTTAATCATATGAACTACGTAATAAAAATATGTGCGGAAACACATGTGATTGTGTAGAAACACATGAGATTCATATAAAAACACACGTGTTTTATAGAAAAGTAAGATAAACAATTTGAATAAACAATCGATACTGAATAAGCCAATCAAATAGTAATTATTGATAAGCCCCAATTTTGTAATTTATTTTGAGACAAATGGTCTTATATAAGGTTATCACGATATTATAAACTTGTATAAGCCCACAAGTCTCAAAATAAGTAGGAAAATTGAGGCTTCTGAAATACAACTGAAATCTAATAAGCTGATAAGGCCAGATATAAGGTGAAAGAAACACCCCTAGATAAATAATTAAAAATAGACATGACAATTTCAGGTAATATAAAGGGTTAAAGCCATAAATTACCAACGAACTTTATTTTTTTCCCGATATTACAAATATAGAACATAAAATACTTATATGGCCATTAAACTTGTTGGTACCTGCTATTATTAGTAACATGAAAATATTATATTCCACATCATTTTTTTGCCCACGTGGCGTTGACTTTTATTGACTTTTCCACCTCACTTGACAACTAGTTGAGTTTTTATAAAACAAATAAAAATGAATATGACATTTTGCTAAAATCGTCTCTATCTTATCCACATGTATATGCTTTATATAATTCTTATTCACAATCAAACCATCTTCTTTTTCTCAATCATACTCACAGAAGATCATTTTGTTTATGTATTTTTACACTCAACCCCTTCGTATCCACATAAGATCATGTCTTTATATACTTTTACACCCAAGTCAACCACATATCCTAATTTGCATTATCCTATTTGGGTATATTTTTATTTGCTCTAATTTGATTAGAAATTGAGTCTTTTTGGTGATTTGCGATGGATTAGGGTGCCAGTGGGTATGAAACTCGTTGTAGCCCATTATTATTCACAAACCTCAACAACAATAGATCTTGAATCGCCATCAAGAATTGAAATCGGAGATGATTCTTGATGGCCTTGTTGAGGTTCATCAAGAGCAACAACAATGGCAATAGATGAAGATGTAGATTCGACATTTAATAGCCATGGTGAGGTTTTAATAGCCATGGTGCAGATTCGAAATTTAATAGCACTTGATGAAGAAGCAGATTCGATATTTAGATGAAGATGAAGAAGCATATTCGATATTTAGATGAAGATGAAGATGTAGATTCCCATTGTGAGGTTTTATTGAATCGATTAACAGTCAAACATGATATTGTAAATTAGGGTTTATGTTAGATTTGGGGAAGAAGATTAGAAATGTGATCTGTGAATGTGCTTGGATTAATATAAAGCATTTGATTATTGTTAGTTAAAAAATTTAATATACAACAAAGGATGGTGGAATGCCTACGTGGCTAAAGTATTGAGGTGTAATAGTGAGATGGAATATCAAATAAATTAATAATGAATATAACATGTATCTTATAGTGATGTGTCGGAATTTTTAACTTTTTGACCTGTTAACAAAGGTGACTTAGAGTAAAAGGTGTCACGAAGAGGTTTCCCCTCTTCACTTGTGCCACCTCAGCGCCACATCATCTCAACTAACAAAAAAAAAACCAACTAAACACCCCCTCACTCACAACTAGTCTCTCTCCTCTTCACTTGGGTCCCACCACTCACCATTTTATTTCTTTTTTTATTTTTCACACAAAATAAAAATTTATTTCATAAAATTAAAAATTACAAATACTTCAAATAAAAATACAAATACTTAAAAAAAATACGGAAAAAAAAACAATACGGAAAAAAATGCAATACGAAAAAAAAACATCCTAATCATCGACTGCATATTTAGCCGTGATTTTTGCCTGTTTTCTTTCGATAATCGACTTGTTCGGTTCAGGCAAATTGCCGGTTCTGATCGAGAGAAACTCCATCTCTTTGAACTCCAATTCAGCATCGGCTTTAGCTTTCTCGGCATCGGCTTTAGCTTTCTCGGCTTCGGCTCTGGCTTTCCTCGAGTGGTACATGTCTCTACCGGCATGTATTTTGAGGAGTAAAGCCTTGTTTATTTCTCCATTCGAAGAGTTCGAACCACTACCCGTGCTGTTGCCAGTTGTTTCTGATCGGGTCTTCTTGGCGGGTCTCTGTTTGCCGGCTGGTCGAGCTCGAGGATCTGGACCGAATACGGAGGTATGATCATTTTCGTCAAGACCCTCGGGTGCGTCCCATTTTGAGTAGTTTTTAAGCACCCTCCACACATGGTCAAGCGTAAATTTTCTCCCCCTGTTACAAGCCGCAAATTCAAGTTTTGCAGCATGAATCACGTCATCTTCGTTTTGACCGCTTTTCTTGTTAAGTCCTTTGAAGATAGCGTGAAACTTTTGAACATCGGGGTGCATCCTTGACCATTTCCCGGTCAACATATTCTTGGTACGACGATTTGCGTTACGACCATTAAAATCGTCATAAATCGTGTTCCAAAAATACTCTTCAGTTTGATCAGTCCCACGATCTTTGTCTTCTGAAACGCCGACCCAACACTCGGCCAGTATGACCTCCTCAGCAGGTGTCCACCGTTAGGGCGTCGACTCCACCACAACATCGACTTCGTCATCGATGTCGTCTTCGTCTGCGGACAAATCAACCGCGATATATTTTTTTGACCCCCGTTTTCCTTTACGAACTACTACTTTTTTTGTGGTGGAGGTTGCGGTGCTGGTATTTTGAATTGTGTTTCAGGGACTTGTTGACTTTGAGATGGATTAGGATTAAACTGCGATTGATTAAACTGAGATGAATTAAATTGAGATTGTTGCAAAGCTAGTAGTTGATTATAGTAGATTTGTTGGGGTGACAAGTTTGGAAAGTATTGATGCGAAAATGGTGGGAGGGCTGCGAATTGACCGGAGCCTTGGCCGGACTGCATCGCCGGAGAAGAGGACGACGATTGATTCGGATCCGTGCTTAGGCTAAGAAGTTGCGAGTAGAAGAGGTAATCATTTGGGAAGTTTGACATTTTTTTGTGATTGTAGGTGTAAATTTGTGAATGTATTTTGTGTATATTGTGAATGTAGTGTGTGTATATATAGGAAAATAAATAAATTAAAAAAAAAAAAAAAAAATAACCGTTGTCAAACGGTTTAAAAATAGTGGGGCCCAAAGTTTTCTCTTTTCAGCTCGTTGATTTCTGGCGAATGGCTAACGACGAATGGGGGTGGGTGTCACGGCGAGCACCGGCGAGGGTGCCACCTCGGACCGGCGAGGGTCCCTCGCCGTGACACCGTTTTCTCTTATGAGATCGTTTATAATATTAGAACAACTCTTAAACTTTTGATGGCTATATAAATACTTTATGTTCTATATTTGTAATATCGAGAAAAAAATTAAATTTCGTTGGTAATTTATGCTTTAACACTAATATAAACACACTAATTTAGCAATGAGGCAAATATTTAATAAGAAAAAACAATTAACAAAAATTATTACTGTACTAGAGACGAAAAGGGAAAATGTTACTGAATAGTAACCAAGTTTCGTGAGTGTTCCATTTAAGTCACTTAAAGTTTGTTTTAACCACAAAAATCATTCAAGTTTCAACACTGTTCCATTATTATGTAATTTTTGAAAAAACTATCTTTGAAACATCCATACATGCATTATTTGGTTTTACCTTATTAATACACACATCCATCCCATGAATTTCACTAATCTCAACCAACTTATACTTATGCACAAGTAAACAGAAATATAATTACCAAAATAATAAAGAAGTTCGAAAAGTATTATATTTTAGTAACTCAGACATAAAAATTGTATAATAATAAAATACTGTTAAAACTTTAAGTGACTAAAATAAAACACTTTTGAAAATTGATACTTATTTTATAATTAAAAAAAAAACTTGTAGTGACTAAATTGAAACAAAAGTCAAACTTGATTACTGTTTCATGATTTTCACCGAATGGACATAAACGAGAAAAAAAATATAATAAAAATACTTGTGAAGAGTATTCTAAACGACAGCAGTGGAGCCACCAGCATCTTCTGACGCCATGGCAGCCTCAAGCGTCTTGCGAGCCTCATCTAACTTAACAGCAATCTCATCATCAGTATAACCTTGATCAATGAGCTTATCTTCCAAGACAGCAAGCTTAAGGTGAATCTGACGCTTACGATCATGTTCCAAAATCTCCTTATTCGGGCCGCGGCTTAAGCCACCGGAGCCTTGACCGGTTTCGAAGCTTTTGGAGGTGTGTTTGTTTGTTTTGGGTTTTATGAAGAATTTGTTGGTTTGGGTGTACCCGTTTGTGCCGGAGCCGCGGGCGGTTTGGAGCCCGATTCCGTTGTACATGATTGATTTCAGTCGTGACCTAAGTAAGATGTATCTGATTTCAGAAAAATATAGAGATCTTTTATATTTATATATTGACGGTGGTGCTTTTCTCCCTCGCAAGGTCGGTTGATTTGGACCGAATACATCTTATTGGGTTTATACAATCAACGCTTTAGCCTAGGCCTAGGACTGGGTTAAGTTTTTTTTTTTTTTTTTAACATTCTATTCCTGAGTTTAATGTTCCTGAGTTTAATGAGAAAATGAGACGAACTATATGAGAAGATGAGGAGTGGAGTGAAGAGGAAAGGACTGAGTTTTTTGTGTTCCTGAGGAAGAAGTGTAAAAGGTGAGATAACTTTTATGTGTTCCCGAGTTGAGTTGGAAAGTAGTGTTAAAAAAAACAATTTTAACGGGTGTTTGGTTAAGCTTATGAGTTTGGCTTAGGCTTATATTATATAAGCGGCTTATATTATATAAGCGGCTTATATATAATAAGCTTATAAGCTTATTCTTAGTGTTTGGTTTAGCTTATCAAATTTAGTAAGATAAAATGACAAAAAAGTACATAAGTATTAAATGATATGGTTATTAAATGTGAGCATATATGTCTTTTTATATATATTACTATATAAGCTTTAAAAGCCACACATTTTAGGCTTACCAAAAACCCCATATATAAGCTTATAAGCCTATTTATATAAGCTTAACCAAATACTTAGTTTCGGCTTATAAGTTTATATAAGCTAATAAGCTTATAAGCCCACTATATAAGCTAAAACAAACACCCCCAAACAAGTAAAAAAACATACTTCCTCTCACTTTCATTACAAATCATCCCAAATTAGGAAGTAAATTATGAGTGAAATTATGGAGTAATTTACTTTCCTTTACTCTCTTTTTCTTTCCTAAAAAAATCTTAGGCTAGGGGGAGTGGTGATAAAAAAACCCACCGCCACGTCAGCTCCACCTCAGCTTTCTCTTTCCTCTCACTAACCCACTCAAAACTCACCTTTCAAGGTTCTTAAGGAAAAAAAAACCCACCACCACCTCACCTCCACCTCATCTTTCCACTATCATTTTTACCTTATTTATTCATAAACTAAAACTTTTATTTCATAAAATAAAATACGATACACGGATAAAATAAAAACGTAAAATACTAAAAATAAAAACATACAAAGTAAAAAAAAAACTACCACTCCAAATTGTAACGCTCTTTGATTTCCGCCCGGCGTTGCAAACGGTATGCCAATTGTGGCCCAGCCAAGTAATCATAGGGTGACATATAGAATTCTATGTCTCTTTCCTTCCTGTCGATGGCCGCAATTTCCAATTGTTTGGCATGATTTTCCAACTCAAGACGACGACACTCCAACTCTTTATCCTTCAATTCCAAAAACTTAAGGCGCTCGTCTTTGCCCGCATTGTGAAACTCGGACACCATCAACCTAGCAAACTCTGCTTCTTGGGACTCAACCGATGAACGCGACGACTGGCCTTTTTTCTTCCTCGCAGCAGCAGCTTTGGCTTTATCCCTGCCCTCTGGTCGTTGTCGTTGAAAACCACTGGTTTGACTTTCGTCAACACTTTGAAAAGAAGCTGCATCCCCTGACTCCGATGTCTTCGATCTCTTGCTGCCTTGGCTTTCTTCCTCCTGATTAAATTCCCACAGTTCCATCTCACCCCCCATAAATTTCTGACTACCTTTCAAAATTTCCCAACAATGACGATACCTGAACTTCGAGTTGTGTTCAATTTGATAGTCCTCACATGCTCTGTTAATGTAAGTCTCATCGTCGGCTCCACTCAAAACCCCCATTCGTATCATATTGTTATACACTCCAACAAACTTACACACTTGAGGCCGGATCAGCTTCCATTTCCCGTTCACGCTGTCATAGGTTCTTTTACCGTATAGCCCTGTGTTGGTCTCCAAGTATCGCAAAACCTCGGTCCAAAAACCTTTAGAATTCCTACCGTTTCCCTTCGCGCTATTTTCAGAAACGGATACCCATCCTTTACACAATTCGATTTCTTCAACGTGTGTCCATGCAGTTTGCCGAGATGCGTCTGGAGCCTTTGGAGCTTGCCGTCCTCTAGACGCCCTCGACGAAGTTGGAGTTAGGATGGAAACTTCAACCGTGTCATCTAGAGGCCCCTGATATGACCCCGAGAAAGATGGCCTATATCCTTCCTCACTATGAAAGGAAGGTATAGGAGAGGTGGGTATGGGAGAGTTGGGTATGGGAGAGGTGGGTATGTTGGCATGGTGTTGTGATGACGAACCACCAACATAGTTAGTAAAATTGTATGGGTTTTGTGAACAAAAATCTTGAAAGCCGGGAGTTTGTGAGAATTGGGTAAAATTATATGGGTTTGGGTAAGGTAAATTCGGGTATGAGTCGGGAACCGTTGGTTGTATCGGTGCCGGCATAGGGTTACGGTAAGGTTGGTTTGGATATGCTTGATGATATGGGTTTGGTTGTCGATATGGTGACGGGTTGTTAAGATCAAAGGTTCCGGTAGCGGTAGGTGGAGAGGCGGTTGAATTTCTACGTGGGCGGCGTTTGCCGGATTGGGTGTTTTGTTGGCCGGACATGGTTGTTTTTTTAGGAAGAAGATGATTTTTTTGTTAGTAAAGAAAGAAGAAGTGAAGATGAAAAAAAAAGTAGTGAAAGTGGGGATTAAATAGAATAAATTCGGGTAGTAAATTAAAGTTTTGGGGTATTGTGAATGGTGAAGAAGTCACCAGTAGCGACTTTTTTTTGCTTGGGGAAGTGTAACCCACGCGTGTGTTTTTAAGGTAGGAATGTGGGGTTCTTGGTAACCCACGCTTGGGTTTTTGCCACATGTAACCCACGGGTGGGTTTTTATCACCACTCCCCCCAGCCTTAGGAACACAAATTTTTATTCTCACCTTCCCAAAACTTTCCCTTTCACTCCAAAATCAATCTCGGGAACAGAGTGTAAAGCTTCATTGAAGCGTCTTTGAGGTTGTTTTACACATACTCTAGTAGTGATCAAACCGAGAAAAGAGGGGATTTTATGCTGTTCATTTTTTGAGTTTTTAATATTTATCGCGGCACAGATGATTATTTGCACGAGTTAGATTAGTTTTCAAGTAAAACGATGATTATGTATCGACGCTTCAATACGATGCGCGAGGTTTAATTTAACTAAGAGACCGTTAAAGGAACCATAAGTATCAGGAGGGATGTTTTTCCATTGATTTAACACAATGACCATTATTCTTAATCGCATGTTAACAAAAAAAAAGTAGTGAACTAGACTAATAGATGACCAAATATTGTTTTTGGTCTAAGAGTTTTGTCCGTCTTAAATATGTGACAAATTGTTCATGATGGGCTTGATTATCTATCACAGTACGTGAGTTGGGCCTAATTATCTAAAATAGGAAAGGGAATCAGATTCTTGACTTATTTATAAGTCGAAGATTATTTGATTAGTCTACGAGACAGGATTGTGTATATCCTGGTAAACACTATATATATAGTCACGACATATCAACAT
The DNA here is from genome assembly GCA_025667525.1 of Glebionis coronaria. Classification (NCBI taxonomy): domain Eukaryota; kingdom Viridiplantae; phylum Streptophyta; class Magnoliopsida; order Asterales; family Asteraceae; genus Glebionis; species Glebionis coronaria. The sequence goes on along the minus strand of CM046880.1, from coordinate 381,864,591 downwards.
TAACTAAAAAAATTTAAGTCAGCCATGGGAACGGTGGAGGTAGAACAAACTCAACCTAAAAAAGCCCTAAAACGAATCGAACTCCGAGAAAAAGAAGATCGATTGAGTGCGTTACCAGATTGCTTACTCATTGAAATCTTGTCCCGTTTAGTACGTTTACAGTCCACAAGAGAGGCCATTAGAACAAGTACACTCTCGAAGCGATATCAACATCTTTGGACTCAAGTTCCTAATCTTCTTTTCCTACTTTGTGGTTCCTTCAGAGAAACTAAACCTCTCTCCGATTTCTTTTCTTCTGTTGATAACACACTAGCTCAATGTCGCCAACTAAATCTAATCAATGAGATTTTAATTTTTATAAAATACAAGACTCGGTTTGAATCACAAGTCAAAAACTGGATTCGTTTTGCTGTTGAACGTTGTTCGCGTATGTCTCCGGCACATGGCCGAAGGCATGACACTATCGCCGAAGCAATTGCCACGTAGGAGAGAGACAGCAGACAAGATCCCCCATATCTTGGGAGACCTTGTTTTACCTAACAAGCAAGGCTTTATCCAGTGGATCCAACCATAAACCGCCGCCTGCTTTATACTGTGTCTGACCACAAGGTACTGTTCATGGTGCATGTCTCGATGACATGACTATACAGCCAGGTATGCTTTAACTTTGGGTATAAATACCCCAAAGCATTTACTACACACAACAACACACAGTACATCACATTGGATACTACTTAATAGTTTTCCTTCGTTATTCCACACCGGATACCACTCCTGTGATAGTTACTTACTTTCACGCTGGAGCTTGGTCTCGGGTTCACACCTGGGGCGAGCTAACGTGCGTTCTATTATTGCAGGGTAGGCCAATCCTACAAGCATACTATACACGAGACCGAAGCTTAATATCCTTGGGCCAAGTGCATGCGGAAATTTGTTTCAACATTTGGCGCCATCCGTGGGACCCTAAACTCGAATCTCCGACTAGCTAACAATGTCGGGGCCTTCGGGGAGCGGGTCTCCTTTAACCATTTCACCAGAACGTGATAATACCACCGGAGGAGGAGAGACAGAAACGCCTTCCACGTTGCAGCAGAAAATCCTTGATAGTGTGAGTGAGTTGCGGAATTTGGTCGGACGTTATAACGCCGTTGGGCAAGAACCTCTTATGCCTATGAAGTTGGTCTTCGACGAAGAGCCGCGGGATACTCATAGGAAAAGAACTGAAACTGTAAAAACTCACAAACCTACCAACATGTCAGCTGAAGAGCTACAAAAACCATTCAAGGATGTCGTCTCCTTACCGTTTACCAGGAAGATTATTTAATTTTCATCACCAAAGCACATCCTTCCGGCAACACTGAAGTTGTATACTGGAGCCACAAATCTGAATGATCATATAACACGTTTCGCCGGTGCGGCCAACTCGGGAGAATGGCCATGCCGGTATGGTGTAGATTTTTCCAACTGACGTTGGATGGAGCAGCTGGAGAATGGTTCGAAAGATTGCCGCCAGGCAACATAGGACATTGGGATGACCCATGGATATCACCAGTATCGTGAGGAGGGCTAATGAGTCGCTCCTAGTGTTCAAAGAAAGGTGAACTGATGAAGCCAGTTACATACAAGGGGTTCCGGAACTTATGAAAATCTCTTCCTTCACAGCCCAGAACTGTCTCGGCGCTTCTCCGATGATGAACCAAAAACGGTAGCTGAAATGTTCAGAAGGGTAGATGACTTTGCTAAGTCCGGAGAGGCTTATAGGAACACTGAGTTACCGCAGGGTGAAGGAAGTGAAAGAGGAGGAAAGGGTGTAAAGGATGAAAAATACTTCTTAGGAAAGAATTTCAACCGCAACAAGAACAAAGGTGACTACAGGTCGAAGCCTGCATATTCACCATATTTCCCACCGTCAAATCCAAATAATGCAAGGAAGAATCAATATCAACGCTCCGGTCTAGAGACGTTGACAAAATTTCCCAAAGAAATTTTAGCAACATAACTACAGCTTCAGTTGCCTCAACCCGCACCCACAAAGGGCATGGTGCGCCCAGAAAACATGGATAAGTATTGTGATTACCATAGGAAAAAGGGTCACCTCACAAACGATTGTCATCAGTTGAGGAAGCAGTTAGAGGCAACACTCGAATCAGGAAAGCTAAACCATTTGGTTAAAGATTTGACGGGAAAAGTGAACAAGGGTAATCAGGGAAAAGGAAATAGAGGAGGTGAATACAAGGACAAAACAATAAACATGATAAGCAGCAAGTATTGTGGGACGAAACGAAAGGAGGTATGCCAGATCGAAGTTGATTGGATGAACGTTCCGATATACTTCCCTCCGGTCACCGAAGCTGAGGCTTCAGATGACCCCCTAATATTCGAAGCAGAAGTAGAGGGCTATTGGGTGAAGCGCGTAGTTGTTGATGAAGGTGCAGCTATGGAGGTAATGTTTGAACATTGCTTCATGAATTTGGATCCGGATATAAGACGAAGGCTGACCCCTGACCCTGTCAAGGTCCTAAGTTTCTCGGGTGAGGAAATCCAACCATTGGGAAAAATCGAGCTAGAGGTAACATTCGGATCACATGGCATGGAGAGAAAAACAACAATGACCTTTTGTATGATTAAAGCTCCATCACCTTACAATATCATCCTTGGCCGAACCGAGATCAGAAAGTTGAGAGCCGTACCTTCGACAATACACTCTGCAATGAAATTTCCCACTCTCGGTGGCATCGCCACGTTGAAGACTAAGGCAAGATCAATCTTTGAATGTAGGGTGATTGAAGATGGTCAAAAAATAGCAAAGGAGAAGGCTACGACCGTGGGCAAAGAATTAGACAAATGGGTTGCTTTTGAAAAGTTCAATGAACAGGAAAGGGTCGAAGGAGGGATGGCTGAACAAGTCATCGTTCATCTCGGATACCCAGAACAGTTGGTGACCATTGGAAGGCTTTTCACGAAAAAGTGTAGGTTACAACTGATAGATTTACTGAAGAATAGCACAGACGTTTTCGCTTGGGAGCCGTCGGATATGACGGGAGTCCCTAAGAGAATCATCAAGCACTCATTAAATGTGGATCCGGCTAGAACACATGTGGCCCGAAAAAGGAGAACATTGGGCGAAGAAAAAAGCCGAGCAGTCCAAAGAGATGTGGCGGACCTGTTAAAAGCTGGTATAGTGAGGCCAGTCCGATACCCTACATGGATATCTAACCCTGTCCTCGTAAAGAAGCCAGATGGTGATTGGCGAATGTGTATCGATTTCAAAAACCTTAACTCGACATGTCCTAAGGATTATTATCCCCTACCCGACATCGATGTCAAGATTGGTTCGGTCATGGGTTTCAAGTTCAAGTGTTTTCTCGATGCATACAAGGGATACCACCAAGTGCTCATGGATAATGAAGACGAGGAGAAGACGACTTTCTATACAGATGAAGGGACGTTCTGTTACACCAAAATGCCTTTTGGACTCAAGAATGCTAGAGCCACATACCAACGATTGGTAGACTCTGCATTCCGGTCACAAATAGGAACAAACCTAGAAGCCTATGTTGATGATCTGATGATTAAAAGCAAAACTGAAGAGAAGATGATTGAAGACATCAAGGAAACGTTTGATAACTTAAGGAAAATCAACATGAAGCTAAACCCAAAGAAGTGTTATTTCGGGGTGGAAGAAGGGAAGTTCCTGGGATACATGGTGACTTCGGAAGGAATCCGAGCGAATCCTAAAAAGACGAAGGCCATCTCAGAAATGCGGTCACCTAGGACATGGAAGGAAATGCAATCCCTTAGTGGGAATCGTTTTCTGTCCAGGTCAGCAGAACGCTCGCTTCCATTTTTCGAAACTCTGAAAAATATAACAAAAGAAAATAAGGAAGAGTACCAATGGACGGAACAAGCAGAAAAGGCTTTTCAAGAGGTAAAAAAGGTAATTATGGAACTCCCTTCGTTAGCATCGCCATGGAAGAATGAAGTATTGTATGTGTATTTAGCCGCATCGAAAGAAGCAGTAAGCAGGGTTCTACTAGTAGAGAGGGAAGGCATCCAAAAACTAGTCCGGTACGTAAGCAGAACGCTACATGATGCCGAGATGAGGTACTCAACACTAGAGAAGCTAGCCTTCGCCTTGCTACACCTTTCAAGAAGGTTCCGTAGATATTTCGAGGCGCATGACATCCATGTCATAACCGACCAGCTACTGAAACAAATATTGGGAAAATCTGAATCATCCGGAAGGCTGGCGAAGTACTCTGTAGAGCTGGCAATGTGTGAAATATTCTATGTGTCGCGGAACTCAATCAAAAGTCAAGTTTTGGCAGATTTACTCAACGAAGCACCTCTAGGCCAGGAAGGAAAGATGGAAATATATGAAATCAATGAGCAAGTAGAGTCGGAAGTAGCTTGGACGATGTATACCGACGGAGCATCCAGCTCAAAAGGGGCAGGAGCTGGCCTGGTGTTGACAAACCCAGAAAAGATGGAGTTTACATATGCTTTAAGGTTCAATTTCAATTGCTCTAACAACGAAGCAGAATATGAGGCATTATTGGCTGGATTGCGGCTGGCAAGGAAAATGGGGGTAAAGATCCTAGAAGCCAAAGTGGACTCTAAGCTTGTGACTTGTCAGCTGAATGGGGAATTTGTTGCCAGTGATGACCGGATGATGAAATACCTAACCAAATCCAAATAAATCATCACATGCTTCACAAAGTCCAGTATCATGCACGTGGCAAGAACCAAGAACCAAAAGGCAGATGTCCTTAGTAAGCTCGCATCAGTGGCGTTTAACCACCTCACCAAGGAAATCCTAGTGGAAATCCTAGAGTCCCGATCAATAGACGCTCAAGAAATAAATGACATAGTGCAAGAGGAAGGGGAAAATTGGATGACACCCATTCGGAAATACTTGGAAGATGGCATATGGCCGCAAGACCCTAATGAAGCTAGGGCAATGAGAATGAAGATAAGCCAGTACACCATAGAAAATGATGTGCTGTTCAAAAAGTCCTACTTATCTCCAATACTAAGGTGTGTGGGTCCGGTTCAAGCCAACTACATCATCAGAGAAGTCCATGAAGGGTCGTGTGGAATGCACTCCAATACAAGGTCGGTGGTAGCAAAGATCATGAGACGGGGATATTACTGGCCCACCATGCACCAAGATGGGAAGAAATCTCCAAGTGTGATGCATGTCAGATACATGGACCGGTGCCAAGGCTTCCTAAAACCAAACTGACTTTCATTATGTCGCCATGGCCTTTCTACCAATGGGGAATGGACATCCTGGGTCCATTTGATGGATCTCCAGGAAATGTGAAGTTTGTAATCGTGGCAATCGACTATTTCACAAAATGGATAGAAGCAAAGCCTCTAGCAAGAGTGACCGGGAAGGAGGTAAAAAAGTTTGCTTGGCAGAACATCGTGTGCCAGTTCGGACTACCTAGGGTCATTGTAACAGATAATGGAAAACAGATAATGGAAAACAGTTGGTGGAAGGGACATTGAGGAAATGGTGCGAAAAATAGGGAATCAAGCAAATGAACACCGCCGTCGCTCATTCGCAAGCTAATGGGTTGGTTGAAAGGGCCAATAAATCTCTAATGCATGGACTCAAAGCCCGTTTAGGAAGAAACTTGACAGGATGGGTCGATGAACTCCCTCTCGTGTTATGGGCCCATAGGACCATGTTGAAAACAAGTAATGGAGAAACACCATTCAGTTTAACATATGGGAGCGAAGCCGTAATCCCGGCCGAGATGGGAGTTTCATCCGCAAGAACCCTCCTGTTCAACGAAGACAACAATGAGGAAGAGCTCTGGCTAAATCTAGACTTCTTGCAGTAGCGGCGAGAGACCGCAGCCATTGAAGAAGCAAAGTATAAGAAAAAGGTTGAGCAATATTACAACAAAAGGGTGAAACTTTGCAACTTCAAAGTGGGTGATTTTGTCTATCGACGAAATGAGGCCAGTAGGGTTGAGAAGATTGGCAAGCTTGGTCCCAACTGGGAAGGCCCTTACAGGGTAAAAGAAGCATACCAGAATGGTTCGTACAAGCTTGAGACTATGGATGAACGTGAGATACCGAGAACATGGCATGCCATCAATCTTCAAAAATGCTTTATGTAAGGAAAAAATGTAATGGAAAAAACAGCTGAATGAATGAAATTTTCACTTTGATTAAGTAACACAATTGTCATTACGTTTGCAGTCCTCGGAGTAGCTAACCGAAGGATTACAAAATTATAAAAACTCAAAGTGTTTGGATGCGCCCGAAGGGGCAATCTAGAGGACAAATTAAAAGCGGCCATGTGCCGATGTCCTTTCACATATCAATGGCAAGAAAAACATCTAAATGTTTGGATGCGCCCAAGGGGCAGTCCGGAGGACAAATTAAAAGCGGCCATGTGTCGATGTCCTCCTATACTCATATAAATTATAAAAAACACTCTAAGTGTTTCGATGCGCCCAAGAGGCAATCCGGAGGATAAATTAAAAGCGGCTATATGCCGATATCCTCCCATGTAAATTGTAAGAAACACTCATAAGTATTTGGATGTGCCCAAAAGGTAATCTGGAGGATAAATTAAAAACGGCTACACGCCGATTTTCTCCATAAAAAAGGTTAAGTATCATCATGTGATTTAACTCCTCGGATCGACGCTGAAGGATGAATACTGTAAAACTTAGCAAACACTAAGTAAAAACTAAAAATGTGAACAATAAGGAATATATGCAATATATTTCAAAGATAGAAAAATATGAGTACACATTGTTTTGTCACAAACTGTCAAGTACCCATTACCACATATAAGATGCTCCAGCAAAAGCAAAGTTAGGAAATTATTACGATGACTTAGAAATATTGTTTGGTTACAAGCCTGTCCTGGCATATCGGAGGCAAAGGACTGTTCAGAGGTCAGAAGCATCGGCTTCGGAGTCTATCTTCTTTTCTTCTTGATTTTAGGATGAGGGTTCGGATGAGTCAACATCTTTCTGAGTGATGTTGGAAGCTGCGGCTGAAGGAAGCTCACTTACCATAGGCAAGGATGGTCCACACTCAGGCTCCAGTTGTAGCAAGTCACCCACCGACAAAGAATAAGAAGAAGATACCTTTTCAATAAAGGGATATGAAGCAACAAAGAAGGCATCACAAGCAGCAACCCAGGTCGTCAAGGCATCCTTCTTAATATTTTTGACCTTTGACAAAACATTCTTCACCTGTGCCGGAGTCCTGCCGAGACCAGTAGACTTCATAAAACCAGCGGAGAAGGCCACGCTACATGCCGCACCGAGAGACCTACGGTACTCATAGCTGCCAAGCAATTTCCTAACCAAGCATGGAATCCCGTCCCGGATTAGCATTTGTTTGTCGACTTCTGCTTGACTAAGGAGAACCGTGAGATGTTTGTTGTTCGTCTCAGCAGTAGAAAGCTTTCCAGAAACTTCTATGAGCTCGCGATTCTTAAGGGAAAGTTGCTCAGTGGCTTTGGCTGCGGTTTTCTTGAGAGCCTCGTTCTCCTCTTCAAGCGCTCGAACACGAAGATTCAACTCCTCCTCATTCTTGGCACATGCAGAATGAGACTCCTTAAGTTTCTGATGAGAAACTTTCAAGCGATTCAACAAATCTTGCCCCTGGGAGAAGGACTTTTTCTCAGCAAAATGAGAATTAGCCATTTCAACATACTCACTTTTAAGCTTCTCATAACGCTTCATCAACTCTGCAGTGGCAATGGTACTCTGAGCGACAGTCCGGCAACTATGACGAAGGACGTCATAGTTAGACATAGCCTTAAGATGTTGGTCATCGACAGGAGTGGCAAGATGGTATAAAAACTCCTTGGCAGCATAATTAGAATTGACTCTAACATCCTCATTCAACCTCCAGTCCGGAACAAATTTGGGGGTTCAAATTCTTCTCCTGCTACATACGAAAGAGTCACCACAAACATACGTATGTATAAATAAGAGAGAAAAACAAACAACAAAGAAAGACAAGAAGGGAGAAGGTAAAAGCTCATCAGCAATTTGTGAGTCAGGCTCAGCATGAGGCAATGAATGATCACTCACGTACACAATCGAGGAGATTTCTCTCTATGGTCAGAACCACCAACCGAAGCTTGAGAATGGGGTTTCGCAACACTAATAGGTTGAGTAGAATGGGTCTTCTGGGAGTCTGCTTCGGAGTCGGACTGAACGGTCTGACGACTTTTTATTTTCACCCTCTTGTTAGACGTGCTTCCCTCAGCAACAGAAGAAGTTTTCCTCACCCTTGGATTTTTATCTTGTTTCTGTTTAGCTTCTAAAATTCGAGCCGAGGGTTTCTCAACTGCTAGTTGAACAGGTGTTAACTTGGGGATATCTTGACCAGTGGATAAAGGTTCAGTCACACGGGGAGTAGGCTTCTCATTCTCTCCATAAGGTTCGCCGATGTCGACAAGACCTTCGTCAAAGGAGGGCAAGCTCAAAAAATCCATAAAACTCATCTCTGCAGAAAAAGAAGACAAAGGCAAGGCAAGCATAAGCAAGCCCGCGTAAGTAATAATGAAACAAGAACAAGCAAAAACAAAGACATACCTTTTTTGTCAGCGTCTAGAAGTATCCGGCACAGCTCCGGATGACTATAGGGGAAAGAAATACCAGCGAGAAAAAGCAAAACCTCATGAGGAGGACGGCATAAAATGGGTTTCTTCCCAAGAGCCTTAGCATGAGAAACGTTATACGAAGCAGGAATCTCATCAGTTATAACAGACTCGCGATGTCTCCAAGGCATAGCAAAAGGTATGGCTCGACGATCTGTCAAGAAGAACTCTGTCTTCCACTTCTTATGGCTGGAGGTGGTCTCGGTCAAGCATTTTCCATACTCTCCCTCGCCTCTACTCTCGAAGGAAAACCAATGACCCTGTTTGCTTAGCCTATAAAACACTCTGAACAATGTAACAGATACGGGAATCCTCGAACCAAAACAATGTAGTTCAAACATCACTACCCTATTTACACCTATGTGAACCAACTGGGAAATGTGTACTTTGAAATATTGAATCACGTTCAAGAAAAAAGTGGAGAAGGGAATCCTAAGGCAACATGATCAAGGAATTGATGATATATGCCAATCACAGATTCAGGTAAACGATCCATGGTCAAATCCGGATCCGGAAGGCAAGGTCTTAAAAGCGAAGGGATGTTGTACTTACATATCACCACTTTTAAATCATCACCAGTCATACCAGACAAACGTATGTGCATATCACACTTCGGATCACGCTTCACAGGAGGATCCACTCTCGACTTCATGATCTCTTTCCCCGCCATCCGGAACAGGCGAATATACAATTAAAAAAGATAACGAATGAAGAAGAAATTTACCTATGAATAGTGAGAAGGAAGCAGGAACGAAGAAAATAACAATGGCGAAAATGGTAGGAGATCAAAATGGATAGCATGTATATATAGGGGGTATAGGCGAAGAAAACGATGTGACACTATTCACTTGCGAATCACGAGGACAAGGATCCACCGTTGAATTCAAAAGTGCGAGACACGTGTCATCATCCCTGATCCCACTAAAAAGAAGAGGGGGTCCAAAAATGAAACAGACTCGAACCGGTTCAGAAAGCAGAACAGTTCAATGGTCAGCACCGGACAAGAAATAACGACGAACCTACTTAAAGTATCAGTCCATCATAATCATAATGAACTAATACTTGGGGGGACATGTTCGCGTATGTCTCCGACACATGGCCGAAGGCATGACACTATCGCCGAAGCAATTGCCACGTAGGAGAGAGACAGCAGACAAGATCCCTCATATCTCGGGAGACCTTGTTTTACCCAACAGGCAAGGCTTTATCCAATGGATCCAGCCATAAACCGCTTCCTGTTTTATACTGTTTCTGACCACAAGGTACTGTTCATGGTGCATGTCTCGATGACATGACTATACAGCCAGGTATGCTTTAACTTTAGGTATAAATACCCCAAAGCATTTACTACACACAACAACACACACTACATCACATTGAATACTACTTAATAGTTTTCCTCCGGTATTCCACACCGGATACCACTCCTGTGATAGTTACTTACTTTCACGCCGGAGCTTGGTCTCGGGTTCACACCTGGGGCGAGCTAACGTGCGTTGTATTATTGCAGGGTAGGCCAATCCTACAAGCATACTATACATGAGACTGAAGCTTAATATCCTTGGGCCAAGTGCCTGCGGAAATTTGTTTCAACAATCGTAAAGTTTAACATCTTAATATTTGGTTTATTAGTCTCTCTTTGGGATATGAGTTTGTGTTGGATCAGTTCTTTTTTGTGAATTCATGCTTTACTAGTCTACGACTGACGGGTTGTGTACTACGTCCGATTTGTGCCATTAATTGGAATAAACTTACGAGTTTGCATATTACAAAAGCGAAATTAAATGAACACTTGCTGCAAAATATATTATCTGGGAGTCCTTTATTGGAAACTTTGTGGTTAGAAATCTGCTATGGGTTTAAGCGGATTGATATTACTTCGAAGAGCGTTAAGAACTTTGTGTTCTATGGATATGAGGATGTTGAAGATTATCGTCATATTCCAGTAAATGTTGTAGAAATCAATGCTCCTAATATATTGTCTCTAACAATCCAACATACATTATGGTTGTGGAAGCTTTCGTTGCTAAATGTGTCTTCTTTAGTCAAAGCTCACTTAAGTTATCGGAAGTATGGGCATTATGGAACCACTCATATAGAAGAGGAAGCAGAGATGCTTGAAGGACAAATACTAAACCTTGGCCATGTAAAGGAGCTTGAAATTAAGGATTCTTGCTCGGAGGTACAGTTCCTTTCTTTTTGTATTTTAGTTGATTTGTGTCTCGAAAGTGTAATTGTTAGAAGATAAATACTTGTGCTTACGTAATGTATGTTTCACAGTTGATTATTGCGACACTGGAGAATTAGTTTCAGATAACCAGTTGCTTAGAGCCAGGGCTAGGTCGATAATCATAGTTGTGCACCAATGATTTTTTTTCATACAATAATTTGTCTCACGCTTCTTCCATTCTGATTAGTTTAAACCTATATATCCAAAAAATTATAACTAGAACCACTTTAGTGAAAGACTCACAATTTATTATTGTGACTCCAACAAATTTAGTTGCACATTAAAGCACCTCCTTAAACTCGATCACAACATAAACTCTAATATTGAGAAGATAGCGAAGAAGAAATTGAAACTGACTTTCGACTATTTTTTTGTCCTTGAAATGTGCGGTTGCAAGTTATTCTTTGAGTATGCCCTAATCATTATCCATGAATTTGTTTCCTTGTTATATTTGTTCGTAGGTTTTCTCTCGTCTGAAAGCAAAGGCTGCAGTCATTTTTCCATCCAATATTAAGGCTCTTTGATAAGTCATAACTGAGTGGGTTTAAAGTGGAGACTGGGAGGACGGGAGGTGCTATTTCGTGATATTGGTCTTGAAGGTAATGATTATGGGATGCAGATTGATGGTATTGGTATCTGAATTTATGTTCAGCTAGCTAGGCATCACTGAGGCTTGTTTTTAGCTCAAGATATAGTTCTTAGCTCATTAGCTTAATTATTAAATATTGGTTCTAAATTCTAGTCCATGGTTCTCTTATTATAAAGGTGTTTGCTGTTTTAAGATAATGTGTTATATACTTGCTCTGACAGGTTTCGATAAGGTGTTCAGTTTATCACATATTTTTTAAACTATGATTGATACATATATAACTCTAAAAGCCATGATTTCCTTGTAGAGGTTGTAGTAAACCCAATAAAATTTCAAATGTTTGTATAAGCGAATATGTGCGAATAATTGATATTATAGTGGTCATTAGTGATTGATAGTCATTAGCGAATCTGTTCATCCCTACTCCAATAGTCATTAGTGATTGATAAATGGGGCTGAAAAGCTCAAAAAACTGTCTATGATGATCAGAGTATTAAGCACTAAAACTTGAATCAGTCCCATCTAAGAAGGTCTATAGAAACTACTTGAGATATCAGTAGTCAAAACTGAAAAAGAACATACTACTCTCATGTGAATCCTTGGATATGTAGTAGTAGTAGCACACATGTACATGTTGTTAAACTAACCATTTTGCCTCATAAACAGATTGAATTATCTTACTAGTGGAACTCACCAATCTACCTAGACCTTTTTTAAGAGACATATTATATTTGACTTATTTGTTTATTGGTTAGAAATTGAAGAACACCGAGTGGGAAACCATCAACCCATGTCTCCCATAAAAAAACTATACCAGCCTGTTTTTTTGTAATAAAAAGTTTCAGAAGTCTGATATAAAAGGATTTGATAATCAAACCATTTTAACACATAAGCACAAATCTTGTCTTGTAAAAGTAAGGGTCTAGTTATATGAGGAATCTTGGGGTGTCGGGGCATTGGCCTCAACTTATGTCTGCTTTTGTTTTCCTCTTATTAGCCACCATTGTCATTGCGGACAAACCATATGGTTATAACTCTCCTAAGCCAAATGGCTGGAAATTGCCACCAGTGAAGCATACACTGCCGAAATCACCTTACGTCTACAAATCTCCACCGCCACCACCCATCAAATACAATTTACCACATCTATTTCCAAAATCTCCTCCTCATTCATATATCCATAAATCTCCACCACCTCCATATGTGTACAAGTCTCCACCACCACCATCACCTTCACAACCACCTCTATATGTGTACAAGTCTCCACCACCGCCATCACCATCCCCACTGCCTCCATACGTGTACAAGTCTCCCCCTCCTCCAAAACATTCTCCGCCACCTCTATACATGTACAAGTCCCCTCCCCCACCATCACCTTCACCACCACCTCTGTATGTATACAAGTCTCCACTACCACCATCACCATCCCCACCACCTCCATACGTGTACAAGTCTCCCCCTCCTCCAACACATTCCCCACCGCCTCCATATGTGTATAAGTCACCCCCTCCACCATCACCATCGCCACTTCCTCCATATGTTTACAGGTCTCCTCCCCCACCATCTCCCTCACCTCATCATCCATATTACTATAAATCACCGCGTCAGCCATCAAAGCCTCACCCATTGCCAGTTTACAAATACAATTCTCCTCCACCACCGAAACACTATTGAAGCATAAGCTTCTTAAACAAGACAATACTTACTTGTTGTATCATCGTGAAGTTGCCTTGATGCATTCCAATACAAATTTTTTCTTTCTGGCATTCTTAATGAAGTGTATTCATGGAATTACCTTCATCTATTTATATTCATATGTTTCATGAATCATTCATGTATACATGATTATCTTCTTTCTATCAATGAGAACATGTAAATTTTTATTGATCAACAATTTCTTCCCATGTATTTACTTCCGTCATATCACAAAGTTATTTCGTTTTGTAAGTGTTAAACTAAACAATGGTTTTTTTAAATGGTCACATCAATTGTGGTCAACATTTTATCTTCGGCCAAAATCTAATAATCAATCAGCTGAGCTTAAAGGTATCGAGTGAATAAATAGTAACCTTAATTAATAACAATACATCTTTTTAATCGAGCTGAGCTTGTGTTTGATAGTGTTCTATATTCGCACGCCTCGATTACACCCCTAGACGTATCCAATTTGGTCACTACAATGTAAAAGCTCGTCATAAAGCTCTTTGTTAAGAAAATTCAGCGTCACTATAGATCTATTAACACTAATGTTAGAGATCAAAATATGATGTCACCAACTATGAGCAAATTAGTGGTCAGTTGGTCACTATCTTGTTTGCACAGTGATGCAAAAATTTCGTCACAATTCAGATAGTGACTAAGATAGTGTTGTCGGAATATGCGATCGTTTAGCCATCGAAAATGAGTGAGCCTATCGGGGCACACACTTAAACACGAAGAGTACGCTTATTATATATTTAATATATGTTACTCGTTTATATTTATTAAATATATAATATCTTCACGATATATATTTAATGATTTTTAGTTTAGCCGTTAGACGTTATAAACTAATTAAATACCCGTTAAATATTTTGGTCTTAAAAATAAGCATACGAACATTTTTTATTCATATGGACTTTGGTCTAAACAAATAGCCATGATAAGATATTCTATTAAGATAAATTGATTTTGCTCCTTATTGCACAATTGTTATTTTAAGCATGTATATGTCATGTATGTTCTTTCTCTTAGTCGGAAAGAAACAAATTGATTACAAATGCTATAATAAAAATAGACAAGATATTATATATTCTTTTGTCTTTGACCCTACTCCAAGACAATGAGAGTATATATATATATATATTTTGTATTGTGCCTTAGAGAGGTAGATGTACTAAAAATCAAGAAAAGAGAATTGTTTCATTATTCCTTTTGGTCTAGATAAACGATAGAATGTTATATACCAAAAGGAGTGTGGCTTCAACAATAAATTATAAGCAATAGTTTTGTTTATAATTTATTCTTCATATAACTATTTGGACGTATACTATTTGGTATCCGAATTAGTTTAAAGGAAGATCAAAAACACTTGTTGTTAGCAATCGTGAGACAACTACTAGCATCGTAACGTGCTCACTTGACGTGTGTGTGAGCAACCCGTAGAGACGGTTATTTTACCGTTAAGTTTCAAGATCAAGACTCATTTAATTGATTTAATCAATTAAACTAAAAGGTTAGTTTTTTTATTACTTTATTATGTGTTAATCATAAACGTTATACTAGATCCATTCCGCTGCGCACTCGTAGTTAATGGTTAACTAGTATTCTAAAATCCCAACAGTGGCATCACGAGTCATCGTATGGCATTTATGGGTTACACATAGATAAACACGCTAGATCCGCTTAAATACTCGCTTTATTTATTTTCTATGGCAATAACATGCATTCTTGCCATAAAATTTTAATCTTGGTCTAGATCTAATAAAATTGGGTAGGTTTATTAAATTGGTTAATAAACAAAAAAAATTTTATCCGTCAAAGACTTTAGCAATCACGTTTGTGATGCATGCTCGTCACCAAGTACCTAGAAACTTGGTGAGGGTCTTTGATCCTCAAATTGGGGAAGACTCACTTGAGATCTTGGATCTTATATGATTTACTACTTTCATATAGAGTTTGTCTTCTTCTTCTACCCCTTTCTAGTCTGTTTTTATGTGCTTATTTGTTTTCCATTAAGAATTACAAAACATAATAATACAAGATTCTAGAAATCATAAAAACGGATCTCTACTTATATTGAAACTAGCTTTAAAGGTATGTCATATTAATACACCTATTTTACCTTGCGAATAGGCTATTTGTTATTTGTTAAAAACTTGTTTTTTGAACAAATCTTAATATTGACATAAGATCTATGAAACTTGTTTTTATTATAATCTAATTATTTTGCAAAATCATATTGTCACTCGAGTTGGGCTTACATACCGTAATGATGGCTTATAAACCATCTTCTCAACGACGTGATTTGCAAAATTAATTGGTTTATAATACTTAAAATTACAACACCATTTTGTGCCTTACGAATGATAGACTTGCTATTGCACTACGTGTTCTAGTCAGGCTATCTAGGGTTTGAATGATCTTTAATGTTTCCCGTGTCACATAATGTTTCGGCATCTATGTGATAATTATCCCAAGCACTTGCGCCTTCGGGCGCATGAAGAGTAGGATATATGGTTTGATCATTCTTTAATGCTTTCCCGCGGTAAACACGCCTAAAACCAAAAAGTTAACAAAAGGTTTTTCTTAACTTGTGCTAAAGGATGATTGCATGCATCTTTTACACGTTTTGAAATTTGTTTTCTAAAACTTCTGTGATACCTATTTGAATTTTTAAGTCTATGCCATCCAATTTAATAGCCCTTTTTGTGTTTTTTTGCCATCTGGTCGGACCTAGGGCGAATCATGCACCCAATGCGATTTTTGTCACTGGTCAGACCTTTGCCAACTATTGCATGCTTTAAATTGGTATGACTTAAGTCGAGTTCCCGGTCAGATTCGAAACCCGAGGCATAAGATGAGATGAAACATCTCATGATTTATTACATGTAGAACAAGTTTGTTTGAGATGTTCAATGGTACTCGAAAGAGATGTGAGAACTCCCATCCAAACACTCTACAACAATAAAATTCATGAATCGTCTCATAAATCTAAGAGTTGCACTTGTAATGAAATTAACGCTCGATGCTTACCTCTTGCCCTACTTGATATTAGACGGTCGGACCTCTAATATTAAGTGGGAGTGCAAGAAAGGATCTTAGTCTCATAATGATTAATTGGGTAGTTAATTCTTTTGAGAATGTAATTATCGAAAATACTAATCGTTGAACTTTTATTTTGTAGATGAATAATTCTACCTCTTGCTTAAACATCACGGTTGTTAAGTCGTTCCTTGAGAAAATGAAGCTGACTGAAACTAACTTTGTTGATTGGTATCGTGCTCTTCGGATAGCGCTCGAAACTGATGACTTGGTTAAATACCTTGAGCAACTTATTCCTGATCTCCTGTTTCTTCCTCCTGGTGTTGAAGGTCCTCAACAAGACCCAGAGTACCACCATACTTGGGTTAAAAGGTCCAGAGAAATTGCTGGCACTATGTCCCCTGAACTCCAAAGGCTTTTGGAGGGTCATGGCGCATGGTCAATGATGGAGGAGTTGAAAACCATGTTCACTAAACAAGCAGATCAAGAACTCCTTGATGTTGCACGTTCCTTTCACGCGTGTAAACATGAGGATGGACAATCTGTGAGCTCTTATGTCTTAAAGATGAAGGGCTAAATAGAGAACTTGGAACGTCTCGGTCATCCCGTCTCACTGAAACTTGCAGTTAGCCTAATCTTAGCCTCACTGAACAAGGATTATGATAGGTTCGTGCAAGATTACAATACGCATGGCCTGGGGAAGACAATACTTGAGCTGCATGCCATGCTCAAGCTACATGAGAAGACGTTGCCAAAGAAGGTTGCACCTGCTACTGCTAATACTACCAATGCTATTAGGGCAGGAAGGATCCAAAAGCCTAATAAGGCTAAACCGTCTCATGCTGCGAAGGGTAAGAATCATGGCAAAGGGAAGAAAGTAGCAAACTTTACTCCTAGAGCTAAGATTTCCCCTCCACCAAAGAGAGAGAATCCTGCAAAGGACACCACTTGTCACCAATGCGGTGACATTGGTCATTGGAAGAGAAACTGTCCAGAGTATCTCGCTGAGTTATGGAAGAAGAAGAAGCTATCTCAAGGAGCTAGCACTTCACGTATCTTCACTATAGAACTCTTTACTTTTCCTAATAAATCCTTGTTTATGACACTGGTTGTGGTACTTACATTTGTGATACTACTCAGGGACTAAGGATAAGTAGGAAGCTAAATCCAGGAGCTTTGAACCTATACGTGGGCAATGGTCATTGTGCAGCTGTCGAAGCCATTGGTGTTTCTCAATTATTTCTCCCTAGTGGGCTAGTAGTCATTTTGAATAATTGTCATTACGCACCTTCTATTTCTAGAGGGATTGTTTCAGTTTTCCGTTTGTATGACGATGGTTTTGTTAACCGTTTTGAGAATAATGCAGTGATTTCAGTTTCTAAAGATAATATGTTTTATTTTCGTGCTATTCCTCGTGATGGTATATATGAAATTGATATGTGTGATTCTAATGCAAACGATAGTTCTATTTATGTTGTAAGTTACAAAAGGGCCAAGTCTAACTTGGACTCTACACTCTTATGGCATTGTCGCCTTGGCCACATAAGCAAAAAACGCATTAAGAAATTACAAATTGATGGATTGCTTAAGTCAAACGATGATGATTCCTTTGACAAGTGTGTTTCATGTTTATCTGGTAAGATGGCACGTAAACCTTATTCACATCAAGTGGAGAGGGCTAAAGATCTGCTTGGACTTATACACACCGATGTATGCGGCCCATTCAGAACCGTGTCAAGACAAGGTGCAAGCTACTTCGTCACTTTCACTGATGACTATAGTGGTTATGGTTATGTTTACTTGCTAAAGCATAAACATGAAGTGTTTGAAACATTTGTGTTTCAAAAGGAAGTAGAAAATCAACTCGGTAAAACCATAAAGGCACTACGTTCTGATCGTGGAGGTGAATTTATGAGTTATGAGTTTTTGGATCAGCTTAAGGAGCATGGGATTATTGCCCATAGAAATCCTCCATATACACCACAACACAATGGTGTGTCTGAGAGGAGAAATAGAACCCTACTGGATATGGTTCGCTCCATGATGGCATAAACAACTCTTCCAAAATCCTTTTGGGATTATGCTCTTGAGTCTGCTGCACGCATTCTCAATATGGTTCCAACTAAGAAGGTTGATAAGACTCCATACGAAGTATGG
This sequence comes from Glebionis coronaria, assembly GCA_025667525.1. Classification (NCBI taxonomy): domain Eukaryota; kingdom Viridiplantae; phylum Streptophyta; class Magnoliopsida; order Asterales; family Asteraceae; genus Glebionis; species Glebionis coronaria. The sequence goes on along the minus strand of CM046880.1, from coordinate 381,846,225 downwards.
CATGGGCAAGCCCCTAAGTTGTCTTACTTAAAGGTCTGGGGATGTGAGGCTCTTGTTAAGCGTGATACGCTTAATAAACCTGACAAACTTGAACCCAAATCGATTAAGTGTGTCTTTGTAGGATACCTAATAAGTGTGTAAACACTTATCCTTTTGCCACTAAAATAAGGAAAAACAAGACCTAATCATGTGTTTAATATCGTAAAAGTCGGAATTACGCGTGGTTTTGTGTTAAAATAGGTACAAATGATCAAAAGGAAAGAAAACACGGGATTTCAAGGTCAAATGTTGAAGAAAAGTCCAAAAAGAGACGAAGACAAAGTCAAAAGACCAAAAGTGTGCCGACGATCACGAAACCCGGCAAAATCGATACGATTTTGAAGAAAAGACCAAAATGCCAAAAATCAAGTTGTTTTGTTCGGGGAATTAATTTATCAAAGTAATTGGGCTTTGTGGGTCCCACTTTTGGTTATTGGGCCTTCAAAATCCCAATGTGGAATATAGCTTTGAAACAAATGGAAAACTTAGGCCAAAAGCCCATTAGCAAAGATTAAGAAAATGAGGCGGATGGATGGATCTAAAAGTGGGCCAAACCCATTAATTTTCCAAGCCCTTTTGGGTTAATTAATTTGATACGGATGGAAAGAGTTAAATGGGCTAAAACCCATTTTGATGAATGATTGTGGGACGATTTTGATAGTCAAAGAAATATACTTAGTTCAGTCAACTCACAATATAACCCTCACTCACACGTGGCAACTTTTAACTTCAACCCACTCACGTAAGCCGACACCCCACTCACACATTTAAACGTTTTTAATCCTTACACACACTCACACGTTTTTAATTAAAAAACTCCTATAATTTACCCCACCCTTTAATGACTGTCGATACAAACAATGCCATTCACCCCACTCCTTCTTTCTCCCCAAAAATACGCAGACACCCACCCCCAATCTCAAAACCCTAATTTTTACCCATCACAAATTTAACTCAATGAAAATTGGGGATTTTACCCTTATTGTTTAATTCACACAATGGGGAATTAAATCCCCATGAAAACCAGGAAGAACTAGTGGTGGTCCAATCCTACGTGGCTCAACCCTTGTTTTTGATTGGCCAAAACACCTCCACAACTCCACTCCATCCAATAAGATGCCTGATATTAGGATTTTGCAATGGGGTTCTCTATATTCTCTCGGTATCCTCTCGAATTGATCTTGGTTCTAAGTGGAATGATTGTTCTTGGTTACTAAAAAGGGGGTGGTTTTCTATTCTACTAAAGGTTTAAATGCACTAAAATGTAAACTTAAATTTAAAAGCAATTAAATTAATAACAATTAATAACACTTGGATTAAAATAAAAATAAAAAATAAAGAACAGTAAGAACAGTAAGTAAGACTTAAAAATGCTCAAAAGAAGATTGATTCGGAAGTTTGACCTTGATCCGGAACTTTTCACCCGGAAGTTTATCCGGAAGTTTATCCGGAACTTTCACCCGGAACTTTGTTCGGAAGTTGATCCAGAAGATTTGGCTCGGAAGTCTTCACCCGGAACTTTGGTCGGAACTTGATTCGGAAGTTTGGTTCATCCGGAACTTTTTAACTGACTCGGAACTTTTTAACATAAATTGATTCGGAACTTATAAAAACTCATTCGGAACTTTTAAAAAGAAAACTCATCCGGAACTTTTGTTCATTCGGAAGATTTGGTTCATCCGGAACTTTTGTTCATTCGGAAGATTTGGTTCATCCGGAACTTTTGTTCATTCGGAAGATTTGGTTCATCCGGAACTTTTGAAATTGACTCGGAACTTTTGAAAGGAAAATGATTCGGAAGATTTTAACTAAGATGATTCATTCGGAAGTTCTATGTTCATCCGGAAGTTCTATGTTCATCCGGAAGATTTGGTTCATCCGGAACCTGGGGAACTGATTGTGGTAAATTACACCTCTTTTAGGAAAAGGAGGGTAAAAAGTGGAAAGTATCAAACAAATGACTTTAGGAAAAATCAAATGTTAATGACCCTTAATGGTGTGAAAGTTCGTTTCCGAAGGAGGTATATGTGTGTGAGAAATTTGTTTAGTGTTTGTGATTAATCATTGGTTTAGAAGGGATGAGAAGAGAAAATGACGAAGACGTAAAAATAAAAATTACCAAGAAAAATCACTATTAGAAAGTTAAGACGTAGAACCTTAAAAATTACAAAAACAAAAAATAAATTCTAAAAATTACTAAAAATTCACCAAAAATCAAATATAATAAACTAAGAGTTTACCAATGATCAAAACTTTTTCAACCCTTTTAAATAATTAAATATTCAATTTTTAAATGCTAATTAAATCCCTAAAAATCAAATAAATTATCAAAAAGCCCAAATAAAGATTTTTCAATTGGAAAAACTCTAAAATGACCTAAAAAGATTAAAAACTATTTTTAGAAATTTTAAAACTAATAAAAACTATTTAAAATGATTTAAAAACTATTAAAACTTAAAATAATTATAAAAATTAATCTAAAAGTGATAAAATTATTCTAAAAGTTGCTAAATTCCTATTTTAATGTATTAAACCTAAGAAAAATGTAAAAAGTTGGAAAATGTGAAATTTTAAAAATAATAATAAAATAATAATAAAATAATATTAAAAATCCAAAAATTATAAAAAATTCTAAAACTTGCAAACTAGTTTATTTTAACCTAAATAATCAAAAAATGAAAGTGAAATTACCAAAATACCCCTAATGGGCCCTCAAATGGGCCAAATCCAGAAAAACAGTCAACCTAAATGGGCTTTTGGGCCCAAAAAGTCAAACTTGGCCCAAATGACTTGGAAAAGCCCTATCTGACTTAAAATTCAATTCTAAGAACAAAACTCTAAAGGCCCAAAAGCTGAAAATGTGCTTATCACAGCTTATTGAACACAAAGCTTATTCTTATTGGGCTTTTCAGCCCATTAAGCCATAAGCTAATGCCATAAGCTCTAATTTGACACACAACCCTCTTTTAGGATGCTTAAGAGATCTGTCAAAAGAAATTTCCAATAATCTCACTCAATAAGCCAGAAAATAGAAAAGCAAAAATCCACAAAAAGACAAAATAGTCGTTTTTGAGAAATAATGCACCTCAGAAGCTGATTCAACTTGCAAAAGCTTTCAAATGGACTCAATAAGCAATATCAATCAAGAAAAATCCAATAAGCACAACCAATAAGCCAGAATAAGCACAAAGGAACTTATGTAAAAGTCAAAGGAGTTGGTTTTCTGGTTGGAATAAGCTATTATAGCTTATTGATAAGCTGACACCAAAAATGCACTAGCAGTGGCAACCAGCAGGGGAAAGGAGTTCCCACTGCTTTGACTAATTGACCAAGCTTATTTGAGAGTTCTGGTTTGATTCAATTGGAAACAAAGGCACCCTTGTGATCAGTGAACCACAAGGAGTCAATAGCAACAATAAAATCACAAAATGATCCACACAATAAGCCATAATAAGCCAAACAGTCCACAGATATGCTCCAGATATGCAAATAAGCAGTTTAGCAGTTAATAAGCAGATTTCAGCAAAATAAGCCAACCAAACTTAACCAGATGCATACATAAGATATATAAACTAACAATAAACACAAAGCAACAAGAATCAAACACTGAATCAAAGAAATCAACAAGATCAAGGCACTAGAAGTTACTGATGAACAATGAACAATATATGCAGAAACAGTTTGCTGATATACTTGACACTTGATCCAATTTCAAGCCTCAAATCCTTCTACCCTGGTGTGATTAACTATGATTTAGCACTTGTTACCCTTAACCTATGCTTAGATCTAGGTGTCCTCAAAATCCTAGCCAATTTTACCAAGTTATGAAGATTTTATAGCCAATCTATGAATCAATGTGTTCAAACCCACAAAACCTACAAACAGATGAACATATGCACCCAAATAACAGATACCAATACTTGCAACCAACAAACAAACAGTTAAGAAACCACAAATCCAACTTATGCAGTAATCCCAAACACCCTTTTAAAACTTGATTTCACAAATTTTCAAAGGCTTATGAAGATTCAACCCACAAATCAGATCAGTAACACCTTAATAACATCAAACCAAGCCAAATCAACAATAATCACCCACAATAACACAGATTCAAGCAATAATCCACAAAAATCACAAATAATCAGAAACTTAAAGAGAAAATGAAAAGGGAAGAAGGTGCAAACCTCCAAGACCTACATCCAGGCCCTGGATTGTTTGAGCTGAGGTACTAGCAAAACAAGTACCAGCTTCTAATGCTGCTAAGATGAACAAACAATAAGGTGAGATCAAATAAACAAGCACTTTCTGATTTTTAAAACCCAAGCTTTATCAACTAAAACCTTGCCTCAAAAACCTTCAAACATATAAATGGAACTCAGAATTAGGCTATTCCAACACCAACTTTTAATAAACAAGAACAAGATTTCTCAAAATTCAGAAAATCAAAATTTTATTACTTAAAAAGGAATTACAAAGATTGATAGCCTAAAACTGGAACAAAGGGACTCTCACATGTTGAGGTCTCCTTTTATAGGCAAATGCCTGGCTAAACACTATTCACAAACCCTAGAAGTGAAATTCCCTAAATGCCCTAAGTCCTTCTAGACGTTTTCTGATTTTGAGCTGTCCAAATTGATCCTGGATGTTCATTTTAGCTTTGTGATGAAGCAATGAATCATAGCTGTTGATCTTGACACGTCACATAACTTGGAGAGTAAGTTGCATTGTGATTGGCTAAACGGGAATTGGGGGTGGGGTCCATAGTGAGTGGGATTAAGGGTTTTTGGTGTGGGATAGGTTTCTGCACATGTGAATCAAGTGTGTGCAAAGGGAATTGGTTGTTACCCCAAGTTTAAGTGATGTAAAATCTGGAGGTGAAGAAGGGTGAATAGTAGTAACTTTGATCCGAAATTGGGGGAAAGTAATGTGTTTGGCGCAATTTCGTTTCAAATGTTTCTTTTGCCCATGTTTAACCCTTGTGTTTTGGAATTTTTGTCAAACAAAGAATTTCAGCCCTAAAACGTGTTTTGCTTTGTTAATAACTTTCATCATTTGGCAGTTTTGGCACAAAACTTTGGAAAAAGGATTTCAAGGGTTATTTTTGCCATTTTGAGATATTTCAAGGGCTGATCTTGGACATTCTTGATCTTCAAAGGTCTTTAATGTATCTTTGGCTTGATGAGGGACCATAATTGACAATTTGAAATTGTTGAGGGACTAATCTTGCCATTTCTTCAAAGTTGAGGGACCTTTTGTGTAATTTTGACAAACTTAAGGGACCAAACTTGTAATTATGAATATACAAGGGTTTTAAGTGTCAATTCTTCAATAAATGAGGATCAATCTTGTTTGTCTTCAAGTCTTCAAGGGTATTTGTTGAGAATTCCATGATTAGGGCCCGGTTCTTTGTACGGCTTCGTTTCTCGTGTCCGTTTTTCCTTGTAACTTGTGATCTTTTGTCTTTTTCAGGATATCCATACCTAAAATACACAAGTAAACAAACACAAGCATATATATATGGTATTTTATGACATTTTAATGCATTTAAAGCCCGAAAAGAACGATGAGATCATGTATAAATGCCATCTCATCACTCCCCCATACTAAGCCATTGTCGTGCCCTCACGCAATGCTAGAATAAAGTATCTAAGAATCACCAAAGTTCAATCTTATTAACCTTTATTGAAGAGTAAAAGACTTGCAACATACTACGATGATGTGTAAAGACATAATGTATGATTTTCATCACAAAAAGTGACTTTTAGGGTCAAAGAATAGAAACAAGTAAATGTCCCTTAGAGTAAACTTCGTCATCCTTGATTGTCATACATTCCATGCTAAGTGCAAAAACAAGATCATTGTTGGTACAAGTCACAATGCTAATACTACTCATACGTCCAAATTGTGTAATACTTTTTCTCCCCGCAATCCTGGTTATTATAAAAGAAAATGGGTTACTAGCATTTTTTATCTATTTTGTCATGGATCACAAGTGATTCATATTGACTTATTTGAGTAGTTATTAGTCCGAAAGCAAAGTAGCACGATTTGATCAATAGTTAGCCGAAGGACAAAATCTTTTAAAACGGCTTCTCGTGTATCTCCTTAAGTTCATATCTTGGCATAACTCGTTTCACGATTTGAGACCTTTCTCGGACCGATATTTGGCATGTACTTCATACTTCAAATCTTGGGAAGACGTTCTTGAAATTATGGTCTTTTCTTCATATATTTGGAATTTCTTCACTTGACGTTTTTTGAGAGATTCTTCATATTGGACCACGACTTCATCATTTTTCTTCAATCTTTACTTTGGATTTTGATATACAACGATCCGCCTCCTTTTCGGACTTGGATATATTTATCCTCATACCTTGTTAGGGTCTTTTTGGATAGACTTTCTCCATTCTTTAGGGGAGTAATTGCTTCTCGTCGTGTGTCTCGATCCTTCATATTGATTTAGGAATAATGATACTTCACATCATCTTTGGATCTTTAGCAAAAATAGAGCTCCTCATGCCTTGTTAGGGCCTTTTTGGATAATCGCCAATCTTCGCGTCCCGCTTCAATAAGTTATGCCTTGGCTATGAACTCTATTCAACCCCGAGCAACTTTTAAACGATCTTGCGCTAGAGGCTAAGTAACCTTTCAAATCGTACGACCTTACTTATTGAAATTATGATTTATTCCTAATGCATTGATTTTATGGGAAGAAAAAGCCACAATTAAAAACATATGAGTTTTTGAAAGAACACTTTCATGTTCTACGTTTAGCATGATCACTTGTCTAACTCTATCATTTCTCGTTCTTCACTATATAAAGACCTCTAATTAAAGAGACTCGTGAATACTTAGCCATGCAAGTCAAAATTAAGCCAAATTTGGATTAGCTTTCATTAAGACTATATCAAATCGAAGTTTTGGGTTTTCAAGCCACCTATAGGATCTTGCACTTTCTTGGACTTTTTCAAGTTTAGAGAATGCATTTTATAGTTCCCTTGATAAGTGACTTTCTAGAATCAATTATAGGAACTTGCGAAAAGTTCTTGTTCTTAACCCGTATGAATTAAGACTTTCGCGTTTTAAAGCTCCTTATATAAAAGTCTAGCAAAACTTGAATTGAGCGGGTTAAGGAATGTAAATGGCTCCAAATGCCCATCAAGTCAAAAATTAACTCTTATTCTACCCAACGGAAAATATACATTCGTGTCTTAAAAACACTTATGAGAACTAAGAAAAATTTTAAAATTTGGCCATTTTTAGCCTTATTAGCAAAAAAAAACATTGAAAATTGGAAAGCGTGAGGGCGTAGCAAAGCAAGTACCTATTCACCCCCATACTAAAAGTAAACATTGTCCTCAATGTTTCGAGTCTAAAGGTGGAGCACCCCCATACTAGAGACGAAGAGTCGAATGCTTAGGATCTAGCATGGAAAGGGTGATTAACAATATATCTAAAGCCGTTTATTAAGTATGCTAAAAGATAATTGTTAGAACAATAAAGGATATGTCATGGAATCGTGAAAAACTTATTCAAACGAACGATGGAGGCTCACGTAAACGAACACGAGAGTCTTCAATCGTAGATGATGATGATGATCTAGATAACACAATCACAAACAACCACGAGACAACGAGTTGAAAGGGTACAAGTCCCCTTATTAGTGAATAGTGAGCATAAAAGATAAGCATGGGATCTCCCCCACGAGGCACCTCGTTTTTGATTACCGAGTCATGAGCTCGACTCGATCCCCTCAATGCTAATTATCATTGGGGAAGGTGACTTGGTCGAGGGCAACCATTGAAGGAATTTCCCCACCAAAGTAGTGCTTAAGCCTATGTCCATTCACCTTGAAATTAGGACCATCATCTTGAGCTAGCTCAATGGTCCGCTATGGAAACACTTGTGTAATGGTGAACGGACCCGACCAACGAGATTTCAATTTCCCGGAAAATATCTTAAGACGAGAGTTAAAAAGCAACGCTTGATCACCAACGTTAAAAACCCGGTTTTTAATCTTTGAATCATGAAACTTTTTAGTCTTTTCTTTAAAAATTAATGAATTTTCATAAGCATTATCCCTTAATTCATCCAATTCATTCAATTGTATTTTCCGGTGATCTCCCGCGGTCTTCAAGTCAAAATTTGCATGCTTAAGGGCCCAATATGCCTTATGCTCCAACTCAATGGGCAAATGACAATTCTTCCCATAGACTAACTTATAAGGAGTGCAACCGATAGGTGTCTTATAAGCGGTCCTAAAGGCCCATAAAGCGTCATCGAGTTTGTCGGACCATGAAGCACGGTTATCTCCAATTGACCTTTCTAAAATCCTCTTCAAAGCTCGGTTCGAAACCTCGACTTGCCCACTCGTTTGCGGGTGATAAACCGTAGAAAGACGATGAGTAACTCCATATTTCTTTAGAACGTTTTCGAATTGGTCATTACAAAAAATGGGTTCCACGATCGCTTATAATAGCACGAGGGGTTCCGAACCGAGAGAATAGTTGCTTCAAAGACTTCACTACCACACGAGCATCATTAGTAGGCAAAGCCTTAGCTTCCACCCACTTAGAAAGGTAGTCCACCGCGACGAGGATATATTTGTTTCCATGAGACGATGGGAACGGCCTCATAAAGTCTATTCCCCATATGTCGAAAATCTCACATACTTGAATTATGTTTTGCGGCATTTCATCACGTTGAGACGATTTTCCTTGACGTTGGCACGAATCACACGACTTCACAAGTGCGTGTGCATCACGATAGATAGAAGGCCAAAAGAAACCGGCATCGAACACTTTCTTAGCCGTGAGATTAGCACCATGGTGACCACCCGTGGGTCCCTCGTGACAAGCTCTAAGGATATTAGAAGCTTCGGCACCAAACACACAACGTCGAACGAGTTGATCCGCAAAAATTCGAAAGAGATAAGGGTCGTCCCAAAAATAGAACTTGACGTCACGAAAGAATTTTCGTTTTTGTTGTGTCGTCATACCCTTGATTATGAAATTGCCCGCATGGTAATTTGCAATGTCGGCAAACCATGGGGTTGTGTCTTTAGAATTCACTACACCGAGAGTCTCAAGAGGAAATGTTTCGGTAATTTCCTTGTTCTCGAAAACATCTTTGTGAGGATCTTCTAGACGAGAGAGATGATCGGCCGCTAGATTCTCGGCTCCTTTTTTGTCAAGCACGGTGACATCAAATTCCTGGAGGAGGAGCATCCAACGAAGCAATCTCGGCTTAGCATCTTGCTTAGCTAAGAGATACTTGATGGCCGAATGGTCGGTATACACGATGCTTTTAGTCAAGACGAGATAAGGTCGGAATTTCTCAAAAGCATAGACCACGGGAAGGAATTCCTTTTCTGTTGTGGTGTACTTTAATTGAGCCTCGGTCATCGTCTTACTAGCATAGTGGATAGGACGGAAATGCTTGTCATAACGTTGCCCTAAGACGGCCCCTATAGCATAATCACTTGCATCGCACATGATTTCAAAGGGTAATTCCCAATTAGGAGCAACAAGAATGGGAGCTTCGGTAAGTTTCCTTTTGAGAGTTTCGAAAGCCTTAACACAATCCTCATTGAAGTTAAAAGGAGCATCCTTCTCGAGAAGGTGTGTCATAGGACGAGAAATTTTCGAAAAGTCCTTGATGAAACGACGATAAAAGCCCGCGTGGCCTAGGAAACTCCTAACTCCCTTAACGGTTTTGGGATGAGGTAACTTGGCGATGACGTCTACCTTAGCTTTATCGACCTCAATCCCCGCCTTCGACACCTTATGTCCTAAGACGATTCCTTGTTTACACATGAAATGACATTTTTCCCAATTAAGCACAAGATTGGTTTCTTCACAACGTTTCAACATTTGTTCGAGATTAGATAAACATGACGTGAACGAATTACCAAACACCGAGAAGTCATCCATAAACACTTCCATCGACTTCTCGATCATATCGTGAAAAATTGCCATCATACCACCGTTGAAACGTACCGGGTGCATTACAAAGTCCGAAAGGCATCCTACGATAAGCGAACGTTCCATAAGGACACGTAAAAGTAGTCTTCTCTTGATCACGAGGGTCGATAGGGATTTGAAAGTAACCGGAAAAACCATCTAAAAAGCAATAGAATTCATTTCCCGCAAGTCGCTCCAACATTTGATCCATGAAGGGCAAAGGAAAGTGGTCTTTACGAGTGGCGTCATTTAACTTTCGGTAGTCAATACACACCCTCCAACCGGTCACAACACGAGTGGGAATTAACTCGTTGTTTTCATTTGGCACAACGGTCATTCCTCCCTTTTTAGGGACATAATGGATTGGGCTCACCCATGGGCTATCAGATATAGGATAAATCATTCCCGCGTCAAGGAGTTTAAGGACCTCCTTTTTAATGACATCGTGAATTTTGGGATTTACCCTTCTTTGACTTTGAATTGCGGGTTTGTAGTCCTCCTCCATTAAAATCTTGTGAGTACAAAATTTTGGGTCAATACCCTTAATGTCGGATATTTTCCACGCAATTGCCCCTTTATGAGCCTTAAGAACTTTCAAGAGCTCGGTTTTTTCATTATTAGCAAGACCTTTTGCAATAATAACTGGCAACTTGTCATCACCTTCCAAGAATGCATATTCAAGGTGAGAAGGAAGATCTTTCAATTCAAGGATAGGTGGTTCCTCGATTGAAGATTTTGGTTCAACACTCATAACTTCCATCGGCGAAAGAAATGGTGGAATAGAAATTTCATCACTAATCAACACCTCATCTTCATTGTCGATTTCATTTGAAGTGAAATCGCCTCCTTGGAATGGAGTGAGATTTGGTGTAGAATTAGCAAGAATCGGATCCAAAATAGTGGGATTGCCACTTGACGAGCTATCGGAAAAACCTAACACTTCTTGTGAAAATTCATCGCAAACCACATCAACGATGTCAATGTGATTAATGGTAGCGATTGCATAAACATGAGAAGGTTTCGAGTTTTGAGTAGCGTTTATAACAAGTTCCTCTTCGTTGAATCTCAAAGTGATAGTTCTCGCATGAACATCGATAAGCGATCTCGAAGTGTCTAAAAATGAACGACCTAGAATTAGAGGAACTTGAGGATCCGCGGGGATGTCAACTACTATAAAATCAACGGGATAGTAGAACTTCCCCACTTTCACGAAAACATCTTCGGCTACTCCACATGCCATAATAGTAGAATGATCAGCCATCTCGATGGACATGTTCGAAGGAATGAGAGCCGGAAGCGAAAGCGATTTCCAAATGGAAAATGGCATCAAATTAATGCTCGCACCAAGATCGGCCAAGGCGAGGAATTCTTTCATATCTTGTATGTCACAAGGAATGAGAAACTTTCCGGGATCACCAACTTTTTCCGGTATGCGGTTAAGATAAACCGAAGAACAATTAGCAAGCTTTGAAAGCTTTTCCTTATCGCTCATCATACTTTTAAAAGTGGAAGCGAAACGAGGCATATATAACAATGCGTCGGCTAAACTCACATCAAAATGCACTTGTTGAAACATTTTTATAAAAAGCTCGATTTGTTGTTTGTCACGTTCTTGCATTTTCTCTTTGTTTCGTCTTGAAGGGTAGGGTAAAGGTGGTGTGGGTTGGTCATTAGGCAACGGCCTTGGAAACTCGGGTTCCACAATTGGTATTGGTTCAACCGTAGGTGTGGTTTGAGCGGTACTTCGTGGGATTGCAATATGCTCCTTTTCGACCATCACCTCGGGTTCTTTCTCGACTTCCTTCTCCTTAGAAGTACTTGGACGAGAGATTGGTTCCTTGAAAGTTTTACCACTTCGTGTAGTAATAACCTTCATTTCTCCCTTCGGGTTTGCAATGGTATCACTAGGAAGACCACCCGAGGAAGAGGGTTTACACATGATTGCTTCAAACATCTTAGCCATTCGGTCCTCAAATTTTGATTGCCTAGCATCCGCTTTTAATAACTCTTGCTTAATCTCATGTTGTCCTAATTCCATCTTTTGTTGATTTTGTTGAAGACGTTGGACATTTCCTTCCATTTTGTTTGCATGAGTTTTAAGTTCATTAGCAAGTTCATTTTTAGCTCGTTTTTCAACTCGGACCTTAAGCTAATCATCTCACGTTGCATATTATCAAATTTAGCATCATTTGCTTTAGCATAATCCAAAAATTCTCCTTGCAAATTTTTAGTGTGAGCATTTTTAAAACCTTGTGTAGTGTTTTGAAAATCACGGTTTTGGTTTTGATTAGAAATTTGTCCATTCCCACTTTGATAATTCCCCTTGTTGTAATTGCGTGTGTTGCCTTGGTAATTACCCCTTGGTTGTTGTTTCGATAATTGTTAACATTTTGGTTTGGTGGAGCTTGATTTGGACGGGAACCTTGGCCGTTTTGGTTTTAAGTTCCCGTTGCTACGTAAGCACTCGAAGTGTTACCATCCGAGGTAATGCACTCGGAAAGATCATGAGCTCCCCCACAAGATAAACAACTCTTAGCAACCGCTTTAACCGAAGCGGAATTGGAAGCTTCTTGAGCCTTCCAATGGGACATTAGATTAGAAAATCTATCAAAAAACCGATTTTCCTCATTAGCTTCATCATGTAAGGCGTTAATGCTACGAGACGATTGTGACGAAGATGACGAACCCATATTGGCAACACTCGGTGTGTTACGAGGGTTATAAACCTTAGATCTATTTTCAAAGATTTGTAAAGCCTCATTTTTCGTCTTGCACAAAAAATTACCACCCGCGGCGGCATTCAAATAATCTCGTTCATGATCCTTAAGCCCATTATAAAAAGTATCCACTTGATGCAATTCCGTAAAATCATGGTGTGGACATTCATGTAACATTTCTTTAAAGCGTTCCCATGCCATTGAAAAACTTTCATTATTTCTTTGCACAAATCGTGAAATCTCATTTTTCAAGTGTGTTGTTTTAGATGGTGGAAAAAACTTGTTCACAAACTTAGAAACGAGATCGGCCCATGTCAAAATCGAATTTGGCGGTTCTTTCTCAAGCCAAATTTTTGCGGGTCCATCCAACGAGTATGGAAACAACATCATCTTAATGGCGTCATGTGGAACATCCTTAAACTTGCTAGTGGCGGTGAGACGGTTGAAATTCCTAATATGGTAATGCGGGTTGTCTTTCTCATGACCTCTAAACTTATTTGCTTGCAACATCGACATTAAACCCGTCTTAATTTCGAAATACTCCGCAAGGATGACGGGAATCACAATAGCCTCTCCAAAACCCTCGGTGGGTGCTTGTAGCAACTCCATCATAGTACGATTAGCCATGACGACTTCTTGTTCTACAATAGGTTCAACAATTGGAGGTTCTTCAACAATCAACGTCTCTTGATTGGCTTGCTTTTGAAGTCGTTTACGAGCTCGTTTTGCTTGATTACGAGTGATCATAAACTTCACGAAGAATGGGAGGTGAGCAAAGAAGATTCTTTTTGGGTGTTTTGTGAATTTTCAATTTTTTTGTGTTTTTGATGATATTTAATTTTTGGGATTTTGGTGTATCTTCGTAGACAACAATCTACAAAATCTCTCCTCGAATCAAACTCTTGATTAAAGAAGCCTCAAAGGAATGAAAACGATCACGTGGAGTGAACGCCTTCGAATGACTTTAGAACTTTGGTGAAAACCAAATTGTTCAAGAGGGTTTAATCACAAAGAAACCAAGCAAATATAGTATACGTAATAATACTTTGGGCGGCAAAACCCTCGATTAGCCTTCAATCTCAAAATACTCACAAGCAAGCGGGGAAACGAGGCGGCGCGAAGCACTTAAGAGCCTTTTTCCTTAGGGTATATTTTATAATACCCGCCTTATACCCACCTTATAGTTTGTATCTTTCAAAATCAAGCTTCACGAAAGTATTTATCTATTTTTGCCTTTTTCTTTTTGTTTGAGATTCGAATACAATAATTAGGAGATCAAATCCCAATTAAGGTTGTGTTTTCACACTTTTGGAGATATTGTAAATTTATTGTGATACTTAATACAATATAGTAATATTTATACAAGAAAAACCAAGAAAACCGATAATACGTATTAGTAGAGTTCTACTAATACAAATACTATTTGGTTAATATTAAAAACAAAAATGCAAATTAATCACGACACACCTCCCCGGCAGCGGCGCCAAAGTGATTGTGGTAAATTACACCTCTTTTAGGAAAAAGAGGGTAAAAAGTGGAAAGTATCAAACAAATGACTTTAGGAAAAATCAAATGTTAATGACCCTTAATGGTGTGAAAGTTCGTTTCCCAAGGAGGTATATGTGTGTGAGAAATTTGTTTAGTGTTTGTGATTAATGATTGGTTTAGAAGGGATGAGAAGAGAAAATGACGAAGACGTAAAAATAAAAATTACCAAGAAAAATCACTATTAGAAAGTTAAGACGTAAAACCTTAAAAATTACAAAAACAAAAAATAAATTCTAAAAATTACTAAAAATTCACCAAAAATCAAATATAATAAACTAAGAGTTTACCAATGATCAAAACTTTTTCAACCCTTTTAAAATTAAATATTCAATTTTTAAATGCTAATTAAAGCCCTAAAAATCAAATAAATTATCAAAAAGCCCAAATAAAGATTTTTCAATTGGAAAAACTCTAAAATGACCTAAAAAGATTAAAAACTATTTTTAGAAATTTTAAAACTAATAAAAATTATTTAAAATGATTTAAAAACTATTAAAACTTAAAATAATTATAAAAATTAATCTAAAAGTGATAAAATTATTCTAAAAGTTTCTAAATTCCTATTTTAATGTATTAAACCTAAGAAAAATGTAAAAAGTTGGAAAATGTGAAATTTTAAAAATAATAATAAAATAATAATAAAATAATATTAAAAATCCAAAAATTCTAAAAATTTCTAAAAACTTGCAAACTAGTTTATTTTAACCTAAATAATCAGAAAATGAAAGTGAAATTACCAAAATACCCCTAATGGGCCCTCAAATGGGCCAAATCCAAAAATAGTCAACCTAAATGGGCTTTTGGGCCCAAAAAGTCAAACTTGGCCCAAATGACTTGGAAAAGCCCTATCTGACTTAAAATTCAATTCTAAGAACAAAAATCTAAAGGCCTGATGCGTGCAATCTAGTTTTCCCAAAATTAACCTTTACTAGATTATAACACGGGCAGTGTACCCTTGTCAATTGTAAAATAGTATTAGCAAATATCGGGTTCGAACACAGGGACTATTTATAGTTGAAATATTAGTTAGTAAAAAAAATGCGTAACGAGTAACAAATTGGTTTTAGTCTTAGTGAAGACTTGCTTATAAAAACAGTGAAAATTATTCAAGATTTCAAATATGGATAAAAGATACGCTTGCTTGGACCGTGAATGACTATGAGTTATTCCTTAGGTATGAAAATATCGATAAACTTCTAATGTAAAATCCTAAGTTCCTTTCGAATACCGGATTTCTCCAATTACCTAACCATGCAACGATTCCTTTCGAATACCGTTAACACCTCAAGTAATAGTGCATAAAGTTTCAAGCTGATAAGTGAGAATTAATTTATAAGCTTCCTTTCGAATAGCTTACTAACTCCTAAACCGATTTCTCTTAATTTAGTAGCTAGCGTTTGTGTGAATATCTACTTATGAAAATTGTTGTTAATGACTCCTTTCGAATATCATTCACTTATAATCAACTAAAGACAGGCCGATTAATTCGTTCCTATTTTAGTAAAAATTACGGATTCCTTTCGAATACCCGTTTTTAGATTACCAAACAAGAGTATAAACAATTTTGACAAGATAATTAAGTTATTAACCCAAACGGATCCCCAATTAATCTCAACAAATCAATCGAATTTCCAACCCAAAATCTAACACATAAACATCACATAATCCAAGCAAACGTATAAAGAAATTAGCTACTCATGATTGTAACAAACACAATTGAATATGTAAAAGACATACTTTAATCTTGCTATTAAAATGATAGAAGATGAATACCAAATTGAGAAAGAGGTTCCAATGATCTTCAAAGTAACAAAGTAAAAACTTGAACGTAACAATTGTTCAATAGAAACTTATGATGATAATGAAAATTATGCTAAAGCTTGATGATGATGATTCTTGAATTATATCTTCAAGAATGGATGTGTGTAATATGGATGTTGAGTGTATGATGATATATATCCATTCCCATGATGTTGTGTTCCTTAAATACTCCTCCTGGGACATCAAAAAACGTCTAACCATAATGTCCCATGATGTCCACTAACTCTTTAGCTTTCCCCATAATGAGAAATAAAAAACAGAGTTTGTAACTGCAAAAAGACCAGTTGCGCCGCAACTCTTGAGTCTTGCGCCGCAACTCTTGTTCCGCAAGTGCCAAGTCCTGTAGCTTCTTTAGTTGCGCCGCAACTCTTGAGTCTTGCGCCGCAACTGATGATCCGAGAAAACCATGATCTGTAGCAACTTCTGTTGCGCCGCAACTGATATGCCCTGCGGCGCAACTCTTGATCCGAGGCTGAACTGATTTTGGTGTAACACTTTTGCTTTGCCCCTTTTGGTCCCAAATCTTTACAGCAACATGAGCAGATTTGATGAGCCTTTACCAAGTAGCTGCTCGCTCTTGGGCTAGCCAGTCTTTCTGGTGGAATAAGCATCACCCTGGGAGACTAGAACCCAGCCCAACTCTTAGAACGTGAATCAATGGTGAGTGGGGGTACCCTGATGATTTTAGGCAAACCATCACAGCCGTCAACGGATTTGATATGTCTTTACCAAAAGCCGTACCCTTCTGGACTCGCCAATTCTTAGCAATGAAGCATCGGTGAATTGAACACCCTATAGCTTTAAGCAAGCTATTACAACTATCAACGGATTTGATAAAATCTTTACCAAGAGCCGTACCCCCTTGGATTAGCCACTTTTCAGTCTAGGACCATGGCAAGTGAAAACCATCCAGTTTTAGGTAACCTGGCAACCATCAACGGATTTGATGTGTTACACCAAGAGCCGTACCCTCAAGGTGAATCAACTCTTTCTTGTCGGTAAGACATGGTGAGTTGAGAACCTACAAAACACACTTTTCACAAAATATAAGTAATATGGGGTCTATCCATTACGTTTAGGACACAAAACATAACAAATATCGCTATGAAAAACTCGTATAAATGAGCGATATCAAACCCCCCCATACTTAAGCATTTGCTTGTCCCTAAGCAAATCCGACTCAAACCGTAATTTTTTTCTTTTTTTTTTTTTTTTTTTTTTTTTATATAAGACTCTAAATGACTCAAATGGGACTAAAATAAACGTTATAGGGGACAAAACTAACTAATTTCCCGACTCACCCCCCCCATACTTGACTAACACATTGTCCCTAATGTGTTCCATCAAAAGAAAATCTAACTAAAAGGGAAATTAAAATAAAATTAGAAAAATAAAAGGGAAAAAAAAAAAAAAAAATAACACCTGAAAAAGGAAAAGTACAACAACAATCAAAGAAGCCCCACAAACGGCTTCAACTTCTTCACTCATCATCCGTAGCTGGTGGTTGGTACCACATGGGAGGTGGGTTGTATTCAGTCCACCCACTTGCTGCCTCGGAATTCTGCACATGATACTGGGAAGTGGCCATATAATCCCACATGGGCTGGTATCGCTGCATGTGGTACTGCGTGTAATCCCCAAACTGGTGCAAATCTGAGCGGGTCCTCTCGACCTCTGTTCTGAGCTGATGAACCTCATCATATGTCTCATCCATTCGGTGCCCAATCCTATACAATTCCTGCATCATAGGATTAAAATCAAACTGCCCAGGTTGTGGGGGAACTGCTCCTGCTGCGTTTGCATTACCCGCTTCTTCCTCATACTCTTCCTCAGCATCGTCACCCTCCTCCTCTTGCACATGACCAACATACACTCGGTTTGCGGTTACAATATTTGCTCGTTGCAAATCATTCATTGTAAACATCTTCCATCCCACCGGTGTACCGCACCTTTGAATCCCCGCCTGATTTAGAATACCCAAATTCCTCGCAATCCTCGTAATAAAGTGGCCACAAACCATAGGCCCTACAGCTTGTCGTCCTGACCCTTTATCGCTCATATACTCAACCAATGCCCACGGGACATTCACAAACTGAGTCGGGTCCCTCTTTGCGAAGAAAAACAAAAGCCACAAATCATCAAGATACACCTTGTCCTGATGCTGAAATCGGTGCAAGAATGAATTAGAGATACCTTTTTCAAGCACTCTAAGTATCGGATCCGTCAGATTGTTTGCTTTGTTGGTGCGTGCGTGAGGCCTATGTCCGGACAAATCAAACCATACCTCATCTTTCCTACCCCGAATTTCATTCCAGTCCCAACTTCCCTCACAAATATACTTTGGCATATTGGATTTATCCAAATATTCAGCTTCTGTGAATAAACCCGCCAAATACCCAAACTGTGGTAGGGTGACCTCATGAGCTCGCCCCCCTAACCGAAACTGAATTATCTCGGCACCATAAACTTCATGACTTTGATCCGGAACCTGGTCAACTGTCAAAGTAGAGTAAAATTCGAGACAGAGTTCTCGATAAATTTTCTCCCGGACACTAAATGCTCTCCTCCAAACGTCCACCTCAAAAGGTGGCGCCCCTGCCCTGCTTATAAACTGAGTAGTCAACAACGGATTCAACTCAGCAGTAATTCCCAAGTTATCTAGCATACCCCAATCTAAGAACTTCGGGGGATGAACCGATTTATTCTGAAGCAAGGCCAAATTGTTATTAAACCGGATCTTTTCATCAGCTGTGCATCCCGGCCATTTTAGCCAAGGGTGCACTTCTTGTCTCATGAGCATGGATTCAGCGGATGGAACCGATGAGTGGGTCACTCGAGGTGCTCTGGATGATTCTCCCATCTCTGGTTCCTCAACAGCTTGACGTTTTCCCTACAAAAACAAACAACAACAACAACGAAACAAAACTACATTGTTAGACTCCTATTTATCTGTCTCGGGCCCTTTCTTGCGCCGCAGCTATTCCCTCTTGCGGCGCAACTGGGTGTTTTCTGGGCAAAAACTGCAGCAACAAGGAACCCCAAAAAGACCAAATCTAAACCTAAAAATCCTAACACTAAACGATATTAGGCCTAATTAACTTATGTTACTAATTAATTAATCTTAATACTAAAGAACCCTAATTAAAAACTTTCCCCCAAATTAATTGTACATCAAGAACCCTAATTAAAACTAAAATTAAGAATTTAAAAGGAATATACAACATACCGATCTCCTCATGAATGAATTGATTGATCTTTAAGAAAAAGATTTGATGAAAATTCGAAAATGGAGATTAGTGTGTGTTTTTGTGTGTTTGCTGCGGTGTGAGAGAAATAATATGTGTGAGTGTTTTTAAAAGATAAGAAACTGATTTTTATCCACACCTGAACGTCTTGCGGCGCAAGACATAGGAGCTGCGGCGCAACTGTATACACGCAATGTGGTTGCGGCGCAAGACAGGGTTGTTGCGGCGCAACTCTTTATCCGAGATTTTTCCTTCTAAATGACTTAAACACTAATACTAAAACATACTATAAAAACTCCTAAAAATAACTACAGTCAGTAAAAATAATCAAAATAAGAGAAGTTAAAAAAAAAATGATACAACAAACCGGGGTTTAATCCGGAAATGCTCGTTTTTTTTTTTCCTCGAGTCATGAGCTTGACTCTTTGTTGTGCCGAGAATCTAGAACGGGTAAAACCCATCCTCCATCGTCATACCGTTCTCCTCATCTTCCTCATGATATAGCTTGACTCTTTGACCATTAACAATAAATGATCCGCCCTCATCCGTTTCTAACTCCACATATCCACTCGAAAAGACCCGTCTCACCAAATACGGACCCGTCCACTTTGATCTCAACTTAGGTGCTTTAAATTTGTACTTCGATTGAAACAAAAGCACCTTGTCCCCTTCCTTAAACTCTTTCCGCCTAATTTTCAAATCATGGACCATCTTAGTTCTTGCCTTATAAAGAGCGGAATTCTCGTATGCGTTCCATCTTAACTCGTCTAGCTCATGGAGTTGTAAAAATCTAGTTTCGCCACTAGCTAGTAAATCCATGCTACATTCTTTAAGCGCCCAATATGCCTTATGCTCTATCTCCATGGGTAAATGACACGTTTTCCCATATAGCATCTTGAACGGGGTAGTCCCAATCGGAGTTTTGTAAGCTGTCCTAAATGCCCATAATGCTTCATCCAATTTCTTTGACCATAAAGACGGATTATTGTTGACCGTCTTTTCCAAAATCCGTTTAATCGCCCGATTGGTATTTTCGACTTGCCCACTTGTTTGAGGGTGGTAGGAAGTCGAAAACCGGTGTTGTACCCCATATCTTTTCAAAACTTTCTCCATTTGGGCGTTTGCAAAATGGGTTCCCCGATCACTTATCAAAGCTTTTGGCATGCCAAACCTACAAAACAAGCTTCGCAAAAATTCAATAACAACGTTAGCATTATTAGTAGGTAGTGCCTTTGCCTCGACCCATTTTGATACATAATCCACCGCCACCAAGATGTAGACATTTTTGTTTGACGGTTTAAACGGTCCCATGAAATCAATTCCCCAAATATCAAACACTTCGCACACTTGTATACTTTGTTGCGGCATCTCGTCTCGTTTTGTAACCGTTCCTTGCCTTTGACACGAATCACATGTCCTCACTAAGGTGCGTGCTTCCTGAAAAATAGTAGGCCAATAGAAACCTGCATCAAACACCTTCTTTCCCGTCACGGTTGGACCATAATGTCCTCCCGTTGGACCATGGTGACATTCATCGAGAATTCGCCTTGTATCGGCTCCATAAACACACCTTCTCACCATTCCATCGGCACACATTCTAAATAGAAACGGCTCCTCCCAAAAGTAATACTTGGCATCCGAGTATAGCTTTTTCCGTTGTTGATAAGTAAGCAATCTACTAACGACTCCACCCGCTAAATAATTGGCTATGTCGGCGTACCAAGGACCCCGTTCACCAACTGCTTTTCCAACAAATGCCAATCTTTCATCCGGAAAGGTGTCTCGAATATCCTCTTCATTCAAAGCTCCAAGACTCGGATTCTCCAAACGGCTCAAATGATCCGCCGCCACATTTTCTCTACCCCGCTTATCTTGGATCTCCACATCAAATTCTTGCAAAAGTAAGATCCACCTAATCAATCTCGGCTTCGCATCCAACTTTGAAAACAGAAACTTCAAGGCCGAGTGATCCGTGAACACTACAGTTTTACTCAATACCAAATAAGACCGAAATTTATCGAACGCGAACACAACAGCTAGTAACTCCTTCTCGGTAGTGGTATAATTTTGCTGAGCTTCGTTCAATGTCTTGCTTGCAAAATAAATCGGCCTAAAATGTTTCTCAATCCTTTGACCCAATACCGCCCCTACCGCAAAATTGCTCGCGTCACACATCAACTCAAAGGGTAGATCCCAATTTGGCGAGATTAGAATGGGTGTGTTCGTTAATCTTTCCTTCAACAATTCAAATGCCTTCATACAATCCTCCGAAAATTCGAACTTTGTATCCTTCTCTAACAAACGAGTCATCGGCCTAGTTATCTTTGAAAAATCCTTAATAAACCGCCTATAAAACCCCGCGTGTCCTAGAAAGCTTCTAACTGATTTCTCGTTCGTTGGAGGTGGTAACTTTGCTATAACCTCAATCTTTGCTCTATCAACCTCAATTCCCGCCTTAGAAATTTTGTGCCCCAACACTATTCCTTCCTTCACCATGAAATGGCATTTTTCCCAATTAAGCACCAAATTTGTTTCTTCACACCGTGCTAGCATCTTATCTAAACTTTCTAAACAACCATCAAATGAACTCCCATAAACCGAAAAATCGTCCATAAAAACCTCCATGGAATTCTCAATCATATTCTGAAAAATCGCCATCATACACCTCTGAAATGTTCCCGGTGCATTACATAACCCAAATGGCATCCGTCTATAAGCAAAGGTGCCGAAAGGACAAGTAAATGTTGTTTTCTCTTGGTCCTCGGGGTCAATTGGAATTTGAAAATAACCCGAGAAACCATCAAGGAAACAATAAAACTCGTTCCCCGCCAACCTTTCTATCATTTGATCCATAAATGGCAATGGAAAATGATCCTTTCGAGTCGCCTCATTTAACTTCCTATAATCGATACAAACCCTCCAGCCCATCACTGTTCTTGTCGGTACCAATTCATTCTTTTCGTTCAACACCACAGTCATTCCACCTTTCTTGGGCACACAATGTACCGGACTAACCCAGGGGCTATCCGCTATCGGGTAAATTATACCTGCATCCAAAAGTTTAACAATTTCCTTCTTGACCACATCCTGCATATTCGGGTTAAGTCTCCGTTGTCTTTGGACAACAGGTTTTACATCATCTAAAAAGTTAATTTTATGTTTACAAAAATCAGAACTTATACCCGGAATATCAGAAATACGCCAAGCGAAAGCCTTTTTATGGCTTTTAAGGACCGTTAGTAATTTAATCTTTTCGTCTTCCAAAAGTGAAGACGAAATAATAATTGGGAGACTAGAATTACCATCTAAGAATGCATACTCGAGATGTGCTGGCAATTGCTTAAGTTCCAAATCCTTCGGAGGATCCTCAATAGAAGTCTTGATCCTCTCCCCGTCGTTAACCACCAACTCCTTCACTTCATCCGAGCTTCCCTCCTCATTCGCCTCTTCTTTAACAATGGAATTCAGCCTTTCCATTTCCGCCTCTGCTTCCAAAATGCCTTCCCAATCAAGGTCATAAGCTGCTTCATCTAGAACATCTATTCTAAAACAAGATTCATCTGTAGAATATGAATGTTTCATTGCTTGCTTCAAAGAAAATGTTGCCCTTTCATTACCCAAACCCAAAGAAATTTCGGTATCCCGAACCCGTATGATAGCATCCGCGGTGTTTAAAAATGGTCTACCCAAAATGAGAGGAACTTTTTCATCCTCCTCCATTTCAAGAATAACAAAATCCACGGGATATAAAAATTCTCCGACCCGTATGAGCATATTTTCGGCAATACCCAATGGATATTGATAAGATCGATCGGCCAATCTTATACTCATACGTGTTGGGGTTAAAACACTTGAAGACAATTTAGTGTAAATAGAGTAGGGCATTAAGTTAATGCTTGCCCCTAAATCCGCTAATGCACTAAAAGTAAGTTTATCATTAAAAGTGCAAGTTAAGAGAAAACTTCCGGGATCTTCAAGTTTCGGTGGAATAGATCTCTTCACAATTGCTGAACATTCGGCATTTAAGAACGCGGTGGTTTTCTCCATGTAATCACCTTTCCCACTCACAAGTTCCTTCATGAACTTTGCATAATTTGGCATACCCGCAATAAGATCAACTAAAGGAACATTAATCTTAACAGTCTTCATTAACTCGATGAATTTCCCGTATTGTTCCTTTTTCTTTTCTTTTCGAAGTCTATGCGGATATGGGATATGTGGCTTATATGGCCCTTTTTGTTCGATTTCCGGCTCTTTTCCTTTATTATCACCCTTTGGTTCCTTCCCAGGTCTCGACTCCATTTCTATCTCTTCCTCGTCGTCCGAATCACTATCTATGGGTTCCTGGCTCATTTTGAATTCTCGGACCACCAGTTGCGGCACAACTCCATCCTCTTGCGGCGCAAGTGGTTGGTCATTGACAATTGGGTTTCCTTCGGATGACGAGTTGCGGCGCAAGTCCCTGTTGTTGCGGCGCAACTTGTCTGTTTCAGCTGTTTTTCCTGTTTTGTCTTTATTAAGCACCAATTCTCGGTTCCCCCCATACTTAGGTCCAGACCTAGTCTCCACAACGTTCACATGCTCATCACGATTATTTGGTGTTACATACTTCGACCCTTGGTTCGATGATCCTCCGGTGTTGTTTTGATTTTGCCTCGGATTTGGTTGGGTTGAACTTGGCATTTGACCCGTTGGTCGGTTCGAGAACTTTTCACTTAATCTTTCAAATTTTCGCTCCAAGTCTTGCATGTTAGCTTGGGTGTTCCGTTGGTTTTGCTCCCATTTTGCGGTGAATCCTTTCATGGAGTTAGCCATCATATCATTAGCTGCCTTTTGGGAGTAGACAAAATCTTTCATCATTTCCTCAAAATTCTGTTCGGTATGCTCCTCCTTTTGTTTCGATTGGTTGGGTTGAAATCTCGCCTCATTTCTGTTTCCCTGATTCTTATTTCCATACCCACTATTTCCCCGGTTTTGATACCCATAGTTGGCATAGTTAGCCTCCTCAGATTTCGGCTCACAATCATCCGTGTAGTGAGGTCCCCCGCATTTCCCACAACCGTTTTTCACTAAGTGTACATCTTTCTCCAAACGATCCATTCGGCTTTTCATTTCCTTACCCAAGGCTTTAATCTCGTTCACCACTTCTTTGTTGCTACCACTACTACCTCCTTCTTCAACTTGGTTTACCGTTCCTCTGGTTCTCCTATTCCTATTAATCCGATCCCTAGCAATATGAGCTTGAACTTGGTCTTCCATCATTCGGTGAGCCTCGTTTGGTGACTTGTATAAGAAACTGCCACCACCCGCCAAATCCAAGTCATGTTGAGAACGACTATCCAAACCGTAGTAGAAGATATCAATAACTTCATCCTTATCTAAATCGTGCCCATGGCAGTTCCTTAACAATTCCTTAAGCCTAATCCAAGCACTTGTTATGGACTCGTTGTCCCATTGTTGAAAAGAACGGATTTGGTTCAATAGCTTCCTGCGCAAGATGGGTGGAAAAAATCTTGTTACAAAAAGCTCCCTCATTTCTTCCCAAGTTCTAATCGTACCCGGCTCTAATTCATTAAACCATGTTTTCGCCTCTCCCGTGAGAGACGATGGAAACAAACTTAGCATAACGCTTTCCACTTGACCCGCTCCATATCGAAACATTCTACATGTCTCCATGAAACTCGCCACATGCTTGTGCGGGTCGGACTTGAAATGTCCGTCAAAAGTACTATCTTGAATCATCTTTAAGTGATGACCTTTAACGGAAAAGTCATCCCCCAAATCTGGTGCCACAATAGCCGACCCATTCGTCTGTGGTACCACCCTATTCCTATCGATCATCGGTATGTCAAAAGGATTGGGTTGGTTTTCTAGTCTAATATCATCATCTTCGTTTTCTGCCATTTCTTCTTCAAAAACTGGTTCAACTTCCTCCTCGGAGGATATGCTTTCACTATAAACTACCGAAGCGGCTGCTCCTAAACCCCGTTTCCTCAAAAGTTTTTCCGGATCCGAAAGAGGACTTTGCACTTGTTTCCCTTGGGATCTCGTGTACATACACTATCAATAATCCTGAAAATCACAACACAAACAAAAATACCCGTGAAAAATATTCAACTAAATCAAGTCCCCGGCAGCGGCGCCAAAAACTTGATGCGTGCAATCTAGTTTTCCCAAAATTAACCTTTACTAGATTATAACACGGGCAGTGTACCCTTGTCAATTGTAAAATAGTATTAGCAAATATCGGGTTCGAACACAGGGACTATTTATAGTTGAAATATTAGTTAGTAAAAAAAATGCGTAACGAGTAACAAATTGGTTTTAGTCTTAGTGAAGACTTGCTTATAAAAACAGTGAAAATTATTCAAGATTTCAAATATGGATAAAAGATACGCTTGCTTGGACCGTGAATGACTATGAGTTATTCCTTAGGTATGAAAATATCGATAAACTTCTAATGTAAAATCCTAAGTTCCTTTCGAATACCGGATTTCTCCAATTACCTAACCATGCAACGATTCCTTTCGAATACCGTTAACACCTCAAGTAATAGTGCATAAAGTTTCAAGCTGATAAGTGAGAATTAATTTATAAGCTTCCTTTCGAATAGCTTACTAACTCCTAAACCGATTTCTCTTAATTTAGTAGCTAGCGTTTGTGTGAATATCTACTTATGAAAATTGTTGTTAATGACTCCTTTCGAATATCATTCACTTATAATCAACTAAAGACAGGCCGATTAATTCGTTCCTATTTTAGTAAAAATTACGGATTCCTTTCGAATACCCGTTTTTAGATTACCAAACAAGAGTATAAACAATTTTGACAAGATAATTAAGTTATTAACCCAAACGGATCCCCAATTAATCTCAACAAATCAATCGAATTTCCAACCCAAAATCTAACACATAAACATCACATAATCCAAGCAAACGTATAAAGAAATTAGCTACTCATGATTGTAACAAACACAATTGAATATGTAAAAGACATACTTTAATCTTGCTATTAAAATGATAGAAGATGAATACCAAATTGAGAAAGAGGTTCCAATGATCTTCAAAGTAACAAAGTAAAAACTTGAACGTAACAATTGTTCAATAGAAACTTATGATGATAATGAAAATTATGCTAAAGCTTGATGATGATGATTCTTGAATTATATCTTCAAGAATGGATGTGTGTAATATGGATGTTGAGTGTATGATGATATATATCCATTCCCATGATGTTGTGTTCCTTAAATACTCCTCCTGGGACATCAAAAAACGTCTAACCATAATGTCCCATGATGTCCACTAACTCTTTAGCTTTCCCCATAATGAGAAATAAAAAACAGAGTTTGTAACTGCAAAAAGACCAGTTGCGCCGCAACTCTTGAGTCTTGCGCCGCAACTGATGATCCGAGAAAACCATGATCTGTAGCAACTTCTGTTGCGCCGCAACTGATATGCCCTGCGGCGCAACTCTTGATCCGAGGCTGAACTGATTTTGGTGTAACACTTTTGCTTTGCCCCTTTTGGTCCCAAATCTTTACAGCAACATGAGCAGATTTGATGAGCCTTTACCAAGTAGCTGCTCGCTCTTGGGCTAGCCAGTCTTTCTGGTGGAATAAGCATCACCCTGGGAGACTAGAACCCAGCCCAACTCTTAGAACGTGAATCAATGGTGAGTGGGGGTACCCTGATGATTTTAGGCAAACCATCACAGCCGTCAACGGATTTGATATGTCTTTACCAGAAGCCGTACCCTTCTGGACTCGCCAATTCTTAGCAATGAAGCATCGGTGAATTGAACACCCTATAGCTTTAAGCAAGCTATTACAGCTATCAACGGATTTGATAAAATCTTTACCAAGAGCCGTACCCCCTTGGATTAGCCACTTTTCAGTCTAGGACCATGGCAAGTGAAAACCATCCAGTTTTGGGTAACCTGGCAACCATCAACGGATTTGATGTGTTACACCAAGAGCCGTACCCTCAAGGTGAATCAACTCTTTCTTGTCGGTAAGACATGGTGAGTTGAGAACCTACAAAACACACTTTTCACAAAATATAAGTAATATGGGGTCTATCCATTACGTTTAGGACACAAAACATAACAAATATCGCTATGAAAAACTCGTATAAATGAGCGATATCAAGGCCCAAAAGCTGAAAATGTGCTTATCACAGCTTATTGAACACAAAGCTTATTCTTATTGGGCTTTTCAGCCCATTAAGCCATAAGCTAATGCCATAAGCTCTAATTTGACACACAACCCTCTTTTAGGATGCTTAAGAGATCTGTCAAAAGAAATTTCCAATAAGCTCACTCAATAAGCCAGAAAATAGAAAAGCAAAAATCCACAAAAAGACAAAATAGTCGTTTTTGAGAATTAATGCACCTCAGAAGCTGATTCAACTTGCAAAAGCTTTCAAATGGACTCAATAAGCAATATCAATCAAGAAAAATCCAATAAGCACAACCAATAAGCCAGAATAAGCACAAAGGAACTTATGTAAAAGTCAAAGGAGTTGGTTTTCTAGTCAAACCTAAAAGTCAACCACCCAAATGCTCCAGTATGAACAAATGGGTCAAAATATGAGCACCTATTACAAAAACAAAGTTGTTGCTGGTTGGAATAAGCTATTATAGCTTATTGATAAGCTGACACCAAAAATGCACTAGCAGTGGCAACCAGCAGGGGAAAGGAGTTCCCACTGCTTTGACTAATTGACCAAGCTTATTTGAGAGTTCTGGTTTGATTCAATTGGAAACAAAGGCACCCTTGTGATCAGTGAACCACAAGGAGTCAATAGCAACAATAAAATCACAAAATGATCCACACAATAAGCCACAATAAGCCAAACAGTCCACAGATATGCTCCAGATATGCAAATAAGCAGTTTAGCACTTAATAAGCAGATTTCAGCAAAATAAGCCAACCAAACTTAACCAGATGCATACATAAGCTATATAAACTAACAATAAACACAAAGCAACAAGAATCAAACACTGAATCAAAGAAATCAACAAGATCAAGGCACTAGAAGTTACTGATGAACAATGAACAATATGCAGAAACAGTTTGCTGATATACTTGACACTTGATCCAATTTCAAGCCTCAAATCCTTCTACCCTGGTGTGATTAACTATGATTTAGCACTTGTTACCCTTAACCTATGCTTAGATCTAGGTGTCCTCAAAATCCTAGCCAATTTTACCAAGTTATGAAGATTTTATAGCCAATCTATGAATCAATGTGTTCAAACCCACAAAACCTGCAAACAGATGAACATATGCACCCAAATAACAGATACCAATACTTGCAACCAACAAACAAACACTTAGCAAACCACAAATCCAACTTATGCAGTAATCCCAAACACCCTTTTAAAACTTGATTTCGCAAATTTTCAAAGGCTTATGAAGATTCAACCCACAAATCAGATCAGTAACACCTTAATAACATCAAACCAAGCCAAACAACAATA
The DNA here is from genome assembly GCA_025667525.1 of Glebionis coronaria. Lineage (NCBI taxonomy): Eukaryota > Viridiplantae > Streptophyta > Magnoliopsida > Asterales > Asteraceae > Glebionis > Glebionis coronaria. The sequence continues at coordinate 381,817,413 of CM046880.1, read as the reverse complement.
ATCACCCACAATAACACAGATTCAAGCAATAATCCACAAAAATCACAAATAATCAGAAACTTAAAGAGAAAATGAAAAGGGAAGAAGGTGCAAACCTCCAAGACCTACATCCAGGCCCTGGATTGTTTGAGCTGAGGTACTAGCAAAACAAGTACCAGCTTCCAATGCTGCTAAGATGAACAAACAATAAGGTGAGATCAAATAAACAAGCACTTTCTGATTTTTGAAACCCAAGCTTTATCAACTAAAACCTTGCCTCAAAAACCTTCAAACATATAAATGGAACTCAGAATTAGGCTATTCCAACACCAACTTTTAATAAACAATAACAAGATTTCTCAAAATTCAGAAAATCAAAATTTTATTACTTAAAAAGGAATTACAAAGATTGATAGCCTAAAACTGGAACAAAGGGACTCTCACATGTTGAGGTCTCCTTTTATAGGCAAATGCCTGGCTAAACACTATTTACAAACCCTAGAAGTGAAATTCCCTAAATGCCCTAAGTCCTTCTAGACGTTTTCTGATTTTGAGCTGTCCAAATTGATCTTGGATGTTCATTTTAGCTTTGTGATGAAGCAATGAATCATAGCTATTGATCTTGACACGTCACATAACTTGGAGATTAAGTTGCATTGTGATTGGCTAAACGGGAATTGGGGGTGGGGTCCATAGTGAGTGGGATTAAGGGTTTTTGGTGTGGGATAGGTTTCTGCACATGTGAATCAAGTGTGTGCAAAGGGAATTGGTTTATACCCCAAGTTTAAGTGATGTAAAATCTGGAGGTGAAGAAGGGTGAATAGTAGTAACTTTGATCCGAAATTGGGGGAAAGTAATGTGTTTGGCGCAATTTCGTTTCAAATGTTTCTTTTGCCCATGTTTAACCCTTGTGTTTTGGAATTTTTGGCAAACAAAGAATTTCAGCCCTAAAACGTGTTTTGCTTTGTTAATAACTTTCATCATTTGGCAGTTTTGGCACAAAACTTTGGAAAAAGGATTTCAAGGGTTATTTTTGCCATTTTGAGATATTTCAAGGGCTGATCTTGGACATTCTTGATCTTCAAAGGTCTTTAATGTATCTTTGGCTTGATGAGGGACCATAATTGACAATTTGAAATTGTTGAGGGACTAATCTTGCCATTTCTTCAAAGTTGAGGGACCTTTTGTGTAATTTTGACAAACTTAAGGGACCAAACTTGTAATTATGAATATACAAGGGTTTTAAGTGTCAATTCTTCAATAAATGAGGATCAATCTTGTTTGTCTTCAAGTCTTCAATGGTATTTGTTGAGAATTCCATGATTAGGGCCCGGTTCTTTGTACGGCTTCGTTTCTCGTGTCCGTTTTTCCTTGTAACTTGTGATCTTTTGTCTTTTTCACGATATCCATACCTAAAATACACAAGTAAACAAACACAAGCATATATATGGTATTTTATGACATTTTAATGCATTTAAAGCCCGAAAAGAACGATGAGATCATGTATAAATGCCATCTCATCAGGAACGCTCAAGAACAGTAGCAGCAGATGAAAAAACAGGGAAAGGCGATTTAATCCAAAATCAAGCTAAAAAAACAAAAAGGTTTTACCAAATTAACCACAAATCATCTACCAACTACAAGGATCAAATCCCAATCACAAAAACACAAATTCAACAACTTCTTAAGATCAAAACTCAACTAAATAAGAACTTTAGAACTTGAAATAAAAAGATGATGAAGAACAAGATGAATGAAAAGATTAAAGGAAGACTTGTATTAATGATTAATGTTGAACAAATAAAAGACAAGATTAAACTACAAGATTTGGAAGAACAATAATCAAAATCACCAAACACCCTAGTGGTGTTGGTGATGACTACGAACAAGAAAAAAGAAAAAGAAGGAGAATGAAAAACTGGATGAAAAGTGTGAGGGGAACCCTTTATATAGGTGTCCCCTTTGGTTGGTGAGTGGGCTTTCTCCCGTTCTTCTTGTCTTCTCGTCTTTTCAGAAAAGTTGACGTTTTCGATTCTGATTCGGGATTTGTCGTCGATTAAATTCAACTCGTCTTTTAATTTCTTCGTTTAATAGACTTGAGTTTCTTCGACTTATGTAAATCTTCCATCTTTGGTCCTTTTCTTCGATAGATCGTCAAATAGGCCCAGTGACTTCAAATCTTTTGCATCTCTTGGACAATAAACTCTGTCTTGAGTCTTTTTCTTCGATAAACCCCGTGCAATCCCATGTTTTCTTCAATATTCATCCGATTGGCTCTGAAAACACAATAAACATAAAAACCACGCATAATTCCAAACAAATGATATTAAATACGCGTTTTGGTCTCGTTTTAGCCAGACTTAAGTGGTAAAAGGATGGGTGTTTACACACCTATCAAATCCCCTACACTTAACCATTGCCATGCCCTCATGCAATGCTTAGTGATAAAGCAAATTTACACTTTTCTCATAATCAATCAACCTTGGCCTTATTAAAATACTACTAAACAAAAATTAAAATACTAAGAGAAATTAAAACTTTAAAGTAAACAAAAGGATGGAATAACTTGCAAAGAAACAATGACTTACATTAGGGCTTTGGTGCTGCGAAGATTTATCACCCTCAAGTTTCACGTTCCCCAAACTAAGCTTAAAAACGAGATCATTGTTATTATAAGTGAGTAAATCAAACACTTACACACATGGCTTAATTATATGCTTAAACTCTCTTATTCCTAGGTGTATCTCTTATATTTTATTTTTGTCTTTAGAATGATCATGAAGATGCATTTTTGGACTTATTTTGATAGTTTATTTAGGCTGAAAGCAAAGTAGGAAGATTTGATCAATAGTTAGCTAAAGGACAAAATCTCTTAAAACTGCTTCTCGGGATATCAAAAAGTTCATATCTTGGCATAACTCGGTTCACGATTTGAGACCTTTCTCGGGCCGATATTTGGCATGTACTTCATACTTCATATCTTGAGAGACGTGCTTGAGATAATGGTCTTCTCATCGTTCATAGAGTTTCTTCACTTGGAGACTTTTGAGAGGTACTCCAACTTTGTTGACCACGACTTCATGATTATTTCTTTAATCTCTAATTGGGATTTTGAGATACAACGATCCGCCTCCTTTTCGAACTTGGATCTATTTATCCTCATACCTTGTTAGGGTCTTTTCGGATAGACTTCTCCATGATCTTTATGGGAGTTGATTGCTTTTCGTCGTGAGTCTTGATCCTTCATATCGATTTTGGGAATAATGCTTTTCACATCACCTTGGATCTTTAGCAATAAAATGGAATCCTCATGCCTTGTTAGGGCCTTTTCGGACTCGCCAATCTTCGCGCCCCGCTTCATAAGTTATGCCTTGGCTATGAACTCTTATCATTACCGAGCAACTTTTAAACGATCTTGGGCTAGAAGCTAAGTAACTTTTCAAATCGTATGACCTTACTTATTGCAGATAAATTATTAGCAAGTGATGGGAGAATAGGCAAATAATTACACCAAGTGAGCTTGTGCAAGAATACCGACTTATAATTGACTCTATCATTTCTCGTCCTCCACAATTTAAAATCTCAAGTAATGAGACTCGTGGATACTTAGCCTAATAAACCAATTAAGGTCTACATGGTTAAGGATACTAGCTAGAATAAACATGGATAAGTCTATTCGGGTTGAGTCAAAATAATCGCAACGGGCCTAATATGTCAAAGATTTCTAAACTAGCTACACCCCTTTATTAATACTTTTGACTTTATTGCGGGATATATACATATGAAAGCAACGATAAAAATTTAAAAATTACGACTAAATGGCCAAAGTTAATTAAAAATTTGAAAAATGTTGAAAAATATGATTTTCCGGTTAAATGAAGGCATTTTCATGGAAAAGTCCACTTAAAACTTCGATAGAAGTCCCCCCTACACTTAAGATAAACATTGTCCTCAATGTTTAAGCATGCGGGAAAAGTCTCCCCTACACTTATGACATTGTGCACGTTGGTTAACTCAAGTTAAGGAAGAGACGACTAAAGTGATCAATTTCAAATGTGAGTAAGAAGAAAATTGAATCACGATAGTTGAGAGATAGAACCGGATTTCGGATAACACGGGAGCACGGTTCTTCAAAGATTCCAAGAGTACATTCATCCCTGTAATCACATCACCACACAAATACAAACACCGATAGAGGTCCCCCTACACTTAGGAGGTTAAAACATTAAAGGATAGATACTCGGGTTGCCTCCCGAGGAGCGCTTGTTTTTGATAACCGAGTCACGAGCCTGACTCGACCCAAAATTAGTTCATGGGGAATGTGGTGAGGGAAGGAATCATCTCCTGAGAGGTGTCCTCACCAAAGTACAACTTCACTCGTTGGCCATTCACCTTAAAATTAGGTCCATTAGGTTGAGCGAGCTCGAGAGTACCATATGGAAAGATTTGGGCAATGGTGAATGGGCCGGACCAACGAGATTTCAGCTTGCCCGAAAATATTTTCAACCGACAGTTAAAGAGTAAAACTTTATCTCCAACTTGGAACTCTCGGTTCTTAATCTTGGAGTCGTGAATGAGCTTAGTCTTCTCCTTATAGATCAAAGAGTTTTCATAAGCCTCATTACGGAGTTCATTCAGCTCATTGAGTTGGATCTTGCGTAGGTCACCGGCTTTGGTGATATCAAAATTAGCCCACTTCAAGGCCCAGTAAGCCTTGTGCTCCAACTCAATGGGGAGGTGGCACGCTTTCCCGTACACGAGACGATATGGTGTGCAACCAATCGGAGTCTTGTATGCAGTACGAAAAGCCCACAAAGCATCATCAAGTTTATCAGCCCATGAGGCACGATGCTCTCCCACGGTCCTTTCAAGAATTCGCTTTAGTCCTCGGTTGGATATTTCAGCCTGGCCATTAGTTTGTGGGTGGTAGGCTGTGGAAAGACGATGATTTACACCGTACTTAGCCATGACTCTAGCAAATTGGTCATTGCAAAAATGAGTCCCACGATCACTAATAATGGCACGAGGCACACCGAATCTAGCGAATAGAGATTTCAAAAAGTTACAAATCACCCTTGCGTCATTAGTGGGTAAAGCTTTGGCTTCAACCCATTTGGAGACGTAGTCAACGGCTACAAGGATGTATTTGTTTCCTTTAAAAGAAGGGAATGGCCCCATAAAGTCGATACACCAAACATCAAAGATTTCACATTCTTGAATGAAATTCTGAGGCATCTCGTCTTTATGTGTGATCTTGCCTTGTTTTTGGCAAGCATCACATCGTTTAACCATATTGTGAGCGTCACGACATATGGAGGGCCAATAAAATCCCGAGTCAAACACTTTTTTGGCGGTGTAGTTGGGACCAAAGTGACCACCGGTGGGTCCTTTGTGGCAAGCGTCAAGGATTTCTAAAGCTGCCGGTCCATCAACACATCGGCGAATAATCAAATTGGCAAATTGTTTGAATAGGTAAGGGTCATCCCAAAAGTAAGTCTTAATGTCGTTGAAGAACTTTTTCTTTTGTTGGGATGTTAACCCTTCCTTGAGAATTCCACCCGCTAAGTAGTTTGCAATGTCCGCAAACCACGGGGTTTCATCAGAATTCGAATTGATAGACATTAAGGTCTCCAAGGGAAAATAATCATTGATGTCTTTGTTCGGATGATCCCCTTGGTAAGGATCCTCAAGTCTACTGAGATGATCCGCGGCTAGGTTTTCAGCTCCTTTTTTATCGCGAATTTCGATTTTAAATTCTTGGAGTAGCAAACCCAGCGAAGAAGTCTTGGTTTGGAATCTTGCTTTGTCAACAAGTACTTCAGCGCGGAATGATCGGTATACACAATTGTTGTAGAAAGGACAAGATAGGGGCGGAATTTTTCAAAAGCATAGACAACAGCTAAAAGCTCTTTTTTGGTTGTCGTGTAATGCAATTGAGCCTCAGTCATTGTCTTGCTAGCGTAATGGATCGGTTGGAAGTGTTTGTTCACTCGTTGTCCCAAAACCGCTCCAATAGCAAAATCACTAGCATCGCACATCAACTCAAAGGGAAGCTCCCAATTAGGGGTAACCAAGACGGGTGCCTTAGTTAGCTTATCCTTAAGCGAGTTGAAGGCTTCAAGACACTCTTTGGAAAAGATAAAAGGAGTATCTTTTTCCAAGAGGTGGGTCATCGGGCGAGCGATTTGAGAAAAATCTTTGATGAATCGACGGTAGAAGCCCGCATGACCCAGAAAACTTCTCACACCCTTCACTGTTGAAGGTGGAGGCAACTTAGCGATAACATCGACTTTAGCACGGTCTACTTCAAGACCGGCTTTGGAAATATTATGTCCCAGCACGATGCCTTCTTTTACCATAAAATGGCATTTTTCCCAATTCAGAACAAGGCGAGTGTCTTCGCACCGCTTAAGCATACGTTCCAAATTGGCAAGGCAAGAAGAGAAGGAATCCCCGAAGACCGAGAAATCATCCATGAAGAATTCCATGGTTTGTTCAACCATGTCATGGAAGATAGCTAACATGCACCTTTGGAAAGTCCCGGGGGCATTGCATAAGCCAAAAGGCATTCTTTTGTAAGCAAATGTGCCATAGGGACAAGTGAATGTTGTCTTCTCTTGATCTTGGGGATCGATGGGTATTTGGAAATAACCCGAGAAACCATCAAGAAAGCAGTAATATTTATTACCCGCTAAACGTTCAAGCATTTGGTCCATAAAAGGTAGAGGGAAATGATCCTTTCTCGTGGCATCATTGAGTTTGCGGTAGTCTATAAAAACTCTCCACCCAGTAACGAGACGAGTAGAAATCAACTCGTTGTGTTCATTGGGAACGACGGTTATTCCGCCCTTCTTGGGCACACAATGGACTGGACTAACCCATGGTGAATCCGAAATAGGGTAAATCATACCCGCATCAAGAAGTTTGATAACCTCTGTTTTGATGACTTCATGGGTTTTTGGATTCACCCTTTGTTGGCTTTGAATTGTGGGCTTAAAGTCGTCCTCCATGAGAATTTTGTGTGTGCAGAAGTGAGGATCAATTCCGCGAATATCAGAAGTTTTCCAAGCAATAGCCTTCTTGTGATCTTTAAGCACGGCGATGAGGCGAGTTTTCTCTTCATCTTTCAAGTCCTTCGCGATGATGACGGGCGACTTCTTCTCTTCTTCAAGGAACACGTACTCGAGATGAGGCGGCAACTCCTTAAGCTCTAAATCTGGAGGATTTTCGATGGGAGGCGTTTTCAAAGTCGGAGTATCGATAGCAATAACCGTGGGAGATGGAGGAGAAGGAGTGTCTTCATTGAGAAGGTTTTCAAAGAAATGCATGTCGTCATCCCCATCGGTGGGAGAATCATCATTAGCTAAGTTCACATCTCCCATGGTGGCTTCAAGATTGTTCCAAAACAAATCACTTTCTCCAAAGAGAGACAGTGATGAATCAATAGAGGAAACAGTTTCAACATTGGGAAGAGAGGTAGGAATACTTTTGCAAGCATTTTGGAAGTGTTCTTCACAAGCCTCATCAATAACGTCAATACAATTGACACTCTCGTTGGAATAAGGTTGTTTAGACAACTTTCCCATGTTGAAGACGATTTTATCGTCACCCACTCTCATGATAAGCTCACCGGCTTCAACATCGATTAGAGTGCGACCGGTCCTCAGGAATGGACGACCCACAATCAAGGGAACACGAGGGTCCATCTCGTAGTCGACGACGACGAAATCGGCAGGAAAAGTAAATTTGTCGACTCCTACAAAGACGTCTTCGGCTATCCCCACTGGATAAGCAACCGTACGGTTAGCTAATTCCAAAGTCATTTTGGTGGGGACTAGCTCAGGGAGAGATAATTGCTTCCAAACGCTTAGAGGCATGAGATTAATACTGGCACCTAGATCGGCTAGGGCCATGCAATTCTCTACTCCCGGGAAATTGCAAGGGATTAAGAAACGACCCGGATCACCAAGCTTGGTTGGCAATTTCCTTAAGAGCACTGCAGAGAAATTCTCATTAAGTTGGGTGTTGGCAATATCAAGAAGCTTTTCCTTGTCACTCAGAAGATCTTTAAACATTTTTGCATACTTAGGCATGTGAGCGAGAGCCTCAGCGAAGGAGATATTGAAATTCAGTTGTTTAAACATTTTAAGAAAGTTTGAAACCTGAATATCATCCTTGCTTTTGAGCTTCTCTTTCCTCAACCTAGATGGATAAGGTATATTGGAAGAAGAGGAAGGCTTCGGGAGAATAGGATCACTCACATCCTTGGGTGGAGGAGGGGTAGAAGTAAGAGGCGGAGAAATTGGGGATGGAGAAGGATGAGGAATAGGAGCAGGTGACTCATTCTCCTTAGTCACAATCACCGGTGGAGGTATAGGAAGCTCGGGTTCCTTGGTACCTTTGCCACTGCGAGTGGTGATTGCTTTCATCTCCCCTCTTGGATTCGCAACGGTGTTACTCGGAAGAGTACCCGAAGAAGAGGGTTGATTACCTTGGAAGAAACTAGCCATCATGTTCTTCAAGTCATTCGTTTGACTATCTAACGTGTTTCTCATGTCAGCTCTAAGATCGTTCCCTTGTTTGACCAGGTCTGCTTTCAGGTTGAGCACTTCCCGCTGAAGATTTCCCACGATCACATCGTTAGTCCTCATATAGGTTTCCACTTCTTGGTGTAAAGCGGTGGGTTGGTTGGGAGGAGCATTGTATGCGGGTGGTTGATAAGCAGGTTGCTGGTATACTTGGTTGTTTCGTTGAGGTGGTTGTTGCTGCTTGTGAGGTGGTATGTATGGTGTACGAGGTTGTTGTTGTTGTTGAGGAGGGCGATTGAGGTTTTGTTATTGGTTGGGGTTGTTTGGAGGAAAACCGGGTGGTGAGAGATAGTTGTTAGAACGGTAGCTAAGCAAATTACGGTCACCTTGAGGTCGTGCTTGATAAGCGGGTTGAGGATAGGTGCCATAAGCTGCATTCACATTCTCAGAAGGGTAGTCTTGGGTGGCAGTACAAGTGGTGTAAGAGTGAGGACCCCCGCATATCTCGCTTGGTTGGCTAACAGCATTGACTTGAGCGTCTTTAGCGTTTCTAGCGTTGATGCTGTTGGTGTTGCTGGCGGTTTGGGTAGCAAGCGATTCAAGAATCGTGGTGATTTTGTCAAGTCGCTTATCGCTGTCACTAGTACTAGCACTAGCGACATTGGTCCGAACACTCTTGGTTTGCACACGAGACTTATTCTCAATGATATCCCAAGCAGCATTGGAAGTCTTAGCCAAAAGATTACCCCCCGAGGCACTGTTTAGTGAATCTTGGTCATTCATGCTTAAACCATTATAAAAAGTGTTAATTTGGTGCACTTTTCTAAAACCATGTTGTGGGCATTTTCTTAAAAGATCTTTAAAACGATCCCAAGATTCACTGAACGACTCATCGTACTTTTGTTCAAAATTTATGATTTCATTCCGCAAAGCGGTAGTACGAGAGGGTGGGAAAAAGTAATTGATAAACTTGGTCTCCAAATCCGTCCACGAGAGAATACTCTGTGGCGGTTCCTTCGCAAGCCAATGCCGGGCTTGTCCCTCTAAAGAAAAGGGAAAAAGTTGTAAACGGATTACCTCTTGTGGAACACCATTGAATTTGACCGTGTTGGTGAGTTGCAAGAATCTCTTGATGTGGTCATGTGGATCATCAATGGTACGCCCCAAGAATGGTTGAGCGGAGACCATCTGGATAAAGCCGGATTTGAGCTCAAAATTGTTGGCTACAATTGCTGGTATAACAATTGGATCAGTGTTTCCATCTACATGAGCTTGCAGCAGTTCAATCATCAGGCGATTATCCGGTAGAGGCTCATTGTTGTTGTTATTATTCATGTTGTTGAAAGGTGGGTTGTTATTGTTATTATTATTGTTTGGAGGTGGTATGTTGTTGTTGTTTTGTACACCGGCCATGTCTAAGTTATCGAGAGGCTCGGGCTCTTGATAAGACGTTGATCGAGTGCGCATACACCTGCAAAAGAACTAACAAGGCAAAAACAAAGCAAAAATATTTTTGGTTTTTATGTTTTTTAATTTTTAGGATTTTTGAAAATTTTATATTTTTTTTTTTTTTTTTTTGGAAGTTTTTATGAAAAAAGTAACGTTCACGGGGAACGGATCCCAAAATCCAAGTTCTCACAAAAAACTGTTGATCTTAACGTGAAGACCCGGCAGCGGCGCCATTTGATATTAGGATTTTGCAATGGGGTTCTCTATATTCTCTCGGTATCCTCTCGAATTGATCTTGGTTCTAAGTGGAATGATTGTTCTTGGTTACTAAAAAGGGGGTGGTTTTCTATTCTACTAAAGGTTTAAATGCACTAAAATGTAAACTTAAATTTAAAAGCAATTAAATTAATAACAATTAATAACACTTGGATTAAAATAAAAATAAAAAATGAAGAACAGTAAGAACAGTAAGTAAGACTTAAAAATGCTCAAAAGAAGATTGATTCGGAAGTTTGACCTTGATCCGGAACTTTTCACCCGGAAGTTTATCCGGAAGTTTATCCGGAACTTTCACCCGGAACTTTGTTCGGAAGTTGATCCGGAAGATTTGGCTCGGAAGTCTTCACCCGGAACTTTGGTCGGAACTTGATTCAGAAGTTTGGTTCATCCGGAACTTTTTAACTGACTCAGAACTTTTTAACATAAATTGATTCGGAACTTATAAAAACTCATTCGGAACTTTTAAAAAGAAAACTCATCCGGAACTTTTGTTCATTCAGAAGATTTGGTTCATCCGGAACTTTTGTTCATTCGGAAGATTTGGTTCATCCGGAACTTTTGAAATTGACTCGGAACTTTTGAAAGGAAAATGATTCGGAAGATTTTAACTAAGATGATTCATTCGGAAGTTCTATGTTCATCCGGAAGATTTGGTTCATCCGGAACCTGGGGAACGCTCAAGAACAGTAGCAGCAGATGAAAAAACAGGGAAAGGCGATTTAATCCAAAATCAAGCTAAAAAAACAAAAAGGTTTTACCAAATTAACCACAAATCATCTACCAACTACAAGGATCAAATCCCAATCACAAAAACACAAATTCAACAACTTCTTAAGATCAAAACTCAACTAAATAAGAACTTTAGAACTTGAAATAAAAAGATGATGAAGAACAAGATGAATGAAAAGATTAAAGGAAGACTTGTATTAATGATTAATGTTGAACAAATAAAAGACAAGATTAAACTACAAGATTTGGAAGAACAATAATCAAAATCACCAAACACCCTATTGGTGTTGGTGATGACTACGAACAAGAAAAGAGAAAAAGAAGGAGAATGAAAAACTGGATGAAAAGTGTGAGGGGAACCCTTTATATAGGTGTCCCCTTTGGTTGGTGAGTGGGCTTTCTCCCGTTCTTCTTGTCTTCTCGTCTTTTCAGAAAAGTTGACGTTTTCGATTCTGATTCGGGATTTGTCGTCGATTAAATTCAACTCGTCTTTTAATTTCTTCGTTTATTAGACTTGAGTTTCTTCGACTTATGTAAATCTTCCATCTTTGGTCCTTTTCTTCGATAGATCGTCAAATAGGCCCAGTGACTTCAAATCTTTTGCATCTCTTGGACAATAAACTCTGTCTTGAGTCTTTTTCTTCGATAAACCCCGTGCAATCCCATGTTTTCTTCAATATTCATCTGGTTGGCTCTGAAAACACAATAAACACAAAAACCACGCATAATTCCAAACAAATGATATTAAATACGCGTTTTGGTCTCGTTTTAGCCAGACTTAAGTGGTAAAAGGATGGGTGTTTACACACCTATCAATGCCTCCACATCAGATTCAAGAAGCACACACCTTCCACGCTGGCGCTCTGGGTGAAAGATAATCAATCTCATCCGTTTGATCAAAAGAAAAAAGAGAGAGAAGAAAAGATGCGGCTATGATTTGAAGAACGTGGGCACCAAGGATTAGGGTTTTCCTATAAAAACCCTCCTACAACTTGTAATTCAATAGTCCATTTTCTTTCTTTTACTGTTTTTAATTAGGAGTAGGATTAAATTAGACTTTTTCTAGATTTAATTTTCTGCAAAATTAGTTTTAGATTTAATATTGTAATTTTTTTATTTTCAGTTATTGTAATTTTTATTAATATTAATGAAAAGTTAGTTTTATTACTTTCGTCTCAATTTATTTCTGCCAATTTTAATCTTCAAATCTGCGTTTCTTATTTACTGTTCGAGTTTATTATTCGAAAAAAATAAAAAAATAAAAAAAATAAAAAAATAAAAAATAAAAAGAAAGTGATTAATATATTTTCCCCACTGGAAAGTATAAAAACACTGTTCGGATTAAGCTGTTCAAGAAGATTTTTTGGTTCAGAACTGTTGATATTCTCGGGTTAATAAACGGTGGTGTTTGATTGTGTTGCTTCGGTTCACAAGGTGGCTCAGCGCCATCCTTCTCCCCGAAGGATTCGACACAAGGTTCTTAACAATCTTCTTTTTAATTTGTTTAAGTTTTAATTTAGTTTATATCTGCTTATTTTTTTGGTTTATGTTACTGTTGAATTTTGTTACTATTTTTTGCTTAGTATTATTTGGTCTGAGTAATAATCTGTTTTGGTTTAAATTTTAATCTGTTTGGATAATGTTTGTTTGTTCGATCAATTGGGTATTTCAGTTTTTAGCTTAATGATAGTTTATTTGGTTTAGAACTGTTATTGCTTATTAGTTTATTGTGTCAGCTTATTTGGGATTTGGCTTATTTGTTTTGTTGGTTGATTTGCTTATTTCTGCTTTAGCTTATTTGCTTTAAGTTGTCTTACTTAAAGGTCTGGGGATGTGAGGCTCTTGTTAAGCGTGATACGCTTAATAAACCTGACAAACTTGAACCCAGATCGATTAAGTGTATCTTTGTAGGATACCCAAAGGAAACAATGGGTTACTCCTTCTATTACCCACCCGAGAACAAAGTTATTGTTGCTCGCAATGCTGAATTCCTAGAGAGTAATCTTATGAATCAAGAAGCAAGTGGGAGTTTAGAAGATCTTGAAGTAATTCAAGATGAAGATATACATCCTTCTAACAACACTAGAAATCATGAAGAGGATGATTAAGAAATTGATGAACCTATAAGTGATATAGCTCCCATTCAAAAGTCTACAAGGACTAGGCGTGCTCCTGACCGTATGTGTTTATACATTGACGTTGAGGAACATGAGTTAGGGGATCATGGTGAACCTACTAACTATAAAGCTGCATTATCAGATCCTGAATCTGAAAAATGGCTTGATGCTATGAATGTGGAGATGCAATCCATGAAAGACAATGATGTTTGGATCTTAGTTGACCTTCCTCCTAACGCTAGAACCGTTAGCGGCAAGTGGTTATACAAGAAGAAGACCGACATGGATGGAAATGTACACACCTTTAAAGCTTGATATGTAGCGAGGGGCTTCACTCAAACCTTTGGGGTTGATTATGAGGAAACCTTCTCTCCTGTTGCATATATCAGATCTATAAGGATTCTCTTAGCCATAGCCGCGTTCTATGACTATGAGATTTGGCAAATGGATGTTAAAACCGCTTTCCTCAATGGACATCTTTACAAAGAGGTCTATATGAAGCAACCTGAAGGTTTTGTCAATCCAAAATATCCAAACCGAGTATGCAAGCTTCAAAGATCCATTTATGTACTTCAGCAAGCATCAAGGCAATGGAATAAGAGATTTGATGATGAAATCAAGAACTTTGGTTTCACTCAGAATCCCGATGAGCCATGTGTATATATCAACGCTAGTGGGAGTAATGTGGTGTTCCTAATCCTGTATGTCGATGACATATTAATCATGGGAAAAGACATTCCAACGTTGAAAAGTGTAAAAGCTAACCTTGGAAAGTGTTTTGCTATGAAAGATCTAGGAGACGCTGCATATATTCTTGGAATCAAGATCTATCGAGATAGATCAAGACGGTTAATTGGTTTATGTCAAAGTGCTTACATAGATAAAATTTTGTAGAAGTATAACATGGATAATTCCAAACGTGGCTTTATTCCCATGCTAACTGATTCAAAATTATCTAAGACTCAAGGAGCATCTACCCCTGCTGAGGTGAAATGCATGCAGAGAGTTCCTTATGCTTCGGCAGTAGGATCAATCATGTATGCTGTTAGATGTACTAGACCAGATGTTGCGTTCTCTCAGAACATGACGAGCCGTTTTCAATAGAATCCTGGTGAGGATCATTGGACTGCTGTTAAGAACATTCTGAGGTATCTTAGGCATACCAAAGACATGTTTCTGGTTTATGGAGGAGATATGAAACGAGAGCTCAGGGTTGCTTGCTACACTGACGCTGGATATCTGACAGACGCTGATGACACGAAGTCTCAGACTAGATATGTTTTCAAAATGAATGGAGGTGCTGTAAGCTGGAAAAGCTCGAAGCAGACCATCCATGCTATCTCATCTATAGAGGCTGAGTATATAGCCGCTTCGGAGGCTGCTAAAGAAGCAGTTTGGATTAGGAACTTTATTTCTGGGCTTGGTGTTGTTCCCACAAATAATGAACCTATGAAGATGTATTGTGACAATACCGGAGCCATTACTATAGCTAATGAACTAGGAATCACTAAAGGTGCGAAACGTTATCGTGCTAAAGTTCACTACCTCCGAGAAGTGATTGAACTGGGTGATATTACACTGGAGAAAGTTCACACAGACGACAATTTAGCTGACCCCTTTACTAAGGTTTTAGACCTTAAAAAGCATTCAATGCTTTCGCATGATATTGGTTTGCTTCCAGCTAACAGTCTCATGTAATCTGTGTTACGTTAGTATTTGGATAATTTGGGATTGTAAGATAATTATTATTTTCTGATGAATAAAGATATTTGATGTTTGTTATCATTCATATAATTATTGTTGTCCTATATTTGTATGTTTAAATCCTTGAATATTTGATTATTCTAAACATGTCCATTGTCAGTTAGCAATATGGGAATATTGTCTACATTAAGACAAATATGAGTGTTGGTTATATTCTTTGAATATAATGGAAGGTTCCCACCAAACTCATATGTTATTCATAAGGGATGAATATTAGACACCCCGAACATTCGAATTTTACTTTTGGATCCTTGTCATGAGTAAATTTTCGAAAATGGTGATTAAGTCATCCTTAGACTTGAGATGCAAACAAGTTGTGCATGTGTGAATATCGCTTCTTGATTATATGTTAAACGCTAGCTTGCAAGAGTTAGTTATAAAGGCTATAGTTGGAAGTGTTGTGAAGCAGCATCCACAGACACTTGCAGTCAATATAGAATTTGTTCCTCTACTTGATATGGTACAGTGAAGTACCACTGGATCCTCTCCAGAATTAATTAGATAATTGTATGGCCATACCCAAAGTGTGATCAAGATGATTCTTGCTCACATTTGGACTATCTAAATTAATTTGATCACGAGAAATTAAAGTTAAACTATATGGAATGAGTTAGGATCCATATCCATGGTTTAACGGTACTAGAAACAAAAGGATGATTACCAGCAAGCTTTAATAATCATATACCATCGAATACTTTTGAGATATTATTCTTGAAATTATACCTCAATCATTTTTGGTTATAATGAAGTGTTGCTAGATGCTTTATTATAGACGTACTATGTCTTAAACTCTCACAAGTGGGAGCTATTGGAATATGCGATCGTTTAGCCATCGGAAATGAGTGAGCCTATCGGGGGCACACACTTAGACACGAAGAGTACGCTTATTATATATTTAATATATGTAACTCGTTTATATTTATTAAATATATAATATCTTCACGATATTAATTTAATGATTTTTAGTTTAACCGTTAAACGTTATAAACTAATTAAATACCCGTTAAATATTTTGGTCTTAAAATAAGCATACGAATATTTTTTATTCATATGGTCATTGGTCTAAACAAATAGCCATGATATGATGATATTCTATTAAGATAAATTGATTTTGCTCCTTATTGCACAATTGTTATTTTAAGCATGTATATGTCATGTCTGTTCTTTCTCTTAGTCAGAAAGAAACAAATTGATTACAAATGCTATAATAAAAATAGACAAGATATTTTATATTCTTTTGTCTTTGACCCTGCTCCAAGATAATGAGAGTATATATATATATATTTTGTATTGTGCCTTAGAGAGGTAGATGTACTAAAAATCTAGAAAAGAGAATTGTTTCATTATTCCTTTTGGTCTAGATAAACGACAGAAGGTCATATACCAAAAGGAGTGTGGCTTCAACAATAAATTATAAGCAATAGTTTTGTTTATCATTTATTCTTCATATAACTATTTGGACGTATACTATTTGGTATCCGAAAAAGGAAGATCAAAAACACTTGTTGTTAGCAATCGTGAGGCAACTACTAGCATCGTAACGTGCTCACATGACGTGTGTGTGAGCAACCCGTAGAGACGGTTATTTTACCATTAAGTTTCAAGATCAAGACTCATTTAATTGATTTAATCAATTAAACTAAAAGGTTAGTTTTTTTATTACTTTATTATGTGTTAATCATAAATGTTATACTAGATTCATTCCGCTGCGCACTCGTAGTTAATGGTTAACTAGTATTCTAAAATCCCAACAAGTGTCACTGATATTTACCATTAGTGACGAAGAACTCGTCACAGAGACTACTGATTGTTTGAGCATACAAAAATAAATACTGGAACCAATTTTGTTTTAGTATGTAGTTCATTTAAACAAACAAAAATCTAAAAATCTGGTAGCAATGCAAATTTACATTACAAAGCATTCACAAATTAAATTATATCAAATCTACATAGACTAATTTTATTCATAAAATACAAATAGTATGGTCGGAGCAGAAATCCAACTAATAACCTCTTAAATTTACCCGCTGGTGTGTGATTTCTTCACTAATCGTCACAAAGAGATGTCTTCAACAATAAAACATTATGTGCAAGATTGTGTATATCCCTTATATACATTTAGTAAGTACATCGTCTTAATAATCGTCATATATTATGTATTTTATTGATTAGGATATCCTGACATGTGTAGGTGCATCTATTTTAGTATTCAAACCCAACGGACGTAACAAGTTATTCAAAAGGTCATCACTGTTATTACCATTTGTTTGAGAGCTAATTTTATCATTTGACTTAACCTTAGGATCATGCACAAGTCTACACTCACTACCAAATCGACATGCGCCCTTCACAAAATTGTAACAAGGTCTCCATGATTTAATTTGAGAGTTTAAAGGTATTACCTGATTCATCCATAAGAATCATAGGGGAGGACGCCGAGTAATTGACGGGTAGAGAGTGTGGTTTGGACTTTAATCACATCTCCTCGGTTATGAGCATCGAACGAGCGGTTTTAAGATCGGGAAAAGTGTCACAACGCGATGATGAATAATGCCACAAACATGATCACACTTTTCCGGTATTACTCCAAAATATACATTTTTTAAATATTATGTTTTAAGTGCCCTCGGTATACATAGTTGTAGATGACAAACGAACAATAAACTGCATCGTAAACCAGTTTTAAATTGCAAAACTAATTTTATGAAAAACCAATTAAGGTTTTCTTTAGTGTTATATGGCTTATAACTTCTCACGAGCCGATTGGAGCGCGAGCTTGTAACGAACCGATCTATGCCTGAATACATGAGTATGTGAAATTTTTCACGAGTCGAGCTCGAGTTAAAAATCTAAGGTGTCGTTTGGTTCATGAATTTAAAATCCGTAATTATAAATTGTAGGAAATGTCAATTCTTAATAATTAAAAATTTCAAAATTTAAACAAATATATAGTTTTTTATATAATCTTTATTTTTTATTTTTAAACGAATTAATATATATATTTTTTAAATCTATAAAAATTTTATTCAAACGAGTAAAACTAGATTTGTTTTACAGAAAAGGTTTATATAAATTTTATATTTTCTTATATAAATTTTATTTTTCTATGAGTCCGGTTATTTAAGATACCTTGTATCCTTTGGATACAAGGGGACAAATCTGGACCGTCCATCTCATCTTATCCAACAACCCATATTAAAGACAAAAAAAAGCGGAAGGGTAGTTTCGTCATTTTACCCCTTCCAACTAACACCACCTACCACTCTCACAGATCTGGGATCGATTTCTTCTTCTTCTTCTCTCTAAAACACACACAAACACACACACACACACACCCACACATATTTACATCTTAATTTATCAACACAAACATCAAATCCATCGATCATCACCGTCACAAATCGATCATCCTCTTCATAAATAAGGTAAAGTTCATTCGATCTGTTTTGACTTCATCTTTTTTAGCTTATTCGATGTGAATAAGCTTATAACTCATCTTATTTTTTATAGCTTATTTGATAAGTTACATGAATTTAACATGTCAAATGATAAGGTAACTTGATGCTTAATGTGAATAAGCTTATTGATAATCATCACCTTTATTATGATGAATTATAAGCTAACTTATTAGCTTATTTTCATGAATTATAAGGTTTTTTAGCTTAATCTCGCTGAACATATTTAGTGTAACCTGTTTGTGAAGTATCATATATGATATACTATATCATATATGATATAAGCTAAAATATCATATATGATGAGATATATCATATATGATAATGTGGTTGAAAATTGAATTAACTCTTTTTTTAATGGATTAATCTGGCTGAACATATTTAGTATGACTTGCTAATGAAGTATCATATATGATATGCTATATCATATATGATATACGCTAAATATCATATATGATCAAATATATCATATATGATTATGTGCTTGAAAATTGAATTAAATCTTTTTTTTTGTGTAGAGAAGGTTGTTTACAAGGCGTGTTGAACATTACAAGCATCCAAAAGGCCAAGAAGCTTAATGAATAAGCTCGTGAATTTTTCTTTTACGTTTATTGTTTGTTTTTTTCTTGTAATCTCCTAATGGAGTTTTGAAGTATATGGACGATTTTGTAATCAATTGGTATCTCGTACAACATCTTGTTAATATGATTTAACTTTCTTGGTATTATGTCATGATGGTTTTTATAAATAAGTCATACGGAGTATATGATCATGCATTATCATATATGACACTCAAGAAAAACTTGGATTTATTAAATAAAGAATCTGATGAATTCATGATTACAACAAAGAGTATGCACAATTAATAATCAAACACTTGTTCATAACATAAAAATGTACTTTTGAACAGAATCATATATGATAATTCAAACCGAACGTAACCTAATGTAAAATCATATATGATATACCTCTGATATCATATATGATAACAATTTATACAAAATCAAAAAATGCAAAAAAAAACAGATTATCAAATGATGAATTCATGAACAACGCCTACTCCGTCTTGATCCTTAAAACATATCCATGCACATCCTCTTGTTATAATCAACACCCCTCTCTGCTTTGCTACAAAGCTGCCAATCGCACCATCTCTGTCTGACTGCATTTATAAAATATAAAAAGAACATATTATGCAACATTTTAACACCAAAATAAATTACTCATATATATGATAGAAGACAAGTTTCAAGAGTTTATATTGATTTTCTAAAAAATACTCATACATAATCTGTTTTTTCCTATGGTTTATTTGATATATCATATATGATAGTTATATCATATATGATATATCATCAGTTATCATATATGATATATCTATCATATATGAAAAGTGATGATATATCATATATGATATATATATATATCATACATGATATATCAAGCTTATTGCAGCCTACATCAGCAAACTTAATCCAACTTACATAAAATACCTTACGATTTGTCAACATAAGCTAATAAGCTAGCTTATTCATAACTCTCGTGTAATTTGTAAGCTTATTCACATAACTCCTATCTAATTCTCAAGATTATTTATAACTCTCATCTAATTAAAAATCTTATTCAAACAAATAAGCTTATTCACATAAATCACCTAATTAAAAGCTAATTAGAATAAATTGATCAAAATAAGAACAATCAATCGGAATAATTCGATCAAAATAAGAACTATCAATCGGCATATTTCGTTCAAAAAAGCTAATGAAAATAAATTAATAAGCTTATTCAAAATCAAATAAGCTAAAAAAAATAAGCATAGATTATAAGAATACAAACCTGAAATGAATTCGTGTTAAGTAATCGATCTAATTAATCGATTGTGATGGATTCATGATGATGTTGTGATTGTTCGCTTCAAATTTTAGAGAGAGAAAGTAGATCGGGGTAGAGAGAGAGAAGTGAAAGAACGGGGTGTGTGTTTTTATGAGAAAGAAAGGAGAAAGTTGTGTAAATTGGGGATTTAATCTCAGCCCTTGAATGAGATGGAGATGGATGGTGGGGATGAGTCCCCTTGTATCCTAGAAAACTTTGGTATCCAAAAGAACTTTTAAACAAGAAAAAATAGATAGAGAATTTATAAAAAATCTAGGGTGTGTTTGTTTCTCGGGCATTTCATTGTTGGCTTAGGGTGAGAGTAAAAATTATTGTTTGGTTATCTTAATTTTGTTATTAAAATCTAACTCGCCCTTTTAATAAAGGATTTTGGTAAAAGTTGTGTTCACCTCCAACTTAGTTTGGTTATCTTAATTTTGTTATTAAAATTCGAATGTGATTTGTTTTCTTATTAACTGAATCACGTGATTCAGTTTTGATCTGAAAATGACAATGATAGACTATTTAGTTTATGTTACTTGAAAATATGAACTATAAATGTTTATGAGATTCTTTTACTAGAATCACGCTTGATTTATGTATGAATCACGTGTGATTCGTGTGCATCTCGCATGTGATTCGTACATAAAACAAATCTAAAAAATTGTTCTTTATTTCATATGTTGTTTTATGATATTATGTGTTGTATTTTCAAAACATGAAGAAATTTTATGTAAAAATCTGTCATGGGCTCGAGACAAATGTGCTGTAAAAGAAAGATGATGGAAAAATGGAAGAAAATTAATTTGATGTTAAAGTGAAGTCAAAAAATAAATGTCAACATTATCGGAAAAACTATTTTGAAGCTAAAAAATTGTTTAAGTTTAGTTTTTGCGTTTCTTTACAATTTTTATAAATTCTTTTACACATTGTTTAATTGAATACATGGATTGCACTTATTCTCATGATATTGAATGGTGTATTTTTTGTTATTTACATTATGTTTGAGATTAAAACACAACCTAATATTCCGAATTCATAAAAATGTGCAAAATTGTGTTATAAACTCAAGTAAATGTATTGCAAAAAACACATGTAATTCATGAATCATGTGTGATTAACCACATACTTGCTTTTAACAATTACATACATCAAACTCTAATATCGTTAGATAGTTATCCAATTCAAACATCCTTTATATATATGCATCCACATTTGACTTGTCGTAATGTACTCAAACCTCAAACGCTTCACGCAAATATCTTTTCACATGAAAACAATTCAAAAACATATATAAATAAAAGTAACTTAAGGTGATATAAATGCAAACAACAAGAATCAACAATATCTTTTGAGTTCCCAGCCTTTTAAGTCTCCTATGACTTTATGATAAGTACAGTTATTATCGCTTATTTAATAAGCCTTTTGGTATGTCAAGGTGTTAAACTTTATAAATAATTGTATGCTAAGCCAAGTATGGCAATCAAGTTTTTAATCAGAATTCACTAATAAAATTGAAGCTATAAGCTTTTGTTTTATTGTTCTGTATCTCTTTGGTATTTCCATCGAGTGGTGAACCTCTATATACCCTGTATCTTCAAGGTGGATTCCTTGAAGTGGTGAGCATCCTTGCCTATTTTTATCAGGCCCCTACCTCATTTTACTAGTTACTTACCTGGTATCATGTTCAGAGAAAAGTTAAGATCATGCCACCGTGAAAAAATGTTAATCAAAGAGATCTCTGAGAGACGTTGAGATAGATGATCTCGGGAGGGAAGTTCAGCAACTACAAGAAGAACTATCCCGTTTGAAAGTAGTTAACAAAGAGGATCAAATTCATGACGATGATTCAGGTGGAGATGGGGAATATGACAATCCTTTTGGCTCTTCATTCGCTTCTGATTCAGGTCCTTTTAATCAACATCGAAGGGTAAGAAGGAGTAGATACGATTTGATTTTAAAGTTGATATCCCTTAATTTGATGGAAATATACAACCTGATGAGTTTCTTGACTGGTTGCATACGGTTGAGAAAGTTTTTAAATTTAAGGACGTGTTTGAGGATCGAAAAGTGAAGCCTGTTGCTATAATGTTTCGAAAGCATGCTGGTTTATGGTGGGAGAAAGTGAAGAGGAGAAGGATTCGTGAAGGTAGAAAAGCTATTCGAAATTGGGAGAAGATGAAAAGGGAGCTGAAGAGAAGGTTTCTGCCTAAAAATTATAGACATGATTCTTTCTTAAAGTTGCACAGCTTAAAGCAACAAGATAAGTCCTTTGAAGAGTACACTTGTGAATTTGATCACCTTATGATTAAATATGACGTTGTTGAACCCGAAGAACAGACTATTGCTCGTTATCTAGGTGGATTACGGTCCGAAATCAGTAGCGTCGTTGATTTACAAACTTACTGGACTTATGCTAATGTTTGTAAACTTGTTGTGAAAGTAGAGAACCAAAAAAAGTAAAAGCGTGGGAGTTTTACTCGATCCATTAATAAGGAAAGCTCTACAATTAGTAGCAAGACACCGGTGATCGCCCCAAAGGTTTCTAAAAAAATGAAAACAAGTTGTAGGTTCCTCAAGTAATGGTGCGAGAAAGTGTTTCAAGTGTCACTGATATGGGCATATTGCTTTAGAATGTCCAAATCACAAAGTGATAACCTTAATTGAAGAAGACATCTTTGAAGAATCTGCTCTTGAGGATGATGTGAATCATATTGAAGAAGTTGTGTACCATGATGAAGGAGAAGATTTGGTCATACGGTGAAACTTGAATATGCTCCTGGTTAACGATGATGAATGGTTACGAAATAACATTTTTTATACTCGGTGCACATGTATTGGGAAGGTGTATAATGTTATTATTGATGGGGGTAGTTGCTCAAATGTTGTGGCTACTAGTATGGTGGAAAAGTTGCAGCTAAAAACAGAAGATCATCCCCGTCCTTACAATATACACTGGATTAGAAAAGGCAACGAAGTGAAGGTAAATAAGAGGTGCTTAATTTACTTCTCTATAGGAAAAAATTACAAAGATGAAGTTTGGTGTGATGTCGTGCATATGGACGCATCCCACCTATTATTGGGACGACCATGGCAATATGACCGAAGAGTTATTCATGATGGGTACAAGAACACGTACTCTTTTATCACCAATGGAGTTCGGGTTGTTTTGACGCTACTAAGACCTGAATCTTTGTTACCGTGTGTTAAGGAGAAAGATGTATCTCTTATATCAGGTGCTTGCATTGAAAAGCAAATGTTGGAGTCTCAAATGGGATATGTTGTTGTAGTGATGGAGGAATCAAGATCTCGAGTTGCAGAGCATAACCCTTTAGTGCAAGAAATATTGGAAGACTTCAATGACATAATTCCAAATGAAATCCCAACAGGCCTTCCTCCTATGCGTGACGTACAACATTGCGTTGATTTTGTTCCTAGTTTTGTCTTACCTAATAAGGCAGCCTATCGTTTGAATCCAAAGGAGCATGAGGAGCTGCAACGTCAAGTCGATGAACTTTTGAAGAAAAGTGATTTGCAAGAGAGTAAAAGTCCTTGTGCTGTTCCAGCCTTGTTAGTGCCAAAAAGATGGCTCTTGGCGTATGTGTGTGGATAGTAGGGCGATTAACCGAATCACTATCAAGTATAGGTTTCCTATACCTCGTCTTGATGATCTCCTTGATCAACTATTTGGGGCTATGGTGTTCTCCAAGGTTGACCTCAGTAGTGGTTATCATCAAATACGAATTATGCTTGGAGATGAGTGGAAGACGGCTTTCAAGACGAAGAATGGTCTTTATGAATGGTTAGTAATGCTTTCGGTCATTGTAACGCTCCTAGTACTTTTATGCGTGCCATGACACAAATTTTTAGACCTTTGATGGAGAAGTGTGTTGTTGTTTACTTTGACGACATCTTGATATACAGCAAAACACATGAGGAGCATGGGAAACAATTGAAAGAAGTGTTCCAAATTTTGAGAAAGAATAAGTTGTAACCAAATCTTAAAAAGTATGATTTTAATCTGATAAAATTACATTTTTAGGTTATATTGTGACTTCGACAGGGATTGAAGTTGATCACGAAAAAGTTGAAGCCATTTTGAGTTGGCCGGTTCCTGAAAATATTCATGATGTGCGAAGTTTTCATGGGTCGGTGTCGTTTTATCGCATATTTATTAGAGATTTTAGCACTCTTGTTGCACCTATAATTGAGTGTCTAAAAGGGAGTTCTTTTCAATGGACCGAGGAAGCACAAAAGTGTTTTGATGTTGTTAAGAGAAAGATGGCAGCAGCTCCTGTTCTTGTGCTTCCAGATTTTGAGAATATATTTGAAGTTGAATGTGATGCTTCAAATATTGGAATTGGTGGAGTTTTAAGCCAAGGAGGAAAACCAATTTCATTTTTTAGTGAGAAACTCAATGATGCCAAGAGAAAATATACTACATATGATAAAGAGTTTTACGCCATAGTTCGCACTCTTGAGCATTGGAGTCACTACTTACTACCTAATGAGTTTGTTCTTTTTTTCTGACCACGAGGCGTTGAAGTACTTAAACAGTCAACATAAAGTCAGCCGTCGCCACGCTAAATGGGTTGAGTTTCTCCAATCGTATTCATTTTCTCTCAAGCATAAGGCGGAAAAATTGAATAAAGTGGCCGATGCGCTAAGTCGAAGGCATTGCCTTTTGCAAACCATGGAGGCCAAGGTTCTAGGATTTGAGGTAAATAAAGACTTGTACGATGATGATTGTGACTTTGGTACTACATGGAAGAGCTGTAGTAAGGCACCTGTTAATAATTACTTACGATGTGACGGTTTTCTTTTCAAAAGCAATCAGTTATGTGTTCCTCAATGTTCTTTAAGGGAAGAAATTATTCGAGAGACACACGAAGGGGGGCTAGCAGGTCATTTCGGGCGAGACAGAACATTGGCGGCTGTAAGAAAAGATTTTTCGGCCTAAGATGGGACAGGATGTTAAGAGGCTTGTTGATCTGTGTGTTACTTGTCACAAGGCTAAAACTCATGCAACAAATTCAGGTTTATATACTCCGTCTTCCTGTTTCATTCTCCATGGGAAGATGTAAGAATGGATTTTGTTCTTGGGTTGCCTAGTAGTCAAAGAAACAAAGATTCTGTTATGGTTGTTGTCGACCGATTCTCAAAGATGGCACGCTTCCTTCCATGTAACAAAATGATGGATGCCTTTCATGTGGCAGACCTTTATTTTAGAGAAATTGTCAAGCTTTATAGCATTCCAAAGACAATTACATCAGATCGTGATGTGAAATTCGTGAGTCACTTTTGGCGAACACTATGGAGGAAACTAGGAACCAAGCTACAATTCAGCACCACATGTCACCCGTAAACTGATGGTCAAACGGAGGTTGTGAACCGGAATTTGGCAAATCTTCTTTGAAGCTTGATCAAAAAGAATATTAGAGAGTGGGACTTGCAACTAGCACATGCGGAATATTCCCAAAATCACTCAATCAGCCAAACTACAAACTACTGGCCGAAGTCCATTGGAAGTTGTTTATGGTTTAAATCTAATCACCCCATTAGACTTGACTACTATTGAAAATAAATATCATTTTAGTGGAGATGCGGAATAAAGAATAAAGTTTATTAAGAAACTACATGAAGAGGTTCGCAAAAAGATTGTGACACAAAATGAAAAGTATATGGCACGAGCTGATAAACATCGAAAGCATGTCCATTTTAATAAGGGTGACATGGTGTGGATACATCTCTGTAAGGGTCAATTTCCTCCTGGAAAGTATGGAAAACTCAAGCCAAGAGTTGATGGTCCCTTTAAAGTATTAAGACAAATTGGTGATAATGCTTATAAGTTGGAGCTGCCCGAAAGTTATGAAGTTTCTAATATCTTCATTGTTAGTGATTTATCTCCGTATTATCAAGACTCTGAAATTCGAGACTCGAGGACGAGTCTTCTTGAACCAGGGGAGCCTGATATAAATGCAAACAACAAGTATCAACAATATCTTTTGAGTTTCCAGCCTTTTGAGTCTCCTATGACTTTATGATAAGTATACTTATTTATCGCTTATTTAATAATGCTTTTGGTATGTCAAGGTGTTAAACCCTTTTAAATAATTGTGTGCTAAGCCAAGTATGGCATTCAAGTTTTTGATCAGAGTTCACTAATAAAATTGAAGCTATAAGCTTTTGTTTTATTGTTCTATATCTATATGGTATTTCCATCGAGTGGTGAACCTCTATATGCCATGTATCTTCAAGGTGGATTCCTTGAAGTGGTGAGCATCCTTGCCTAGTTTTATTAGGACCCGTACCTCATTTTACCAGTTACTTACCCGGTATCATAAGGTAAGATCATATGTGATTTGAGGTAAATTACATGTGATTCATGTGTGAATCACATATGATCCATGTCCACAATTATGCAACTGTATAGATACAATTACTAACTTGTTGATGTAAAATAATATAGTTAACACTTTTGTATCAAACTTCAATATTATACCTAGAATTAGCATGCAATCAAAGATTAGTAAACTAATCAGTGAGTAGAAATGTTGTAAAAAGTTGAGGAAAGATTAGTACATATTTTGTC
This sequence comes from Glebionis coronaria, assembly GCA_025667525.1. Taxonomy (NCBI): domain Eukaryota; kingdom Viridiplantae; phylum Streptophyta; class Magnoliopsida; order Asterales; family Asteraceae; genus Glebionis; species Glebionis coronaria. The sequence goes on along the minus strand of CM046880.1, from coordinate 381,790,649 downwards.
AATTTCCTTTTATTATTAACCTAAAATATGTTCAAAATTAAAATGACCAACTCAAATTCGACACTTCGGTTAGCTAGTAATTAGGCGATTAAGCACATAAGATCAAGGGACCAATCAATCTTGCTCAACCCTTTTTAGACTTTTAAAAAGGGCATTGATTCATTGTTGAGTGAATATTATGCATTAAAAGAGCTCCTTAGCCACAAGAGGTCAGTTTTAGCTATTATACACTTTTTTTAGTTACCAGATCGAACCACTACTAGAAGAGTGGTCTATAGCGACGGCCTTATCTGTCAGAAATCCGTCGGTGAAAGTCATTTCCGACGGAGTTGTAACATAATATGTGTGTTGCTAAATGCCTTGTAAGAAATTGATATCCGTTGGAATTCTCTCGCAAACAGCGACAGAACAAATATGTCGGTAAATTGCACTCGGGATATCTATCGGTATTGTTGTTAGCGAGTTTCTTTCGGAAAGCCGTGGGTAAAAAAATTCCTCGGAGATCAGTTGGAAAATATACAACAAAGCGTCGCACTTCTGTCACTACTTGTTGCTTCGGTATTATAAAAAGAGACAAACAACTAACTAGACATAATAAAGCTAGAATTTATGTAATTCTAATAAAACTCAAACAAACTTAAAACAAATTGATAATTCATAATTAAGCTTAATTGATTGTCGTTATCCCTAATTAAAACAAAAATTAACAAGTAAAATCAAGGGAAAGGGTGTGTTCAGCTGATCGGGCATGTGTAGCTTGTGTAACTTGTAGGTGTATCGCAGCCAGCAGCTTCAGTTGGTTCTTTTAAATTCCTTCACGTCATCAGATTTCAGAGGAAAGGTAAATACAATATTAGTTGATTTTATGTGATGATTATTGTTCTCCGGAAAACTGAAAAAAGGCAACAAGCATTATTAAAAATTAATAAAGAGTTAACTTGATATTGATACTTGACAATGAAAAGAATAGTAACAAGAGGATTGTGAAGAAGCACAACTAGAATAATAAGGTACCTCATGGTATGGGAAATCAATAGGGGTTCTACATTCACGCATCATCTTATCATTATGATCTGATCTACGTCTCCACTGCACATATCAGATATACATCTGCAAACGTGTGAAAGGGCTTAGTTATTCCAGATTACAAAAACTATTCATGTCGTCATGTGCATCATTAAAGTGGAGCAAATCCAAAACATGAACCTTAAACACTTATTTTATCATATATATATAAATAGATAGATTGTTTATATCATTTTTAGACCTGACTTTAGTAGTGTGAGCAAGAGTCCAGGTCAATGTATCCAACAAGGGTGTTTAAAATATATTGCTTTATGTTTTTATTGCTGAAACTATCTGTTGCCACTTGTAACTCTCGTAAATAAAATCTTTTAAGTTGTCCCAAATGAACTTCAGGGTCTTTTTCAGCTGCAAATCAAGGTTTACAGTAAAATACCGTCATAAGGGATAAGAAAGTGTAACATGTGCCTGGGGGGTATGTTGTTTGGATGAGGATTTTGACAGTGATGTTATGAATTATGATATGCAATACTGAGAATAACCGACAGTAGCAAAGGGTTACTTTTTGAGAAAAAAGGTAATTTATCAGATTGTTTGACCCAAATAATCATAAGCAGTGTCCAAGCACTAAAAATTTATTATTGTATACATTCATTCAATCATTTAAATGGTTAATTCTCTAGAGCATATTTGCCTAATTTTTAAGTCACACGAAGCTTCTAGCTTACTTAGCCATCCACGAAAGAATGGACTATATAGTAGGATAAGTCAAAACAGCATATACGGAGAAGAAGAGGGTCCTTAGTGAATAACAAAGTGGCTCAGAAATACTCTGTAACAAGCAATTGCTACGTCATTATGGATATGTGTGGGGACCTAAACCAATGTTATAGTCCACGAAAAAAGCATTAAGGAAGCGAGCATGAAGAATCACATTTGTGACTAGAGATTTGATATATCTTTTTATAATCTAAGAGCACAGGGCACCGATGGTGCCAAAAGGTGATGCCAAACGAAAACAATGCATCCACGTCAGTAAGAGTGGCAAATTTATGCCATCATTTCCATCTTCTTTATGACATGATACATGTACGTTATCGTTAACGATTGTATGATTACTATGCTATTCAATAGTTCTTAGTCTAATCATATTAGCCGCCTCTAATGTATACTACTAAATGCATATACATGATAGAAACATATGATGAACCAAACATGTAAATACTAAATGCAAGATACACCAAATAAAACCAATAAAATACAATCCTAGTTAGGTGACTCGAAAGAAAATTATACCTCACAAAGCAGTTATCAAACAAAACAAAATCACCATTGCCAACATGGCAGTTGACCAGTACAGAGACACCAACATCAAAACAAGCTACATACTGATCTACGGTAAGGTATTTTCGGCACTGGCTTAATGCAAACACCGAGTCCCCGCCACTTAAGTCTGGTGCTCTAGCACAAAGTAAATTTCGACTTAATAACTGTCGTATAGACTGTCTTGCACTCACTAGCTTCAAAAATTGAAATTTGTCATTTTAAAACCAAACATAGGAGTTATGTTAATTGATAAGGATTTGAAAGGCCTAATTTAAATCATAATACCCCCGATTTTAAGATTTGTTCAGGCTACAAATTCAATAGGACACCTTCTTCAGGCACTTGCTGATGCTAAACTTAAACTCGCCACTCTTTTGGCGTTCCTTGGGGAGAGAAAAGTTTTGATGTCATTGTGAGTTACACGCAAATTTAATTTTAAAGAATGTATACCAGTAGATGTAGTTTATATACACTTACTTTGCTCCTATGGTTTGGTATGCATCCTAAGAAGACTGCAGGAACTATCAAGGACCAACTTGTTACTATTGCACCTGCTCTAAAACAATTGTGGAAGCAGAAAGATGAAAGAGTTAAGGAGTTATCCAATATTCAGACACAGATCCTCAAAATATGTGGATAAATATCAGGAGCAGTGACCGTGTAAGAACCCAATTGGTTGTTGATGTATCTGATTTATACTTGAAGAAGTTAGAAGAATTCCATGAGCCGTTGCAAGAACTTCAAAAAGAGAAGGTAGAGCTATATCGCATACTCGAAGCTATATGATAGTTGATTTTGACTTTTGTTTGATTTTACAAACTGATATATTGCACAAGGTAAAGCTATATCGCATACTCGAAACATATTCATCGCCACGCTAGCTACACTGGCAAAGACCGTTGTAGCATTGAAGGAAGATAAGAAGGAAAGGTTAGAGAAGGTATACACTATTTTCATACTCCTACGTATAGTTCTCGAAGCTTCAACATGTTTTCTTTCTACATATATAATACTGTTAAGGAAAACGAGACTGAGGTACCCTCTTCCGGGGTTGACTTTTTAATCGTAAAGAACTAATAACTTATTTATATATTATACGGTTGTGCAGTTTTTGTGAGATTGACCTGTTTTCTTTGTTAATTTTCTCAATAGCATAGTTAGTTTAAAATAATTCTAGCATATGAAGGAATACATTATCCTCCTGCTTTTACTTCATGAGAATCATTGTCGTCCAGAATAACTCCAGCCTTCTATTCCAAGATTCATTCGCACACATATGACCTTTTTCCGCTTCTACAGCTTCAAGAATTAGCAACGCAGCTAACTGGTCTCTGGAATTTGATGAATACATATGAAGGGCAGAGCTTGTTTGATCATGTTACGTATAACGTATCGGCTTCAGTGGATGAAGTGAATGTCCAAGGGGAACTTGCTGATTTGATTGAATATAGGTACATGAACTTTAATTAAATTTTTAAAGAGACAAAGCAATGCAGTATAAAATCTAATGTTTTTATCTCTTGATATCGTATTTGTTTGCTGTCAAAGCTGAGACGGAAATGGAAAGGATAGATCAACTTAAATCTAGCAAGATTAAAGAAATTGATTTTAAATGGCAAGGTGAGCTTGAAGAGATATTTGTTTGCGTATTACTCGTGTTGTTTTAGGTTAACTGGTTGAACATTTAGCCCCATGGTTCCTACTTGATTTAATTGGTTTTTAAATTTAAAGATGGTCATTAGTTAATTGATGACGTCTAATTAGTTAGGTTTAGTGGAAGTGTAAGATAGGATCACGTTAAGTGTTTTTTCTCTTAATTATGTCGGTTGTATTGCAGACAATGTGCATGTTTCCCAACATTTTTAAATGGTAGTTAAAGAGAATCTATTTATGTTATATATTTTGTAAAGCCCGCTCTAAAAACCAATGAAAAACATTTATTTCACGAAACCACGAACTTAAATTAAACGTTACATCATTTATATCACGACAAGAATAATTATTACGTATAATATTATTTATTCACGAAAAATAAATAATACAAAATCTCGAACGTCTAAAATAAACAAACACGAAACAAAAAATGAAAAGTATGAATATATGTGTGTTGGGCTGCGGCTGAAAACAAAGAACAAGGAAATGATGGCCTTTGAGTCTTGTGCACCTAAAACATGTAAACCAGGGAACCTAATTAGTTTTCTCATTTTTCAAGTTTACACAAAACGAACACAAAACCCTAGTGTATTACTGGTCGCCGACTATTGCAAAGAAAAACAAGGAAGAAGAATCTCTTGATCATAAGTTTCGAGTTCAATCAATTGTTTATAGTCATTAATCCTAAACCATACACTAATCGGTATCAATTAATCTCTATTTTTCTATTTATTTCATTAATTCGGATTTATTGTTTAATCCAAGTATTCATGATGATAGACAAGTAATAAACATGAATTAAATCAAGATATAAGTGGGGTTTTGGTACGGGATTCATACAACAAAGAGTACTAGACTCTTGTGGACCTTTCTCTACGAGTAGCCGAGACCATTAAGGTCTCGGTGGTGTTTTAGTCTCTAGTCGGCAGCAACAAAGAACCCACCAGGGGGCATTTGTGTTGAAACAGTGGGAAAACAGGGGGTATTTAGGGGATGGTTGTTTATTGACAGTGGCAACCGAGACCAATATGGTCTCGGTCGGTCTTAGCAGCGAGGCAGGGGGAAAACCACGCAGGTCAGTGGATACCTAAGACACAATTGGGGAAAAACCAACACCACCAGTGGGTATTTGGACAGCAGTGGAAACCGGGTGTAACCGGTGGCTGCTGTTGGGTTGACGGCAGCAAGGGGCCACAGCCTTAAGGCTGTGGTGGGCCTCGGTTTGGTTTGACCCGAGACATGGGTGTCTCGGGAAAGGTTTTGACTCGGGTTTCAGGTACACGGTTTACACGGATTTCTAACAAGGGCGCATGGTTTAACTTTTTTTAAATTAAAAGTCTTAGTTTAATTATTTATAAAATTAATCAAGTGTAAATCATCTTTACTTTAATTTAATTAACTTTTTTTTAAATTAATCATGTTATATTAATTTATTTATTTAATACTTGATTAAAATTGAATGATTAAATTAGTCATGAAACCATTTTTGGAAATGTTCTATTTTAGGAAACTTTCTATTTCAGGAAACTTTTTATTTTTAGCAGGTTACTTATAACAGTAGTATAATGCTAGAATACAATAAAACACACTAATCAGAATACAATATAATATACTGTAATCAGAAGTACATGAAATACACTAATCAGTAAATACCAAAGAAACAGTCAGAGTTATTAGATTATACTCAAAATAGTAAAATAATACGAGAACATATAAATCAAGTCAAGAACAGTAAGAATCAGTAATCATACAACTCATTCATTTCCCATATTCGTGTAGTTATTGTGAAATCAGAGAGTTTCATCTGTTTCTCTTCATTCATACTGGACACAAGGTATGGATTTCCCGTCCTTCAGTAAGGACTTCCTTTCCTATGCATGATTAGGATCCCCCGTCTACAGCCAAATGTTTTTCCCACTATATGTTATGAACTTTACATTTATTACCTTGATAACTATATTAAATTGCCTGAGCTTTATATACATGCATGACCAGTTATAACTAGTTATGAAGGTGTCGTAACCATGACACTTGAGGCAACGATGTCATGACTCCTATGCGGGGGAGTGATTTCTCGCAGCGTCCCTTTTATTAGCTTGTAAATTTTATCAGTATTATCAGCGGGGCGTATGGATGCATCCTAGTTTATCAGTTTACAGCTTATTAGGTGAATGTGGTGTGTGCTCTACATCCTTCACATTGGAGTTGATCCCTCCACCCAGCTTATCAGTTAGAGGTTACCCCTCTACAACATGATGATGTCACCCCTCTATGTAAAAATGCATACGTTGTTACAACACATGACCTATATAATCTCTTGGCACTTAAAATACAGTAAATGCATGTTTTCAGATTTAACAGAAAATAATTCAGCTTTACTATTTATAAATCAGACTTTTCAGAACATACACAGTTTCCGCTGTTCTTTACTTATCAGTTTTATAGCTTCAGTATTTGTTATCTGTTTCATTCCAGTACATTCTTATCATGCTTTAAGTTTTCCTTTCATGTTTACAAACGGCATGTACACAAGGACGCTCTTAGGATTCTAAGAGAGTATGTGCGTTGGATGGAAGCTATCCAGACTTCTTTACTTTATGCACTTCATACATTAAGTTACCTGTTTGAACATTGTTTAGTCCTTCCCTTCAATACTTAATCTTTTATATTTGAGCTTATGTTTGGATTACCGATGTTTGATTCCGGTATTTCTGTTATGGTCAGTTAATGTGTTTAAGACATTTGCCTTGCATGCTTTGATGACACGCCATAAATACACGTAACGGTCCACTTATCCAAGTGGGGTGTTACATATTTTGTGGCTTTGCACTTACGGATGCTAAAACTGAGAGCGAGCCAAGAAGGTTTCGAGGTGCGGGTTCCCGATGATGATATTATGGACAAAGTCTTGGGAACAAGTCAAGGCTTTAAATCAGGACAAGGCACAAAGCTATCAAACATAAACAGTGCTTCGTCTTCTTCAGTACGCTCCAACCCCATTGCCCCACCATCAACATGCAAGGCTTGAATAGTGAAGCTTGTTGTGGCGCATAACTAACAAATGAAGGCTATACATGCACACTTAGTGGAACAAAACCTCAACATGCAAATGCCTGCGACCCAAAAATTTATGGATGATGACAACGATGAAGAAGATGTGCAAGAAGATGCTGCAAACGTCGATGATGAGTACGTGGTTTTGAACTTGTTTTTTTGGTTAGCTGAACTTTATTGTTGAAACAATTTATGTTTATTACGTTGAACTACGTGTAATCTTTTGAAGTTAATGGGAATGTTATTGTTTATGTTTGAAAATTTTGGAATATTGGTTGGGAAAAAAATTTGGGGTGAAAAACCCGGAAAAATGTCGTAAAATAGCCGGGTAATGTTACTTTTAGGGACTAGTTTTCATGAAACCTTCGGGGACTACATGTAGTCACTATAAAAGTTGACTTTCATTTACTTTTTTTTGTAGAATAAATTTAGTAGTCCCAATAGAATAGTCGCTAAAAGATCATATAGGGACCGACTTTAGTCCCGAAAGGTTGGTCCTGAAAAACTTTGGTCAATGGAAGTCAAAAGATATAGTGACTACATGTAGTCCCAATAAGTGTTTTCGGAAAAACAAAATCCATGTGGCAAGTCAACGCAGTAGTCTCTAAAAAAATTGTAGTCCCAAGAACTTATAGGGACTGGTTTCACGGGACTACGTTTTTAGGGACCACATGTAGTCCTTAAAAGTTTGTCGGGACTACAATCCAAGCTATGTTCGCTTGTTACATGCTTATTAGCATTCATGTTTACTGCATCAGTTGAACATTAATGGCCTATGAATATGAAGATGACATGCACAAAAAATGAAATGCCCCACTTATTTTCTTATGTTAATAGTAAATCATATGATGTACCTGTTAGAATATTGTATAAATATTGTATATTATGAATGAGATATCATGGGATCTTGTATCCATCTATTTTAATAACCGATTTAAGCTTTTGGGAATAAGTTTACAGAATCGGTTTTAATTAAATTGAATATATCGTTTGTTTTAAACATTGACAGAAAGTGTAGGAATATTGTGTGTGAATGGTTAAAATCTGGATATCAATCTGAATCGTGTAATCAATTTCAGATCAAAGTATTTAAAACCCTACATGCCTCGGGTTCTTGAAATCTTCAATCGGATAAGACATATTGCAATTGAAATCTAAGGCACGAGAAATCAATCTGGAAACCTTAGAACATTATGAAAGTTCTGTTGTGTGGAAGAAACCAACTCTGGTGGAAAATAACCAGACACAAATAACTGTTTTACTGTTATTTACCAATTGTCGTGTTGGTTAAGAAAAGATACGTTTTATGGGATTTCTGGCAGGAAACGATAGTAAAGTTTAGTAAAAATCGTTTAGGTTTCTGGGCGTTGCCCCCTCGACCCCTACCCATTGACCTGGCAGCGGAACCCAGCAAGGGGCTCTGCCCCCTTGACCCCGCAAGGGGCGCTGCCCCTTGACCCCCACATCTTGGTCGTGGCCAAGCTAACTTTGACGAGCGTGCACTCCGCACCTCCTAACCCGTCTATAGCTAAACTTGTCTAATGCCATTGGTTTCTAAGTAAAACACAATGACACAAAATACATGAGATAACACTATAATTACCAACATACCTCCACCATTTTAGTGTAATCCTTGATTTACTAAAATACACAAAACGAAACGAACTCATGCGTAATGAAAATGTCACGTGGATTGATTTTCACTTAGTATATTACGCATTCCAGAAATTCGAAAATCAGGGTGTCACTAAGGATTGAACCCTTCAATTCATATGAATACACGAAGATAATATACACATAAGTTACTTAAACATTCTAAAGTTTATAACTTGACATTATTATAAGCCATGTGTCCATATCCTTTAATGATTTAACACCCCCAAATTCACAAGGCAGCGGAAACTCAACTTTGGGTGTTACTTCATAGCACATCGCACACAGTCATAGAAAACGACCTCAAAAGAGACCTTTTATAAAATAAACCATTCGATAATTTTATTAAATCAGAGTTTCAATTGAAATAGGTCCCAAAAATTTATACAAACCTAAAGAGATAATAAAGATTTGTCAAACGTATCGAATGGAAATTGTTTGTTTTGCCTTTACTTTATCCCCCGCGACTTCATACTTCAACTGCTCATAAATCTACAAACCTGAGAATACATGTTTAAATGTCAACACAACGGTCGAGTGAATTCATAGGTTTAAACCAATAATAGGTGAACACAAGAATTTTTAATCATCTCAAACTTGCGGATCAAACAAGTTGTATATATATAAATGCATTAAGCTCACGCCACTGAACGTTAACCACAATCAAACCGGAACCTCCGGCGCCCCTACAAACAGGTAATATTGCCATATACCAACAACGACCCTCTTATACATAATATCCTTTTCATGTGGTACCACTTATGGATACAGACCCTAAGATAGGGGTGTCAAGCCCAATAGATCTATCAAATGTATTAGCATTTACCCTTTCGAGGTAATTAACAGTGCATGAAATTCATGGACTTCATAAGGCAATATGTACTTATGCATTTATCATCACATTCGGGTCCAGCATACCGAAAACAACTTTTGTTCAATTTATAAAACTAGCATGTATCCCCCTCGCGGGTTTATAAAATATTTCTAAATAAATTTAAAGGCGAGGCTATGAACTCACCTGATATAGTTATTACATGAAGATCAAAGAACAAACGTCCAATAGTCGATACACGACTTCACGAGATAACAATCACTTATTGATCGAGAACGAGATGCCCAACCGTCGACATATAACCGAACAAGACCTAATAATGACGAAACACGTCTTAGACTCGAGACTATACATAAGTCATAGATATATGTAAATAGTTCACTTTAGTAAGTTTGGACATTGTATAAGTTTCATAAAACTTTTCATAAGACTTTTGCTAACCATTTCATGTATTGTCCCATTACGACTATTAAGCCCATTAAAGACCATTAGTGTCCTATTACAATTTCATGTGACTTTAGTCCATTTCAATCTCAGTATTCACCTGCAAAATTATTATAAATTGTAGGTTCAATAATGTCCCAAAAATCATTATAAGTGTATGTTGGGTTTTTGTGGCCCAAATCCCCTTTATAAGCTTTACGGGTTCTAAAACGGATCCAAAAGTTCTCAACTTAATATCTTACATTGTTCGGGTCTTGGGTTCTTTAAATATCAGTATAAAACTGAGTCTACAACTCCCAAAAATTGGGTCATACCACTTCGTTTTTTATAAAAATCATCTCGTTTTATGTTAATTGAGTATAGTCCATTTATTATCTTTTTCCCGACATGTCTCGCTCATTTGACCATATTTCCTAGACCGCAATTAAGTGTATTCTTTTTACCGAAATGATTATCAACTTATATAATTTACTTATTATCTGTCCAATTACCACTAATGTATACTAATCATATCTCATTTGTCTATTTTCTCACTCAGAAGAGTTGGCTGTTTTTGGCTGCCAATCTCGTTCTCACCGTTTCGGCCGCCATTTCCAAACCGTAAGGAACAGGTGGACTATCTAATCGATTCTAGTTCTTCATAAAATTATCTACAACCCATATTTTTATCTTTTTCATTGGTTCTGGGTTATACTATGTGCTTTCAGTCGGTTTATACAGCATGTTCAGATTCGACACTTTTTATCGTTTTGACCATATCTAATTTATCGGGTATCGTCACGAGACGAGTCACCCGGAAAAATCACCACAAAACATAGGCCTATCACTATAAATTATTTTCCAATTTTCAAAACCTACTGATTTGAAAATACATCACGCTTTTGCTACTGATCTAGTTATAAGAATTAAAATCTAACACTTGGGGCTTGTTTTAGCTTGATTTAATGGTTTTATAATAAATTACAATGTCTAAAAATCACAAATAATACATGATTCATGTAATTATAGAGACCAAATGGAATTACAACATGAAAGATTATTACAAAATTTACTTAGTAATGAAAATACAAAATAGACAAGGTAATTCTTGCTAGAATATGATTGATGCCGAAAAATGGACCAATAACATAGCTAAAACACATAGTTTTCATCCTTTATCACAAGAACTTAGAAAAAGAATAAACTAATGTGTCTTTTATTTTGATATTCACGGCATAAACCATGGAGCAATGGGGTATGTTAGATCTTCTTTTTTCTATTAAATGAACTAGGATATATCTAGTATATACATGTTTACTCATACATGATATAAGTAACCATGTGGTCATGGTATAAACAAAAGAATGCCACATGTATGAGACGTGTAGTATATGTGAATGGGTGAGATTTTATAAAAATCTTGCTCCACAATTTGCTAAAGCGAGTATTATCGAAGCCCGATATTTTAAAAGTTACGCGATTTGAAAGATATGCGTTAAATACAAAAATTTAACGCTCAATATAAAATAAAAACATCGGCAATCGGAGAACATTGATATTTTGATAAATAAATAAGGGCATATAAATTAATAAACGTTAACGCGTTGTATAAACAAATGACGCATAAAGGTTTAATGTAAATTAAAAAAAATGCTCGTAAAACGAGAAATTAAAACGACGACACTAGAAAATATTTCTATGTCATAACGAGGATATTCACGGTTGATGACGGACATATAATTTGTCGACAAATAATAAATGACACGTATTCGATACGTTATAACCTTAACCTTATCGGTTAGTCGAGAATTTAATATTCTTGTAAAATAAAATGACAAAAATAAATAATGACTTGGACAAATATCTATATTGTCGTATTATAGATGAAAATAATTAAATAAAGATGTATGAACGATAACACGTTTAAACAATTTCGAGAATAATTTTATTGATAAATCTATTTTCTTCTCTTTTTCATAAAATAACTTTTATAAATAAAACTCGAGGAATAAAAAAAATGGCGAGAAAGGTACGGGTTATTATATTCTACCCACCATAAGGGAGCATCTTCCGGATGCTCAGTCTTACTCGTTCTAAGCTCACTTGTTGAGATATAGGATTGGATCCTCGGACGGACTCATGCATTCTAACGTGATGGTCATGCGACACTACACTCGCTGAATACGCGGCAAAGAACCAATACACATTTTTTTGGTCAATCTACCCACAAAATGATTCATATACGTCGAATCATCCTCATCAAAAGAAAACATAAAAAAGATACGAAAATATTTGGGAAAAAGTTGTCACATTCTTCTTAAAAATTTCAAAACGAAAAGCGAGCCATTTGGTGATCATACCAATAAAAACAAAAACAAACATAGCTAAACAAAACTAAAACACACTCCTCCTCCTAGTTTTAGTTGGTGATATACGCTAATAGTTTGGTCGAGGAGAGGAAAAAAATATTTTGATCGAGTTCCACTCCAATGGTTATACTTAGGTACATCTTTGATCGCAAAGACGAAAAGCAGTTTCGGTTCATAGAGTTAAGACACTCTTGAAAATTACGTGAATATGATCATGATGATGGATTTAGGGGTTTCTCGAGTTATATGGTAAAATAATTTAGTGAAGACAAGTTTAGAATCATAATCGGGGCAAGTTCAAGGGAGGTTTTGTATATGTGATGCGTCCATATCTTTATAATGTAGTTACCGAGTTTTTTTGTCGAAATAAATTAATGATATTATGAAATAATTTTTTTTTATTTATTTATTTTTTATAGATTACATTTACGGTAGGATCGCGAATAAAAATTCATATTGTGCCAAAATTTGATTTAAGAATCATGTAGCTTAAAACGAAAAACATAAAATCATTTTTAAACATAAGTTGTAGCGTGTGTCAAAGAAAAAGATGCTTATTACCGACCATTTAATATGGGGAGGGAAATTTAAAATTTGAACTTTTGAGATACATTCAAAAGAATTTATGGAAGTACCCCTTCGCCATAGGTGGACATGAAAAGCGCTCGAGAGGTTTGATAAATCATTTAGACCGAGTCGCAAGTGAATATGAAACGAAGAATAATAATCGACACATAACACATCCGCAACGACTATGAGGGAGTAGATCGAATGTTGTTAGTGTTCTTAAACAAAAGGATACAACATGTAGGTCTATAGGAATAGAAATAGAAACAAATGCTTCAATAATATGCCAATGATTGTAAACGGGTAGTGGTTGTTCACAGTTTGTTCGATAAGCTCGCGATATTCTTCGCATTAGAGTAATCCGCATACACAAATCATTCATCAAAAGAAGACGGATAGTCGACCGTACCAAGATAGCAACAATGAAAATTGAAACGAAGACAAAGAATGGTTCGTATAACGAAGTACAATTCATGAGAAATTGGTTTGTACGAATGCCCTAAACTTAAGCCCACTCATTGACAAATCATTATTTACATCCAAAGGCGTCCCAATCCATATAAATAACATTTGTAAATTTGTGGTTCAGAAATTTATGATTTTCTTATCCAAATGCAAAGGCGTCCCAATTCATTTCGATAAGATAATTATAAATATCCTACTTATGCATTGACAATATAAATCATGATATCAAGACCAAATCAATATGTTAAGAAGAAGGAGTCTTCTTTTCTACATGATTCTTCAAAATCAAGAGAAGTTACGAGTAGAATAATGAGACATTAAGCAATTACGTTTAAAAGTGAAAGCCAAAGACGGCACAATGCTAGGTGACAAGATAAACCGTACTTCCATCAACTGGAAGACTTTAGAGCGATGAATTATGAAACATAAGATGCGATTCAAAATCATAAGAAGAGTTTTCATACTCGAAGTTGGATAACAAATTAACCAACGGAATCAGAATCAGCAAATGACGGTGAGTTCACGCTTACATAAAACTAGTATCATAATAGTCATTAAAAACATTATAAAGACCATTGCTTCACTCGCAATGTCTTGAAAAGTTCAATATTGATATAAACAATCCTTTATATAAATTTATAGTACTAAATAAAATAGTTACCAGCTTTCAGGAGACATGAGCGCACGGTTGAGGATGCAAGGCAATAAAAACATTTTACAAAAGAGATGTTATAGTCTAGGCTTTGAAAACGACCTAGTTCTCTATAACAAGTGCTCTGATACCAATCTTTAACACCCTCAAATTCACAAGGCAGCGGAAACTCAACTTTGGGTGTTACTTCATAGCACATCGCACACAGTCGTAGAAAACGACCTCAAAAGAGACGTTTTATAAAATAAACCATTCGATAATTTTATTAAATTAGAGTTTTAATTGTAATAGGTCCCAAAAATTTATACAAACCTTGAGAGATAATAAAGATTTGTCAAACGTATCGAATGGTAATGGTTTGTTTTGCCTTTACTTTATCCCGCGCGACTTCATGCTATAACTGCTCATAAATCTACATACCTGAGAATACATGCTAAAATGTCAACAAAACGGTCGAGTGAATTCATAGGTTTAAACCAATAATAGGTGAACACAAGAATTTTTAATCATCTCAAACTTGCGGATCAGACAAGTTGTATATATATAAATGCATTAAGCTCACGCCACTGAATGTTAACCACAATCAAACCAAAACCTCTGGCGCCCCTACAAACAGGTAATTTTGACATATACCAACAACGACCCTCTTATACATAATATCCCTTTCAGGTGGTACCACTTATGGATACAGACCCTAGGATAGGGGTGTCAAGCCCAATAGATCTATCAAATGTATTAGCGTTTACCCTTTCGAGGTAACTAACAGTGCATGAAATTTAGGGACTTCATAAGGCAATAGGTACTTATGCATTTTTCATCACATTCGGGTCCAGCATACCAAAAACAACTTGTGTTCAATTTATAAAACTAGCATGTATCCCCCTCGCGGGTTTATAGAATATTTTAATATAAATTTAAATGCGAGGCTATGAACTCACCAGATATAGCTATTACTTGAAGATCAAAGAACAAACGTCCAATAGTCAATACACGACTTCACAAGATAACAATCACTCATTTATCAAGAACGAGATGCCCAACGGTCGACATATAACCGAACGAGACCTAATAATGACGAAACGCGTCTTAGGCTCGAGACTATACATAAGTCATACATATATGTAAATAGTTCACTTTAGTAGGTTTGGACATTGTATAAGTTTCATAAAACTTTTCATAAGACTTTTGCTAACCATTTCATGTATTATCCCATACGACTATTAAGCCCATTAGAGCCCATTAGTGGCCTATTACAATTTCATGTGACTTTAGTCCATTTCAATCTCAGTATTAACCTGCAAAATTATTATAAATCGCAGGTCCAATAATGTCCCAAAAACTATTATAAGTGTATGTTGGGCTTTTCTTGCCCAAATCTCCTTTATAAGCTTTACGGGTTCTAAAACGGATCTAAAAGTTGTCGACTTAATATCTTACATTGGTCGGGTCTTGGGTTCTTTAAATATCAGTATAAAACTGAGTCTACAACTCCCGACAAGTGGGTCATACCATTTCGGTTTTTATAAAAATCATCTCATTTTATGTTAATTGAGTATAGTCTATTTATTATCTTTTTCCCGACATGTCTCGCTCATTTGACCATATTTCCTAGACCAAAATTAAGTGTATTCTTTTTACCGAAATGATTATCAACTTATATAATTTAATTATTATCAATTCAATTACCACTAATGTATACTAATCATATCTCTTTTGTCTATTTTCTCACTTAGAAGAGTTGGCTGTTTTTGGCTGCCAATCTCGTTCTCACCGTTTCGACCGCCATTTCCAAACCGTAAGGAACCGGTGGACTATCCAATCGATTCTAGTTATTCATAAATTTATCTACAACCCATAGTCTTTCCTTTTTCATTGGTTGTGGGTTATACTATGTGCTTTCAGTCGGTTTCTACAGCATATTCAGATTCGACACTTTTTGTCGTTTTGACCATATCTAATTCATCGGGTATTGTCACGAGACGAGTCACCCGGAAAAATCACCACAAAACATAGGCCTATCACTCTAAATTATTTTCCAATGTTCAAAACCTACTGATTTGAAAATACATCACACTTTTGCTACTGATCTAGTTATAAGAATTAAAATCTAACACTTGGGGCTTGTTTTAGCTTGATTTAATGGTTTTATAATAAAGCACAATGTCCAAAAATCACAAATAATACATTATTCATGTAATTATAGAGACCAAATGGAATTACAACATGAAAGATTATTACAAAATTTACACAGTAATGAAAATACAAAATAGACAAGGTAATTCTTACTAGAATATGATTGATGCCGAAAAATAGACCAAGAACATAGCTAAAACACATAGTTTTCATCCTTTATCACAAGAACTTGGAAAAAGAATAAAATAATGTGTCTTTTATTTTGATATTCACGACAGAAATCATGGAGCAATGGGGTATGTTAGATCTTTTTTTTCTATTAAAATGAACTAGGATATATCTAGTATATACATGTTTACTCATACATGATATAAGTAACCATGTGGTCATGGTATAAATAAAGGAATGCCACATGTACGAGACATGTAGTATATGTGAATGGGTGAGCTTTTACAAAAATCTTGCTCCACAATTTGCTAAAGCAGGTATTATCGAAGCCTGATATTTTAAATGTTACACGATTTGAAAGATATGCGTTAAATACGAAAAATTAACGCTCAATATAAAATAAAAACATCGGCGATCGGAGAACATTGATATTTTGATAAATAAATAAGGGCATATAAATTAATAAACGTTAACGTGTTGTATAAACAAATGACGCATAAAGGTTTAATGTAAATTAAAAAAAATGCACGTAAAACGAGAAATTAAAACGACGACACTAAAAAATATTTCTATGTCATAACGAGGATATTCACGGTCGATGACGGACATATACTTTGTCAATAAATAATAAATGACATGTATTCGATACGTTAAAACCTTAACCTTATCGGTTAGTCGAGAATTTAGTATTCTTGTAAAATAAAATGACAAAAATAAATAATGACTTGGACAAATATCTATATTGTCGTATTATAGATGAAAATAATTAAATGAAGATGTATGAACGATAACACGTTTAAACAAGTTCGAGAAATAATTTTATTGATAAATCTATTTTCTTTTCTTTTTCATAAAATAACTTTTATAAATAAAACTCGAGGAATAAAAATGGCGCGAAAGGTACGGGTTATTATAAATGAGCATATAGAAACCCAGTCCAAAGCTTCCTGAAGTGGCAAAACCCCATGCTCACATAGGTAGTTCTTTTATTCTTACACCTGCACATGCAATTTTTCAAAAGAACTATTAAGAAGTTGAACTTCAACCTAACATAATCTGCAAAACCGAGCACATACCTTGGGATGATTATATAATTGTGCTCCAATCACTAACAATGAGCTTTCCACATTGAATTCAGCTCCTAGCGTTAGCTAGAAGGGAATTGGGTATCTCATCATTAGTGATTTTGATGGACTCTAAACCCACCCCCATAGCCGACTTGTGCACTAAGTCTCGAGCTAAACCTTTTGTCAAGTGATCCGCCAGGTTTTGTTGAGATCTAACAAAATCCATGGATATCACTCTAGATGTAATGAGCTCACGAACCATACTATGTCTAACACCTAAGTGTGTAGACTTTCCTTTATATTTGACAATATGCCTTACCCAAAGTGGCTGCACTATCACAATGAATAGAAATAGGAGAAATTGGTTTTGGCCACAACGGAATATCATATATCAGATTCCTCAACCATTCTGCCTCTTTGCCATCCGCAGCTAAAGCAACAAACTCATATTCCATTGTTGAGTTAGTAATACATGTTTGCTTCTTTGAAGCCCATGAGATGGCGCCTCCACCAAGCAAAAACACTCAACTAGTTGTAGAAGTATGATCTTCTGAATTAGTTATCCAACTAGCATTAGAATATCCTTCTAAAACTAAAGGAAACCCGACATAATACAAACCATAATCCATGGTTTTCTTTAAGTACTTGAATACTCGCATTATAGCATGCCAGTGATGAGTACTAGGATTACTAGTGTATCTACTCAGTTTTCCCACAGCATATGCAATATCTGGTCTTGTGCTTGTCATAGCATACATCAAACAACCAATTACCCTTGAGTACTCAAGTTGATTCACAGCCTTGCCTTTATTAGGCATAAGTTTGATGGTAGGATCCAGAGGAGTGCTAACTGGACAACAATCATCACATTTGAACTTCGTGAGTATTTCTCAATGTAATGTGATTGAGTGATCATTATACCCTTGTCCATTCGTTTGATCCTTATACCAAGGATCACATCAACCTCCACCATGTCCTTAATGGAGAAACTAGATGACAAAAACTGTTTGGTTTTATCCACTTGATCTTGACCAGTCCCAAATATCAACATATCATCTACATATAAGCAAATGATAACTCTTTTACCGGATTTATCAAATTTGTAATATACACACTTGTCAGACTGGTTTAGTACAAACCCACTAGACAAGACAACCTCATCAAATTTTTGATGTCACTGTTTCGGTGCTTGTTTGAGTCTATATAATGATTTAACTAATGTACACACCTTATGCTCATTTCCAAGCATAACAAATCCCTCTGGTTGCTTCATATATATCTCTTCTTCTAAATCACCATTCAAGAATGTTGTTTTGATATCCATTTGATAGATCACTAGATTATAAGTAGATTCCAAAGCAATAAATAATCTAATAGTGGATATATGAGCAACAAGAGTATAAGTATCAAAATAATCGATTCCTTCCGTTTGTCTAAAGCCTTGGATAACCAATCTAGCTTTAAATTTGTCAATGGTTCCATCAACCTTCATCTTCCTTTTGAAGATCCATTTGCAACTCAAAGGTTTGCAACCAGGTGGTAAATCAGATAAGATCCATGTATTATTTTCCATAATTGAATCCATCTCATAATTAATTGATTCTTTCCAAAATGCAACATCACGAGACTGCATAGCTTCATCAAACGTTCTTGGATCCTCTTCTATACTATAACAGTAAGAATGATGAGGTCCAATCTCATCTCTAGATCCCTCAACTAAGTATAGTTGAAAATCAGATCCGAATGATTTAGCTACTCAGGCTCTATTACTATTACGAATTGTAGGTGTTTCAATTGGAGTTTCTCCAATTTGATCTTCACTTGAACTTGGTATCGCACTTTTTAGGTCTAGGTATTGAAGTGAATGGTTTTTCATCAAACATTGCATCTCGTGACTTTATAACCGAGTTAACGGATATATATTCATTAGATTCTATTACATAGAATCTATATGCCTTGGAATGCTCAGCATATCCAATAAAGATGCAATCAATATCTTTTTCTCCCAAATTTTTCCTCCTGGGTTTTGGGAGTCTCACAACAGCCCTACAACCCCAAACTCGTAAGTATGACAAGTTAGGCCTTTTTTGTATCAAAGTTCATATGAGGTAACCTTGTTCCTTTTATTAGGAACTCTATTTAGTAAATATCAAGCCGTCAACATGGCTTCTCCCCAAAATCCTTCACTCAAACCTGAGTAGGATAACATGGAATTAACCATTTCTTTAAGAGCCCTATTTTTCCTTTCTGACACACCATTTTGTTGTGGTGTATAAGGAGCCGTAGTCTCATGTATGATGCCTACAGATTGGAAATAACTAGGATCATAATATTCACCACCTCTATCCGTGCGTAAAGTTTTAATTAAAACATTTTGTTGTAACTTAAACTCAGTTTTATAGATTTTAAATTTATCTAAGGCCTCATCTTTAGCATGACATAGATAAACATAACAAAATCTAGATGCATCATCTATAAAGGTGACTACATACTTTTTATTCCCTAAGGAAGGAGTGGCATAAAAATCACATAGATCACTATGTATCAATTCTAAAGAATTAGAATCCCGTTTTATATCCTTGAAAGGTTGTCTAGTGATTTTGGTTAACATGCAAGTGTTACATTTTTCTAAGGTACTATCAAATTCTGGAATTAGATTGTCCTTAGACATAGCAACCATACGATTATAATGAACATGTCCTAATCGTGCATGCCACATAGTCAAATCAACCTCTTTAGAACTAATCATGCAAACGCTACTAAAAGTATTAGGAACTTTATTGAGATTTCACATAAACATGCCATTATTATAATAACTGAAACCAACAAATACACCATGTCTTGATATAACATATACTTATCAGATTAATACACTTGCTTATAGCCACATTTATTCAACACAGGGCCGGACATAAGGTTCTTCCTAAGCCATGGTACATACACAACATTAACTAAAGTAATAGTTTTTTTAGAACTGAATTTTAAAACAACATTTCCACGTCCAAGTATTGGCTTGGTTGAATCGTCACCCATATGAAGAACGGATCCATCTTGTATCAGATGAAAAGTATCAAACCAGCAGCGATCCTTAGATGCATGACAAGTTGCACCCGAGTCAATCCACCAAGCAAATGCATTATCCTGCTGATAGGTATGTAAACACCCATCCTTTTACCACTTAATTACAATAATAACCAGGCCAAAACGTGTATTTAATGTCGTAAATGTCGGAATTATGCGTGGTTTGTGTTTTTGTTGTGATTTAGGATCAAATTGTGAAAAGGGAAGAAAACACGGGATTGCACGGGCTTTTATCAAAGAAAAAGACAAAAGACGAAGTCAAGTGTTCAAGAGTGCAAAAAGAACGGAAGTCCAAGGCCTATTCTGAAGATTTATCGAAGAAAAAGTCTAAAGACGGAAGTTTAATAAAGCCGAAGAACTCAAGTCTAATTTATGAAGAAATTACAAGACGAGTTTAAAGTAATCCCGAGACAAAGTCTGAAAAGTCGAAGAATTTAGAAGATTAAAGACTAAAGACGAAGGATTAAATGAGAAATAAAGAAAGAAGAAAGAGAGGAGGAAGCTTCCTTCCATCATACTCCTCCTCCTCCTATAAATAGGACCATTAGTCTTAATTTTATTCTTGTTAGTTAATTTTACAAATTAACTCTCCACCATTTTTAATTACTTGCACCTTTATTTCATGTCATTTTATTAATTGTCATTTTAATTAATTGTCTTGCACCTTAATTCCTTTAATTCCAAGTAAGTTTACTTTTATTGTTATTGAATCTTTACTTTTATTGTTAATCTCCTATCTACCTTTCTTTTTTTGATCTAATCTTCATGGTTATGTTCATGTTCTTTAGTTTTTATTAATTTGATTAAATGGGTTTTGATTATTGTGGTTTTTATTGTTAGTTTTATTGATTTGGATTGATAGATTATCATTAGTTGATCATTTGTGGTTATCTTGGTTTAATCTTTGGGTTTAATTTGGTAGTTTTTGATTAAAATTCGTAGCTTTTATTTCCCTTGTTCTTCGCGAATTAGTTTGCCCAGGTTATTCCGGATCAGTTTGGTATTCCGGATCAAGTGGTCATTCCGAACCAGCAGTTTATTCCGGATCAGCAGTTTATTCCGGATAAACCAATTATTCTGAATAAATGATATATTCCGGATGAAGTACTATTCCGAATAAGCAGACATTCCGAACCAAGCCTGATATTCCGAATAAAGGTATTATTCCGGATGAGCTAATATTCCGGATGAAGGAGTAATTATTCCGAGTGAACACATATTCCGAATAAGCATCTCTTTCCGAATGAAGGATATTATTCCGAATGAATGAGTTTATTCCGAATCAAGGGTTTTGTTTAGTGTATTCCGAATGAGCCTAATATTCCGCATGAGATATATTATTCCGGATCAAGGGTGTTATTCCGGATAAACTTGTTATTCCGAATGAGAGTGTTATTCCGGATGAAGGTTAGCATTTGTTTATTTATTCCGGATGAATGAATATTCCGAGTGAGTGTTTTGTGTTGATAAGCAACTATTCCGGATGAGCATTTTTAGATTATTTTAAGTTTATGTTTTTAAGTTTTCATCTTTACTTTTCCCGCCTTTTTCCTTAGTCGCACCTTTAAGTTTACTTGCCTTAGAATTATTTTAAGCTTGCCTTAGTTTAAGTTTAAGTTTGCCTTTAGGATAGTTTTAAGTTCGCGTTATTTAATTTCTCGTCACGTTTTTATTTTCCGTCATTTATTTTCAATTAGGTTTAGATTTAAATTACCGCCATTTACTTTAAAGTTTTTGCACTTTCCTTTTACTACAACGACGAATATTTTTCTTAACCAAAAACTGCTGAGTCACACTTTAAACCAGTAATCAATTCGATTAGACATACGACAAAGAACTTAATTTTTATACTGGGCAAAAGCCAGTTATTAAATGGCGCCGCTGCCGGCTCTTTTCGTAAAGATTAACGGTTTTCTGTGAGAGACGTGTTGCTTTTTGGGATCCGTTCATTCGTGAGCGTTATTTTTCTTGCTTAAAAATTTCCAAAAATCCATAAAAATTAAAAATTGTTAAAAATCCATAAAAAATAAAAAATTTCAAAAATCCAAAAAGATTTTATTTTTATTTTTCATAGTGTATATATATTGTGTATTGCTTTGGTATCTTTTTCTTTTGCTTTTGCAGGTGTATGCGTACTAGATCTTCAACTTATCCAGAGCCCGAGACTCGTGAAGATTTAGCTATGGCAGGTGTGAACAACAACAATAATCCACCGCACCTCAACAATAACAATAACAATGTTCCCCCACCCGATCTTCGGACAATGGAGGAGCTTTGTCAACCCACAATGTTTGGACGAGGAGGACCGATTGCGCCGATGCAAATCACGGGTCCGGAGTTTTCGTTGAAGCATCACATGATCCAACAAGTGCAAACTAATCCATTCCGCGGAATACCGGATGATGATGCCAACAAGCACCTCGACAAATTCATTACCATCACCCAAAGCATGAAGTTGCCCGGTGCTACTATGGATGTTCTTCGCCTTCAACTCTTTCCACATACTTTATCACACCACGCCGAAAAATGGTTTGATCGTCTCCCGAAGAATTCCATTCATACGTGGGACGACATGACTCAACGATTTTTGTCGCGTTACTTTCCACCATCCATGGTCACGAGCCTTCGAAATCAAATCAACGGTTTCATGCAAGAACCCGACGAATCTCTCTTTGATGCTTGGGAAAGATATAATGTTTTGATCGATCGATGTCCAAACCACAACATGCTCCCCGTCACCTTAATTGATACTTTCTACAACGGTTTGACTTTTCGTGATCGTGATACGATTAATGCAGCCGCCGGTGGCACATTTATGAAAAGAAGACCCGAGGAGTGTAGAGAGCTTATTGAGAACATGACTACTAATCATAAAAATTGGGATTCCTCCGCTTCTTCAAGGAACAACCTGAGAGTCAATGTTTCTTCTACTTCAGCAAACCCCGATATGACCGAATTCACACCTGCATGATGGCCGAAATGAGCAAAAATATCTTGCTCATCGCTACAAACCAACAACAACAAGTTAAAGCTGTAGCAAATTCTTGTGAGACATGCGGCGGTCCTCACTCATATACTGATTGTCCTTCTACTCAAGGCAATCCGGAAAACGTGTATGCGGCTTATGGTAACTATTCACCGAAAAATTACCAAGCTCGACCTCAAGGGGATCGAAATTTGCTAAGTTACCAGTCGAACAACTATCTTTCACCCGGTTTTTCTCCTCAAAACCACAACCCCAACAACAATTACAATAGAAGCAACCAAATCCCACCTCGAGCTTCTAATCCTTATCACCCACCCTCTCAACAAGCCCCACCCATTAATCAAGATGTTGAATCTTTAATGAAAACCCAAGGAGAGCAAATCAAGAATCTACAAAGCCAAATTATCAATCTAAAAGGGGATATCACTAATCAAGGGAATGACATTAGGTCCGATCTTCGAAATGATATACAATCCTCCTTCAGCAATCAAACGAATGATTTGAAAAATATGCTGGCTAGTTTCTTACCAACCACTCAACCCTCTACTTCGGGCTCTCTACCTTCAAACACCGTCACCAACCCGAGAGCGAAAGTGAGTGCTATTACTACCCGTAGTAGAGCAACTTTAGTAGGACCATCTATCCCACCCCCAGTTACACCATCTACACCTCCTCCACCACCATTTATCCCTACTACTCCCATACCTAGTATTAGTTCACCATTACCGTCTCCGCCTCGTCGTGAAGAAGTACCCAACAAGAATCCTCCACCAACCCCACCTTCCACCTATAACCCCAACATTCCTTACCCTTCTCGACTCAACAAGGCTAGAATTTTGACTAAGAATGACGTTCAAGTCTCTAACTTTTTGGAAAAGATTGCCGGCATGACCGTCACCTTTACCCTTGTTGAAGCTCTTGCCCAAATGCCATAATTTGTCAAGATGTTTAAGGAATTGCTTAATAAGAAGGAGAAGATGGTCGAGTTTTTTAATACTCGCTTGAATGAAAATTGCTCTACAATCCTTCCTAAAGAACTTCCAGAAAAACTTGGAGATCCCGGTCGTTTTGTGCTACCTTGTACTTTTAACCAAACCGACGAATTTATTGCCTTAGCCGATCTCGGGGCAAGTATAAATTTGATGCCTTTCAGTGTTTGAAAAAAGTTATCATTGCCCGACCTTACACCCACCAAGATGACTCTTGAGCTAGCCAATCGCACTCTCGCTTACCCCGTTGGTATTGCCGAAGATGTGTTCATTAAAGTTGGCACATTCACTTTTCCGGTCGACTTCGTCGTTGTTGATTATGAAATGGACCCTCGTATTCCGTTAATACTTGGACGACCATTTTTAAGAACCGGTAAAACATTAGTAGATGTGGATAAAGGTGAACTCATCTTAAGAGTCAGGGATGATGCACAAGTTTTTGAAATGGGGAAGCTTAGAAGCAAATATAATGGAAGAGAATCGGCGAATATGATTAATGTGCTTGATGAATTTGTCGTCTACAACAATCCTCTATTCGATTCTTGCAATGATAATCCACTGTTTCAAGATGATGTGGATGATTCTCTCTCCAATTTGGAACCCCCACCCACATATGATTCTCCACCGATCTTTGATGACTATGATGATGATTCTAGTTTCGATGGAGATGATTATGATGATTTTACTTCTGAGTATCCAGACATGCCCACTTACGATGATTTTGATGAGGCTGATACTCTTTCGAGTGATTCTTCTCATAAACCATGCTTAATCCTACTTTGGATGACTACTCATTTGAGGAAGACTTTTCTACTTTTCTCAATACATACTTCCCAAATGAGAGTGATGCTCCTCCTTTATACTTTGATGATTATGGTCTTCATTCTTCTACGGATTTGAAGAAAATTCTTTCAAAGGAGACGACACCGGACGACACCAACATCCGCAGCACGTATGTTTTGACACCTCTTTGTCCACCTTCTGAGGACGAGGTTGTGCATTTTCTTAGCGGATGTTCTTCAAATTCTGCTGAGCCTGAGTGCTATTTTCCCCTAAAGGAAAAGGTGTTCGACCCCGGTATTGAAATTTTTAAGCCATCTCAGTATCCGTATAATGAAATAAAAGGAAAGATTTTTGGAACTATTGTAGATATGCTTGCACCTCTTCACCCTTGCTCTCACCGTGCTCCATCTTTGCTTAAGGGAACCTTTCCTACTCTTCTTTGGCGTGCCTTGTTCACCTTAAACTTGTGCTATTTGATGGACGAAAACTATGTATTTGATCCCGGTGGATGTTTTTCAAGCTTCTTCCTATGCTAATCAAGGTCGAGTCAGGCTCACGACTCGGTGAACAAAAATCAAGCGCTTCTTGGGAGGCAACCCAAATATCTATTTTTTATCTATCTATATCCTAAGTGTAGGGGAGACCCGTTGGTGTTTGTTATTTCCTCTCTTCTCATATTCATGGATTCGAGCGTTCAATGATCCACTCTTGATGATTTTTTAGGACCCGTGATTCCGTGTTTCCGTCTTCCCGGTTCTATCCTAAACTCTTTTCGATTCACTATTTTATATTTTCCAATATTAAAATAGGAATCTCGTTAGTTGTCTTTTCCTTAGCAAGATTTAAATAACGTGCACAATGTCCTAAGTGTAGGGGAGGTAACTTCCACACGCTTAAACATTGAGGAAAATGTTTATATCAAGTGTACGGGGACTTCTATCGAAGTTAAGTGGCCTTTTCCTTGTATTTGTCCTCATTTTAACCGGAAAATCAATTTTTCGACATTTTTCAAAATTTTTGATCTATTTTGACCTAGTAGTTTTACCTTTGTATAGTTATTTTCTTTCTTTACTAGAATAAATTTTAATAAAGTGGTTTTAGTTTTCAAACGTTGTAAATCTTTTGACTCAACCCGAGTTTACTTATCTAAGTTTACTCTAGCTAGTATCCTTAACGTGTTTAAGTCAAGTTTTGCTAGGGCTTTTATATAGGGAGTTTTAAAACGCCAAAGTCTTAACTCTCACGGGTTAAGAACAAGAACTTTTCGCAAGTTCCTATAATTGATCCTAGAGAGTCGTTTATCAAGGGAACTTCAAAATGAGAATTCTAAAACTTGAAAAAGTGTAAGAGTTTGCAAGATCCTATAGATGACTCGAAAACCCAAAACTTTAATTTAATAGGCTAAGCATCCACGAGTCTCATTCCTTGAGATTTTAAATTGTGGAGAACAAGATATGATAGAGTCAATTATAACTTTGGTATTCTTTCGTGAATTTATGTGAGTTGATTATAAGCCTATTCTCCCATCGCTTGCTAATAAATATATCTGCAATAAATAAGGTTGTACGATTTGAAAAGTTACTTAGCTTCTAGCCCAAGATCGTTTAAAAGTTGCTCGGTATTAATTAGAGTTCATAGCCAAGGCATAACTTATTGAAGCGGGATGCGAAGATTGGCGAGTCCGAAAGGCCCTAACAAGGCATGAGGGCTACATTTTGTTGCTAAAGATCCAAAGTGATGTGAAGAATCATTTATCAAAAATCAATATGAAGGATCGAGACACACGACGAAAAGCAAATACTCCCGTAAAGATCATGGAGAAGTCTATCCAAAAAGGCCCTAACAAGGTATGAGGATAAATAGATCCAAGTCCTAAAAGGAGGCGGATCGTTGTATATCAAAATCCCAAATAAAGATTGGAGAAAAATGAAGAAGTCGTGGTCCAAATTTGAAGAATCTCTCAAAACTTCAAGTGAATAAATTCCTATTATGAAGAGAAGACCATTATTTCATGAACGTCTCTCAAGATTTGAAGTATGAATTCACTGCCAAATATCGGTCCGAGAAAGGTCTCAAATCGTGAAGCGAGTTATGCCAAGATATGAACTTTATGAGGTCCTGAGAAGCAGATTTAAAAGATTTTGTCCTTTAGCTAACTATTGATTAAATCGTCCCACTTTATTTTCAGCCTTAATAACTATCGAAATAAGTCAACAATGCATCCTTGTGATCATTCAAGAAAATAATAAAATATAAGAGATACACCTAGGAATAAGGGAGTCTAAGTAAATAATTGGCCCACATGAGTTCATGTTAGTTTGCTAACTTATAATAACAATGATCTCGTTTTTAAGCTTGGTATGGGGAACGTGAAACTTGAGGATGATAATCATTCATGACATTCCAAAACCCTAAGGTAAATCTTTGATTTCTTTACTTGTTTTGTTATTTTCTATCTCTTTAATAAAGGCCAATGTGGATTGATTGTGATGAAAAGTGTAATCTTGCTTTGTAACTAATGCATTGCATGAGGACATTGCAATGGTCAAGTGTAGGGGATTTGATAGGTGTGTAAACACCCATCATTTTACCACTTAATTACAATAATAACCAGGCCAAAACGTGTATTTAATGTCGTAAATGTCGGAATTATGCGTGGTTTGTGTTTTTGTTGTGATTTAGGATCAAATTGTGAAAAGGGAAGAAAACACGGGATTGCACGGGCTTTTATCGAAGAAAAAGACAAAAGACGAAGTCAAGTGATCAAGAGTGCAAAAAGAACGGAAGTCCAAGGCCTAATCTGAAGATTTATCGAAGAAAAAGTCTAAAGACGAAAGTTTAATAATGCCGAAGAACTCAAGTCTAATTTATGAAGAAATTACAAGACGAGTTTAAAGTAATCCCGAGACAAAGTCTGAAAAGTCGAAGAATTTAGAAGATTAAAGACTAAAGACGAAGGATTAAATGAGAAATAAAGAAAGAAGAAAGAGAGGAGGAAGCTTCCTTCCATCATACTCCTCCTCCTCCTATAAATAGGACCATTAGTCTTAATTTTATTCTTGTTAGTTAATTTGACAAATTAACTCTCCACCATTTTTAATTACTTGCACCTTTATTTCATGTCATTTCATTAATTGTCACTTTAATTAATTGTTTTGCACCTTAATTCCTTTAATTCCAAGTAAGTTTACTTTTATTGTTATTGAATCTTTACTTTTATTGTTAATCTCTTATCTACCTTTCTTGTTTTGATCTAATCTTCATGTTTATGTTCATGTTCTTTAGTTTTTATTAATTTGATTAAGTGGGTTTTGATTATTGTGGTTTTTATTGTTAGTTTTATTGATTTGGATTGATAGATTATCATTAGTTGATCATTTGTGGTTATCTTGGTTTAATCTTTGGGTTTAATTTGGTAGTTTTTGATTAAAATTCATAGCTTTTATTTCCCTTGTTCTTCGCGAATTAGTTTGCCCAGGTTATTCCGGATCCGTTTGGTATTCCGGATCAAGTGGTCATTCCGAACCAGCAGTTTATTCCGGATCAGCAGTTTATTCCGGATAAACCAATTATTCCGAATAAATGATATATTCCGGATGAAGTACTATTCCGAATAAGCAGACATTCCGAACCAAGCATGATATTCCGAATAAAGGTATTATTCCGGATGAGCTAATATTCCGGATGAAGGAGTAATTATTCCGAGTGAACACATATTCCGAATAAGCAGCTCTTTCCGAATGAAGGATATTATTCCGAATGAATGAGTTTATTCCGAATCAAGGGTTTTGTTTAGTGTATTCCGAATAAGCCTAATATTCCGCATGAGATATATTATTCCGGATCAAGGGTGTTATTCCGGATAAACTTGTTATTCCGAATGAGAGTGTTATTCCGGATGAAGTTTAGCATTTGTTTATTTATTCCGGATGAATGAATATTCCGAATGAGTGTTTTGTGTTGATAAGCAACTATTCCGGATGAGCATTTTTAGATTATTTTAAGTTTATGTTTTTAAGTTTTCATCTTTACTTTTCCCGCCTTTTTCCTTAGTCGCACCTTTAAGTTTACTTGCCTTAGATTTATTTTAAGCTTGCCTTAGTTTAAGTTTAAGTTTGCCTTTAGGATAGTTTTAAGTTCGCGTTATTTAATTTCTCGTCACGTTTTTATTTCCCGTCATTTATTTTCAATTAGGTTTAGATTTAAATTACCGCCATTCACTTTAAAGTTTTTGCACTTTCCTTTTACTACAACGACGAATATTTTTCTTAACCAAAAACTGCTGAGTCACACTTTAAACCAGTAATCAATTCGATTAGACATACGACAAAGAACTTAATTTTTATACTAGGCAAAAGCCAGGTGACATAACATATTTCAAAAATATGCGACACATAATGATTTAAAGGAATTAAATCAAAGTCAAAATTTAGACCTTGTGATGCATTAGGATCCTTATATCCTTGTCCCGAACAATCCCTTTTAAAGTGACCAGATTTGCCACATTTCCGACAAGTCCCTTTAGACGGTTTGTTGGATTTTTCGCTGTTACCATCATACTTCCTTTTATATCCCTTGGAATTGTTTTTGTTGTGTGCCACTGTCTTACGCCTTTAGAGATTCCTCTATGCGAAAGTGGCTACAAAGTTGTACAAGAGACAACTCTTCCTTGTTGTGTTTGATGAGCGTGCACTCCGCACCTCCTAACCCGTCTTTAGCTAAACCTGTCTAAGGACATTGGTTTCTAAGTAAAACACAATTACACAAAATACATGTGATAACACTAAAATTACCAACAGAAAGTATCATACGTGAGGCAGACATTGTTATTGCTGCAGCTGGACAAGCTATGATGGTAATTATTGCTTAAGCTTGTAGACGTTTATAAGAACATAACCAGTATTGACCTGTCTACATGTAACACGTCGAAGTATCAAACTCTTGTTTCTTGACTAATAGTATTTGGCGTTTTCTACTTGCTCTAGTATTCCAGATATAAGGCAGCTGGCTAAAGCCTGGTGTTACAGTTATCGACGTGGGTACAAATGAGGTCGACGATGCTAGTAGAAAATCAGGATACAGGCTTGTAGGTGATGGCGAATAAAAGAAGGATGTAAAGTGGTCGGATGTATTACGCCCGTTCCAGGAGGTGTGGGACCCATGACCGTAGCTATGTTACTTAAAAACACTTTGGATGGCGCCAAACGTGTGATCGGGCAGTAAACCAATTCCAAGTCATTTCAGTTTTTTGTTACAACTTCTAAGACATGTGATATCGCAAAATACTATTTTACATCATGTTGTAATTTTGTTGAGCATATTAGCTTATATTTCATTTTGGCTGTATAACAATATTGTTCTTTTTCATATGGTTAATATCGGTCCTATAACCCGAAAAAAGAAACCAGTTATGAAGATGGGGTATCTTAGATTTAAAGTGAAATTGCCAAGATATAATTCTTCTTGGGTCTGTAGATGTTGTAAAAAGCATTGAAACGTCTGCAAAGAGCGGGATTCAAAGGAGCCGTGCTGCGCTCCTTGCTGGCTCAAGGGTAGCTCCCCTCTCGTATGAAAATCGCTTATTAGATGAAAAGTCAACGCAACATGTTCTTATATGGCATATATATATATATATATATATATATATATATATATATATATATATATATATATATATATATATATATATATATATATATATATATATATATATATATATATATATATATATATATATATATATGTACTTTGTATGGTGCTGCATGAGTTAAAGGAGTTGTTGAAACTGCTTAGAGGGTGTTTGGATTGCTTTACTCAAGGTGTTTATCTAGCTTATCGCGTCTTATTATGCAACATATAAGTAGTTTTGACGATGTTTGCTATTTGCTTATGCAGTTTTTAAGAGTGAAATAAGTTGTTTTGAATACGCAGCTTGGAACTGCTTAGAAGGTGTATCGGATAGCAGTTTGAGGGTAATGCTGATTCTCTATCTTGGAAATTTGCAAGTGAAATTAGCTTTGTTTCAAGTAAGGAATTTTAAGGGGCATTCCTAGTTCCAATAGACTTTTCGCTTATTTGTATTATGATTTGAAAAAATTAATCCTACATTTCTTATCAGTCAGTTACAACATAGAATAGTATTCAAGGGCTTCTTTGATATATCTCGACAAACTCGTTGTATGCTCAAGTTTCTTTTGAAACATATATGACTGTAACTGAAGTTCATCAGTTTTGGCGCAGCATAAGTTTCCCCCGATTCTTCCCATGACCATTAAGCTTTAGTGGCGGTTACTATCCAACATTTGATGCACACAGAAATTTCGGTGATTCTAGAATGGATCCTGCTGTTTTTTGTTCTGCCACCATAGTACCTAACAGTAGCGACCCCGTTGCATCTGTTGTCAAGTAGATATTTCTGGGCTATGTTCACAGAAGTTCAAACCGTAATCTACCTCATAAGTTAGTTTACATGGACTTAAGTAGCTATATAGTATGCTAGTTTCAAAATAGTACACATTGACAAACCAGGGGACATTGCCCATTTAAGTTCTTCCCATTAATTTGCATATAATTATTAATAAAAAAATTAGATATGAAACCACATGAAGTCGGATCAAGTAAATCTTTATGTTATAGACTTATAGAATCTTATCGGGTTCTTGATTGACCCTTTCTGTCGTATATACACGACAACCCATTGTAGCTTCCATACATTTTAGTGAGTTGTGCCTCTAGGTCCCAGAAGCCAGCCAACAAAGTTAAACTAAAATCCAAAAAGAATGTCATTTTAATGAATGAGATGTAGTAATGCATATCTATACGCAAGATTCGCTTCACTGTGTATGAACTAGGACACTAGAGCTCCTTCCAGTCCATTGCCATTGCCCACTTAACCTCTGTCATAACACATGATTTATTGCGAGTGAGCTATCATTAGCATCAATTCACGTTAAGTTTGGTGTTGTATGAATAAAAAATACCTCTTGTAGAATACAATCCAGCCAGTAAGACCTGCAGGCATCATGGGGCTCGGCTGCTCGGGCTTCTATGTCGCAGCCTGTCGAGGTCATTGAATCCTTGATTGTTGAAAACATATGAGAAACCCCCGCAATATTTCAAAAAAAAGGGAATTATTGTTAATAACCAAAAGGAAAAAAAGCAACATATTAGTATAAACTTAGAGAAACAAAATGGACAGGCTGGTTAACGGGTCAAAATGGGTTTATTTGGCATGACTCGTGTTGGTTTTTATATTTACCAAGGAGGTTTGTAAGTTCTAAGTACACTGTGGGTGCTTTTTAATCCGTTTTCCCTGTTCACTTTTACGATATCCTGCCTTGTTGACCCGCTAGAGATGAAACCTAACCCGAACAGACCCAAGGGGACAGATTGAGACCTCTAATCAAAATCATACCCCAGTAGAATGACAGTACATAAAATTTGAGCCGCGAAGAATGTTTGACCCAAGGGACAGATTGAAACCTTCTTAGTTATTTATTACTTGATCTTACCTTGTTTTGTCTGTATGATAGAAAGCGAGTCTGTTATTAAGCAGACATATTGGTTATGAGTTACAATGAGTCGAGTTGGTAGACCTGTTATTGCTACAGCTGTACAAGCAGGATTGATGGTAAAAGTCAATGTTTTATTTCGGCAAAACAAATTTTTATGTATAGAAAAAAGGGATCTAATTTAGGAAACAAGACTTTAGCTTTATAGAAAGAAAAAAAACTTCTATTTAAGGAATGTATCCTTATTATTTATGTTCTTTTTCTATTTAAGAAACCTAACCCATCACTAAGCTTCACAAAAACCGTAAAAGCGAAGTCCCACATTCCAAACGCTCGAGAATTATGTTCGAATACCCTAAAAAACTTTATTTGTCGTCAAACAACATCCCTTTCGATATCCAATACGAAATCATTAAAAAAGTTCGTGATGTCAAGTCTTTGGTTCGATTCAGGGCCGTTTCAAAACCTTGGAAGACTTTTATTGACAGCTTTGAGTTTATTGCTGGTTACGGCGCCCATGACACTGAACTGAATCGTTTACTTCTAACGTACAAAGAACAAAAACCTATATATCCTTATCTAGGGATAAAATATATTTCTTTTGTAGATGATGTCTCTTTTCCGCACCAATAGGAAGACTTTACTCCAAAAGTTCCTTTGCTCCTTAAACAACTCTACGTGTCGACTGTAATTGGTAGCTCTTGTGGTTTGTGGTGTTATCACGGTTACATCGACACCTCAGGCAAAGCGATGGTTGTTATTTAGAACCCATCAATCAGGAAATCCGTTGGCATTGTTG
Organism: Glebionis coronaria; assembly: GCA_025667525.1. NCBI lineage: Eukaryota > Viridiplantae > Streptophyta > Magnoliopsida > Asterales > Asteraceae > Glebionis > Glebionis coronaria. The sequence goes on along the minus strand of CM046880.1, from coordinate 381,757,115 downwards.
TTCCTTCTGTGCTTAAGAGCACCAATAAAAAAATGACTCATTTTGGTTTTGGGGTTTCCTTTAACTTATGATCCGACTATTGTTGGAATCTCGAGGTGTTATCATAAGCAGAGCATAATGTGGCATGTTGAAATATTTACATTAAGCTCAAAGACGTGGAAGATGATGCCAAGTAGCAACGTGCCTCGTAAATCTATTGTACTCATATCGACAACAAATGTTTCTATAGATAGGTTTATTTATTGGGTTGCTTGTGATAAGATTGTTGGTGGGTACAAGAATTTGATCTTGTCATTTAATTTAATTAGTCAAGAATTTAAAGAGGTACAACTTCCAGATAGTGTAGAAAACCAGTTGTTATATTTAGTCTTTATGTTTGCCTAAGTCACGTTTAGGGATTTAGAGTCGAGTAGCCTAATAACTAAGAATAAAGGTCGGTTGGCAATGTCTAAGCCCAACCCGACCCATAAGACTTGTAATAGTCGGTTCCCCTCATCTCTATAAAAGGAGCTGAGGGGGAACGAACCAAGTACGTCATTCTTTCAATACTAATCGTTTGGATTAGGGATATTACCTTGTGGGTGTCGATTTACTTTTATGTCGATTTTGCTGTGCATGTTCTTGATCGAGTATTCCGCATCTAGATAGCCAGGATTGTAGGGATTAAACCCTACAAGTGGTATCAGAGAGCTTCTGGTTTGAAGATCTGCTGGTTTCTAGGATCGATCGGTGAAGGATTGGTGTTCGGGTTTCTTGGACATCATCGAAGGACAAGCAGGAGATCGAATTAGAAAAGGGTTTGCTGTTTTTTTTAAGATCGACTGTGGTAGTGGTGCCTGGGTTTTTGCCGCCATTGATACATCCAGGAAGAAGACAGCAAGTTGGTTTGTTTTGTTCATCAAAAAGTCAACCAACCATATATACGTAATATAATTTATTTTGGGCCAAAGGGTTTAAGATTTTGGGCCAAAACTAATTTATATTGGACTTTTAAAATATTAAAGATTGGGCCAGTTTTAAATTGGCTTGTTATTTTGTTTTTGTATAAAACAAAAGGTTATTAAATATTTTAAAAGGGTTTGACACAAGGGGACTTCGTAATTCGTGATTGTGAGGTTTAACGTATCACAAGGTTTAGCGAGTTATCGAAGGGACTTTGTCGGTTTGTGATTGTGAGGTTTTCACAAGGTTTAGCAAATCAACAAAGGAAATAAAGAATGACGGGAGCCAAGTTTGACATCGAGAAATTCGATGGAACTGGTGATTTCGGGTTATGGAGAATCAAGATGCGTGCTTTATTAATCCAGAACGGATGTGAAGCAGCTCTGGAGGTTTTACCCGCGACTATGGAAGCTGAAGAGAAATCTAAGCTTGACAAGAAAGCTCACAGTGCCATGATTTTGTGTTTAGATAACAAGGTCCTGAGAGAGGTTACCGGGGAAACGACTACAGCGGGGGTTTGGTCAAAGCTCGAGTCTTTGCATATGACAAAGTCATTGGCCAACAAGTTGTACCTGAAGAAGAAGTTGTATACATTCTACATGCCGACTGGACGAAAGATTTCCGAGCATATAGATGAGTTCAACAAAATCGTTCTTGATTTAGAAAATATTGAGGTAAAATTCGAAGATGAAGATCTTGCTTTATTGTTACTCACGTCTTTACCAGCATCATATGAACACTTTGTGGATACCTTGCTTTATGGACGGGAAGATTTGACTTTGGAGGACGTGAAGGCCACACTAAATTCAAAGGAAATCAAAGAAAGGTTCAAGGCGAAGGGGGATGATGGAGAAGGGTTATATGTGAGGGGAAGAACTGATCGCAGGAATTCGCATCAGTCAAAGGGAAAGTCAAGATCGAAGTCTCGAGGTGGAAGACTCAAATGCTTTATTTGCCAATCTGAGGAGCACTTGAGAAGAGACTGTCCGAAGAATAATCGCAAGAAGTCAAAAGGTTACGTCAAGAAAGATGATCAACCAAGCTCCAGTGGTTCGATTTACGATGATTCTGAGGTGATGATGGTGATGAGTGCAGAAAGACTGCAAGACTGGATCATGGATTCAGGAGGTTCATATCACATGTCACCCAGGTTAGACGTATTTTTTGATTTTCTGGAATGCGATGGGGGCATCGTACTGTTGCGCGACAACAGGGAGTGCAAGATCAGGGATATTGGCAAGGTAAAGGTACAACTGAAAGATGGGTCAAGTTTTGTGTTACACAATGTCAGGTACATTCCTGGATTGAAAAGAAACTTGATATCGTTGGGAACTCTTGAAAAAGAGGGATATACCGTAAAATTGCAGTCGGGCAAAGTCAAGGTGTTTAATGGTTCTAGGGTTATTATATCTGGAACCCGAAGGGAGAACTGTGTGTACTCTTTGGATGGCCATGCATTGGCCGGTGAGCTTAATGCTAGTGTTGAAGAAAAAGACAGTCTTGTGCAGGTTTGCCATAAAAGACTGGGACATATCAGTGAGGCAGGACTCCACGTGCTGGAAAAGCAGGGTTTGTTTGGCAAGAAGAGTCTAGGTAAGCTCGATTTTTGTGAGAATTGTGTTCTGGGAAAGTCACATCGAGTCCGTTTCGGTGTAGGAAGGCACACTACTCAGGGAGTGATAGACTATGTTCATTCAGACTTATGGGGTCCGTCTCAGGTGGAATCATTGGGAGGTAAGAGGTATTTATTATCTATTGTCGATGATTATTCCAGAAGGGTATGGGTTTATGTTCTCAGGTTTAAACACGAAGCATTTGAAAAGTTCAGAGAGTGGAAGCAGTTAGTAGAAAACAAGACTGGGAGGACGGTTAAGAAGCTTAGGACGGATAATGGTCTTGAGTTCTGTAACCAGGAGTTTAATCAGCTATGCACCGAGAGTGGGATTGCTAGACATTTGACAGTTGCCGGGACGCCGCAGCAGAATGGGTTAGCAGAACGGATGAACAGAACTCTCATGGACAAGGTACGTTGTTTATTAATACAGTCTGGATTGCCCAAGACCTTCTGGGCGGAAGCGACATGTACGGCCGCATATCTTATAAATAGGTCACCATCGACAGCGATTGAGAAGAAGACACCTATGGAGATGTGGTCGGGACATCCTAGTGATTATGGGATGTTGAGAGTTTTCAGCTGTGTCGCGTATTCACACGTTAAACAAGGTAAGCTCGAGCCGAGAGCGGTAAAATGCGTTCTTTTGGGGTATCCTGAAGGTGTGAAGGGGTACAGACTATATAGGCTTGGTAATGAATCACCTAAAATAGTCACAAGCAGGAACGTGGTCTTCAATGAAAGTGTCATGTACAAAGACACGTTGAAGGATTCTGGTGCAGGAAAAGATAAGTTTGTTGAGGAATTACAGTTTGAGGTGGAACTGCAGAGGTTAAATAATCATACGCCTGAGGAAGACCATCCAGGTCAGGAAGACCAGACAGATCAGGAAGATCAGTCAGATCACGAAGATGGCTATGATGAAGATGCAGGGGTTCAAGAAATTTATCATCCATCGGATCTCACAGATTATCAATTGGTTCGGGATAGAGAGCCAAGGACAAGAACGAAACCGGCAAGGTTTCGGGATGAGAGTAATATGGTTGCTTACGCGTTTGCTGCATCAGAGGAAGAAGATACTCATGAACCATTGACATACCAGGAAGCAGTTGCTTGTGAAGACAGTTCTAAGTGGAAAGCTACTATGAAAGAAGAGATGGATTCTCTGAAGAAGAACAAGACTTGGGTGTTAGTAGATCATCCAGCTGGGCAAAAGCTGGTGAGATACAAATGGCTGTACAAAATAAAGGAAGGGATTGAAGGTGTTCAAAAGCCTAGGTACAAGGCAAGGCTGGTGGCTCGTGGATTCACACAAAGAGCAGGTATTGATTACAATGAAGTATTTTCGCCGGTAGTTCGACACACATCTATTCGGGTTATACTTGCATTGACTGTGTGTAAAGATTATGAGCTGGAGCAGCTTGATGTAAAGACGACGTTTTTACATGGAAATCTTGAAAAAGTGATCTACATGAGGCAGCCACCGGGATTTGAACAAGGTAACAAGGTATGTTTGTTAAAGAAATCTCTTTATGGTTTAAAGCAATCACCTAGGCAATGGTACAAGAGGTTCGATGAGTATATGTTGAGCAATGGGTTTAAGCGTAGCAGTTACGACAGCTGCGTATATTACAGAAGTTATGCACCAGGGGAGTATATCTATCTATTGTTATATGTAGACGATATGCTGATTGCTTGTAAAAGCAAGGTTGAGATCGCGGCTACCAAGTCTTTGCTTAAAAGGGAGTTCGACATGAAAGAGCTCGGGGAAGCAAAGAAGATTCTTGGTATGGAGATCTTCAGGGATCGCAGTCGCAAGATTCTGAGGGTGTCACAATTCGGGTACATTTCTAAAGTTTTAAAAAGGTATAGAATGGACAATGGGAAGTCGGTTCCGGAACAAAATGAGGATAATGTATTGGCAAACATAAAGAAGCTATCATATCGGGGATTGTGATGTTGAAAGAATGAGTAGGGTGCCGTATGCAGATGCAGTTGGGAGCTTAATGTACTTGATGGTGTGCACGAGGCCAGACATAGCGTATGCAGTAAGTGTAGTTAGCAGATATTTGGCGAATCCAGGTAAACTCCATTGGGTAGCAGTGAAGTGGATTATGAAGTATTTGCAGGGCACTGTAAACGTGGGTTTGGTGTATGGGACAAATCGTGGCAACCATGTGGACGTAACAAGTTTTGTTGATTCAGACTATGTCGATGTACAGTCGGTTAAGGGCCCAGCCCGACAGGCCCGCGGCCCACACACACCTTAACTTATCCTTTAAGAAACCCTAAGCCTATATAAACAGGGGCAGGGGGTCTCATTCTACATCAGGTTCTCTCTCTTAACCACACCTCTTATACAATATATCGATCAATACTAACTTGACCGTCGGAGGTGGACCCCGGGGCTCCGGCCTCGGGTCCACGTCTAACTGGGTTTCCTTTGTTTGCAGCATTACTCAGGATTCGGGCAGACGACAAACGGCCCAGGAGTGTCGTCGAACCGGCCCAGCCAAACTATGCTCCAACAAGTTGGCGCCATCCGTGGGACCATGACTAAAACAAGCTTCGTGGTCTCATGCTACCGGAAAACAAAGATCATCAGTAAGTCGAAGCTATTGTATTTTTGTTTTCCACTTCTTGCATTCTACTATGCCAAAAAAAAAAGATTCGCATAATTAATGGGTACCTCTCGTTTTTAATATCATTTAAAAAGTAAAGTTTTTTATGCCGCAAAAGTTGATTTCACCGAACGAATCGTCATTACTGTTGTATTCTTTCTGATCCGTAATTAATGCAAAGGAAAAAGTGCGACAATAGATTTGTTGGTTTCTTTTGAAAAACGTTTACTTCTTGCCACAGATTCGTAAAATTCGTAAGGTTTTTATCCTTTAAGCACCAATATTCAATTATTAATGAGATATATTCTCATTCTACATTTATGTCAAATTATATTGATATTATGATACATATTAGCATGTCAATACATTATCATACATTGGCTGAGGATATGGGAGTTAATATTCGGGTACAAATCTGTCTATCTTATTTTAAGGCATTAATGTTTCAAAGTACATTCCGTATAAATCGTTATTTAGCCGAACATATGGTTTTTCTCTTGAGATTCGCGATCATTTAGTTTCGTCATCCGCTGTACTCCGTACGTCGAGACCAAATTTTGTTGTTGTTCCCGGTTATGCTCCGCTCTTCCGCCGTGTTTAGCATGTCCGGATCTATTTTATTTTTTATCCGCGGTCACTGACCCCGTCCTTCCGCAATATTCCTCAAACATATATTTTGTATTTTTATTAAAAGATATTACCGATATCTTTTTATTTCTTGATAAGATTTTATCAATATGTTTTAAATTTATAAAAAATATAATGTATATCTTTTAAAAAGACATATTACATCTATCTTTTATTTGGATTGTGATATATCCCGTATAAATCGCGGCCCGATCTCTTTTTCCGCGGTCATGGTATGTCCATCTGTGTTGATCTAAACTTATTTTCGCGACTATGGTATATCCACCCGCACTCATTCGTATGTGCGGTTATATTTTAATACTGCGGTCATGAGCCGCGTCTTCCGTCATTAATCCGTATGTTCGGATATATTGTTTATATTAATAACGGATATTATACATATCATTTAATTATTAGAAGATATTATATCTATATCTTTTAAATCGGAAATATATATTACATATATTTTTTAATATAATATATTTTATTTATCATTCGCGGTCATGGTACGTCCATCCGTGCTAGTCCGTACACTCGGATATCTTCTGCCTACGGGCGTACATGTACACATCGTTCCCAGGTGGAATAAGAGGATTGAGTGAACCTAATAATTCAACTTGTCGTGTAAGAGGGATGCAACCCCAACGACCACGGATCATGTATCCTTGTTAGACACCTTGCTCACAAGACGTTGTAGTAAGTTTCAAAAACATACCGTGCCTCCCGAGCCGGACTTGTTAAAAGACACACTGTGCACGTCTAACAAAATTTTGTCAAAACTTTGACCGTCCTTATGGTAGTAGCGGTAAGCCGCACATAACGGCATAGCGTATCCCATAAGTTAGTTAAGAAACGTCTTATACTATGTGACAATTCGCGGTTATGGCAAGACCCATCCGCGTTGGTTCGCACGTTCGAACCCAATTTCTATCTTTCGTACGCGGCTATGGTACGTCCATTCGCGATGGTCTACGTGATCGTAATTTTTTGAATACTTGATTAAGTTTAATATTACTAATCGAGTTTAGCACCATTAAACTTGGGGGGCTACCAGGGTATAATCATACCACTATTTCCGTGCATGACACGCGAATATCTTTGGATATATTCCTTTGCCGCAGAAGTCCGCCTTCTGCCGGTTTATTCCTTTGTCGCAGAAGTCCGCCTTCTGCCGGTTTATTCCTTTTCCGCAGAAGTCCGCCTTCTGCAGGTTTATTCCTGTGCCATGGAAGTATCTCTTCCATTGGCTTATTCCTTCGCCGCGGAAGTACTCCTTCCGCGCACTTGTTCCTGTGCAATGGAAGTATCTCTTCCATTGGCTTATTCCTTCGCCGCGGAAGTACTCTTTCCGCGTGCTTGTTTCTGCGCCATGGAAGTATCTCTTCCATTGGCTTATTCCTTCGCCGCGGAAGTACTCCTTCCGCGCGCTTGTTTCTGTGCCATGGAAGTATCTCTTCCATTGGCTTATTCCTTCGCCGCGGAAGTACTCCTTCCGCGCTCTTCTTCCTTTGCCATGGAAGTATCTCTTCCATTGGCTTATTCCTTCGCCGCGGAAGTACTCCTTCCGCGTGCTTGTTTCTGCGCCATGGAAGTATCTCTTCCATTGGCTTATTCCTTCGTCGCGGAAGTACTCCTTCCGCGCGCTTGTTTCTATGCCATGGAAGTATCTCTTCCATTGGCTTATTCCTTCGCCGCGGAAGTACTCCTTCCGCGCTCTTCTTCCTTTGCCATGGAAGTATCTCTTCCATTGGCTTATTTCTTCGCCGCGGAAGTACTCCTTCCGCGTGCTTGTTTCTGCGCCATGGAAGTATCTCTTCCATTGGCTTATTCCTTCGCCGCGGAAGTACTCCTTCCGCGCGCTTATTTCTGTGCCATGGAAGTATTTATTCCATTGGCTTATGCCTTTGCCACGGAAGTATCCCTTCCGTTGGCTTATTCATTCGCCACGGAAGTATCTCTTCCGTTGGCTTATTCATTCGCCGTGGAAGTATCTCTTCCACGTGCTTATTATCTTCACCGTGGAAGTATCTCTTCCACGTGCTTATTATTTTCGCCGTGGAAGTATCTCTTCCACGTGCTTGCTATCTTCGCCGTGGAAGTGTCTCTTCCACGTGCTCATTCTTTTTGCCGTGGAAGTATCTCTTCCACGTGCTTGCTATCTTCGCCGTGGAAGTATCTCTTCCACGTGCTTGCTATCTTCGCCGTGGAAGTATCTCTTCCACGTGCTCATTCTCTTCGCCGTGGAAGTATCTCTTCCACGTGCTCATTCTTTTCGCCGTGGAAGTATCTCTTCCACGTGCTTGCTATCTTCGCCGTGGAAGTATCTCTTCCACGTGCTCATTCTCTTCGCCGTGGAAGTATCTCTTCCACGTGCTCATTCTTTTCGCCGTGGAAGTATCTCTTCCACGTGCTTGCTATCTTCGCCGGGGAAGTATCTCTTCCACGTGCTTGCTATCTTCGCCGTGGAAGTATCTCTTCCACGTGCTCATTCTTTTCGCCGTAGAAGTATCTCTTCCACGTGCTTGCTATCTTCGCCGGGGAAGTATCTCTTCGACGTGCTTGCTATCTTCGTTGTGGAAGTATCTCTTCCACGTGCTCATTCTCTTCGCCGTGGAAGTATCTCTTCCACGTGCTCATTCTTTTCGCCATGGAAGTATCTCTTCCACGTGCTTGCTATCTTCGCCGTGGAAGTATCTCTTCCACGTGCTCATTCTCTTCGCCGTGGAAGTATCTCTTCCACGTGCTCATTCTTTTCGCCGTGGAAGTATCTCTTCCACGTGCTTGCTATCTTCGCCGGGGAAGTATCTCTTCCACGTGCTTGCTATCTTCGCCGTGGAAGTATCTCTTCCACGTGCTCATTCTTTTCGCCGTAGAAGTATCTCTTCCACGTGCTTGCTATCTTCGCCGGGGAAGTATCTCTTCCACGTGCTTGCTATCTTCGCCGTGGAAGTATCTCTTCCACGTGCTTGCTATCTTCGCCGTGGAAGTATCTCTTCCACGTGCTTGCTATCTTCGCCGTGGAAGTATCTCTTGCACGTGCTCATTCTTTTCGCCGTGGAAGTATCTCTTCCACGTGCTTGCTATCTTCGCCGTGGAAGTATCTCTTCCACGTGCTCATTCTTTTCGCCGTAGAAGTATCTCTTCCACGTGCTTGCTATCTTCGCCGGGGAAGTATCTCTTCCACGTGCTTGTTACCTTCGCCGTGGAAGTATCTCTTCCACGTGCTCATTCTTTTCGCCGTGGAAGTATCTCTTCCACGTGCTTGCTATCTTCGCCGTGGAAGTATCTCTTCCACGTGCTCATTCTCTTCGCCGTGGAAGTATCTCTTCCACGTGCTTGCTATCTTCGCCGTGGAAGTATCTCTTCCACGTGCTCATTCTTTTCGCCGTGGAAGTATCTCTTCCACGTGCTTGTTATCTTCGCCGTGGAAGTATCTCTTCCACGTGCTCATTATTTTCGCCGTGGAAGTATTCTTCCATGACGCATCGTTATTTTCGCCGTGGAAGTACTCTTCCACGGCGCATCGTTATTTTATCCGTGGAAGTATTCTTCCACGGTGCATCGTTATTTTCGCCGTGGAAGTACTCTTCCACGGCGCATCGTTATTTTATCCGTGGAAGTATTCTTCCACGGCGCATCGTTATCTTTTGCCGTAGAAGTACGCCTTCCACTGGCTCATTCTGCCACAGAAGTACGTCTTCTGTTGGTACATATCTTTGTTACGGAAGTACGTCTTCCGTGATGAATTACTTTGCCCGACCATGGAGTGATGTTTCCAAAATTTGCATCGTTTATACTTAATTAGATGGAGCTTGATCAACTATGTTTAATCTAGGAAAAACTGTGACAAATTTTGGAAGTCATTATCGGATGTCGGGGCCGTAAGACGGATGTAATATCCGCATCACCTTTTCACAGAGGTCGTCTTCTGTTGGCTTTAAGACGAATGACACATTCCTGCATTATGTTGCATCATTAGTGGGTATAAGAAGTACGCCTTCAAATGTTCACGATGCAGCATACGGGTTCCACCTCCACCTTCACAAAACCTTCTTATCATCCTCACGGTAGAGATGAATAAGAATGATACCTTGCCAATGCCAGTGTTACCCCGGCTATAGAAACATGTTTTCTTCTTACGGGGTCCTTACCGTCTAAACACGGGAAACCAAGCATTCGAGCACAACCACCCGTCTTACGTCTTACGTATACATGTTTTCCTAGTTCTTTCGGCGTGGATATGCTTACAAGTAACGGATATGGTGTAAAGTCTAGTAACCTCGGTGATAACCTCGCATACTAGACTGGGGGGACATGATGACGTATAGTGGCTATGCTCACTATTCGTAATCCCAAACCATCATCTTTTCGCTAAAAATAGCCCATTACGTGGAGCCATATGTTACGGACGACCCATGAGGATGTCCTAGTAGCAAGCCGCATGTGGTTGTTAGTGAGCATGATACACGAATGAGTCTAGCATAACATGATCATGAACCATATCATACTAGACTGGGGGACATGTTGACGTACAGTCGGTTAAGGGCCCAGCCCGACAGGCCCGCGGCCCACACACACCTTAACTTATCCTTTAAGAAACCCTAAGCCTATATAAACAGGGGCAGGGGGTCTCATTCTAAATCAGGTTCTCTCTCTTAACCACACCTCTTATACAATATATCGATCAATACTAACTTGACCGTCGGAGGTGGACCCCGGGGCTCCGGCCTCGGGTCCACGTCTAACCGGTTTTCCTTTGTTTGCAGCATTACTCAGGATTCGGGCAGACGACAAACGGCCCAGGAGTGTCGTCGAACCGGCCCAGCCAAACTATGCTCCAACAGACTACGCTAAAGATCCGGATAAAGGTAGGTCTCTCACTGGTTACGCATTTTTAGTACAAGGATGTGTTGTAAGCTGGAAAGCAACGCTACAACACGTGGTGGCTCTCTCAACTACAGAGGCAAAGTATATGCCCTTACGGAGGCTGTTAAGGAAGCTATTTGGCTAATGGGACTCTTGGAAGAGTTGGGCGTGAAGCTCAACACTGTTGCAGTTAATTGTGATAATCAGGGCGTGATTCACTTACCGCGGAATCATGTTTTTCATGAACGGACAAAGCACATTATCACTTTATCAGAGAAGTCTTGGAAGCAAAGACGGTTGAAGTTCTGAAGGTGGGTACTGAACACAATGCTGCGGATGCCTTGACGAAGGTGGTACCTGGACGCAAGTTACAACACTGCTTGAAGTTGCTGAGTTTATACTAAATTTCTCGATTTCTAAACTAAATGAGTCTCTCGTAGTATCTACATATATTGATGGGGCTGAGAGACTAGTTTACGATGTATGGATTATGGGGGAGGAGGGTGGTGTTATGACACCTTTTACAAAGCTATTCACCATTAACACACTGGATTCATCTGTAGAGAAATTATTGGGATTCAGGAAGAGTAATGAACCTATAATGGAAACCGGAAAGCCCGGCACCTCCTTTCCTACAATAGAAGTTTACGAACCATGCTTAGGACGCACAACTGATCTTGGGATTATTGGGAAACCTGGTTTATACTTCATTAGCCCTTACACCCAATCGCTACTTCTTATTGATCACGCAGATGGTAGTATTATTTCCAATGATTGTTAAGGGAGGAAATGATGGCTATGGTGCAAGATGTGTAGATAGGAGTGAAGAATGTTTGAAGCTTACAAAGGATTCGTGGAGCTAGGATTTATGAAAATTTACCCAGTTATTATTGACTCGTCGAGAATGTACTTATTATGTCATGAATCATTTTCCGGTCACTTGATATAACAGTGCTCATTAATCTAATTGTCCTATAGTAGTCGAACGAACTTGCCTTTTCCAATTATATAAGTTAATTGTAGTATTTGTTTTTTATCATTTAATCTTTTATCGTACGAAACAATAGATAATGAGAATTTTATGCGATTGTATGTACTATATATGCTACTTTTTCTCCCAAATATGTTCTTCGTAGAAAGGTTAGTGAATTTGGTATAACTATCACGTTTGATGTGATTTTTATTGTTCCATGGATAGTGTTACTTCTGCTCGTTGTCTTTAATGGTGTATTAAGAGTGGAGAGTGTCCTTTATAGATGTCTTATTGCTTGTGTAATTAATGGTGAACGAGCCTTTTAGATGTTCATTATATGTTTAAATCTTGTTATACTGTCCTTCGCTTCTTCGTTACATTCTCCTCTCATTTTGCTTGGGGCCTATTTTAAATAATCTGTAAATACAAACATGAGCTTATCAGTCATTGAATATATAACCTTTGAACGTGTGAATGATTATGTCTGAACAATGCTTACATCAGTTGGGTACAACCAGAGGCGGAGCCAGTAGGGTAGCTAGCGGGTGCTCAGACACCCCCAACTGGCCTAACTTATCGAAGTTATAGCTTGAATCTCAGCCAATGTTTTATCGAGTTTCTGATTTGGCACCTGCTATAAGAATCACTTCTGATTGCAGTTGCAGGTTGAAAAAGTTGATGGAGAAGAAGACTTTGTTGTCATGGCGATAATAAGCGCATGTTATTTATTTAACAATACTGGCAACCTCTCAAGGGTTATTAAGCTTTTGTGGCGGTTATTATCGAACACTTGATTCAGATAGAAATTTCGGTGATTCTGGAATAGATATTGCTGTTGTTTGGAAACCTTTCAATTACAGAATCAGTTCTTTATTTCGTGCCGCTGTTTTACCTAACAGTATGGACCTTGTTGCATCCGTTGTCAAGTAGATGTTTTTGGGTCCAGTTCACGGAAGTTCAAACCGTAACCTACCTCGTAAGTCATGGACTTAATTAGCTATAGGTGCCAGTTTCCATAGTGCGCATTTTGATAGAAACAACATGGGTTGTAACAGGTCTGTGGGATCAGGATACATTAAGCTGGTTGTTATTGCTATGGGATTTCCTGTATCATGAAGCGCGAATCATTGACAATTCCACATATGTTTCTATAAATCTGATTTTATTTCCTTAACAGATTTAACGTCTGATACTAATTGCCGACGAGTCACAAATTCAAGTTTTCAACTCCATATTCTCTCTGTATTTGTTTATGGCACCAAGACTCTATGTGACGATCGTTGGATATAAAAAAGAGTCTCAAAGCTATGTTTATATGAAACGGAAATTGTGTGCTGAGGCTGGTTAAGTCTATTAGATAGTCTACATAGACCTTCCAGAACATATGTCCGAAGCTGAATAGATCTCAAAAGTTCACGAGTTAAATGCAGATCTTGTCAACCTCCATTGCCAAAACACATAAATGAAGAAAAAGTTTTAGCACAAATAAGCATAGAGAATGACGTAGATACCTTTCAACCTCTCAACATTGGTAAGCTTGCTATGAAAGGCAGAGATCCACACTTTATATTCCTTGCACTCAAAAGGCAATAACATTCTCGCAATTTAAAGTTGCTCACTATTTATGTATAATATAGATATAGCATAATGGGCAGGCTGGCAAAATGGAGGGTAATGGGGCACAATGATTCCGGTTCAAAATGGGCATTTTTACATAAGATATGACTGCAGGGGGCCATTAGAAGCAAAGAGGGGATCCACATTACGGAAAATCAAGAGCGAATAAGAAAGAGTGTCACATGGTTGTATCGAACTAGTAAATGCAGTGGTATTACCAATTTACCACATAGGGAAAGCCGGCAGCGGTTGTTGGTCGAAGTAAACATTTGTTTCATATAAGCTTTAAGTTAAGTTTAATGACTTGAAATTGTCAGAAAATGATTAAAAATTAAGTCCAAAGACTTACATAATCAGACACTTATTTTTGTCTAATCTTTTTTTCTGAGATTAATGGTAGTTTGACAAGAAACTTATAGATGATTAGTAGTAATACGTATAGCAAAACTAGTAGTAGTAGCTTAATTTGTTTTTTTTTTTTTTTTTTTTTGGAACGGCAAATGTTAGTGGTTAGTGGGTCGATTCGTGCAATGACATCCAAGCGGCAGAATGTCTTCTTCGAACCCTCGCCTAGTTATGTTAGACTCCTTATCCGCTTCGCCTGGAAAAGGCCTTGGGAGGTCCAGGAATCCTCCCCAAGAAAACCATTTAGTAGAACCTTGGTGGCCAACTGAGCTAAGCCATTTGGTTAAAATTTAAAGTAGTAGTAGCTTAATTATTTGGATATATCAAGCTAGCTTCTAAGACACGGCGCAGATGTTCCAAAAAAAGGCAACCCGCGACAGCGCCACAACGACACCGAACTTCCCGTTTTCGCGTTCGGAGACGTCACGGCTGGCCCAAATGGTTTCGGAATACGCGACGAGACGGTGCCAGAGACCACATAGACCTCATTTTGTTACAATTTTAACTTTTTTAATTGGGAAAAAGAAGTTCTAATTGCGGGGGAACGGGAAGAGTTTGGCAGTGTTCATTGTTCAAGTAATACCTGAATAAACCGAGCTGAACCGAAACGATATCGTAAACTAACCGTATAAGTCAAAACTGAACTGAATCGAACTAAATGTTCCATTTTCGGTTTAGTTATGTTTTTGGCTATGTAATACGATAACATGCACTAAATATGCCAAAGCAATTTTGTAATAGTTGTCCTTTATTTCATCCACTCCCCACCCCATAACTTTCCTTGCTATGATTTACCTCTGCTGTTTTTCCGGCGGTCGGCTACGGCCGGCCGTCTAGATCTTCTGCTTTTGTCCACTTTTGTATATATACTCCTTTAATTTCTTTGTGAAGGACGATGGTGTGACCATTTCTATGTGCCGTGATAGATGGTGTGAACATGGTCCCCTCGATCAACAAGTTTATCTCTAATAGGGCAATTTATGATGCTCGGCTGCAAGACAACACTACTAAGGCGGACATGATAAAAGATGGGGTATGGAATTGGCCTAATGATTTGCTAGATTAGTTCCCTATTTTTAAGAAGTATTAATTTTCCTACAATTGAAAGGGATAAGAGGGATAGTGTAGTTTGGGTGAATAGAGCTGGAAACATTGGACCATATTTTACTCGAAACACTCAAAAAGATTTAAGGGGTGTTTGGGAAAAGGTTAAATGACATCATGTTGTATGATTTTAACAGCCAAATCCTAAACATGTGTTCATATTATGGCAAATGTGAGTACTCTTCCACTGTTTGGAAGGAAACGATGTTGGGAGTGAATTTGGATAAAGATTATAATAGTTTTGAGGAAGTTGTGAAATTCATGGAAGATAAGGAATTCAGAAACATTATATGGAATGTGCTTAATCATTTTAGCTGCAACAACTTATTACATTTGGCAAAAAATAAATGGAAGACAATTTAGACAAGATTATAGAAGTGCATATGAGTTGTGCAAAATAGTGTGGGACAATGTCAAGCAAAAACTTATTGGGGTCTGCAATGGTCTAATATGCAACTTATTAACAAATTGAAGATTTAGCTCACTCCTAAAAACCATACAATAAGTAGTAACTTATACCTTGGAGCTTATTCTGGTGTGATTCTCATTGGTAATCTTTTAGCCTGGTGGTTTGACCTTGGGAGGAAACTGGTGAACTAATGGATTCTATGGAGGTCTAATTCTGATAAAGTATGCCATAACGAAGGGCTGCTTATTGTGAACGGTAATGGTTTGGGTGGATGACGTATCAAGGGAGGAATAGAGAGTGTGTGCAAGATGAACCATCTTGGTCCACCTTATACATCATCAAAGGACGTTAGGCTGGTTCTATAAGAAGGAATGTGTTCCTTGGCTAGTGATGCCTCATTCTCTTTATCTCTTGGAGTATTTAGCATAGTTGTAGCTTATATAATGCTCCTAGAGGTAAATGATGAGGAAATGTATCTAATCAGGTAGCTCCTTCTCATGGGGGCTATGTCTCACTTTATGATGCCTGCTCTTGATTCAACACTTGCTATAATATGCTACTGTGGGTGTGGATTGAATGTATTGTTGTTGATAAGAGTATGAAAATGTAGTCAAGAGGATATGGTTGTCATTTGATCTTAAAGGTGATTCAGGCAGTGGCATAAGATTTTGATGCTGTTAAGCAATGTTTAGCTTAAGCGTCGCACTCTGCTATTTGTTGGAGAAACAAGCACGGATCGAATCAAATCAATATACCGAAACTAACTTTGTATTAATCGTATATAATAACAAATGTATAATCAATCATCATCTTTACATGATAGAAATCCTATTCTATATATACTTGTCGAAACGGTGTGTCGACTAATAGTCACAACGTTTCAAGAAAAGTAAACGTTGTGTTGGTTCGTGTATAACCGTTTGTAACTGTCAAATAACTGTCATATGTAAACAGCGGGTAAGATTATCTAGGCCCATGGGTCGTGTCCTTTTGTATGTTGGGTCGGGCCTAATATTCTCCCCTCTAATCGTAAACGCTGTGGTGTAGCTTCTTGAGTCCGATGAGTTCTCTCATGACTAGAAACTTGATCTTTGGTAGTGCCTTCGTGAGTATGTCAGCTTTCTGGTAGTCTCCACTTACAAATTCTACTTGGATGTCGTTTCTTTCAACGCATTGATGAAGTGGTACTTCGTGTCTATGTGCTTGCTCCTTCCATGAAAAACTGGGTTCTTCATTAGTTGTATTGCTGATTTGTTGTGTACCATGATCGTAATCTTTTCTTCTTCTTTGTGTGTAAGTCTGCTTAAGAGTCTTTTAAGCCATAATGCTTGAGTTGCTGCTGCTGTTGCTGCTATGAACTCGGATTCACATGATGATAGTGCCACGGTTGCTTGCTTTTGTGTACTCCAGCTAATTGGTGAGTCACCAAAATAGAATATGATTCCTGTTGTGCCTTTGCCTTCTTGTGTATTAACTCCATAGCTGCTGTCACTATATCCATGAATCTTGTTGCTGTCGTTATGCTTGTAGATTATTCCATAATCCTTGGTTCCTTTTACATAGCGTAGTACTTGCTTTATAGCTTTCATATGTTGCTCTTTAGGTTCTTGCATGAAACGACTAAGTAATCCTACGGAATAACTTAAGTCGGGTCTTGTGTGAAGCAGATATCTTAAACATCCAATTAAGCTTCGATATTCAGTTGTGTTGACCATTGTCCCTTCGGTTTTCTTTGTCAATCTTGTTCCTGGGTCCATAGGTATAACTGTTTCGTTGCTTTCTAGCATTCCAGCTTCCTTTAATATCTTGTTCGCGTATGCTGATTGCTTGATTGATATGTCACCATTTGATTGTGTGACTTCAATTCCGAGATAGTAAGCTAATAAGCCTAAGTCGCTCATTTCGAATTTTTCTTCCATTTGAGCTTTAAATCTGTCTATCTCTTTCTTTGGCGTTCCAGTGATGATAAGATCGTCTGCATAAACTCCTACCAATAATAGTGAGTCCTTTGATGCCTTTGTGTAGATAGCTTGTTCCAGTGCACATTTCTTGAAATCTAATGTCTTCAAGGTGTTGTCTAACTTGACATTCCATGCACGTGGTGCTTGTCTTAAACCATATAAGGCCTTTGTAAGTCTGTAGACTTTTCCATCATTTCCTTTCTTTGTAAATCCTTCGGGTTGAGCTACATACACTTCTTCCTTTAAATCTCCATGTAGAAAAGCAGATTTTACGTCCAAGTGATGTACTTCCCATTTGTTGTTGGCAGCGATGGCTAGTAATAGACGGATAGTTTCCATCCTTGCGACTGGTGCAAATACTTCTTCGAAGTCTATGCCATGCTCTTGTATGTATCCTTTTGCTACTAATCGAGCTTTATGCTTGATTATGTTTCCATTTGCATCTTTCTTCGTTTTGAACACCCACTTCAAGCCGATTGCTTTGTGACCTTTTGGGAGGGTAGTGAGTTCCCATGTGTTATTCTTGTTGATGGAATCTAACTCAGCTTTCATTGCCTCTATCCATTTTTGGTCGTGTGATGCTTCTTTGTAATTCTTGGGTTCATCCTCAGCTAAGTGTAATTCCTCACTATGTTCGTATAAGTCATTCAAGGTTCTAAAGCCTCTTATCGGTGTATGATCAAAGTTAGGGTGTGTGATTGATGTTGTAGAAGATTCAACATCACTTTGATAGAATGACTGTGACGAATTATTGGGTGTGAATTGAGAATTTACTTGAGATGACCTTGTAGTTTGTGTGTTAGGTGTTAGAGAGTGACTAGGTGAGTCTGGTGGTGGCGAATCGTATCCATTTTCATTGTTGAATGGGAAATCGTTGTCATCATTTGGTTGATCTTCTTGATTATGTTGATCACGGTTTCCAAATTGAAATTCTGTCCATTCTGGGTCGTCATTGTTATAATCCTCTAAATATTCGCTCCAATCCCATATCTCATCTTCTTTAAACTTTACGTCTCTACTAACACATATTCTTCGTGTTATTGGATCAAATAATCTGAAGGCTTTTGATCCAAATTCATTTCCTAGGTAAACCAATTTTGAGCTTCTATCATCCAACTTCGTTAGGTGTTGAGATGGTACTTTTGCATATGCTATGCATCCAAAGACTTTTAAGTTTTCTAGATTTGGTTTCCTTTTCTTGATTGCTTCGTATGGAGTAATGTCTTCAAGTGCCTTTGTAGGAACACTGTTTAAGATGTATATGGCGTGTCTAACAGCTTCAGCCCAAAAGTTCTGACGTACCTTTGTTGCTTTCATCATACATCTTGTAGTAGACATAATTGTCCTATTACGTCTTTCTACTACTCCATTTTGTTGTGGTGAGTAAGGAGCGGTGAGTTGTCGTGCTATGCCATTTTCTTTGCAGTATTGTGTGAATTCATTTGATGTGAATTCACCTCCACGATCCGTTCTAAACATCTTCAATGTCGTCCTTAACTCCTTTTCTATTCTGTTCTTGTATTCCTTGAAAGTATCAAAAGCTTGATCTTTTGTACTTAAGAAATATACCCACGTGTATCTTGAGTAATCGTCTACTAATAGGAATATGTACTTCTTTCCAGAAGGTGTTGGAGGAGTGATTGGTCCACATAAGTCTCCATATACTAAATCCAGTGGTGAGGTTGATCTAGATTTCGCCTTCTTAGGAAATGGCATTCTACTTTGCTTTCCCATTAAACATACATCACATACTTGCTTTGTATGCTTAACTGTAGGTATTCCATGGACTAAATCCTTTTGAGTCATGGTTTTAAGTGACTCAAAGTTGAGATGTCCCAATCTTGCATGCCATAGCCAGGTAGTGTCTTTTAGGTTTGCTAGTAGGCAGACAGGTGTGCCTATTTTGAGACTAGCTTTGTAGAGTCGGTTTTGTTGTCTTGTGACCTTCATAAAGATTTTGTTATCCATGTCATAAAGTCGTAGTTCATCGTCTTCCATTACAACTTTACAACCAATTTCAGTAAATTGTCCAAGGCTCAATAAGTTGCTTTGTAGGTTTGGTATGTAATAAACATGTGATATGATCCTTTGCTTTTCGTCATCACATTCCAGTATGATTGAACCTTTTCCTTTGATCTCTATGTATGAACCGTCTCCAAATTTTACTTTTCCACTAACCTTTTCGTCTAATTCCTTGAAATGTTCTTTTACTCCAGTCATATGATTACTTGCACCATTGTCCAAGTACCATAGACTATCCTTACTTGTCTCTTTATATCCTACATCTTCTTCGTGTAGCGAGACCTTTTGTTCTTCAACTTCTAATACTTTGTTTCTTTGAACTTGTCCATCTAATATTGCCATAAGTAGAGTTGGTTCAAAGTCTTCTTCAACCAAATTGGATTGTTCGTGACCCTTTGGTTTTTGTCGGCATTCTCTTGACATATGTCCTAATTTGCCACAATTGTAGCATTCTATTTTGCTTAGATCACGACTTGGTTTTTTGAAGTTGTTGAAGTTTTTGCTTGAGGTTTCTCCATTCTTCTTTTCGTCTCGAGGTTTCTCGTGGTTGTTGTCACGTGAAAAATTTGATCTTCCACGCCCACGTCCTCTAAAATTCTTTCTACGATTATCATGTCGTGTGAACATCAGTTTGTCTTGACTGTCCACTTGTTTACCCTTCTTCTGCCGAATTCTTTCTTCGTAGGTTTTGAGCCTACCTATTGCTTCTTCTAGGGTCATTTTGTCTAAGTCAGAGTATTGTTCGATGGATGCGACGATTTGAAGGAATTTTTCAGGTACAGCATTGAGTAATTTTCGAACTAGTGTTGAATCCTCAAATGTGTGTCCTAAACTAGCGGCTTTGTTTGACAAGGTTGTCAATTTGCTGGTAAAGGTGTCTATAGCTTCGTCTTCCTTCATTTGTAATAACTCAAAATCAGATTTGAGTGTTTGTAATCTCGCTTGTTGAACTCTGTCTTCGCCCATATGTTTGGCTTTCAAAGCATCCCAAATTGTCTTCGCAGTTTTGTGCTTTGTTATTTGAAGCAATTGATCTTCGGGTAAGGATTGATACAGAAATGCGATTGCAGTCTTATCTTTCCTGTTGTCGGGTTGGGTTGTAGCCGACGGTTCTATCATTTCCCACAAGCCGTTGGCTTCGAGAATGATTTGCATTCGAATTGCCCGTAGTGAGTAATTCGACGGTTTTAGCATAGGACATTGGAAATTTGGTGTACCGTTGGTACTGGCTTCCTTCTTGGAAGAATCTCCGCCATCATTTGTCATATCGCGAGGGATATTAAAATAAAATCTCTAAATAAAATTTTCAACACTTATTGTGTCTAAAAAATTTCTTTTCGGTGAGTACTCAAAATAATATGCCTTATAGGCTATATCAAAAACGCGGAATATTATTATACGTAAATAACTATTCCTAGAGATTTTCTAAAACTAACAGAATAACCTAAGGTTAATTACTCCTTAAAAATTATTCTATATAATAAGCAGCGTATTCGCTAGGTTATTATATGTCGTATTAAAATTTTATAACAAACAAAAATATATATATTTTTAAAGCTTATAGTTATAAAAAATGATTTTGTTTTTATAAAAATAATAATACCTAAACCTTTTATCTAAAAAAAATTTACTAGATACAAAAGATTTAAAAATTTGACAAATGAAAATGGGTAAAAAGTTAGATAAACCTGACTGGGCTTTTTTTTGGCCCGTAGACAATATAAGCCCAAAAGTCGTATTAGTGGGCTTGCCTTTTTACCCTCGGTCCTTGCTTCCTTATAACTGGCCCCCCCTTTTTTACTTTCGTTTGTGTTTGGATAACACACAACGGTTTGTTTTGTGGCCGTTCCTTTCTTCTTCCTCGATGATATCGAAGGTTTCTATGGTGGTTCTGGTCACCAATCGATGCTGCCTATATCCAATCTTCTGTTCTACGATTTCTATTTCGTAGCAACCTTAATCCTCCTATGCGAATCCTTCGTTGGTTTCGATGTGATCTGGGGATTTATTGCCTCAAGTGATTTGGGGCTTTTGGATATGAGGAAAATCACGTGGTGATTTTCAGGCTTAGGGATGATTCTGTGGAATCTACAAACAGGTGTGTTTGTTCCCTTTTGATGATCTTTATTTTCTGTCGTTGACTTTTTTTTATTGGGTTTCGATTCTGGGTTTGTTCTAAACCTATATCTGGGTTTCTTTTCTCTTGTGTTGATTTGTTCTTCCCCTTTTTTTCAAAAATTTGAAACGGGAGAAAAATCTTGCAAAAATGATTTTTTGGGGTAAAAACCCTTTCGTTGCCGATATTAATATCCTGGTAACGAGAGTAGGAACCCTCTATCAAAACACGGACGGGTTAATCTTGATTCGGATGAATTGTGTTTTGGTGTTTTTGCGTAATCTGGGAAAGAAAAAGAACTGGGTCGAAACCTTTGACAGAAAACCTGGTATATGATGAAAAGGCTTTGATTTTGATTAAACAAAGCTCTGATGCCAAATGTTGGAGAAACAAGCACGGATCGAATCAAATCAATATACCGAAACTAACTTTGTATTAATCGTATATAATAACAAATGTATAATCAATCATCATCTTTACATGATAGAAATCCTATTCTATATATACTTGTCGAAACGGTGTGTCGACTAATAGTCACAACGTTTCAAGAAAAGTAAACGTTGTGTTGGTTCGTGTATAACCGTTTGTAACTGTCAAATAACTGTCAAATGTAAACAGCGGGTAAGATTATCTAGGCCCATGGGTCGTGTCCTTTTGTATGTTGGGTCGGGCCTAATACTATTAGTATCGTCCGAGATATATGGGTTGCATTAGAGATATTAGTTAGTATCGTCGGAAATATTCTGTGTTTTATTTTTTTGTGGATTTCAGTTATATTAAGGGGGGATTAGGACATGTAGAATCTTCTATAGTGTATTTAAAATTTCTTGATTATATATATACGTTCACTTTTTGCAACAAAAGAAAACGAGGCATAATCAAATTAGTCATGGAAACTGCAGATTTAGAACAAACTCAACCTAAAAATGGCCTAAAAGGTATCAAACTTGTAGAAAAAGAAGATTGTAGGAGCGCTTACCAGGTTGCTTACTCATTGAAATCTTGTCTCGTTTACCTGAGAGAATTGAACATATGCCAACAAGAAAAACACTCTCCAAACAATATGATCAACATCTTTAGACTCAAGTTCCTAATCTTAATTCCAGCTTTAAAGATCATCCTGGAAAATAACAAAGCTCTCCGAATTCTAATTATTGGTCGATAAAACAGTAGCTTCATGTCGCCAAATTAAAGATTGACAGATTAAAAGTATTTATCAGATATGAAAGTCAGTTTGAGTCACAAGTTAGCAATTGGGTTCATTTTAATTGTTGTTAAATGTAACCCATGCTTTGGAATTGAAAATTTGCGAATGGTATAGGCGGAGTGATACTACTTCAAAGAGTGTCAAGAAATTTATGTTTTCTTGATACGTGGATCCTGAAGAACCAGAAGGCTACATTAGTGATCTTGCAAGGTTCTCGAAATCAATGCTCCTCATATTTTATCACTTACGATCCAACATATTAGTTTGATCTTTTCGGAGCTTGTATTATCAAATGTGTCTCCTTCAGTCAAAGCTAACTTAACTTATTGTAAGTGTGCGTTCCAGAAGACAACGCATAATAAGAGAAAGAAGATATGCTTAATGGATTGATACTTACCTTCGCCATGTCAACGAAATTGAAATTGGAGGGTTATGCTTACAGGTAAAATTAACATTATTTTTTTTAGTAATACAAGTCTAACTAACTACAGTAACTGTAAGTATAATTAGACTCACAACTGAATATTGTGTCTCGCAGCAATGAATTTAGATATATATTTTTTTTTTACTGCAGAATAAATAATGTTAGGTGCCGCGTCAACGAGTGATCAAGGCAATCGGGTCATACCTCTGTCTGTTCACCTTGGTCGAGTCTGAAATTGACAAATGTCCAATTAGACCATTAGTGTCTATAAGGGGTTCAGTTTATATGACTTGTGACTGTAACAACATTGTAAAGATTGTGGTAAACCTAGCTAATAAACTGTCAAATGTTCCGATATAAGCAAACTTATTTCTCTGGAAACGATATCAGTAGTCACTGCTCCTCCACATATTCACTACCAAAAATCTACAAGTTTCTTGTGATATCAGTGGTAAATAAGAAAGCAAGCTATGCATATATATGTGCGTGTCACGTCGTCTCGACTCTTCCTTTTGGATATGTATAGAATATCCGCAAGTGTATGTCTTTGGCTTTCCAGACAGAACAGACGCAGTTGTCCATGCATTTGTAGTAGTCAGATACATTACTCCGTACAATTTTAAGGAGTACCATTTTGCCTTATGATTAAACTAAATAATTATCCACCGGCACTCACCAACTCTATGTATCTGACTTTCTGCAGAGACATATATAGTTGACTTAATAAACAAATTCAAGAACACCCAGTGAGAATCCATTAACGCAGCTCCATTTGCCAAAAAAACAAATGCTATGACAACCTGTATTTTGTATTAAAAAAGTGTCATCGATTGATATAAAAAGACTACTAATGCAACCATTTAAACACACAAACACAAATCTTAGTCTCCTAATAAGGGTCTTTAAACATGGGAACCCTTCGGCTGTTGGGGCATTCGCCTCAACTTATGTATGCTTTTGTTTTCTTGTTGTTAGCTACAATTGTCTTTGCCGATAAACCATATGGTTATAGTTCTCCAAAACCTAAAGGCTGGAAATTGCCACCCGTGAAACATACATATCCAAAATCACCTTACATGTACAAATCTCCGCCTCCACCATCAGCTAAATACAAATTGCCAAATTTACCTCATAAACACAAATCTCCTCCTTATTCTTATATCTACAAATCTCCACCACCTCCTCCATACGTTTATAAGTCACCACCCCCACCGTCACCTTCACCACCCCCTCCATACGTGTACAAATCCCCTCCCCCACCTTCACCTTCACCACCACCACCATACGTGTACAAGTCTCCCCCTCCTCCGTCACCATCTCCACCACCTCCATACGTGTACAAGTCACCACCTCCTCCGTCACCATCTCCACCGCCTCCTTACGTGTACAAGTCTCCGCCTCCTCCATCACCATCTCCACCTCCTCCGTATGTGTACAAATCTCCACCACCCCCATCACCATCCCCACCACCTCCATATGTGTACAAGTCTCCACCACCGCCATCACCTTCTCCACCACCTCCTTACGTGTACAAGTCTCCACCACCACCATCACCATCTCCACCACCTCCTTATGTCTATAAGTCACCTCCCCCGCCATCACCTTCACCACCACCTCCGTATGTGTACAAATCTCCACCACCGCCATCACCATCTCCACCACCTCCGTATGTTTATAAGTCTCCTCCCCCGCCATCACCTTCACCACCACCTCCGTATGTGTACAAGTCTCCACCACCGCCATCACCTTCACCACCACCTCCGTATGTGTACAAATCTCCACCACCGCCATCACCATCCCCACCACCTCCATATGTGTACAAGTCTCCACCACCGCCGTCACCTTCTCCACCACCTCCTTACGTGTACAAGTCTCCACCACCCCCCTCACCGTCCCCACCGCCTCCTTATGTTTATAAGTCTCCTCCCCCGCCATCACCTTCACCACCACCTCCGTATGTGTACAAGTCCCCTCCCCCGCCATCACCTTCACCACCACCTCCTTATGTGTACAAGTCTCCCCCTCCTCCAAAACATTCCCCACCGCCTCCATATGTGTACAAGTCACCCCCTCCTCCAACACATTCTCCACCACCACCGTACGTGTACAAGTCTCCCCCTCCTCCAAAACATTCCCCACCACCACCATACGTGTACAAGTCTCCCCCTCCTCCAAAACATTCCCCACCACCACCATACGTGTACAAGTCTCCCCCACCTCCGACACATTCTCCACCACCTCCATACGTTTATAATTCTCCACCGCCTCCAAAACATTCTCCACCGCCTCCGTATGTGTATAAGTCTCCCCCGCCTCCAAAACATTCTCCACCACCTCCGTATGTTTATAAGTCTCCCCCTCCTCCATCTCCGTCTCCACCGCCTCCTTATGTTTACAAGTCCCCACCACCTCCTTCACCATCCCCACCACATCCATACATTTACAAGTCTCCCCCACCTCCAAAGCACTATTAAAGCCCAAGCTTCTTTAACAAAGAGCAATAACAAGACGATAAGATTGATTGGTTGCATCATCGTGAAGTTTCGTTGATGCCCTATGATTCAACTTTTGTTCTTCTTTATTTGCGATAATGTTTACTCATGCAATTTTCTTCGTTTGTTTATGTTTAAATGTTCTATAAATTATTTATACGTTGTTTATCTTCTTTCTATCAAAGTATCAATAAAGTTCTATTCTTCTCTTTGGCATTTCCTTCCTATACATCAGAATATTGTTTCACCTTGCAAGTGTATACACGAGTTTTCGTCTACTCCTTAACATAAATAATATCACAAAAATAAAATTATCAAGAGATGATATCAAAAAATATTAAAAAATACTAGTATAAAAGGAATAATATGTTGTCGATATTAAACTTGCAGTATCAGTTTGTGTTTAACCACCGCTGTTTGTTTGGTTAGAAAACATTGTTTTCTCTCGTAAAAACCAATATGCCGCTCCCGAAGATTGAGCTCGGGTCATTCGGGAAAGAAATAAACGCTGATGCCGGGGATCGAACCCGGGTTACTTACCATTATACTACAATGACTTGATGTTGCTTAATTTTCGTTTTGTCACAGCTAACACTTTGAAGAATGAACTAATCATAAGTTATTAGGTCATTTCTAAGTTTATTAAGTACCTAGTAAAACCTATTGTAATAAATTATTAAAGTCCTGTTAAAATATGCAAGATCAAATTCAAGGTAAGATATATGGTGGCAACTAGATTTCTAAATTCGTGTAAATGTGAAACTTCAAAACGGCGAGTATCACATTTTCATTTGGATTGATAGCAATGTTGGTGGTTCAGATTTTTGAGAGGGTGTTGCACAACTTTTTTTTTGTGATTATAAGTACTAATTAATGTTGCCTACACTTTGTGGCCTAAAATCGGGTGTGACGAGCCACACCCGATCACTCACAGATGGGTCCGTCCCAACGTCCCTGCTTGATAGTTGGAGAGAAAAAGGTTTCTTATATGAAGATAATCTAAACAAAAAAAATTAAGTTCTTAAGCTATCGTATGTGAACTCAACGGCCTGGAACCAAAAAACCATATATGGTAATTGTGAACGAAACATCAACATACTAAACTATCACGAGATTGTGTGTATGATATGTGGCCGAAGAGTTAGAAGACCAAGTCACTCTATTATTTCCTTTTGTTCCTCATGCACGTTAGGATTTTCTAGTATTATGCATAGTGGCCACCCACTAAACCTCTTAACACATGCATTATGTAGTTGGTTTTCTATCTAAAGTGTACTTCATTTTCATGGAAGAATAGAAAAGAAAAAGAATGACAAATTAATGCAGAAATAGTTTTAAATTTTGTTAATCAACCAGCGAGGAGACTCATTTGTTTTGTCGAGTGAAGACCAATTCAAACGCAAGGCATTTTCATTCCTAGCAATAGTTTTCGTACTCAAGTTTAGGAGATCATGCATTTTCATTTGTAATATTTAAATGTAATTTGTTTTATGGATCATAAACATGCAAAAAGATAAGAATGGAAAGTTATTTCAAGATGAGTTATCGCCATCTCAATGAGCTTGAAATCGGCAATTTTTGCTTGGAGTTGGATGTAAAATTAACGTAGCTAAAGCGTGTTTGGATGTGTGCAAATGTGTTTGAAACTAATTACTGCAATTTGGAGTTGTGAACAGGTTGACAATTTTAGGCTAATGTATGCCAATACTTTTTTCGTAACAATAACTTGTCACATGATGCTTCAAGTATGATTAATTTGACCTTAATATTATGAGAATCAAAATTAGTTAGAATCACTTTATTTTAAGACCCAAAACTGTTTACTGTGTCTCGCAACAACGAATCTAGATTTTTTTTTGCACTTGAAACACCTCCCTATGTTGGATTAATCGTTTTATATCAAACGTGGTGTAATGTTAACCTAGTTTTTAGGTGGAAAAACTAAAATGCATGGGAACGTTCTCTAGTATTATGGGGTAGTGGACCGAATATGAAGTAGTTTAGTTATGTTCCACGTTCTTTACTTGTAACTTGTAAGCTATAAATAAAGCCATTTATACATGAATGAAAACAATCCTTTTTTCACATCTTATAACCTGTCAATAGTGAAATCTACATTTGGTATCAGAGCCGTGTTCGATTAAAGGCGGGTTTGAGAGTTGGTTTCGCGAGAGGGTGTTGCCCTTCGCGGGTTTAACACAGCAGGAACCGAGCTTTGTCTTTAAGGGGCGTTGTGTATGCTACCTTTTGATCAGTTGTTCCGGGGTGAAGAGACTTACCGACGGAGGTGCGTGAAAACAAACGGGAAAGATCCGTCAAAGCAGGTGGCTTTGGATTTGGTTTGTTCGGCAAAGTAAGAAGACGGTAAAGGCGGGTGTGTCTTTGTCTTCTTGGTCGGTGGATGGTCTCGTGGAACGGGTATGATCGGTAAAGGGTTGTAGATTCATGTTTGTTCATCGTGAGAGACTAACCGGGGTCGCGGGATAAACGGACGGGAGGATTCGGGAAAAGCGGGTAGCTTCGATTCAGTTCGTTTGGCGGGTGAAAGAAAACGGTAGAAGCGGGGTGGCTTTGTTTTCTTGATCGGTGGAAAAGTGCTCTCGGAACAAGGGTGGGCGATATTAGGGGTTATGATGTTATGATCACATGTAGATGTCTTGACATCAGTTGATCAACATGTTTGTGTGATTAACCAAAGACGCGGAACATACGAGCGGGAGGAAATCAAAGCGGGTGGCTTTGAGTTTGGTTCGTGTTGCGGATATTAGAAGACGTTAGAGGTGATGGTCACCTTGTTTTTCTTAAATGGTGGAAGAATCGCACGGAATAGCATTGATCGGAAAAGGTATGGTTGACAAGAACGGAGAACCAACACGGTGTTAACATTATGGTGTTGGAGTTCAAATCAGGCGGCTTTGGATGTGGCCGGGGAAGAGGCTGGGGATCCGGGAGAAGCGATATGATAGTGAACGTATCCAACGGGATGCCATGGTACATGTTACGAGTGTTGTGAAAAGAGTTTGAGCTAGTGATTGTGGACGTGACCAGGTTGAAGGCTGGTGTCCGGGAAAGGTCAAGAATCGAGATGGTTCGAAAGGAAGGAAAAGAAGGCTGTCGTGAATGGCCGGGTGGATAACCGATTAAGAGGGTGATTGTTGGTTTTAATCGGTTATAAGTTTAGGTTCACGGATTCGTGGCTTAACTTGCATGAGCATTATAATTGACGTATGCATGAGAATGCAGTTGATAGTTTGAATTGGTAATATTATTGACCGAATTGTATGGATACATGGGGTGAGTGGGTAAGTAGAAATACCTATTCTTTAGGATAGTATATCATGTTATTAGTTGTTTTAGTTAGGCTATAAATAGCTATGGTATTATTCAATGTAGAACACAGAATATCAGTAAACCTTTCTGTAAGTTAGTTTTTCATTTTACATTCGCGAGTTTGTGAGGGTTGATATTCTACATTCGCGAGTTTGAAGGCTGAGTCTTCGGGAAAGGTTTTAGACGTTGCTGTGACGAAAACGATTAAGGGGGTGAATGTTGGATTAATCGTTTTATATCAAACGTGGTGTAATGTTAACCTAGTTTTTAGGTGGAAAAACTAAAATGCATGGGAACGTTCTCTAGTATTATGGGGTAGTGGACCGAATATGAAGTAGTTTAGTTATGTTCCACGTTCTTTACTTGTAACTTGTAAGCTATAAATAAAGCCATTTATACATGAATGAAAACAATCCTTTTTTCACATCTTATAACCTGTCAATAGTGAAATCTACACCCTAAACTGGACTACACAAACTCAACATGTGGCGAAGCTCGGGCTATAAACCGTACTTGTACATTGCAGAATAGATTATGATTGTCTTTCTTCTTTTTCTTAAGGTGTGCAATTGCAGATTTTCTGCGTATGCCTGGCCCTGCCCATTCATAATTAACTCATATATGTATTTTTCTCATGATATTGTAGGTTTTCTTATTTGAAAGCCAAGGGATTTGATTTTCCATAATATTACGTTTCTTGATCTATAAGTGATTTGGTTTAAAGTGAAGAATCGATTGGATGTGCTATTGCATGATCATATATGATCCTGAACACAATGACGTTATTTGATTTATGGTATTCTGGATTCATGTTTAGCTTTTACTGGTGCATTCAAAATGCATATAAGTTTGTTACCTTGAGTGCTTATATGATTCTGGACAGTGATTGTATAGTACTTGGCTCATTAGCTTATATTATCAAATCTTGGTTCTATATATTTTGGCTTATGGTTTTCTTATTCGGTAATAAATCTGTTTGATATTTCATCATATGTGTTGATTATCGCCGTTCACCTTGGTCGGGTCTGAAATTGGGAAATGTTCAGTTAGACCATTAAGCCATACTAGCTTTCACAAGTGTCTATAACTCTATAAGGGGTTCCGTTTATATGACTAATTGTGACAGTACGAACATTGATTTATTGTAAAAATTGTTGTAAACCTAGCTAATAAACTGTCAGATATTCGGATACATTAAGCAAACTTAGATTATTTCTCTAGAAATGATATCAGTAGTCAGTGCTCCTCCACACATTCAATATTTCACTACCAAAATTATACAACTTTCTTGTGATAAAAGAAACTAAACCATGCATATTTGTGTCACTGTTGTCTCGTCTCTAATCTTGCTTTTGGACATGTATAGAAAATCTGCAAGTTTACATGTATGTCCGATTGTCCATGTATTTGTAGACTACAAATACATGGACAATCGGACATACATGTAGTAGACTACAAATTGTAGTAGTCAAGTTATGGCTATCCAGTACCTTATAAAATCGCAAAATATGCCATATCTACAAACAATTATACAAATACATCACTCTCACCAACTACGTATCTGACTTTCTGAAGAGACATATATAGTTGACTAAATAAACGAATTCATGAACACCGAGTGAGAATCCCTTAACGCAGCTCCATTTTGGCAAAAAACAAATGCTATGACAACCTGGATTTTGTATTAAAAAGGTGTAATCGACTGCTAATGCAACCATTTAAACACACAAACACAAATCTTAGGTGGTGTTTGTTTGATTAAGATGTTTTGGGTCTGAATCTAACTACCACCTCTTACTAGTAAGAAGCGGTAATAATGTCTGAATCTGAATGAAATAATGTTGTTTGTTTTTTTACAATTGTCTGAATAACTTTAATTGTCGATTTTATAATTATTTGTTGACAAACACACAGTTTCGGTTCACAACTGTCAAAAAACGTGTTACACTTATTATTTTAATTACTCGATTTCAGAAAAACTAGCTCGGTTTTTAATCCAACGAACCCAAAATATTTAGCTCGACATACCATCTACGGATCAAATTATATTACCAAAATTTTTATAGTAATTATAGCTCACAATAACACACAAATTTGCCTACCACATTCACCTGTTTGGGTTGTATTTTCTATTAGCCCAATCACCTAGTAAAAATTTAATTTAAAGATTTGGCCCAATAGTATATACACATCCACTACACTAACCACTACACTTTAATCCCATTTTCAACCCTAATGGTAATATCACAGCCACCAGTACAACTCACGTACCAAATCTTCTTTCCTTTATCCTTCTTTTCTTTGCTAGTTTAAACTTTAAAATAAATTACAAATCCAATCTAGTGTCCATTCAAAATCCACGAGAGTGTTTTTTGGTTTTTTTGAATCATAGAGAACAACACATGGGTTCACTTTCAGGTAACAAACACGAATTGGGTTTTCATTTTGGCTGTAATTCGAGCCCAGGTATGATGGTTGTGAAGATGAAAGGTGTGGTAAAATGGTTGTTAAGAGCCAGTCAGATGTGATTTCCACGTCTGACACAGTCAGAAGGTATGCCTCTGCCTGCCTCTGACTCATAAAAGAAAAACAAACAGCCTCTTTGTCTGACTGCGTCTGACTGGTAAGACGTCAGAGGCAGTCAGAGGTTTTTTCAGAAAAACAAACACAGCCTTAGTCTCCTAATAAGGGTCTATAAACATGGGAACCCCTCGGCTGTTGGGGCATTCGCCTTAGCTTACGTATGCTTTTGTTTTCTTGTTGTTGGCTACAATTGTCTTTGCAGATAAACCATATGCTTATAGTTCTCCAAAACCTAAAGGCTGGAAACTCCCACCAATGAAACATACATATCCAAAACCGCCTTACATTTACAAGTCCCCACCTCCACCATCAGCTAAATACAAATTTCCAAATTTACCTCATATACACAAATCTCCTCCTTATTCGTATATCTACAAGTCTCCACCACCTCCTCCATACGTATATAAGTCACCACCCCCACCCCCACCATCACCTTCACCACGCCCACCATACGTGTACAAGTCACCTCCCCCAACTTCACCTTCACCATCACCACCACCTCCATATGTGTATAAGTCTCCACCACCGCCATCGCCATCTCCACCACCTCCGTATGTTTATAAGTCCCCTCTCCTGCCATCACCTTGACCACCACCTCCGTATGTGTACAAGTCTCCACCACCGCCATCACCATCTCCACCACCTCCGTATGTTTATAAGTCACCTCCCCCGCCATCACCTTCACCACCACCGTATGTGTACAAGTCTCCACCACCGCCATCACCTTCACCACCACCTCCGTATGTGTACAAGTCTCCACCACCGCCATCACCATCGCCACCACCTCCATACGTGTACATGTCTCCCCTTCCTCCAAAACATTCTCTACCGCCTCCATACGTGTATAAGTCTCCACCACCGCCATCACCATCCCCACCACCTCCATACGTCTACAAGTCTCCCCCTCCTCCGACACATTCTCCACCACCTTTGTATGTTTACAAGTCTCCTCCACCTCCAAAACATTCACCACCGCCTCCTTACGTTTATAATTCTCCCCCGCCTCCAAAACATTCCCCACCACCTCCGTACGCTTATAAGTGTCCCCCCTCTCCATCTCCGTCTCCACCACCTCATTATGCTTACAAGTCCCCACCACCTCTATACATTTACAAGTCTCCCCCACCCCCAAAGCACTATTAAAGCACAAGCTTCTTTCATAAAGCGCAATAACAAGACAATAAGATTGATTGGTTGCATCTGTAAGATGGTAAAGCTTTCTGTGTTTCTTGTCATTCATCGCAAGGATACATCATCCTTAAATAGATACAGTGAATATACATTACAGCAATGACAATTAATAATACAGATAATGCTAAACTAAATATGGTAACACAATAATACCCAGCTCATAATTGAGCATAATATACGGGCTAACACTCCTCGCAGTTGGAGCGAGAGGACACCGGACGCTCAAACTGGTACGAAATTCATCAAATAATGTTGAAGGCAAACCCTTAGTGAAAATATCCGCATATTGTTAACGGGAAGGAACATGTAAAACCCGAACCTGACCAGCAGCAACCAAATCTCGAACAAAATGTATATCAATCTCAACGTGCTTCGTTCGTTGATGTTGAACTGGATTACACGATATATACACAACACTAACATTATCACAGTAGACAAGTGTAGCAGAAGATAAATGTGTATGCAACTCACGTAACAAATTCTGCAACCAACAAGTCTCAGCAACAGCATTGGCAACACCACAATATGCCTCTGCACTAGAACGAGAAAGTGTCGCTTGACGCTTAGAGGACCAAGAGAGTAAGTTGTTGCCAAGAAATACACAATAACCAGAAGTGGAACGCCTAGTGGTGGGACAACCATCCCAATCCGCATCTGAATAAGCAACTAAAGATGTAGTAGAAGAGGCAAACAACTGTAACGCATAGTCTAAAGTACCCTGAACATACCTCAAGATCCTTTTAAGAGCCGAGAAATGAGGCTCCCGAGGATCATGCATAGAGAGACATACCTGTTGTACTACATAAGAAATATCTGGTCTAGTAAACGTAAGGTACTGAAGGGAACCTGCAAGACTCCTATATAAAGTTGGATCTGATACTGGAGCACCATCATCACTCAACTTAGACTCAGTATCAACGAGTCCGACTAGGATTGCAATTAACCATATGTGCCCGCTCAAGAATCTCAATAGCATATTTCTTCTGAGACAAAAACATCCCTGAAGAGTCCCGTGTAACAGAAATACCCAAAAAATAATTAAAAGAACCTAAATCTGTCATAGAGAACTCTGATGTAGGGAACGAATAATCTGCTGTAACAAAGCCTGAGAAGAAGCTGTAAGAACAATATCATCAACATATAACAACAAGTAAGCTGTTTCCATCCCTTCTGTAGATGAACAAAGACGAGTCACAACGACTATGATGAAATCTAATACGTGTGATATAAGATGCAAACCGCTGAAACCATGCACGAGGGGCTTGTTTGAGCCCATAAAGAGACCTCTGTAATAAGCACACATAATCAGGGTGTGCAGAATCCCGAAAACCAGGCGGTTGATGCATATAAACTGTCTCGGATAAATCACCATGTAAAAATGCATTCTTGACATCAAGCTGATGAATCGGCCAATGTCGAGAAGCAGCCAAGCTAAGGACAGTACAAATGGTACCTAGCTTAACAACCGGACTAAAGGTCTCATCAACATCCACACCCTCCAACTGTGTACTACCATTAGCTACAAGACGAGCCTTGTAGCAAATCAGAGTGCCATATGCATGATATTTGTGACGAAATAGCCACATAAATCGAACAATATTGGTATTCGTGTGTAACACCCCTAATTTCGGGTCATAGCAGCGGAAGGGTCATTGGGTGTTACTATCATGGTTCAACCTCAATATCATAGAAAACGCCTCAAAATGAGTCGTTTTAACAAAACATACATCCATTCATTTGTTTTAAGATAAAACAGTTCACACACCGTCCCAAATAGTTTTAAAGTTTACACAACCAACCAAACAATAAAAGTTTCTTAGAATGGACATAGTTTAGAAAAGCGGGCCAAAACGTTTTAATTAAGCAAGCTGCATGAAACCGCCTTCCTTGAGTGCCTTCTTCATGGACCTGAGATAAAACATGCTATAAAGTCAACAAAAATGCTGAGTGAATCTATAGAGTTTAAAATTTAATAAACGAACACAAGTATTCTGAATAAACCTTCCGTGGTTGACAATCATGTGGATCAGACATAATTATCGTTGTTATTTCATAAGTCTCGTGAAATTGAACGTTAACATATATTATTTCAGCCCAACACACCTAGCCAAGTGCGTATATTTCTGATGGAGGAACATAAAAATAAATTATGTACTAAAGTTATTTTTAAGTGATGTTTTTTATTTAGTTTCTTATTTTGTGCTTTTAAGAATAATCATGTTTATTTAGTTCCCAAGTTTATGTTTCCTATAAATGTAGGGCTTGGGTTTTTATTATGTAGTTTTTGAATGATTAATAAAGTTACAGACTTTTTGTCTCTATCTAATTGACTTAAGCCCGGGTTTAGGGTTTATTGTTCGATTTTCGTCCGAATAACCGGCATTCGTTTGAATCAACGGTTGTTGGATTTGCCTAATTATCGGTATTCTATTGAATCAACGATAGTTGGAAGATTGTTTCTGGTATTCTTTGTGAATCAACAGATTCGATTATCTATCCTAGTTCACGCTACATCAGTTGGTATCAAGAGCCGAAGTTCCTGATTAAGATGTTAGAATATCCGTTTTTTGAGGGTGATGGTTCATGTTTTGATGAATGGGAAGATTATGGTGCGGCTAGTGATGATTATGAAGGTCCTCCAATATTTGATGATGATCAATATGAAGAAGAATCTATGCTAGTTTATAATACTGATATTAAAGATGTCATTGGGGAAGAAGAAGGATTTATCGGAAAAGAAGAATTTGGTCGAGAAAAAGATAACATTGAAGACATTGCAGTTGTGGCTACTAATCTTTATTCATCAATGATCCAAACTACCATGGTCGACAAGTTGGGTTTAAAGACGATCAAGGTTCGAGGTAGATTCATTATAAATAAAGGAAATTTGATGCAAGGGATACAACTTTGGATGCTACGAGTACAAGGACGAGCAACACAAACTCGAGGACGAGTTTTTTGAAGTGAGGGAGAATGATGGAGGAACATAAAAATAAATTATGTACTAAAGTTATTTTTAAGTGATGTTTTTTATTTAGTTTCTTATTTTGTGCTTTTAAGAATAATCATGTTTATTTAGTTCCCAAGTTTATGTTTCCTATAAATGTAGGGCTTGGGTTTTTATTATGTAGTTTTTGAATGATTAATAAAGTTACAGACTTTTTGTCTCTATCTAATTGACTTAAGCCCGGGTTTAGGGTTTATTGTTCAATTTTCGTCCGAATAACCGGCATTCGTTTGTTGGATTTGCCTAATTATCGGTATTCTATTGAATCAACGATAGTTGGAAGATTGTTTCTGGTATTCTTTGTGAATCAACAGATTCGATTATCTATCCTAGTTCACGCTACATCAGTTGGTATCAAGAGCCGAAGTTCCTGATTAAGATGTTAGAATATCCGTTTTTTGAGGGTGATGGTTCATGTTTTGATGAATGGGAAGATTATGGTGCGGCTAGTGATGATTATGAAGGTCCTCCAATATTTGATGATGATCAATATGAAGAAGAATCTATGCTAGTTTATAATACTGATATTAAAGATGTCATTGGGGAAGAAGAAGGATTTATCGGAAAAGAAGAATTTGGTCGAGAAAAAGATAACATTGAAGACATTGCAGTTGTGGCTACTAATCTTTATTCATCAATGATCCAAACTACCATGGTCGACAAGTTGGGTTTAAAGACGATCAAGGTTCGAGGTAGATTCATTATAAATAAAGGAAATTTGATGCAAGGGATACAACTTTGGATGCTACGAGTACAAGGACGAGCAACACAAACTCGAGGACGAGTTTTTTGAAGTGAGGGAGAATGATGGAGGAACATAAAAATAAATTATGTACTAAAGTTATTTTTAAGTGATGTTTTTTATTTAGTTTCTTATTTTGTGCTTTTAAGAATAATCATGTTTATTTAGTTCCCAAGTTTATGTTTCCTATAAATGTAGGGCTTGGGTTTTTATTATGTAGTTTTTGAATGATTAATAAAGTTACAGACTTTTTGTCTCTATCTAATTGACTTAAGCCCGGGTTTAGGGTTTATTGTTCGATTTTCGTCCGAATAACCGGCATTCGTTTGAATCAACGGTTGTTGGATTTGCCTAATTATCGGTATTCTATTGAATCAACGATAGTTGGAAGATTGTTTCTGGTATTCTTTGTGAATCAACAGATTCGATTATCTATCCTAGTTCACGCTACATCAATTTCTCTTATACAATTGCATCCGATGTTTCATTACTAGTGCATCACAACACCACGCGATAGCTAGTCGCGACCGGACTGGGTGTCACCCCGATAGATCTATCCATAGTATTAGCGTTCCTTTCGATTAACAATTCACGATTCATGGGTCTTTTCAGGCTAAACAAACTTTTATAACAACTTTCATCTAAGCATACAATCGGGTCCTTTGTGTTAAATTTTAAAAGAAATAGGGTTTATCACAACTTCTCGTTGTACCCTTCATTTATTAATAAATGTTTTTCCAATAATAAGGGTTTCCACAACTTCTCGTCGTACCCCTTTTATTTTAATAAAACAAGCATGTTATCCCCCTCGCGGGTTTTATAAAACAAGTAAACATGTTTAAGCGAGGCTATAGACTCACCTTGGTACGATAGTAGTAATGTGACGATCGCCGACGATTTGTGATGCCCGTTAAACACGAAGACCGTAACCTACCAAATAAAGCGCGTTCGTAAATAAACGACTCAAGTATAAATAATACTTAAATAATACGAAAGTCAATTTCATATAACCATGAAAATCCCAAAAAAAATCAACAATATAAGTGTACTTCTATACCCTTTTATTTTAAAACTATTCTTTTAAACACTTGCACTCTCGACATTGACCCGTCATAAGACGTCAAGTCAACGCAAGTCAAACCATCATTTTACTTCCTTTTGACCAGTAACTAAGTCATTTATATAATGACTTAGCACTTGGGTAAGTCACCATTTCCAATAGTGAATACTCAACTCACGCCACACAAGTATTGAACTACGTGTCCAAAATACCAATCAGCATGTACACTCCAAATGTACACACCAATCTAACCTATCTAGACTTGTCCGATTTCGACGAAACTTGGTGACAAACTCACACATAATATGAATAAGACTCAGTTTAAGTTTCATTCAAAAATATTACTTCTAAGACCTTCTGCCCGACACACCTTCGTGTTACAAAAACCGGACAGTTTTACGCCTTTGACTTGTAAAACCATTTTGACTTATCTAAACAATTCCGTTTGCAAAACCGACACTCGGGTTTGAAAATAGACTCATGACCTGAGGTTTAGCAACTTACAACAGTCCTTGATCATTTTTAAAACTCATTTTATAGTCCCCGAGATTCGATCCAAATATCGACAACAATTTTCGTGTTGGTTTTTATATTTACCAAGGAGGTTTGTAAGTTCTAAGTACACTGTGGGTGCTTTTTAATCCGTTTTCCCTGTTCACTTTACGATATCCTGCCTTGTTGACCCGCTAGAGATGAAACCTAACCCGGACAGACCCAAGGGGACAGATTGAGACCTCTAATCAAAATCATACCCCAGTAGAATGGACAGTACATAAAATATGAGCCGCGAAGAATGTTTGACCCAAGGGACAGATTGAAACCTTCTTAGTTATTTATTACTTGATCTTACCTTGTTTTGTCTGTATGATAGAAAGCGAGTATGTTATTAAGCAGGCATATTGGTTATGAGTAGAGGTGGCAAATCATTTCCATATGCTTAAATTTTGGTTATTTGGACTCTTTTTTAACTAATGAACTAAATGGGTATTACTTTTATTTTAGTTGGACTATTTAGACAACATAAAAAGAATTTTGTTAAACAAATGGGTATTATGGACTATTTGGACAACATAAAAGCATTTGATTAAATTAATTTGAGTTTATTTATTTCTCCGTTAATATTGTCCATTTAACTCATGTCCATTTGGTCCAATGTCCATTTGGTCCAAGTCCATTTAGTCCAAATATTAAAAATTGCCCATTTAGTCCACGTTCATGGACTAACGTCTATTTAACCCACTGCCCATACTCGTCCAGTCCACCTATTTAACCACCCCTAGTTATGAGTTACAATGAGTCGAGTTGGTAGACCTGTTATTGCTACAGATGTACAAGCAGGATTGATGGTAAAAGTCAATGTTTTATTTCGGCAAAACAGATTTTTATGTATAGAAAAAAAGGGATCTAATTTAGGAAACAAGAGTTTAGCTTTATAGGAAAAAAACTTCTATTTAAGGAATGTATCCTTATTATTTGTGTTCTTTTTCTAGTTAAGAAACCTAACCCATCTTTTTCTATTTAAGAAACCTAACCGTAAAAGCGAAGTCCAACATTCCAAACGCTCGAGAATTATGGTCGAATACCCTAAAAACTTTATTTGTCGTCAAACAACATCCCTTTCGATATCCAATATGAAATCATTAAAAAAGTTCGTGATGTCAAGTCTTTGGTTCGATTCAGGGCCGTTTCAAAACCTTGGAAGACTTTTATTGACAGCTTTGAGTTTATTGCTGGTTACGGCGCCCATGACACTCAACCGAATCGTTTACTTCTAACGTACAAAGAACAAAAACCTATATATCCTTGTCAAGGGATAAAATATATTTCTTTTGTAGATGATGCCTCTTTTCTGCACCAACAGGAAGACTTTACTCCAAAAGTTCCTTTGCTCCTTAAACAACTCTACGTGTCGACTGTAATTGGTAGCTCTTGTGGTTTATGGTGTTATCACGGTTGCGGCGACACCTCAGGCAAAGCGATGGTTGTTATATGGAACCCATCAATCAGGAAATCCGTTGGCATTGTTGTTCCTTCTGTGCTTAAGAGCACCAATAAAAAAATGACTCATTTTGGTTTTGGGGTTTGTCCTTTAACTTATGATCCGACTATTGTTGGAATCTCGAGGTGTTATCATAAGCAGAGCATAATGTGGCATGTTGAAATATTTACATTAAGCTCAAAGACGTGGAAGATGATGCCAAGTAGCAACGTGCCTCGTAAATCTATTGTACTCATATCGACAACTCATGTTTCTATAGATAGGTTTATTTATTGGGTTGCTTGTGAAAAGATTGTTGGCGGGTTCAAGAGTTTCATCTTGTCATTTGATTTAATTAGTCAAGAGTTTAAAGAGGTACAACTTCCAGATAGTGTAGAAAACCAGTTTATACTAAATTTCTCGATTTCTAAACTAAATAAGTCTCTCGTAGTGTCTACATATATTGATGGGGCTGAGAGACTAGTTTACGATGTATGGATTATGGGGGAGGAGGGTGGTGTTATGACACCTTTTACAAAGCTATTCACCATTAACACACTTGATGCATCGCACTACAAT
This sequence comes from Glebionis coronaria, assembly GCA_025667525.1. NCBI lineage: Eukaryota > Viridiplantae > Streptophyta > Magnoliopsida > Asterales > Asteraceae > Glebionis > Glebionis coronaria. Next base: position 381,717,247 of record CM046880.1, on the reverse strand, counting down.
ATTCGATCCCTTCCCTGGCCAAATTCGCGAGGTTTCTCTGGCGACATGTCGCTAGGGAAGGTGAATCCCTGGCGACATGTCGCCAGGGAAACCTCGCCAAGAAAGGCTGGTGAGGGATTGTTTCCCTGGCGACAAATTAGGGTTTCCCTGGCGACTAAGTGGGCCCCGCAACTCTTTGGTTCAAAAATTGGTGCCACGCTGGAGTTGGTGCGGGATAGTATCCCTGGCGACATATGTCGCCAGGGAAAATCTGGCTGATTAAGGAACTTAAGTTAAACAGGTTATTAAACCTCACTTTTCCCTGGCGACATGTCGCCAGGGAAACTATACGTAACGTTGACAAGTCAACGTCTGGCGTTGACAAGTCAATGTTTTTCTCGAGTTTCCCTGGCGACATGTCGCCTGGGAAACTTGGATGACTTTTTAGAAAGTCAAGTGAGCCCAAGTTTCCCTGGCGACATGTCGCTAGGGAAACTTGGCTGACTTTTTAGAAAGTCAAGTGAGCCCAAGTTTCCCTGGCGACATGTCGCCAGGGAAACTTGGCTGACTTTTTAGAAAGTCAATTGAGCCAAAGTTTTCCTGGCGACATGTCGCCAGGGAAACTTTGACATTTTTTTTTAGCTGCCTGCACAGCAGGCTGTTTCCAGATTTTTTCCGGAATTTTTCCGGAAAAAATCTACCAAAACCTGGGAATACAAATACAAAACCTGAAGATACAAATACTAAAAATCTACCACGAATCTAGTACCAAAACACAATAACATGTAACCTCTCGATCAATACAAATACATGTCACAACTTGAGTACAAAGTTCCTAGTTACACTTATTAAACTTGCAATTCGGGGTTTACAATTATTAAACTTGCATGCTAAGGTAGAAAAAACAAGACAAGCATACTAACCATTACCACTCCCACCGACGCCACTACCGCTACCTCCCGTGCCACTCCCGCTAGCACCACCCGATAGAAATGCTCCGAACGCATCGGCAAACCTATCGTCACTTCTCATAAAGTTAAACACTTGAGACGCTTGTTCCAACCGTGGGTCGACGGGAGGAGGAGGAGGAATATAGTGAGCAGTCCTTCTCGGCACTATCTGGCCGACACCGGGCATGTGGCCTCGCTGCTTTCCACCTCGGACGATACGGTTGATCTCGTCGTCCGTATGTCTTCCTGCAGCCTTCATCGCAAGCATCTCCTCCTAATGAAGTGACAAAAACAAACGACAGTTAGTATATTATTTATTAGTCGGGTTGGTACATTATTTATCGGTAGGGAATAGTAAAAAACCAAGGCATATCCAAAAAAATTAATTAATTAATTAATTTAAAAAAAATACTTACATACATAACGCGGTCCGCATCGCAAGGAAAATTCCCATCCTGGTCGGTGTGCGCAATGAAGAAGTGATCAATGACAGTCGGGGGTGGCACATCAGCTTCAATTGCAGCTTGCGTCTGTACATACATAGACACGCATATATAGAATGAAGCAAATTCAAAACAAAAAATCACAACACACCAAAACATATAATCAAAGACATATATGTATGTAAATTAATTATAGAATTTCTCACCACTTGGTCTCGAAGGCGTGCCAACGATCGGGATCCCTGCCGACTCGGCGTCTTCTGCTTAGACCGGTTCTGGGAGTTCGTCTGGCATCTTTTCTCGTAATCCGGATTACTCCAAAGTGCGATCTGTTTTTCCCAGTCCTCTGAAGTAATTTCCTCTGGACGCTCGCTGCGGACTCTGTCGATATCTACCATGCCGGTATCGATGTCTCGGACCCAATGCTTTGTCTTGAGCGTATTTTTTCGAGAATTGTAACTCTTTGTAAGCATTTGATTGATGCCGCCACGTATATCCTTCCATCTAGGATCACTCTTGTGTGGCGTCAAATTAAACTTAGCCTGCATTCATATACAACAAATAAAACAAACACAGAGTTAGAGTTAGAGATATAATTTATACATTATTTTGTTTATTTATTTAATGGCTTAGTCATTTATTTAATTTTTTATAATAAAAACAACTTATCCTGATAAGCATAAGCTTTTTGAAAACAGCTTGTTCTGATAAGCTTATCAGGACAAGCTGTTTGAAATCAGCTTATCCTGATAAGCTTATCAGGACAAGCTGTTTGAAAACAGCTTATCCTGATAAGCATATCAGAACAAGCTGTTTGAAAACAGCTTATCCTGATAAGCATATCAGAACAAGCTGTTTTCACACAGCTTGTTCTGATAAGCTTATCAAGATAAGTTGTATTCAAACAGCTTGTTCTGATAAGCATATCAGAATAAGCTGTTTGAAAACAGCTTATCCGAAAAGCTTATTACATTATTCTCATCAAATATATATTTATTTAAATTTTTTTATATTTATTCGAATTTTTTTATATATATTTAAAAAAAATTATATGATATAAATAAATAAGATACAATTTGTATATTTATTTAAATTTGTTATTTATTTATATGATATAAATAAATAAACAAATTTATTTAAATATATACACCATTAAATAAATAAACACAATAATGTTATGAACATAAAAATGATAACTGACCTCTATGTTCGCCCAAACCAACGTATTGATCTCATCAGGGACATCATTCCAACTTGGGTAGTACAGTGGCACGAGCCTCCTGATACAATCCCCGATGTAATTAGATAAATGCTGAGCATGCGTGCCGCGAGGCCGGAAAGATTTTTCTTCAAAATCTATCGGGACAGGGCCATGCTCACCAACTTCCTCCAACAAATCGATACATCGGCTAATGCCCCAAGTCTTTCTACCGGCCTCTCTGCCGCCCAAATTTTCTTTTCTTTTGCCTTTGCCTGCAAAAATCAAGTGAGTGACAAAGTCATAAAAATTCAAGGCAAGCAACATATATATGCACCAAATTTTTGATTGTGTTACAATAATCCAAATATTCTTACCTTTATTTCTAAATAAGGCAAAACAACCGCTGCGGATGTTTGGCGTAGGAGGTTCATCCTCACCACCACCGTCACCACCGTGTGATCCTGCAACATCTGCTGACATCTATACAAGTACAATTAGCATAACATAGACAAATTCATGAAGAAAATAATATAAGCATGCACAAATCCAAATACAACACATCCAAATAAATATACACATTTAAAAAATCCACAACAATTAGATTCATTAATTCAAACAAATAAGTGTCTTTTGCAAGTTACAACTAAAGGTCAATCTTCTTCTTCACTAGAATAAACTCTGTCTTCACCATCATCATCATTCACACGTTCTTCATCACGTAAATCATGAGGGACGTCTTCATCATCAGTAATACCATCGTCTTCCTCATCAACATCAATGATATTTGGCGGTGCATCAACCTCCGTTTCGTGGCCATCTATATTCAAGGTCACATCACCCAAGTCATTCAAATCAGTGGAAAGTGGTAGATCAGATGAGTTGTCGAAATGTATAACATCAGGAACGGCATCTGACACTATGACACCCCCGTTGGAAAACTTTTATGATTAACATGTTCAACGACCTTCCAGTTGGGTTTGTTCTGATCTTCAATGTAGAAGACTTGTTTGACTTGTGTTGCGAGAATGTATTGTTCATCTTTCCAATACTCAGCTCTTGTGTCGGTGAGTTGAGTCATGTTGTTTCTATAGATAAGACGTTTTTTACGTAACATGGGCCGAGTGTCGAGCCACTTAACTTTGAAAAACACAACACTAAACGACAAATAACGAAACACGAGGATCTGTTGAAGCTGACCATAAGCCATTGTGTTCTCAGGGCCAGGCGCACAAATGCCGCTGTTTTGAGTTGTACGACGTTCATCGCGACTGTGCACGACATACCTCACACCGTCGACTATGCAAGAGTTTATTGAGATTGGATGCGGTGATGGTCCACAAGCCAAAGCGAATAACTCGCTGGTCTGGATAACCTCTGGGTCTTTGTCATTGTCTACGTGACGTTGACTGATCTATGAGGAATAAAGGATTAGGTACAGAAATTTATAATAATATTATTTTTTTACAGGTAAGTACACAAGATAAGTCTAAGCTTACCATTTTCCCAAACCACGCGGAGAATTCGTTTTTCTTGTCTTTGTCAGGATATAATCTGAAAAACGTTCATGGTATTAGAATAAGTCGCTATTGTTAAGAAAAAGAAGTTTCAAAATAAAATAAAAAACGCGTACCTCTTGAACTCAGAAATATACTTGTCGATTTCAGGACTGTTGTTTAGTACATACCATTCCACTTTCTTGAACTCTTGATAAGGGAACGGAATATACGACTTTTTCCCAAGCGGGTTACATACCGATCGGAACACCTGAAACTGACACGTTGGGGGAGGGGGGTCCACATTACGGTCGAGACGATTAAATTTAGTGGTAACATCATCCCGAAAATACATAGAACAGAAAGTCAATGCTTCTTGTGCAACATAACCCTCCGCAATCGAACCTTCTGGCTTAGCTTTATTTCGTACAAAACCGTTTAGCTCTTTCATGTATCTTTCAAATGGATACATCCACCGGGGGCGGATAGGCCCGCCTTCAATGGCCTCATCAGGTAAATGGATAACCAAGTGAACCATAATGTCAAAGAAATCAGGAGGATATATGAGCTCAAGATCGCACAAAATGTCAATCACCTTTTTTACAGCAGTCAACATGTCATCCACCATTAAAGTTGTAGAGCAGAGTTTCTTAAACAAGTTACATAGGTCGATCAGTGGTCTTGCAATCTCAGCAGGCAAGTATTCCTGAAGTGCGAAAGGAAGTAAACGTTGCATCATTATATGACAGTCATGAGACTTCATGCCCGTTATATTGGTATCGTTATCGGTCACTTTGTGCTTGAAGTTGGATCCGAACCCATCTGGTAGTTTAACACTCTTGATGTACTGACAAAACTTTTTCCTGTTCTCTGGTGTGAAGGAATACGAAGCCTGAGGCTTCTTGCACTTCCTGTTTTTACTTTGGGTGAGCCACAAGCTTTTTCGAATGCCCAACTTTTCTAAGTATTGTCTTGCCTTGACAGTGTCTTTAGATTTGTCATTCATCAACAAAGTGTTCAGGATGGCCTCCAACACATTTTTTTCGATATGCATGATGTCTAAATTGTGTCTTAGTGAAAGAAAAGGCCAATACTCAAGCTCGTAAAAAATAGACCGTTTAGACCAGTTAGGCTCAACACGAAAATTGCGTGTTATCTTCACACCCCCAAAATTATTATGTTTACCGGGCAGTCGATTTGGCAGTGAAGCGTGTTGCTCGCCAATCTGGTCTATGGTAAATGTTCTAGGACGGGGTTGGTGTTCGGGTTTACCATTGAATAAACGTGAAGTCCTGGATTTATGGCGGGGCGGTAAGAATCTTCTGTGGCCAACATAAGCTATTTTGCTTGCCACATGAAGAGATGGAGTGTCGTCATTACATGTAGGGCAAGCCTTGTAACCTTGCCCACTATACCCAGACAAACTACTTCGAGCCGGAAAATCATTGATGGTCCATAAAAGCATCGCTCTCATGGTGAATGCCTCGCCTGTAGCTTGGTCTATAGTACTCACACCATCCCATAAAAGTTTTAGATCATCAATTAAAGGTCTCAAGTAAACATCAATGTCCTTGCCCGGGGATTTAGGGCCAGGAATTAACAGCGTCAGTATTAAAGAACTCTCTTTCATACACAACCACGGAGGCAGGTTGTATGTTGTCAATATCACCGGCCACATGCTGTAAGTCTGACTAAGGTTGCCGAATGGATTGAAACCATCAGCAGCCAACCCTAATCGAACATTTCTTGGTTCTGCTGCAAAATCACCATACTTGGCATCAAATTTCTTCCAAGCCGCACCATCACACGGGTGTTGCATCTTACCGGGCTCCGTACACTTTCCAGTAGCATGCCAAATCATATCCTTTGCACTTTTACTAGACTTGTACAAACGTTGTAGTCTAGGAATGATCGGAAAGTAACGCAACACCTTCTTAGGAACTTTCTTCCCCGGCGTGTTAGTGTCTTTCCATCTACTTGTATTACACACCGGACAGAAATCCAAATCGACGTATCCTTCCCGAAATAAGCAACAATCGTGTTCACAAGCATGTATCGAATCGTACCCTAACCCGATCGTTTTAAATGTCTTCTTTATTGCATAGTATGACGGTGGGAGCTTGAATCCTCTGCTTGGGGGAAAGATAGTTTGGAACCACTCTAGAATATCATTGAATATGGTATCGGTGATTTTACCTTTGGCCTTATAATGTGTAAACTTTGCCATGAAGTCTAATCGAGTCGCTTCTACACAACCAGGGTACAGCGGCTCATTGGCACTGCGATATAACTCTTCAAATTCGTTAGCTTGAGTCCGTCTGTTACTTGAGTTGGGAGGAGGTGGAGGAGGAATATAGCCCGGAGGCATATAGGTAAGATCATCAAGTAACGATGTCATGTCAGTTATAAAAGGTTGTCTTGTGTTATCTATTATTGGCAGTGGTGGCGGTGGTGGTGGTGGTGGAGGAGGTGTAGGTGTAGGAGGGGCCGGTTCACCATGGTGTACCCATGTTGTATAACTGTTGTCAAACCCGGACTTCATAACGTGGTTCGAAAGAAGGTCAATATCTACCAGGAGTCTTGTTCGACAACGCTTGCATGGACATGGTATCTCATTCAAACGATTCACAAATTTCCTAGAATGCTTGACAAAACTGGCAAGACCCAATATATATTCTGGCTGATGACGCTCTAACCGTGTCCAACTCTTATCAATGAGTACCATAACTGTGTTTTAACGATACATTTAGTTATTATATGCAACTTAATTAACACAAGGAATTTTAAAAAATAATTATTATATATTTCATAAATAATAATATGTATTATATCAAATTATAAAATATATAATTATTATTTATAAAGTATATAATTATATAATAATATTTATTAAAAGATATAATTATCAAGTATAGAAAATAGTATGTTCACCTAGTGCAACTATGGAAGGCAATCCTAACCCACCCTTTGAATGTTTCGTCTCATATATGAATGCGTATAACCGATTTACTATTTGAGAAAATTTCGGCAGCATTTCCCCTCAACTCCCCAAATATGTGTTTAAAGACATATTCGTAGGAGTAAAGGAGAAACACTGTCGAAATCATCTCAAATACTAAATCGGTTATACGCATTCATATCCTAAATGAGACAAAACATTCAAAAAGCAGTCCCAAACAGGGGACTTTCCGAAGTTAATTCCTAATAAATTAACTTCGGACGGGTTTTCTATAGGTTGATCAATTTTAGACGGGAATTTTCCGAAATTAATCGCTAAAATCCTAAAACATTCCTAAGGCTTAGTCCAATAAAACATTTATATCATATAATAAAAACAGCTTATTCTGATAAGCTTATCAGAATAAGCTGTTTGAAAACAGCTTATCCCGATAAGCTTATCAGAATAATCTGTTTTCAAACAGCTTATTCTGATAAGCTTATTAGAATAAGTTGTTTGATAACAGCTTATCCCGATAAGCTTATCAAAGTAAGCTGTTTGAAAACAGCTTATCCCAATAAGCTTATCAGAATAAGCAGCTTATTCTGATAAGCTTATAAGGATAAGCTGTTTTTAAACAGCGTATTATGATAAGCTTATCAGGATAAGCTGTTATCAAACAGCTTATCCTGATAAGCTTATTAGGATAAGCTGTTATCAAACAGCTTATTCTGATAAGCCAGGTTAACCTGTTTGAAATCAGCTTATCCAAAAAAGATTATTAGAATTTATTCTCATCAAATAGGTAACATAAGGAGTGTTTGGATTTACGTTTAAAAAAATTAACAAGTTTAAACATCCCGGACGACATGTCACCAGGGAATCTAAAAAAAAACTAAAAAAAACAATATGTATTATCAATTACAATTAAAAGTTAAAAAAACATACCATTAAATAGTGGACGGGTCTCGGCTGTGGTCGGGGCGCGGGTGTGGTCGGGGCTCGGCTGCGGTCGGGTCTCGGCTGTGGTCGGGCTCGGCTACGGTCGGGACTTGGTTGCGGTGACCGGATATGTAAAAACAAAACCAAATATACTATCAATTATAATATAAGTTATATAAAAAAAATCAATTACAATATAAATTATAAAAAAATATATAAAAAAAACCTTAACAATTACAATATAAATTATATAAAAAACCTTAATATATATTGCGGTGGTGGTGGTGCCGGTGAATGTAGATGGCGTGGTGGTGGTGTTGGCGACTGGAGATGGTGGTGAGTGGTGGTGAGTGCACGTGTGCAGGTGTGGAGGAGAGTGATGGTGAGTGGTGGTGGTAAGTGGTGGTGGTGGTGATATAGCAGCGATCGGGATGTGGAGGAGAGTGGTGGTGGTGGTGATACAGCAGCAACAGCGAAGAAGGAGATGAAGTTTTTTTTTTGTTAAGCGTTGTGAGAAAAGATAAGGATATCTGGTCAATAAAGGGTTTTTTTTTCCCTGGCGACAGGTCGCCAGGGATACTTTCGACTTTTGTCGTTTAGCCAAAAGCGCGCGTGATTGAAAAATTTTGGAGGGGTGTGATGAAGTTTCCCTGGCGACATGTCGCCAGGGATACCTTTGACTTTTCAACGCATATACACGTACCTATAACTTTTGTCGTATCTCCCAAGTTTCCCTGGCGACATGTCACCAGGGAAACTTGGCTGACTTTTTAGAAAGTCAAGTGAGCCCAATTTTCCCTGGCGACATGTCGCCAGGGAAACTTGGCTGACTTTTTAGAAAGTCAAGTGAGCCCAATTTTCCCTGGCGACAAACTTGGCTGACTTTTTAGAAAGTCAAGTGAGCGCAAGTTTCCCTGGCGACATGTCGCCAGGGAAACTATCCCTGGTGACATGTCGCCAGGGATAGTCGAACCTGTCGCAAGGGATAATTTTTGTGAAAATAAAATTTCTTGTTACTTATGTATTATTATAATTCGTAATAAAATAATAATAATTATTATTATTATTTAGGAAATAATAATTATTATTATTACAATTTATAAAATAATTATTATTATTTATAAAATAACTATATCATCCCGGTCAGTTTATTTTCTAAATTCATTCCGATTTATTCCGTTTAGTTTCTCGATTTATTCTAATTCGGTAACCATTTAACATCTAACGTTTAACAAATGCATACCGACTCATCCATTGAACATCTAACATGTAACCAAGACATGTCGAGTCATCCATTGAACATCTAACGTGTAACCAAGACATGTCGACTCATTTATTGAAGATCTAACGTGTAACCAACACATACCGACTCATCCATTGAACATCTAACGTTTAACAAATGCATACCGACTCATCCACTTAACATCTAACGTGTAACTAAGACATGCCGACTCATTTATTGAACATCTAACGTGTAACCAACACATGTCGAGTCGTCCATTGAACATCCAACGTATAACCATAACAAACCGGATCATCCACTGAACATCAAACGTATAACCATAACAAACCGGGTCATCCATTGAACATCTAACGTGTAACCAAGACATGCCGACTCATCCATTCAACATCTAATGTTTAACAAATGCATACCGACTCATCCATTGAACATCTAACGTCTAACCAAGACATGCCGACTCATTTATTGAACATCTAACGTGTAACCAACACATGTCGAGTCGTCCATTGAACATCTAACGTCTAACCAAGCTTGGTTACATGTTCTTCATTCTCACACAACATCCCGTCCGCTATCACTTCACTAAACTGAGAAGCATATGTCATAACGTTCTGAGTAAGTTTGAACAAAAGAAAGAAGCTTTTCATTTGATGTAACCTCACCAAAATAGCTTACACAACGAGTATAGTCATTTGCCAGCTCAACATAGCTATGTTGCCAGCTCATCTAACGTGTAACCAAAACATACCGACTCATCCATTGAACATCTAATGTTTAACAAATGCATACCGACTCATCCATTGAACATCTAACGTCTAACCAAGACATGTCGACTCATTTATTGAACATCTAACGTGTAACCAACACATGTCGAGTCGTTCATTGAACATCCAACGTATAACCATAACAAACCGGATCATCCATTGAACATCCAACGTACAACCATAACAAACCGGGTCATCCATTGAACATCCAACGTTTAACTATTGGCGGGAAAACGTTGGCGGGAAAACATTGGCGGGAAAATGTTAACCATTTCCCTCACTTTTTGACCATAAAAGGATTCACACACACTTATCATCAGCAGATCACACACACACACACACACTTATCATCTCCTACCAAACTCACCACCACCACCACCTGATTTGGTAGCAGATGGATCCCCGTGAAGCTTATAAGTGTACATGTAGAAAGGGATATATTGTGTTGAGACAGTCACATCAACCTCATAGCTTTGGTAAACTCTACTATGCATGTCCTTTTTCGAAGGTAAACAATCAAATGTTTTAGTTATGTAATACGTGTGATTATTAAAATGACATGTCATGTTATTTGTTTACTTTGTAACAGCCAAAAACAGATGATTATGGATGTAAATATTTTAAATGGAATGATGATTTTGATCTCGAACTCCGTATAAGATCTTCCCCTGGATCTTCAACACCTCAAGGTTCACATCCAAGTTCTTCTACAGGTCCTTCTCAATCTGCACCCACTGAGTGCTCAAATTGCAAGATCAAAGATCTAAAGATAAAGATGTTAGAGGCAAGACTAGAAATAGAAAGGCATCCTGAAGACCACGCATGTCAATCGGCTGCAATACTTCATGAGCTTTTAAATGAAATGGAAAATCTTAGCGTTGAGTAGTAATCGGTTGCACTACTTCACGAACTTTAAGTTGATTAGTAATGTCTGTTTTTATGTTTTCCATTTGATTCCACAAGGGCTATGTATAATATTATGAATAAATAAATGTTTGTTTTATAAATGTCTCATTTTTATTATATAAACGTCGCATAAATAAAATAACATCGGATCGATAGTTAAAATAATAATTATTTGGAATAAATAAATATTTGTTTTATAAATGTCTCATTTTTATTATATAAACGTCGCAAAAATTAAATAACATCGGATCGATAGTTAATATAATAATTATTTGGAATAAATAAATATTTGTTTTATAAATGTCTCATTTTTATTATATAAACGTCGCAAAAATTAAATAACATCGGATCGATAGTTAATATAATAATTATTTGGAATAAATAAATATTTGTTTTATAAATGTCTCATTTTTATTATATAAACGTCGCAAAAATTAAATAACATCGGATTGATAGTTAAAATAATAATTAACAAGCAAAAACAAAATAAATATATGTCAGGGAGTTTCCCTGGCGACATGTCGCCAGGGAAACATTTGGGATTTGGCGGGTAAAAGACCGCCCCACATTCTTGACATGTAATTAAACATTTGTTTTTAATTTTGAAACTAATCACAAATGGCAACGGTTTCCCTGGCGACATGTCGCCAGGGATAATCTTGACATGTAATTAGCAAACATAGTTTTTGTTAAATACGATGGACGAGTTTTCCCTGGCGACATGTCGCCAGGGATAAGTTGGTCAAAGTTTGACTAGGTTTTCCCTGGCGACTTGTCGCCAGGGAAACTTTGGAGGGAAAATTTCGCGCTCTTTCACTTGGTATCTGATTTTGGACCAATTATCCCTGGCGACATGTCGCCAGGGAAACCCTAGTCAAACTTTGACCAAAAAGTAAATCTACTTTACCGCCACGTCAGCGTTGTCGCCAGGGAAAAGTGGTTATCCCTGACGACATTGTGTCGCCAGGGAAACCCCCGTCATCTGTTCTCAACTTTCTTGTAGTGTCCGTAGAGAAATTATTGGGATTCAGGAAGAGTAATGAACCTATAATGGAAACTAGAAAGCCCGGCACCTCCTTTCCTACAATAGAAGTTTACGAACCATGCCTAGGACGCACAACTGATCTTGGGATTATTGGGAAACCTGGTTTATACTTCATTAGCCCTTACACCCAATCGCTACTTCTTATTGATCACGCAGATGGTAGTATTATTTCCAATGATTGTTAAGGGAGGAAATGATGGCTATGGTGCAAGATGTGTAGATAGGAGTGAAGAATGTTTGAAGCTTACAAAGGATTCGTGGAGCTAGGATTTATGAAAATTTACCCAGTTATTATTGACTCGTCGAGAATGTACTTATTATGTCATGAATCATTTTCTGGTAACTTGATATAACAGTGCTCATTAATCTAATTGTCCTATAGTAGTCGAACGAACTTGCATTTTCCAATTATATAAGTTAATTGTAGTATTTGTTTTTTATCATTTAATCTTTTAGCGTATGAATCTTTTATCGTACAAAACAATAGATAATGAGAATTTTATGCGATTGTATATACTATATATGCTACTTTTTTTTCCCAAATATGTTCTTCGTAGAAAGGTTAGTGAATTTGGTATAACTATCACGTTTGATGTGATTTTTATTGTTCCATGGATAGTGTTACCAAGTTCTGCTCGTTGTCTTTAATGGTGTATTAAGAGTGGGGAGTGTCCTTTATAGATGTCTTATTGCTTGTGTAATTAATGGTGAACGAGCCTTTTAGATGTTCATTATATGTTTAAATCTTGTTATACTGTCCTTCGCTTCTTCGTTACATTCTCCTCTCGTTTTGCTTGGGGCCTATTTTAAATAATCTGTAAATACAAACATGAGCTTATCAGTCATTGAATATGTAACCTTTGAACGTGTGAATGATAATGTCTGAACAATGCTTACATCAGTTGGGTACAACCAGAGGCGGAGCCAGTAGGGTGGCTAGCGGGTGCTCAGCCACCCCCAACTGGCCTAACTTATCGAAGTTTTAGCTTGAATCTCAGCCAATGTTTTATCGAGTTTCTGATTTGGCACCTGCTATAAGAATCACTTCTGATTGCAGTTGCAGCTTGAAAAAGTTGATGGAGAAGAAGACTTTGTTGTCATGGCGATAATAAGCGCATGTTATTTATTTAACAATACTGGCAACCTCTCAAGGGTTATTAAGCTTTTGTGGCGGTTATTATCGAACACTTGATTCAGATAGAAAATTTGGTGATTCTGGAATAGATATTGCTGTTGTTTGGAAACCTTTCAATTACAGAATCAGTTCTTTTTTTCGTGCCGCTGTTTTACCTAACAGTATGGACCTTGTTGCATCCGTTGTCAAGTAGATGTTTTTGGGTCCAGTTCACGGAAGTTCAAACCGTAACCTACCTCGTAAGTCATGGACTTACCATAGTGCGCAGGATTGTTATTGCTATAGGATTGCCTGTATCATGAAGCGCGAATCATTGACAATTCCACATATGTTTCTATAAATCTGATTTTATTTCCTTAACAGATTTAACGTCTGATACTAATTGCCGACGAGTCACAAATTCAAGTTTTCATCTCCATATTCTCTCTGTATTTGTTTATGGCACCAAGACTCTATGTGGTGATCGTTGGATATAAAAAAGAGTCTCAAAGCTATGTTTATATGAAACGGAAATTGTGTGCTGAGGCTGGTTAAGTCTATTAGATAGTCTACATAGACCTTCCAGAACATATGTCCGAAACTGAATAGATCTCAAAAGTTCACGAGTTAAATGCAGATCTTTTCAACCTCCATTGCCAAAACACATAAATGAAGAAAAAGTTTTAGCAAAAATAAGCATAGACAATGACGTAGATACCTTTCAACCTCTCAACATTGGTAAGCCTGCTACGAAAGGCAGAGATCCACTCTTTATATTCCTTGCACTCAAAAGGCAATAACATTCTCGCAATTTAAAGTTGCTCATTATTTATGTATAATATAGATATAGCATAATGGGCAGGCTGGCAAAATGGAGGGTAATGGGGCACAATGATTCCGGTTCAAAATGGGCATTTTTACGTAAGATATGACTGCAGGGGGCCATTAGAAGCAAAGAGGGGATCCACATTACGGAAAATCAAGAGCGAATAAGAAAGAGTGTCACATGGTTGTATCGAACTAGTAAATGCAGTGGTATTACCAATTTACCACATAGGGAAAGCCGGCAGCGGTTGTTGGTCGAAGTAAACATTGTTGGCTTATGCTTGTCAGTTTCAGTGCTGCTGTTACTAAAAGAAGATGCCACAGTTACCATCATTCATGCGCATACTTCTGATCCAGAAATTATCGTATGTGAGGCAGAAATTGTAATTGCTGCAGTTGGACAAGCTATGATGGTAAAGCTTAGCTTGTTTCATATAAGCTTTAAGTTAAGTTTAATGACTTGAAATTGTCAGAAAATGATTAAAAATTAAGTCCAAAGACTTATATAATCAGACACTTGTTTTTGTCTAATCTTTCTTCTGAGATTAATGGTAGTTTGACAAGAAACTTATAGATGATTAGTAGTAATACGTATAGCAAAACTAGTAGTAGTAGCTTAATTTGTGTGTGTTTTTTTTTTTTTTTTTGGAACGGCAAATGTTAGTGGTTAGTGGGTCGATTCGTGCAATGACATCCAAGCGGCAGAATGTCTTCTTCGAACCCTCGCCTAGTTATGTTAGACTCCTTATCCGCTTCGCCTGAAAAGGCCTTGGGAGGTCCAGGAATCCTCCCCAAGAAAACCATTTAGTAGAACCTTGGTGACCAACTGAGCTAAGCCATTTGGTTAAAATTTAAAGTAGTAGCAGCTTAATTATTTGGATATATCAAGCTAGCTTCTTTGACACGGCGCAGATGTTCCAAAAAAAGGCAACCCACGACAGCGCCACAACGACACCGAACTTCCCGTTTTCGCGTTCGGAGACGTCACGGCTGGCCCAAATGGTTTCGGAATACGCGACGAGACTGTGCCAGAGACCACATAGACCTCATTTTGTTACAATTTTAAATTTTTTAATTGGGAAAAAGAAGTTCTAATTGCGGGGGAACGGGAAGAGTTTGGCATTGTTCATTGTTCAAGTAATACCTGAATAAACCGAGCCGAACTGAAACGATATCGTAAACTAACCGTATAAGTCAAAACTGAACTGAATCGAACTAAATGTTCCATTTTCGGTTTAGTTATGTTTTTGGCTATGTAATACGATAACATGCACTAAATATGCCAAAGAAATTTTGTAATAGTTGTCCTTTATTTCATCCACTCCCCACCCCATAACTTTCCTTGCTATGATTTACCTCTGCTGTTTTTCCGGCGGTCGGCTACGGCCGGCCGTCTAGATCTTCTGCTTTTGTCCACTTTTGTATATATACTCCTTTAATTTCTTTGTGAAGGACGATGGTGTGACCATTTCTATGTGCCGTGATAGATGGTGTGAACATGGTCCCCTCGATCAACAAGTTTATCTCTAATAGGGCAATTTATGATGCTCGGCTGCAAGACAACACTACTAAGGCGGACATGATAAAAGATGGGGTATGGAATTGGCCTAATGATTTGCTAGATTAGTTCCCTATTTTTAAGAAGTATTAATTTTCCTACAATTGAAAGGGATAAGAGGGATAGTGTAGTTTGGGTGAATAGAGCTGGAAACATTGGACCATATTTTACTCGAAACACTCAAAAAGATTTAAGGGGTGTTTGGGAAAAGGTTAAATGACATCATGTTGTATGATTTTAACAGCCAAATCCTAAACATGTGTTCATATTATGGCAAATGTGAGTACTCTTCCACTGTTTGGAAGGAAACGATGTTGGGAGTGAATTTGGATAAAGATTATAATAGTTTTGAGGAAGTTGTGAAATTCATGGAAGATAAGGAATTCAGAAACATTATATGGAATGTGCTTAATCATTTTAGCTGCAACAACTTATTACATTTGGCAAAAAATAAATGGAAGACAATTTAGACAAGATTATAGAAGTGCATATGAGTTGTGCAAAATAGTGAAGGACAATGTCAAGCAAAAACTTATAAGTCTTAAAGTCAAGAATTCTACCAATGTCACTAAGGTTGCTGAATATATTGGGGTCTGCAATGGTCTAATATGCAACTTATTAACAAATTGAAGATTTAGCTCATTCCTAAAAACCATACAATAAGTAGTAACTTATACCTTGGAGCTTATTCTGGTGTGATCTCATTGGTAATCTTTTAGCCTGGTGGTTTGACCTTGGGAGGAAACTGGTGAACTAATGGATTCTATGGAGGTCTAATTCTGATAAAGTGTGCCATAACGAAGGGCTGCTCATTGTGAACGGTAATGGTTTGGGTGAATGACGTATGAAGGGAGGAATAGAGAGTGTGTGCAAGATGAACCATCTTGGTCCACCTTATACATCATCAAAGGACGTTAGGCTGGTTCTATAAGAAGGAATGTGTTCCTTGGCTAGTGATGCCTCATTCTCTTTATCTCTTGGAGTATTTAGCATTGTTGTAGCTTATATAATGCTCCTATAGGTAAATGATGAGGAAATGTAGCTAATCAGGTATAGCTCCTTCTCATGGGGGCTATGTCTCACTTTATGATGCCTGCTCTTGATTCAACACTTGCTATAATATGCTACTGTGGGTGTGGATTGAATGTATTGTTGTTGATAAGAGTATGAAAATGTAGTCAAGAGGATATGGTTGTCATTTGATCTTAAAGGTGATTCAGGCAGTGGCATAAGATTCTGATGCTGTTAAGCAATGTTTAGCTTAAGCGTCGCACTCTGCTATTAGTATCGTCCGAGATATATGGGTTGCATTAGAGATATTAGTTAGTATCGTTCGAAATATTCTGTGTTTTATTTTTTTGTGGATTTCAGTTATATTAAGGGGGGATTAGGACATGTAGAATCTTCTATAGTGTATTTTAATTTCTTTATTATATATATACGTTCACTTTTTGCAACAAAAGAAAACGAGGCATAATCAAATTAGTCATGGAAACTGCAGATTTAGAACAAACTCAACCTAAAAATGGCCTAAAACGTATCAAACTTGTAGAAAAAGAAGATTGTAGGAGCGCTTACCAGGTTGCATACTCATTGAAATCTTGTCTCGTTTACCTGAGAGAATTGAACATATGCCAACAAGAAAAACACTCTCCAAACAATATGATCAACATCTTTAGACTCAAGTTCCTAATCTTAATTCCCGCTTTAAAGATCATCCTGGAAAATAACAAAGCTCTCCGAATTCTAATTATTGGTCGATAAAACAGTAGCTTCATGTCGCCAAATTAAAGATTGACAGATTAAAAGTATTTATCAGATATGAAAGTCAGTTTGAGTCACAAGTTAGCAATTGGGTTCATTTTAATTGTTGTTAAATGTAACGCATGCTTTGGAATTGAAAATTTGCGAATGGTATAGGCGGAGTGATACTACTTCAAAGAGTGTCAAAAAATTTATGTTTTCTGGATACGTGGATCCTCAAGAACCAGAAGGCTACATTAGTGATCTTGCAAGGTTCTCGAAATCAATGCTCCTCATATTTTATCACTTACGATCCAACATATTAGTTTGATCTTTTCGGAGCTTGTATTATCAAATGTGTCTCCTTCAGTCAAAGCTAACTTAACTTATTGTAAGTGTGCGTTCCAGAAGACAACGCATAATAAGAGAAAGAAGATATGCTTAACGGATTGATACTTACCTTCGCCATGTCAATGAAATTGAAATTGGAGGGTTATGCTTACAGGTAAAATTAACATTATTTTTTTAGTAATACAAGTCTAACTAACTACAGTAACTGTAAGTATAATTAGACTCACAACTGAATATTGTGTCTCGCAGCAATGAATTTAGATATATGTTTTTTTTTACTGCAGAATAAATTATGTTAGGTGCCGCGCCAACGAGTGATCAAGGCAATCGGGTCATACCTCTGTCTGTTCACCTTGGTCGAGTCTGAAATTGACAAATGTCCAATTAGACCATTAGTGTCTATAAGGGGTTCAGTTTATATGACTTGTGACTGTAACAACATTGTAAAGATTGTGGTAAACCTAGCTAATAAACTGTCAAATGTTCCGATATAAGCAAACTTATTTCTCTGGAAACGATATCAGTAGTCACTGCTCCTCCACATATTCACTACCAAAAATCTACAAGTTTCTTGTGATATCAGTGGTAAATAAGAAAGCAAGCTATGCATATATATGTGTGTGTCACGTCGTCTCGACTCTTGCTTTTGGATATGTATAGAATATCCGCAAGTGTATGTCTTTGGCTTTCCAGACAGAACAGACGCAGTTGTCCATGCATTTGTAGTAGTCAGATACATTACTCCGTACACTTTTAAGGAGTACCATTTTGCCTCATGATTAAATTAAATAATTATCCACCGGCACTCACCAACTCTATGTATCTGACTTTCTGCAGAGACATACATAGTTGACTTAATAAACAAATTCAAGAACACCCAGTGAGAATCCATTAACGCAGCTCCATTTGCCAAAAAACAAATGCTATGACAACCTGTATTTTGTATTAAAAAAGTGTCATCGATTGATATAAAAGACTGCTAATGCAACCATTTAAACACACAAACACAAATCTTAGTCTCCTAATAAGGGTCTTTAAACATGGGAACCCTTCGGCTGTTGGGGCATTCGCCTCAACTTATGTATGCTTTTGTTTTCTTGTTGTTAGCTACAATTGTCTTTGCCGATAAACCATATGGTTATAGTTCTCCAAAACCTAAAGGCTGGAAATTGCCACCCGTGAAACATACATATCCAAAATCACCTTACATGTACAAATCTCCGCCTCCACCATCAGCTAAATACAAATTGCCAAATTTACCTCATAAACACAAATCTCCTCCTTATTCTTATATCTACAAGTCTCCACCACCTCCTCCATACGTTTATAAGTCACCACCCCCACCGTCACCTTCACCACCCCCTCCATACGTGTACAAGTCCCCTCCCCCACCGTCACCTTCACCACCACCTCCATACGTGTACAAGTCCCCTCCCCCACCTTCACCTTCACCACCACCTCCATACGTGTACAAGTCTCCCCCTCCTCCGTCACCATCTCCACCACCTCCATACGTGTACAAGTCACCACCTCCTCCGTCACCATCTCCACCGCCTCCTTACGTGTACAAGTCTCCGCCTCCTCCATCACCATCTCCACCTCCTCCGTATGTGTACAAATCTCCACCACCCCCATCACCATCCCCACCACCTCCATATGTGTACAAGTCTCCACCACCGCCATCACCTTCTCCACCACCTCCTTACGTGTACAAGTCTCCACCACCACCATCACCATCTCCACCACCTCCTTATGTCTATAAGTCACCTCCCCCGCCATCACCTTCACCACCACCTCCGTATGTGTACAAATCTCCACCACCGCCATCACCATCTCCACCACCTCCGTATGTTTATAAGTCTCCTCCCCCGCCATCACCTTCACCACCACCTCCGTATGTGTACAAGTCTCCACCACCGCCATCACCTTCACCACCACCTCCGTATGTGTACAAATCTCCACCACCGCCATCACCGTCCCCACCACCTCCATATGTGTACAAGTCTCCACCACCGCCGTCACCTTCTCCACCACCTCCTTACGTGTACAAGTCTCCACCACCCCCCTCACCGTCCCCACCGCCTCCTTATGTTTATAAGTCCCCACCCCCACCATCACCTTCCCCACCACCTCCATATGTGTACAAGTCCCCTCCCCCGCCATCACCTTCACCACCACCTCCTTATGTGTACAAGTCTCCCCCTCCTCCAAAACATTTCCCGCCACCTCCATACGTATACAAGTCTCCCCCTCCTCCAAAACATTCCCCACCGCCTCCATATGTGTACAAGTCACCCCCTCCTCCGACACATTCTCCACCACCACCGTACTTGTACAAGTCTCCCCCTCCTCCAAAACATTCCCCACCACCACCATACGTGTACAAGTCTCCCCCACCTCCGACACATTCTCCACCACCTCCATACGTTTATAATTCGCCCCCGCCTCCAAAACATTCTCCACCACCTCCGTATGTTTATAAGTCTCCCCCTCCTCCATCTCCGTCTCCACCACCTCCTTATGTTTACAAGTCCCCGCCACCTCCTTCACCATCCCCACCACATCCATACATTTACAAGTCTCCCCCACCTCCAAAGCACTATTAAAGCCCAAGCTTCTTTAACAAAGAGCAATAACAAGACTAAGATCAATTGGTTGCATCATCTTAAAGTTTCGTTGATTCCCTACGATTCAACTTTTGTTCTTCTTTATTTGCGATAAAGTTTACTCATGCAATTTTCTTCGTTTGTTTATGTTTAAATGTTCTATAAATGATTTATACGTTGTTTATCTTCTTTCTATCAAAGTATCAATAAAGTTCTATTCTTCTCTTTCGCATTTCCTTCCTATACATCAGAATATTGTTTCACCTTGCATGTGTATACACTAGTTTTCGTCTACTCCTTAACATAAATAATATCACAAAAATAAAATTATCAAGAGATGATATCAAAAATTATTAAAAAATATACTAGTATAAAAGGAATAATATGTTGTCGATATTAAACTTGCAGTATCAGTTTGTGTTTAACCACCGCTGTTTATTTGGTTAGAAAACATTGTTTTCTCTCGTAAAAACCAATATAATTACTTGATGTTGCTTAATTTTGGTTTTGTCACAGCTAACACTTTGAAGAATGAACTAATCATAAGTTATTGGGTCATTTCTAAGTTTATTATGTACGTAGTAAAACCTATTGTAATATTAAAGTCCTGTTAAAATATGCAAGATCAAATTCAAGGTAAGATATATGGTGGCAACTAGATTTCTAAATTCGTGTAAATGTGAAACTTCAAAACGGCGAGTATCACATATTCATTTGGATTGATAGCAATGTTGGTGGTTCAGATTTTTGAGAGGGTGTTGCACAACTTTTTTTTGTGATTATAAGTACTAATTAATGTTGCCCATAAACAATTTATTAGGAAAACATGAATGTTGTGGTCAAAAAAGTGACACTCTATAAAAAAACACTACGCTTTGTGGCCTAAAATCGGGTGTGACGAGCCACACCCGATCACTCACAGATGGGTCCGTCCCAACGTCCCTGCTTGATAGTTGGAGAGAAGAAGGTTTCTTATATGAAGATCTAAACAAAAAAAATCAAGTTCTTAAGCCATCATATGTGAACTCAACGGCCTGGAACCATAAAACCATATATGGTAATTGTGAACGAAACATCAACATAGTAAATGATCACGAGATAGTGTGTATGATATGTGGCCGAAGAGTTAAAAGACCAAGTCACTCTATTATTTCCTTTTGTACCTCATGCATGTTTGAATATTTCATGCACGTTAGGATTTTCTAATTTTATGCATAGTGGCCACCCACTAACCTCTTAGCACATGCATTATGTAGTTGGTTTTCTATCTAAGTGTACTTCATTTTCATGGAAGAATAGAAAAGAAAAAGAATGACAAATTAATGCAGAAATAGTTTTAATTTTTGTTAACCAACCAGCGAGGAGACTCATTTGTTTTGTCGAGTGAAGACCAATTCAAACGCAAGGCATTTTCATTCCTAGCAATAGTCTTGCTCAAGTTTACGAGATCATGCATTTTCATTTGTAATATTTAAATGTAATTTGTTTTATGGATCATAAACAAAAAGATAAGAACGGAAAGTTATTTCAAGATGAGTTATCGCCATCTCAATGAGCTTGGAGTTGGAGGTAAAATTAACATAGCTAAAGGATGTTTGGATGTGTGCAAATGTGTTTGAAACTAATTACTGCAATTTGGAGTTGTGAACAGGTTGACAATTTTAGGCTAATGTATGTCAATACTTTTTTCGTAACAATAACTTGTCACATGATACTTCAAGTATGATTAATTTGACCTTAATATTAAGAGAATCAAAATTAGTTAGAATCACTTTATTTTAAGACTCAAAACTGAATACTGTGTCTCGCAACAATGAATCTAGATATTTTTTTGCACTTGAAACACCCTAAACTGGACTACACAAACTCAACATGTGGCGAAGCTCGGGCTATAAACCGTACTTGTACATTGCAGAATAGATTATGATTGTCTTTCTTCTTTTTCTTAAGGTGTGTGTTGTAATTTAATAAAAACCTTTTACCATATTAACACATTAATAATCACGAATACGTAGCGGAATATAAGATCACGTATAGACAAGTAATTAACATAAACGATAAAGAAACGCGTACCTTTTAGCGATTGATTGAACACTTTTATCGAACCACCAATATAAACAAAACCCAAAGATCAAACAATGATCTCTCTAAGAGTACGCACACAATACGTTATAGCAAACAATTAAGTATGCTAGTACTAATAGTGATAAAGCCAATAAATACCCATCGAAACAAATAAACCAACTAATAACCAAGTATTAGTTTAAGCAAACCAACCAATCGTAGATTGGTTTCTTATTTTCTACCGTAGGAAAAAATCGATTTGTTATTCATTCTTTTGAATCGCTGATGGTATTTGCTATATATCACATGTATCATATAATAATGAATCTCATATATTATATACATGCAAATAGTCGGTTTCCTAAACCAATTAGGACTGCCATGCACGTCTAGATCCATAAAGAACTAATACCAAAATTCCTTTTATTTGTTTTTATATACAAACCTTTATCCGTTAACGTTTAACTTCCGTTTGTAAAATCCCGTTAACTAACTAATTAATTAACGTTTGTAATAGCTTATCACTAATTAATATATTACACATAATATATTAATGTATAATTGTTTTACGTATTAACGCGTGCGTCTCCTTAGGCTCGGGACGACTTCCAGACATATATTATTTACGTGTACATATTCCTTCAGCTCCCACTTGGACATGTACAATAATATAATATAATAATATTGGTTAGCGTCTAGCAACACGCCAATGCTCCCGGAAGTTCTCGAGTGTAGTTTTCCATAAAGTACATTTAAATGACTCAAACATTTACAATCCCTTTGTTTCTCAAATGCCATGTTAATAATGGATATGGATCAATGTCATTCCATTTTAACTATCTGTTTCTCGCATTACATAATTAATATAGATTACCAATCTAATCGAGACAAATCTAGATTACCATTGGGTATGGCCATACAAACATCTAATTAATTAACGAGGGGCCTAGTAGCATTATTCTTCAAACCTAGTTGAATGAACAAATTCTATCTTGACTGCACGTGCCTCTTACATGCTTCAAAATACAAATGATTATAGTCTTTATTACTACCTTATTCAGGATAGCGTTAGAACTATAGCAAAAAGTACCATCCACATATATAAGACCTGCTTGCGTCTCAAGTCAAAGGATTTAGTAATGTAAATCATTTACAAGTTTCACTTAAAGACGCCGATCCATAAAGTGATTGACTTGTTAGTAGGAGATGTCCAATATACAACTTTTGGATATCGTGTGAGTTGGTGAACCGTTCTTGCATATTCTACGAATATTACCATCTCTCATATATGTCTTAATTCAATTATATTCCCATATAATCAATTGACATAGACAATTTAGAATAACATTTTATTCAAGGATTTAAACATGCAAAAATAGGACCAATAAATATTAAAGAAAACGAAAATATCCAATACTTCAATTCACAAAATAAATATTGTTTAACAATATCCTTTATCCAAATACTAAAAGATCAACGCATGATAACCTTAGTTGAAAAATCATTCCTCAAGATATGACGATCATACTTGTTGTCAAAGCATATATTTCATGAAACTCTACTAGGTTTGATCTTTAGAATTTTGAGAATACTTATTTCAAATTCACAATTGTGAAAATCTCTGAACATATATAATGATTGTTATTATGTACATTTCTACATATGAACACAACAAAATGGGAGTATCGTTGTTGTACATCCTATAAGGTGTGTGAGTCCAACAAAACACCTTATTGAAAACAATCTTCTTTAATAGCTTCTTAAACTATAAAGTGTTCTTTATTCTTTTAATATGTATTGCAACATTACGCTCAATTGAACATAACTAATCCACATGGTCATCATCAAAGATGAAATCATACCATGATTAGTATTGAGTGTTACCTCAATCAATCTATCATCCATGTCTAGAAACATCACTATGATATATTATATTTCATAAACTATAAATTAATACTATGATAATATTTGGTGTCTTTCTAAACTCTAAGTTTGTTGACAATGATAATTACATCTTATTACCATATAGAATATTCATTACTTGGAACAATTCAAGTTAGTAATAATCATTCTATCCCAAATAAATCTTATCATAACATTTGTACTAATCATCCAAATGACTTTCTCTTTAAGCAATCGTTGTTGTCAAATCTTCTTGTACTTATACAAGTTTTACAACTATCCATACACACAATATGATTTACATGATGAATTCCTTAAGTTTTCATATTATGTTAACTCTCATCAAATGAGATATATTCATTGAGACTTTCTAAATGATATTTCATGTTGTGTTGGATTTCATTAACCACAAATGTTTATTACAATAAACATATATATCAAGATCATACGTTTAATTTCTAAACTCTTTCATATGAAACCTTATTCCAAGCTAAGGTTTAACATCTTGCTTACATGGAATATTGCTTTCCATATGTTATACATCATATGTTATTTAAGAAATAAACATAATACTCCCACTAGCTTTTAGATATACTCACAAGTTATATTAGATCTAATTAAAAATCAAAACATAGATTTAATAATTAGACTTGAGATATATTCCTTAGATGCATGCATTAATCCATACATGGATTCTTGCATTACGTACACTAAATAAAGATTATTGTAATTTATAAACTCTTTGATTACAATCGTCCTCGCTAATGCAATCATACAAAAGAGTTTAAAAATATTACATTGTCATATTTATCATTATAAAACTATCATAACAACAAATCATCTTTATTAAAGCATGTAGAACTTTTCTATCACATATTGTGCATTAATCATGTGTACAACATTTTCCATACGAGTCTTTCACTAAAGAAACTTATATTCACCTCACGGTCTAACCGATTGGTTAAAGATTAATCAAGTTTCCAAAAATTGATTATCTTCTATGGACTTGCATCTACTCATTCATAGTTTTATTCAATAATGACATTCAAGATTCAATAATACATATATGTGTTTAGTAGGGTCACCATGATCCTCTAACATACATTCCTTAGTATTGACATATCAATATATCATTCAAGTACTAAAGACATCCTCGCGGATCTATGAATGTGAGTTCTATCATCACGATGTTCAACACTTAATGTTCACCATCATTATGACATTCGCTAGTATATTTAGAAGGTTGCGTATTTTTCTATTTATCTCTTAAAGATCTACGAGTCTTCCCACTTGCTTTTAGTAATCAAAGACTATTCTTCAAATACTAAGCATGTATGGAAACAACAAATTGTTATCTTTTGGGACACGTCACAAAATACATTGATAGTTCTTGACAAATTCAGAACTTCAATTTAAAAGACTCAGTGTGATTCATCACATTCCATAACTTGATGGTGTCTTAGTTTCCTTCTAGGTT
The DNA here is from genome assembly GCA_025667525.1 of Glebionis coronaria. Lineage (NCBI taxonomy): Eukaryota > Viridiplantae > Streptophyta > Magnoliopsida > Asterales > Asteraceae > Glebionis > Glebionis coronaria. Next base: position 381,691,706 of record CM046880.1, on the reverse strand, counting down.
GGAGTAATATTTAAGTATATACATTGTATACTTAATTTCCAAACCTTGACAACTTTTTGGAAGTAAAGTATTTCAAGTTATCACATCAAATAATTCTAAAGAATTTGATTTATCACTCAAGACATTCTCTGAGTATTTGAGATTGTAAGACTATATCACAATTTCTAAATAACTTAAGACTCCTTAGGTTAAATACTTATCAATTGTGTCAAAACAAAATTGAAATTATATAATATATAAAACCTAGTGCATGCTCTAATGTATACATCTTTAAATAGTTCAATAACTATATATACATTGTTTATCTTTTGAATAATTCAAAGACTTCATGTTCATTAACAAGAAGACATAACAAGTAAACTATTTACTTTATGTTATAAGTCTTTTAACAATTAAAGACTATATGCTTATGCTTTACAAGAGACATAAACATTCATAAAGTAACTATGAACAACTTCAATAATTATTTCAAATTAATTGCTTACTTCATTTATATTATTGTGCATTCCAAGAAACATTCTAAGAAGCATTCCAATAAATATAAACAAATTAGTTGAAGTAGCTTGTTATTCATATCTTGACATTTTCTAAACAAGACAATATACATTGAAAATTAAATGTATAAGTCTTAATAGAATATTAGATTCTTATCTCACAGTCAATAAACCATTTGTCATACTGTTATGAGTTTTATCTTGACATCTTCTAAACAAGAAAACATACATTGACAATTAAATGTATGAGCCTTAACAGAATATTAGATTCTTATCTCGCTGTCAAGAAACCGTTTGTCATATTGTTATGTGTTGTACCTTGCACACAATAAAGATTTCTCCCACTTGTGCACGGCACAACATCACGTACGAATATAAACAACCATGAAACACAATAGTTTATGTGAACAATATGATCATGTCATGTATATTTGAATAACTAGTAGAATGTCAACCATATAGTTTTATAAGAAATTCTGCATAATTATTATATGAAAAATACTTCAAAAGTGATAATCATATAAAATAGGATGCATTTATCCTTAAAACTATGGTTCTTCATATTCTGAAAGTAAATTATTATTTCAAGTCAAACTATAAATAATATGGATTACTACGAAGGTAAACAAGCTTGTAGCTCCCACTGAATTAGACAACATTACACTAATGTATTTCGCAACGCTCCCACTGGATTTGACAACATTACAAAAGTTACTTCACCAGTAAATAGCAGATAACGATTTATTTACTTCCCTACTCGCTTTTAATGCCCATAAGTAACAATTACTTATGTATTATAGAGAGTGTATGAATTTCTACCATGTAAATGAGAGACTATCTATCATGCTTTCATTAACTTGAAAACTGGCATGCAATTTCTTCCATATTAGGCCTACCATTCAATAAGGGTATTTAGTGCCTACGTTGGGTTAAAACATAATAACTAGGATAAATAAAGCTAGTTATTAGAATCACAATAAACAAACAAAACACTTGTTTTGTTCTATCGATTATAGCCTTAAGGGGATTGATATGTAAAGAACAAAAGAAGTATTGCTTGCCTAGAGATTGCTAAGAGACTTATTAGTTTGAAAGATGCTCAAAAACTCAAAAAGATTAATGAGATCTACCTGAAACAATAAGTTGTGCAAATCTACTTAACCATTTAAGTTCACTTAAAGATTGATAATTACAATAATCCAATCGCACCTATTAATAGCCTTTTCTTGCACCAAAAAAGGATAGGTATATGTCTTTTTCTTTCTTACAAGAAAACGAGACTTTGTTTGTCAAACAAGCATTAATTTATGGAACTTTGTTGCAATAATACGTTTAAAAGAATCACAAAATTCAATTTTAGTATTTTCGATAATATTATCTTTATAGAAAATTAAATACCCATGTTTATAAATAAACAATTAGTTTTCTAAAAGCTAGAATCCACCAAGACATACCGCCACCGCATCAGTTGATCTGCTAGTGATGATGATATTCAAGGGGTAATTGACGTTCAATAATTGCATCCAATACAACTTCTAGAATTATGGGACTCAACTTTATATACATCACTTGTGACAATTCAAAAGTGAAAAAGCGAACATGTTTATCCCATCTATTGCCACGAGTTAAGGTCTCACCTATCTTAACTTGCTTAAGTCGTCCAACCAAAAACTGTGATTATATAGCACCGACGTCTCACAATCAAGTGTATTATATCACCTTGGGTTACAAAATCACCACAGTCTAACGTATGATGAAAGAGTAAGTGCAAGTGCTTTTACACGTTGGATGGCAAATATACTTATTTCAAAGGGTATAAATTTTGACAATTTCAAAACATGTACAAAGTAGCATGCAACATCTTTGTATCATGATAATTTAACAAATTTAGTCAATTCGTTAATTATAGGCATCACTTATTTAACTCACAATTCAATTGTATAATAGTGATTTCATAAAGATTGACGATTCAACATGTATTCTATTTAAAGAAGTTTAATTTTATCACGGGAAAAGATTAAAGAATGATTAAAAATCATTCAAACCCTAGACCATTCGCGGCTTCCTAAATAGTAAGCAAGATAAGGAGACTACAAGTAGTCAGGTATTATAGGGCAATGGTATCTACAAGACCGAAGTCTTGATGAGTCTTCCCGAACCTTAGCCTTGCAACTAGATAGTACTTTTGCAAATTACGTCATTAATAAAATTTTACAACTTTAAAGTAGAAGACAAATTATAAACTTGATTCTTGCTAATCACGACGTGAGTTAGATTTAAAACCATGTAAGGGCGACTCATTTGTTGCCACATATGATCGTGCAAGAACAAGATTATAATAAATCAAATTTCATATAGTTTTAGTCCGGTTTATTTTTATTTTTCGAAAAACCCTTTGCTTGAACCATGATATAACAATTATAATCAAAAGCAAAACAAATAAACATTAACCTAAAACATATACCCAATTAACAATTAATCACATACTTCATGCATACCACATCAATCATGACTTCAATTAAAACAATTAATAAAGAACACATGATCCATGATAAACTTGCATGATTCCCATGGATCGAACCATAATTTTAACAATTAACAACGTGATAAATAATGACTAATTAACGATTAACATTATATTTATCAACAAAAATTGCATACAACTTAAGGTTTGTCTAATTAATTTTATTAACCCTAATTAGGGTTTATGAAAACCTAATCATCAAATAAAATAATTCAAACGCCATCATAGTAAGTTTACACAATTTTATCTCTTTCGTTATTTTTAATGTAATTAAAAGCTGTACGAACGGCTCGTGATGCCACTGTTGTAATTTAATAAAAACCTTTTACCATATTAACACATTAATAATCACGAATACGCAGCGGAATATAAGATCACGTATAGACAAGTAATTAACATAAACGATAAAGAAACGCGTACCTTTTAGCGATTGATTGAACACTTTTATCGAACCACCAATATAAACAAAACCCAAAGATCAAACAATGATCTCTCTAAGAGTACGCACACAATACGTTATAGCAAACAATTAAGTATGCTAGTACTAATAGTGATAAAGCCAATAAATACCCATCGAAACAAATAAACCAACTAATAACCAAGTATTAGTTTAAGCAAACCAACCAATCGTAGATTGGTTTCTTATTTTCTACCGTAGGAAAAAATCGATTTGTTATTCATTCTTTTGAATCGCTGATGGTATTTGCTATATATCACATGTACTCCCTCCGTCCCAATTTACTTGTCCACTTTAAAAATTTTAAGTCTTTCTTCATTAACTTTGACCTTAAATTAAATTTTTTGTGTTATATAATATTTGATAAAAAATTATACCAATAAAAATACATTTAAAACTCAATTCATTCATATAATTTTCATCAAGTATTATATAACACAACATTTTTAATTTAAGATCAAAGTTAATGAAGAAAGACTTAAAAAGTCAAAAGTGGACAAGTAAATTGGGACGGAGGGAGTATCATATAATAATGAATCTCATATATTATATACATGCAAATAGTCGGTTTCCTAAACCAATTAGGACTACCATGCACGTCTAGATCCATAAAGAACTAATACCAAAATTCCTTTTATTTGTTTTTATATACAAACCTTTATCCGTTAACGTTTAACTTCCGTTTGTAAAATCCCGTTAACTAACTAATTAATTAACGTTTGTAATAGCTTATCACTAATTAATATATTACACATAATATATTAATGTATAATTGTTTTACGTATTAACGCGTGCGTCTCCTTAGGCTCGGGACGACTTCCAGACATATATTATTTACGTGTACATATTCCTTCAGTGTGCAATTGCAGATTTTCTGCGTAGGCCCCGCCCTGCCCATTCATAATTAACTCATATATGTATTTTTCTCATGATATTGTAGGTTTTCTTATTTGAAAGCCAAGGGATTTGATTTTCCATAATATTACGTTTCTTGAGCTATAAGTGATTTGGTTTAAATTGGATGTGCTATTGCATGATCATATATGATCTTGAACACAATGACGTTATTTGATTCATGTTTAGCTTTTACTGGTGCATTCAAAATGCATGTAAGTTTGTTACCTTGAGTGCTTATATGATTCTGGACAGTGATTGTATAGTACTTGGCTCATTAGCTTATATTATCAAATCTTGGTTGATTATAGTCCGTTCACCTTGGTCGGGTCTGAAATTGGGAAATGTTCAGTTAGACCATTAAGCCATACTAGCTTTCACAAGTGTCTATAACTCTATAAGGGGTTCCGTTTATATGACTAATTGTGACAGTACGAACATTGATTTATTGTAAAAATTGTTGTAAACCTAGCTAATAAACTGTCAGATATTCGGATACATTAAGCAAACTTAGATTATTTCTCTAGAAATGATATCAGTAGTCAGTGCTCCTCCACACATTCAATATTTCACTACCAAAATTATACAACTTTCTTGTGATAAAAGAAACCAAACCATGCATATTTGTGTCACTGTTGTCTCGTCTCTAATCTTGCTTTTGGACATGTATAGAAAATCTGCAAGTTTACATGTATGTCCGATTGTCCATATATTTGTAGACTACAAATACATGGACAATCGGACATACATGTAGTAGACTACAAATTGTAGTAGTCAAGTTATGGCTATCCAGTACCTTATAAAATCGCAAAATATGCCATATCTACAAACAATTACAGTATACAAATACATCAATCTCACCAACTACATACGTATCTGACTTTCTGAAGAGACATATATAGTTGACTAAATAAACGAATTCATGAACACCGAGTGAGAATCCATTAACGCAGCTCCATTTTGGCAAAAAACAAATGCTATGACAACCTGGATTTTGTATTAAAAAGGTGTAATCGACTGATATATAAAGACTGCTAATGCAACCATTTAAACACACAAACACAAATCTTACGTGGTGTTTGTTTCATTAAGATGTTTTGGGTCTGAATCTGACTACCACCTCTTACTAGTAAGAGGCGGTAATAATGTCTGAATCTGAATCAAATAATGTTGTTTGTTTTTTTACAATTGTCTGAATAACTTCAATTGTCTATTTTATAATTATTTGTTGACAAACACACAGTTTCGGTTCACAACTGTCAAAAAACGTGTTACACTTATTATTTTAATTACTCGATTTCACAAAAACTAGCTCGGTTTTTAATCTAATGAACCCAAAATATTTAGCTCGACATACCATCTACGGATCAAATTATATTACCAAAATTTTTATAGTAATTATAGCTCACATTAACACACAAATTTGCCTACCACATTCACCTGTTTGGGTTGTATTTTCTATTAGCCCAATCACCTAGTAAAATTTTAATTTAAAGATTTGGCCCAATAGTATATACACATCCACTACACTAACCACTACACTTTAACCCCATTTTCAACCCTAATGGTAATATCACACTCACGTACCAAATCTTCTTTCCTTTATCCTTCTTTTCTTTGCTAGTTTAAACTTTAAAATAAATTACAAATCCAATCTAGTGTCCATTCAAAATCCACGAAAGTGTTTTTTGGTTTTTTTGAATCATAGAGAACAACACATGGGTTCACTTTCAGGTAACAAACACGAATTGGGTTTTCATTTTGGCTGTAATTCGAGCCCAGGTATGATGGTTGTGAAGATGAAAGGTGTGGTAAAATGGTTGTTAAGAGCCAGTCAGATGTGATTTCCACGTCTGACGCAGTCAGAAGGTATGCCTTTGCCCGCCTCTGACTCATAAAAGAAAAACAAACGGCCTCTTTGTCTGACCGCGTCTGACTGGTAAGACGTCAGAGGCAGACAGAGGTTTTTTCAGGAAAAACAAACACAACCTTAGTCTCCTAATAAGGGTCTATAAACATGGGAACCCCTCGGCTGTTGGGGCATTCGCCTCAGCTTACGTATGCTTTTGTTTTCTTGTTCTTAGCTACAATTGTCTTTGCGGATAAACCATATGGTTATAGTTCTCCAAAACCTAAAGGCTGGAAACTCCCACCAATGAAACATACATATCCAAAACCGCCTTACATTTACAAGTCCCCGCCTCCACCATCAGCTAAATACAAATTGCCAAATTTACCTCATATACACAAATCTCCTCCTTATTCGTATATCTACAAGTCTCCACCACCTCCTCCATACGTATATAAGTCACCACCCCCACCCCCACCATCACCTTCACCACGCCCACCATACGTGTACAAGTCACCTCCCCCACCTTCACCTTCACCATCACCACCACCTCCATATGTGTATAAATCTCCACCACCGCCATCGCCATCTCCACCACCTCCGTATGTTTATAAGTCCCCTTTCCTGCCATCACCTTCACCACCACCTCCGTATGTGTACAAGTCTCCACCACCGCCATCACCATCTCCACCACCTCCGTATGTTTATAAGTCACCTCCCCCGCCATCACCTTCACCACCACCGTATGTGTACAAGTCTCCACCACCGCCATCACCTTCACCACCACCTCCGTATGTGTACAAGTCTCCACCACCGCCATCACCATCCCCACCACCTCCGTACGTGTACATGTCTCCCCCTCCTCCAAAACATTCTCCACCGCCTCCATACGTGTATAAGTCTCCACCACCGCCATCACCATCCCCACCACCTCCATACGTCTACAAGTCTCCCCCTCCTCCGACACATTCTCCACCACCTTTGTATGTTTACAAGTCTCCTCCACCTCCAAAACATTCACCACCGCCTCCTTACGTTTATAATTCTCCCTCGCCTCCAAAACATTCCCCACCACCTCCGTACGCTTATAAGTGTCCCCCTCCTCCATCTTCGCCTCCACCACCTTATTATGCTTACAAGTCCCCACCACCTCTATACATTTACAAGTCTCCCCCACCCCCAAAGCACTATTAAAGCACAAGCTTCTTTCACAAAGCGCAATAACAAGACAATAAGATTGATTGGTTGCATCTGTAAGATGGTAAAGCTTTCTGTGTTTCTTGTCATTCATCGCAAGGATACATCATCCTTAAATAGATACAGTGAATATACATTACAGCAATGACAATTAATAATACAGATAATGCTAAACTAAATATGGTAACACAATAATACCCAGCTCATAATTGAGCATAATATACGGGCTAACACTCCCCGCAGTTGGAGCGAGAGGACACCGGACGCTCAAACTGGTACGAAATTCCTCAAATAATGTTGAAGGCAAACCCTTAGTGAAAATATCCACATATTGTTAACGGGAAGGAACATGTAAAACCCGAACCTGACCAGCAGCAACCAAATCTCGAACAAAATGTATATCAATCTCAATGTGCTTCGTTCGTTGATGTTGAATTGGATTACACGATATATACACAGCACTAACATTATCACAGTAGACAAGTGTAGTAGAAGATAAAGGTGTATGCAACTCACGTAACAAATTCCGCAACCAACAAGTCTCAGCAACAGCATTGGCAACACCACGATATGCCTCTGCACTAGAACGAGAAAGTGTCGCTTGACGCTTAGAGGACCAAGAGAGTAAGTTGTTGCCAAGAAATACACAATAACCAGAAGTGGAACGCCTAGTGGTGGGACAACCATCCCAATCCGCATCTGAATAAGCAACTAAAGATGTAGTAGAAGAGGCAAACAACTGTAACCCATAGTATAAAGTACCCTGAACATACCTCAAGATCCTTTTAAGAGCCGAGAAATGAGGCTCCCGAGGATCATGCATAGAGAGACATACCTGATGTACTGCATAAGAAATATTCGATCTAGTAAACGTAAGGTACTGAAGGGAACCTGCAAGACTCCTATATAAAGTTGGATCTGATACTGGAGCACCATCATTACTCAACTTAGACTCAGTATCAACAGGAGTCCGACTAGGATTGCAATTAACCATATGTGCCCGCTCAAGAATCTCAATAGCATATTTATTCTGAGACAAAAACATCCCTGAAGAGTCCCGTGTAACAGAAATACCCAAAAAATAATTAAAAGAACCTAAATCTGTCATAAAGAACTCTGATGTAGGGAACGAATAATCTGTTGTAACAAAGCCTGAGAAGAAGCTGTAAGAACAATATCATCAACATATAACAACAAGTAAGTTGTTTCCATCTCATATCTGTAGATGAACAAAGACGAGTCACAACGACTATGATGAAATCCGATACGTGTGATATAAGATGCAAACCACTGAAACCATGCACGAGGGGCTTGTTTGAGCCCATAAAGAGACCTCTGTAATAATCACACATAATCAGGGTGTGCAGAATCCCGAAAACCAGGCGGCTGATGCATATAAACTGTCTCAGATAAATCACCATGTAAAAATGCATTCTTGACATCAAGCTGATGAATCGGCCAATGTCGAGAAGCAGCCAAGCTAAGGACAATACGAATGGTTCCTGGCTTAACAACCAGGCTAAAGGTCTCATCAACATCCACACCCTCCAACTGTGTACTACCATTAGCTACAAGACGAGCCTTGTAACGACTCAGAGTGCCATATGCATGATATTTGTGACGAAATAGCCACATAAATCAAACAATATTGGTATTCGTGGGTCTAGGTACAAGAGTCCAAGTTTTATTTTTAATAAGTGCATGATATTTGTCACACATAGCATTTTGCCAATTGGAATCATTAAACGCATCACGATAAGATTTAGGGAGGGGTGAAACCGAAGACACATGTAAGTTGAGAAGCTGAGTGGGACGGTTAGTCCCGACACGATAACGGGTGACCATGGGGTGAACCAAAACCGGGTTTGGGTTATTAGGAGGGTCGGGTATAATAATAGGCGAGTTTAGGTGTGGGCCGGTATTGGAGGGTGTTGGTCCATTAATGGTTGTTGGGCTATAATTGGTGTAGAAGTTGACGAGCTGGATGGGGAGTTATGGGTTGGAGTAGGTACGCGAGTTGGAGAAGGTTGGGTTGAATGGCGGGCTATAGTTTGGGAGCTAGACCATTGAGCCATATCTAAGTTAACATTGGTAACTGGTGTGGTAGGACTAATTGGTGCGGAATCAGTGGGTTGGAGGGTAATATTTAAGTGAGTTGGGAGGTCATAAGTATCATCTAAAAAGTTGTATGTGGGTGCTTTGGGTGGCGTGTGGGAATTATAGGTAAATACGGTTTCGTTAAAAATGACATGACGAGAAAGGATTATTTTATTGGTGTTCATTTCAAGGTATCGATATCCACGATGATTTGAGGCATGACCCAAAAATATTGATGGCGTAGCGAGGGTTTCGAGTTTGTGATGTGGATAAAGATGGGGATAGCATAGACACCCAAATGTGCGTAAGAGACTATAGTCTGGTGTCTTGCTAAACAAACGGTTATACAGGATATCGCTATTAATTGCGGTTGAAAGTAAAATGTTGATTAAGTGTACGGCCATGTTAAGAGCCTCAACCCAAAAAGTAGGTGGAAGGTTGGCTTGAAAAAGTAGAGTGCGTATTTTGTTATTGATGGTACAAACTATGCGTTCGGATTTACCATTTTGTTGTGAGGTTTTTGGACATGAGAAACGAAACTCAATGCCATTTTCGGAAAAAGATTATATAGGTTATGGTTATCAAACTCACCACCATGATCACACTGAAATGACTTTATTTCACACTTAAACTGAGTGTGAACGTATGTACGAAAAAATCTAAATTTGGACAACACATCAGATTTATTATGCAAAGGATATACCCAAACAAATTGCGAATAATGATCCAAAAACAAGACATAGTATTTATAACATGATAGACTCGAAATGGGCGAAGTCCACACATCCGAGTGAATAATATCAAAACAAGAATTAACCATAGTATGAGAACTATCAAACGGAAGCCTTACGTGTTTGCCAAGTTGACAAGCATGACAAAGTATGGGAGGCTTCTCCTTATTACACGAAATAAAATTATTGGAGACAAGACGACGCAACACTTCACTTCCTGGATGCCCAAGACGTTGATGCCACGTATGCGGACTGACAAGGAAAGCTTGATGAACCGGAGAAGGTGACGTGACCGGGTAAAGATCCCCCGTACTATCACATCGGAGAAGCACCCGGCACGTCATGAAATCCTTAATAGAAAAACCAAACGCATCAAATTCAACAATGCAATTATTTTCACGAACAAACTGACGAACAGACATGAGATTTTTAACAATATGAGGAGTGATAAGGACATTATTTAAATGAAGGGACCGTAAGGGAGTTGGCAAAATACTATGACCCGTATCGGTGACGAGTATAGAATGACCGTCACCAAACGAAATCGACGTATGCATACACGAATTAAAAATTTGACTTAGACTATTAACCGAATTGTTTAAATGAGAATTCGCACCTATATCCATGTGCCACACACCCGTAGTTGGATCATGTAATGTACCCGCCGCGAATGCATGCGGCAAAATAGTATCCTGTCGCAAAGTGCTTGCAGTAGGGGTCTGATTAGAGACCGGGCCTGTTGAGTTTTGTGTGGCCTGTTGGGCTGACTGAACAGTCGGGTAGTGGAGCTGCTGGGCCGGGGGAATGGGTTAGACCGGTATGTATTGGTGGGCTGGAGGATGACCAGTGGAAAGTGAGGTCGGTGGATAAGGAGGAGTCGGGCTGGGGTAAGTGGGTTGAGGTATTGGGCCTGTTGAGGGTTAGAGGATGATGAAGTTGGGCCAGTTACATTATAAGCAGTAGGTTGGAGTGAGGTATTAACATGAGTTGGAGTAACAGTAGGGGTAATATATTTGGTGTTTTGCCTAGAGTTACTAGAATCAGTGTTAACCCCAAGTTTACTTAATAGTTTGACTAGAAACTCATCCGTGTTATTCCCGAACGTTTTAGAACCCCTAGTGTCCCCACTTTTAGCATTATGATCATGGACAAATTTGCAATTGTTACCAAACCGACATGCCCCTTTAGCAAAGTCATAACACGGACGCAAGACTTAACGAGAGGAGTGGGTGGTTTAGTCATACCTAATTCAGCCATAAGGATCATAGGCGAGGCGGGTGAGGAATCCACAGGTAATGCGAGAGACTTGGACTTTTAACCTCATTTCTTCTTCGGTGATTAACAATGATCGTGCCATTTTAAGATCCAGAAATGAGTCCTTGTAATGCATATAACCACAAACTTGATCGTACTTGGCGGGAAGACCTTGGAGAGCATAATGAACAACATCTTCATCGTTGACCTGTGAATCAAGGCTAGCAAGAATCGTAACAATCGATTCAATCTTTCTGAAGTAAGAATCCATGCTTAGATCGCCAAGCTTTATAGACCGCAACTCCGCCTTTAATGCATTTGCACGTGACCTTTTATTGTCTTTTACAATATCAGATATGAGAACCCACGCTTCCTTAGCCGACTTGGGGCGTTCAACAACTAACCTTGCTTGTAGAGGCTCCGAAAGAGTGGTAAAGATCCATGAAAGGACGATCTTATCCACTTTAAGTTCCTCCACTGTGCAAGGAGGGGGGTCATCAGTGGATGTGGATTCAACCGAAGAGCCATGAATGTATTTTGAGACTTCATAGCTATGGCAAAGTTGGTCAAAGAAAAACTCCCACGAACCATAGTTCTGTTGGGGTTTACTTCGTTCCAACAGGGTGAAGATAATCAATAGCCTAACTACGTACCAATGAATGGTTACCGGATATCTCTTGAAGTCGTGTAATCACATTCCAAAGAAGATTATTCGACCCTATGCCTGGGTTAACACGAATACCTCCTTGGGATAAAACCAAGAGTTAGTTCTTGTTTTAGGCACAAATCAAGAACTCTGTGCGTGTAAGTGTTTCCTGTTTTGTATCTTTCATCATGCAAAATATGATCACTATTTATAGTGATCCTATTCCTTAAGGAATGTAACTCCTAGTCAAAGGTATTAAGAGCATTAATCGGCCTATTAATCTCATAATTACCTTCATAAAGCATAGTGGTTACATGACAATAAACCTGGTCATCAAGTCAATATTCAACCCTCATTAACTGGTGAAAGAGGTTACAAAGACTTTGTGCAACACCAGGAGCAACGTCCTAACCAGGAGCAGCTTCCTAACCAGGAGCAGCTTCCTAACCAGGAGCAACTTCCTGACCAGGAGCAACTTCCTGACCAGGAGCAACTTCCTGACCAGGAGCGGCTTCCTACTGATATCACAACCACTATATTGAGTCCAGGGAGGTAAGGGACTTAATGGGTGTACACTCCGTACCTCCAAACCCATTTACAAGTATTACCCGTTCCCACAATTGCACTAAATTTCCAACAATCCTCCCCAATTTAGTACAATTCCTTTTTGCATGAAAATCAACTTTAGCAAAACCAGTGCATAAATGAAAATGTCCTGAGGATTGAATTTCCATCTTAGTACATCACTCCAAATATTCGAGAATCAGGGTGTTCTAAGAATTGAACCCTTCAACTACTTTGAACACCTGAAGATAACATACACCCAAGTTTTTAAACACTTAAAACGCTCCTGACACCATACAAGCCATGTGTCCATATCCAATTTATAAATGTTGTAAGAGCCAAAGTCCATGCTCCTTGAGGCGGCGAAACCTCAACATTTACATAGGTGGTTCCTCTTTAGTTCATGCTCCTGCTTAAGCACTTTTTCAAAGAAATTAACCATTAAGAAGTTTATAACTTCATCCTCCTTTCAGCAGGTACAAGCACATCCTTGGGATGATATACATGTGCTTCAGTCCCCTGAATGTTCAGCTTTCCACATTGAACTCAGCTCCCAAGTTTCCTCAGGAGGGAGTTGGGTGTCCTAGCATTCAGTGACTAGAGTGGACTTTTAAACCCATCCCTTTACCAGACTTTATAACCAAGTCTCTAGCCAATCCCTTCGTCAAGTGATCAGCTAAGTTTTGTTGAGACCTCACAAACTCTATTGAAATCACCCCATTCGTGATCAACTCACGAATCATGCTATGTCTAACACCTAGGTGTCTAGACTTGCCATTGTACATCTAGCTATATGCCTTAGCCAATGTAGCTGCACTATCACAACGGATAGAAATGGGTGCCATAGGTTTCACCCACAATGGAATCTCAAGAAGCAAGTTTCTCAACCATTCAGCCTCTTTACCAGCAGCTGCTAGAGCCACAAATTCAGATTCCATTGTTGAACCAGTAATGCAAGTTTGCTTCTTGGATGCCCAAGAATTGCACCACCACCAAGAAGGAATACCCAGCCACTTGTGGATGAATTATCCTCAGTATTGCTGATACAACTTGCATCAGTGTAACCTTCCAACACTGAAGGATATCCAGTATAAGACAAACAATAATCCATTGTTCCTTTCAAATAATTCAGTACCCTCTGAATTGCTTGCCAATGCTGAGTACCAGGATTACTAGTATACCTACTCAGTTTACCCATAGCAAATGCAATGTCAGGCCTAGTACTAGTCATGGCATACATCAAGCAACCAATATCCCTAGAATACTCAAGCTGGGAGACAGCCTGACCATTGTTAGGCTTTAGTTTCTCACTTGTATCCATAGGTGTACTTACTGGAGTACAATCAAAGTGATTGAATTTCTTCAGCACCTTCTCAATGTAATGAGACTGAGAAATTACAATACCATCACTTTCATGTTTAATCCTTATGCCAAGGATAACATCATCCTCCCCCATGTCTTTCATGGAGAACTTTGATGACAAAAAATCCTTTGTCTGATCAACCTTAGCTTGGTCAGTACCAAAGATTAACATGTCATCAACATATAGGCAAATGATGACTCCTTTACCAGATTCATCAAATTTGCTATATACACATTTGTCAGCTTGGTTAAGTGAATAACCATTAGACAAAACCACTTCATCAAATTTCTGGTGCCATTGCTTAGGTGCCTGCTTCAGTCCATATAAGGACTTAATCAGTTTACACACCTTACCTTCATGACCAGGCATGATGAAGCCCTGAGGTTGGTTCATATAAACCTCCTCATCCAAGTCACCATTCAAGAATGCTGTCTTCACATCCATCTGATGAATAATCAGATTGTGAATACTTGCTAGAGCAATCAGCATTCTTATGGTACTGATACGTGCTACTGGAGCATAAGTATCAAAATAGTCTATCCCTGACTTTTATTTAAAGCCCTGAATGACTAACCTTGCCTTGAACTTTTAAACTGTTCCATCTACCTTCATTTTCCTTTTGAAAATCCACTTGTTACCAAGTGGATTACAACCTGGAGGTAGATCAACCAACACCCAAGTGTTGTTACCCATGATGGAATCCATCTCATCATTGATTGCTTCTTTCCAGAAAGCAACATCCTGGGACTTCATTGCTTCATCAAATGTTTTGGGATCATCCTCAACATTAAAGCAATAGTAGTACTGGTCAGAGACCTCATCCCTTGTTCCTTCAACTAGGTATAGTTGAAATTCAGGCCCAAAATTCTTTGGAGTCCTATGCCTTGTGCTTCTTCTAAGCTCAGGCTCAGGTTGCTGAACCACAACCTCGTCAGTGACCCTTTCAGGTTCCACTGAAACACCAGTGTCCTCAGCTCCTATAGGAGTCCTAAGGCTTGGTCTAGGGGCTGATGAGAACCTAGTCTCATCAAAGTTAGCATCCCTTGATTCAATGATTGAGTTTATTGAAACTGAATCATTAGGTTCAATGACATAGAACCTATAAGCCTTGAAATGCTCAGCATATCCAATAAAGATGCATTCAATGCCTCTTTCACCCAAGGTTTTCACCTTTGGATCAGGGAGTCTTACAACAGCCCTACAACCCTAAACTTTGAGGTAGTTCAAGTTCGGTTTCCTTTTAGTCCAGAGTTCATAAGGGGTAATCCTGTTCCTTTTATTAGGAACCCTATTTAATAAATAGCAAGCTGTTAACATAGCTTCTCCCCAAAACCCTTGACTCAGTCCTGAGTAGGACAACATGGAGTTAACCATTTATTTTAGTACTCTATTTTTCCTTTTAGATATACCATTTTGTTGTGGAGTATAGGGAGCAGTTGTCTCATGGATGATTCCAACAGACTGAAAGTACAAAGTATCCATGTACTCACCTCCCCTATCAGTCCTAAATCTTTTGATTTGGACTCCTTGTTGTAATTCAACTTCAGTTTTAAATACTTTAAATTTATCTAATGCTTCATCCTTAGTATGTAACAAATAAACATAGCAAAACCTAGAAGCATCATCAATAAATGTTACCAAGTATTTCTTATTCCCTAATGAGGGAGTAGCATGCAAATCACATAGGTCACTATGGATTAGCTCTAAAACTGTAGTTTCACGTTTTACATCCTGAAATGGTTTCTTAGTAATTTTATTCAGCATACAAGTCTGACACTTATCAGTGTCCATGTCAAAAGCTGGAATTAACCCATCCTTAGACATATCTTGCATCCTCTTATAGTGGACATGGCCTAGTCTAGCATGTCATAGTGATGAATCATTCAGTTTAGTGGTAGTCATCAGGACTAAATCAACATTTATACTAGAATCAATATTAAGCCTGAACATTTGATTACTCAAATAGCCAAAACCAATAAACACACCATGTTTAGATAAAACAAATTTATTAGATTCAATCACTTGTTTATAACCACAATTATTCAAAACACTACTAGAAACCAAGTTCTTCCTAATATTAGGAACATGCAAAACATTAAACAAAGAAACAATCTTTCCAGAACTAAATTTAAGATCTACACAACCACGTCAGTTTGTCAATGACACACGAGACCTGAATGGTCTCATCCATGTTCATTTTATGTTTTGTAAATCTGCCAAGTATTCCAAGAAGTTCATTGTATTGTTCCATGACTGGTCTTGAATCAGTCATTTTGTAATTTGTGAAATCACTCACAAGGAACTTCTTACTTGATGCATCCTCAGCCATATATTTGGCTTCCAAGGAATCCCATAGTTCTTTAGCAGATTCAACATTTTGGTAAATATCAAATAAAGAATCAGACATACCATTGAGAATTATGCCGCGACACACATAGTCATCATTCTCCCATTTGCTCCTTTTCCTCAGTTCCTCCAAAGTAGCATCATCACCACCATCAGGAATGGGAGTGGTCAGCACGTACACCACGTTCATGGTAGAAAGAAGAAAGTGCATCTTCTTCTGCCATCTCCTAAAATCAACCCCTTCAAACTTTTCCAGTTTGGAGAAGTTAGCCACCATATGCTTCATTGCCGCCGCCATTGATTATCACAAAATAATCTTCTTTGATTGTTGGGTTTACTTCGTTCCAACAGGGTGAAGATAATCAATAGCCTAACTACGTACCAATGAATGGTTACCGGATATCTCTTGAAGTCGTGTAATCACTTTCCAAAGAAGATTATTCGACCCTATGCCTGGGTTAACACGAATACCTCCTTGGGATAAAACCAAGAGTTAGTTCTTGTTTTAGGCACAAATCAAGAACTCTGTACGTGTAAGTGTTTCCTGTTTTGTATCTTTCATCATGCAAAATATGATCACTATTTATAGTGATCCTATTCCTTAAGGAATGTAACTCCTAGTCAAAGGTATTAAGAGCATTAATCGGCCTATTAATCTCATAATTACCTTCGTAAAGCATAGTGGTTACATGACCATAAACTTGGTCATCAAGTCAATATTCAACCCTCATTAACTGGTCAAAGAGGTTACAAAGACTTTGTGCATCACCAGGAGCAACGTCCTAACCAGGAGCAGCTTCCTAACCAGGAGCAGCTTCCTAACCAGGAGCAACTTCCTGACCAGGAGCAACTTCCTGACCAGGAGCAGCTTCCTACTGATATCACAACCACTATATTGAGTCCAGGGAGGTAAGGGACTTAATGGGTGTACACTCCGTACCTCCAAACCCATTTACAAGTATTACCCGTTCCCACAATTGCACTAAATTTCCAACAAGTTCCAGTTTTCAAGATGGAGTTTGACAGGAACCCTTGTGAGAAGGTGGTGGTGTGTGACTAATGATAATTTATCGGAGAGTAGTACAGTGGAGGGAGGATCGACACCAGGCATGGTAAGCAATTATGAGTATTACACAAATGATATATGGTGTAATTAATGGAACAGTAGGCTTGAGACAAAGTATAATGGAGAATGACAAAGTAACAAACAAATAAATAGGACTTGAATGTGTGGATTCGTTACCGAAGAACCAATGACCAACACAAGCAATAAAACAAATCGTGACCTAAAGCACGATGAATATGTATTAACAGTGTGGATTTACGACCGGGCACAAATCACCAACACAAAAAGGGATAGAACCTGGGATTGACATAACTAGGTGAAGAAAAAAAGGGCAGGGATTATTTGGATCGGTGTTTGGCTGTCATACCATGTAAGATGGTAAAGCTTTCTGTGTTTCTTGTCATTCATCGCAAGGATACATCATCCTTAAATAGATACAGTGGATATACATTACAGCAATGACAATTAATAATACAGATAATGCTAAACTAAATATGGTAACACAATAATACCCAGCTCATAATTGAGCATAATATACGGGCTAACAGCATCATCGTGAAGTTGCCTTGACTCCTTAAGATTCAACTTTGTTCTTCTTTTGTTGCGATAAACTTTATTCATGCAATACCTTTGTTTATTTATGTTTAAATGATTTATAAGCTGTTAATATTCTTTCAATCAATAAAGTTCTATTCTTCTCTTTCACATTCCCTTCCTGTATATCAGAATATTGTTTCGTCTAAAAAGAAAATTTATTAAAAATTATAATAGGAATAACTACTATATAAAGTATTTGGGACCTTCTTAAAATAGCAAGGCTGAAAATTCAGACTTTTTTTCCTACTAAATAAAGCAAGTTGTTATATTTTCATCAACATTATATATATACCCTTTGTAACAAGGGAAGTGATTTGCACACTCAATAAATTGATTGACACACTCAAATTAATGTGTTGTGACACTTATACCCTTAATATTTGTATTGAATTTACTCACTCTACTAAATGATACATAGGCCAAAATGTCAACACACAAACAATTTGAGTGTGCCAATCAATTTGTTGAGTGTGCAAATCATCTCCCTTGTAACAACCTTTTGTAACAAACTTTTGTAACAACCTATTTATAAAACATTTTTTCTTTTAAATTGAAAAATCTTTTTATTTATTTGTTATCTTTGTAATCTAATTTCACCATATTTTCTAAAATTTTATCCTCTTTAATTCAATATCCATTTTGATATATATTTATTAACTATTAATTTTTTTAAAATTTAGAGTTTTTTTTCAAATTTTTTACAATTTCAACGATACAAACTTAATGATAAGGGATTAATATTTGTTAGTCTAAAAAATGATTATGAGTACTCGCCGCCGCATTGCGCGGGTTTATGCTAGTAAGAATAATATGTTGTCGATAAATTAAACCTTATTTATGAATAATATGTTATGTTGTTGTAAAACATTTTGTTTATTAAGCACCCAAAATAGGGATGACAAGTCCTTTCTATGTCATTATAAAAATAGGGACTCATTGTCCATTCCCTATCAAGTTGTCCATTAATCATGTGTAATTATGCTTTGGTTAAACATGTCGTTTCAGTTTTTGCTTTTACCACCGCTGTTTGTTTGGTTAGGAAACATTGTTTTCTCTCGTAAAAAGTTATACGCAAGAGATTGAACTCGCAGCATTTGGGTAAAAAATAAACGCCGCTGCCGGGGATCGAACGCCGCTGCAGGAATACTTACCACTATACTACACTGACTTGATGTTGCTTAGATTTTGTTTTGTCACAAAACATTTGAAGCTTGCTAACACTTTGAAGAATCAACTAACCAAAAGTTACTGGGTCAAATTCAGTTTATTAGTAAAACCTGTTAAAATATGCAATGATCAAATTGAGACTAAAGTGTTGTTCTGTTTCATGAAAGAGAAACAAGAGAATAAAGGAAAAAAAACATGAGAAAAAGAACAAACAAAATCAGGCCCAAATAAGCCCAATAAAACAAAAAGGCCCATTAAAATCGAATTGGTTAAAACTAGAAAAAAAAACACAAAAAGAAAAGAAACGCCGTTGCCGGGGATCGAACCCGGGTCACCCGCGTGACAGGCGGGAATACTTACCACTATACTACAACGACTTGATGCTTTTGTTTTTAGTTTTATATATTTTCACGCTAGTGACTCTAGTCAATTCTCACATGAAAACTCACGAGTTGTGTCATGTGTGACAAATTGTTTTAAAACAGCTTCTTGATCATTGTTTAGTACTGACTTAATTTTACTTGTCTTGACCATTGGGCGCAAAGGAATGTTTCTTATATGCAGATTTACACTAAACAAAAAACGAGTACTTAAAGTCGCAAAATACCGCAAGACGATGTATGTAGATTTACAACAGATTTATCGCAAACGAACAACTGTTATACACCTAATCCGCCTGGACTATGTATAAGGGATGATGATAGAAAGATTGTTTGTAGAATGACCATCGACAAAAAGCTCATCGTACAAGAAATTACTCATTTCAAATGAAAAATGATTTGGAGGCCTAAACATGTGACTACTCTCGTGCCTAAAGGAATGTGCCATGTTTTTAGTGATTTGTGAAACAATGGGTTCGTGTCTTCAATAGAATAGTACCACGTAAGTTTAGGCACATAATTAGAAATGCCAATTAAGCCTGATTTCAAATATAAAGCTTTTTACAAAACAACAAAATGAATGATTGCATAGATTTTTTAATAATGAGTTTAACACAGACAACCAATTATGAGCTAGGACGAGAAAATTACCAACCTAAACTTTTACACTTGCCAAGTTAAACTTGAAAATAAGAACACATCCAACAGAATCTGCAAACTGTTTGACAGCAACATTTTTGTAAATGGTAATTGAGATTTTGGATTATCGACCAATTTAGGATACCTAAGTAGTTGCAACTTGCAAGTAGATGGATATCAATCATATTTTCTACTTTTCTGAACAAAATCCGGAATAATAGAAATAGAACACATGAAAAATTGTGGACAATCGAAATATCTTACCCTAACTATTAAACTAGTTTTACTTTTGCAATTCAGTATTTGTTCATAATACAACTACTCAAACTTGTAATGTTTTATAACTAAGGCCATTGCAAAGTCACAGACAATATTTTTTCCACACTGATTATAACTTATAACAAAAGATCAAAGTAAAACAGCCGCAGAAAAGCCCACTAAAAGCTAATTAAAAAAAACGCCGTTGCCGGGGATCGAACCCGGGTCACCCGGGTGACAGGCGGGAATACTTACCACTATACTACAACGACTTGATGTTTCAAATCTGAAAATCTAAATTTATATCCTTGTTTTAATACAAACAGTTGACTGACTGACTTTAATGGATCAAGTACAAGAGACTCTATGAAGCTCACACTTTTTTAGAACCACTTTAATGGAGGACAATGAGTGGGAAGCAATTTCTGGGTCATCAACCACTCCCACTCATTCTGATGAAGATGACTTAGTTTTGGTCCCTTCAGTAACAGTTTTCCCTCCAAGTCACCATGAAGATTTACCTGTCACTGTTACTGTTACTGATACTTCATCACCATCTTCTTCTTTAGGAGTTGAAGAAATTGAGATACAAAATGAACAGGATACTGGAACTGAGGGAGAGAGACTATCACCTTTGGGGGTTTTAAGGAGTGGGGTTTTGAGGGTTTTGTATGGGATTCGTGGAAACGTTGGTGTTTGGTCGTTTGCTGCTGCTGTGGTTTCGGTTTTTGTGGTTGGGGTGCTTGGAGTGAGGTGGCAGAGGTGGAAAAGGAGAGTTCGCAACGAGGCGAATGATCGGATGAGGCTTCTTATTCATCAGAAAGACGAGGTTTTTTTTTTTTTTTCTTTAAGTATCTTCGTTTTTATACTACCACCACCAAAAGGCGTAGGTTAAATTCCGAAGTGTCTAATATCGGGTTCTCCCTTAATACTTTATTCGGAAAGTGGATATATTTCTAACATGGCTTGTTCACTGTTGGAAATTTAGCGCAATTGATGAATTTGGTTATACTTGGAAATGGGATTAGAGGTATGGAGTGTACACCCGTTAAGTCTATTAAGTCCATTAAGTCCATTAAGTCCATAGTCCATCAAGTCCCTGACCTTCATAAAGCATTAGTGGTTTGCTCATTAGCAAGTATGATATTAAACAAGTGTAATATTCTAAGTGGAGGAAGTACGATATTAAGCAATGATGATATTATCAGCGCGTATGCTTTTTGTAAGCATGCTGATAAATTGTCCTTCGTGATTCATGTGAATATGTTTGTAACAACTTTGACCCATTAATGGGCGGTTTCAAACTTACATTAAGATCTATTATGAATTGGTCTTGTTACCATTGTGGCTATAATGGAGGAACTTTAGGAGGAGATTAATTGGCCGATTAATACGCATAATTCCATTGACTAGCTTTGAGTATTTTGTCTCTATTGTGAACAGGTTCTTGATTTGTGCGTAGTTCAAGAACAAACATTTGGTCTTATCCCAAAGAGGTATTCGTGATACCCAGGCATTAGGGTCAAATAGTTTCCTTTGCCAAGTGATAACACGATTCTGTTTTGTTTGATATCACTGTGATACCCAAAAAAACCCCAACATTCACTAGCATATTTTTTAATGAACTTGTGATTACTAGCATTGTTAATAACTATATGACGTGTGTTAAGTTTGTGATGAACCAAATGTGGGATATAAGAAAAGATGAATATTGAAGGAGGATTTTGACTTTTAAGTAGCTCACTTGTACATTTTATGAGGATAGATATTGTCTATGTAGAGTTCGAGTCATGTTACAAGACCCACACACAAGAGTTAGAGTTTTGATGTGTGTCCAGTGGCTAGCTCTGCCCATATCAACATTTCCCATCCATATGATGCCTGATATACTTGATGCATTTGCATATCGTAATCATTGCTCTTTATTCTTATTTCTGATACGTTGCCGGATTTGCATTAAAATTGACTTCTTGTAGTGTAACATTGAATGGCATTGTTGGAAATGTCCGAAATGATATACCGAATGTCTTAAGCTTGTTGATTCAACCCGCTATAAGTTACCATGGTTATTTATTGGGTCTTTGCTCTTGTTAGCAACGAAATATTACTTGTAACGAAACACTCCATCTTTCATGATTGGCTAGCTTTTCAAACAACTCTCCGTATGTAAGATTGCCACAGAAAATTTGCACTAATCTAGTTTAGCTGTGAGAATGAGTACTACTTGGTAAGCAAGGGTCATATATGTTTAGATAAACTGTGCTCACTAAGATGAAAGATGACTTAGGGTTCCCAAGAGATTTCTTGAGCTCAACTAGGGACATAGATACTTGTATTATACCTGGATATTGGCGCTTTTCTACAGATTGAGCTACAGATCATCACATATGTACTGCATTTGTCTCATGAAAATTGCAATATTCCGTTTGATTAAGTGGCAACTTTTCCAAAATCTCTTAAGAAACTTACAATAATCTTCTAAATATGATATTGTTTTGAACCGACAAGTCATGTTATTTGGTGATGAGTAGGGTGCTAGTAGATACTTCTAATGTGGAACTTTGAAAACAGGATGATATATTGTGAAACTCATGTAATGCCTGAAATTGTTGCACTGCCTGGTAAATCACACCAGGGATGGTGAAACTTTTATAAGCATCATGCATGTCTGCTGAGCAATTTTAACAACCTAAGCAAACTCATATTATTGCTCATCAGCCATAGACAAATGCTAGATTCTAACTCAATACTCTGAGCAAGTTCTAGCCACTTCAGAAGCCCAGTGGGCATGGAGTGAATATTATTTTGTATCCATGACTACTCAATGAAGGCTATGGCTCTTTGTTTCCATTAATGATTATCTTTCTTCTTCAGCTTGTTGTCAATTTTGTTGTAACTGCGCTGTTTTGTTTGCAGAAAATAAAGCAGCTTCTCATCCAAATTGACCAACTGAATGAAATACTATCAGCTAGAAGAAGAGTTCCAGTGCATCGCATTGTGGTTGATCGTCCACTCGTTACTAAACAGAGATTGAACTGGAAGCCTACCTGACATGCTGTTTCGTGTTCAGATCTTCCTCTCTGCAAGCATGTCAGTAGCTTGCTTCTGTGATACAGTTTGTGTTCTCAATCTGAGGTACGAGTTTGTGTCTTGTTTATAGAATCTTGGTCTGCTGGAGTGCGGTCAACTCTGTATAGATGTATATTTGGAAAATGCTCAAATTTGTGAACATACTTGAGCTATTTGGAGCCAAATAAAAAGTCTGAGACCACAACGTGTAATATTTATATTGTGGGATAATTGGACAAAGTAGCAACATACTTTAACTCTTCTATCAGCTGTATCAACGGTCTTTAAAAATTATGAAAATCTGAAATATACTAGTGTGTTGCTACCAATGATACCACGCTCATCAAAATAGGATTTTACATAGAGGTCGAAGGCACACGAGCAACAAGCTGCGCCTCTAAGCCTTTTTGGATTGCAAAACTAATTCTTTTGAAAACAACATTTGTGTATCTAACTGTCATAACATTAGTGCATAACTCGTTGAACTCTCTTTAGGAGCTCCCCACTGCCTGATTACCATGTAAACTTGTTGGACTCTTCAGGAGCTCCACTAGCAGTTCAAGTGAAATGAACACCGTAAATTCTGTTTTTATTAAATCAATCTGGATCATTAGTTCGATCTGGTGGCATTGTGTCCATTTGGGTCCCTTGTTAGTTTTAAAAAAAACAAACTTTCAAACGGCCGGGATTTCTTATCAGTGTAGGAAACTGGTTGAATGTTTATAAGGAAGTTATCAATTGATGTATCTGGGTTGCAGTAGGCTTTCTCGTCTTGTCTTCTATGAGTGCTCCGTGTTATATAACCTTAACTTTTACCAACTATTAAACGCCACCCCCGCATATGATTTTTCAGCTGGAGATTAGTTGATTAGACATCATTGATGAATGTAACAGTGAATCCTTATTCTGTATAAGAAGATAGATGCAAAGGACTGGTTATTGTAACGATTTTGCTAGTTAATATAAGGTTAACAGGAACACTACATAGAAACTCAACCAATACAAGATAAATATTTTAGTTTACTTAGAAGATTCGAAAAAGACAGGAACCGGTTCGCAGTCCTTAAAAGTCACAGGATATCAGCAATCTCGCCTGCCCAAGGATTACTGTCATCATGATCAATGGTCTTTAATGCATGCCAAATGACACTATTACACTTGAAGCCTGACCCGAACGCAATCTGCCATACCCGGTTACCTTTCTTCATCCGACCCTTTGCCTCCACGTATGCCAGCTCATACCATATTGAGTTGCTAGAGGCGTTGCCGTACCTATACAATGTCATTCTTGAAGCTTCCATGTCAGCATCTGAAAACCCGAGAGTCCTCTGCAGTGTGTCAAGCACTGGCTTCCCTCCAACGTGCGGAAGGAAACTTCTCCACCTTACCAGTTGAGTTTCGTGGCAGATCTTGGAAAATAACAGTTCAGGGTGACATATAATGTGGCATATGATCTCGACAATGCTGAATAATTTCTTGAGCATTAATATGAAAACCTTCCTTTAACTTAACAAATGCACATGGAGTTTGACCCCAATGATCATCTGGACGTGCAACAACGACAACCTCTAAAACAGCTTGATGTCTATAAATTACATATTCAACCTCAATAGTTGATATATTCTCGCCACCAGATATCACAATGTCTTTCAACCGATCCTTCACTTCTATATACCCATCTGGATGTTTGATTCCAATGTCACCACTTCTAAACCATCCTCCGACGAAAGCATCTTATGTTGCTTTTAGATCCTTCAAGTACCCACTCATGACGGTATTACCTCTAAACATAATCTCACCTGTTGGTCTGCTGGAGTGCAGTCAATTCTGTATAGATGTATATTTGGAAAATGCTCAAATTTGTGAACATACTTGAGCTATTTGGAGCCAAATAAAAAGTCTGAGACCACAACATGTAATATTTATATTCTGAGATAATTGGACAAAGTAGCAACATACTTTAACTCTTCTATTAGTTGTATCAATGGTCTTTAAAAATTATGAAAAGCAGATTATACTTTTGTGTTGCTATAGCACGCTCATCAAAATAGGATTTACATAAGTGGAAGGCAAGGATTGCAAAAACTAAAATTCTTTTGAAAATAACATTTGTGTATCTAAGTGTCATAACGTTAGTATGCATAACTCGTTGGACTCTGTTGAGGAGCTCCACTGGCTGATTACCATGTAAACTTGTTGGACTCTGTCGAGGAGCTCAACTGCAGTTCAAGTGAAATGAACACCGTAAATTCTGTTTTTATTAAATCAATCTGGGACATTAGTTCGATATGGCCGCATTTTGTCCATTTTGTCCCTCCCTCCCAAGTAAGAAAAAAGGGGTCAAAAACTATTTGCCAACAACATCCTGGAATGTAAATGCTCCAAGACATGTACCATGATAGTTAGATGTTTGTGTTTGATAGTAATGGAAAGATTAGTGCTGAAGTTACAAAAAGAGAGGACATGCAGTCAAACTAATGGCAATATATTATCAATATTACTCCTCACAATACGGTGGTGTTGCCTGGACAAGAGGTTCTGAATCCCCCTCTTCATCATCATCCTCATCTGCGTCAACCCAATTACTGTGATGTCGCTGTGAGACAACACCTTGACCATTGATTTCAGCCCCATCTGAACATAAAAATGCTAATATTAGCTCATCATCACAAAATGATAGCAATAGAATGGTACAACAGACCAAACCATGGCTCTGACTAACCTTGAGGTTCTTCCACATGTTCCATTTGCATTGGTTGGAGTCTAATATAGAATCAAGGATATTACATGCTACTTCATACACATAGAAATCTGGTACATACTAGTTAGCTTTTTTTTCTCAACTAATATTTACATGTCTACGTCAAAAGTGTAAGAACTGTTCAAGTTCACATTTGCTTATGTTCTGCGGATGGCAATTAGAAACATACTATCGTTCTTGAAACATAACTTTTTTTGCAGAAATGAGTGATTGTGGAGAATATAAATGTGTTTCAAATAGGCTGCTTTTCTTGTTTTTCTACCCTTTCATTTCCACAAATTGTCCAAAACTACTTATTCTTGCAAACTTTAGCTCTCTTTTACATTTTTATAAAAACAAAATTAAAGAAAAGGTTAGTAGTGAGTAGTGACACGACGAAGTAATATGATACAAAAAGTCCATCACTCTCTTAGCAATAGGCAGTGACGAGTCCAATAAGAGAGGATAACTGTTTGCCATTCAAAAATGAATTTGCTTTGGCAACTCTTACTTAATGATCAATTTTAAATAAAAGTATATTTCCATCTGGGAAACACATATGGTGAGTAACCAAAGAGGCCTTACAATCCCCAAGCCAAGTGTTAACCAGTGCCCTAGTAAGACCCTTTAGTGGTGGGAAGATGGTCAGGTAACCCTTACAAGCTACAACTAAAGGTGGGAAGATGGTCAGGTGAAAAAGATTATTATTTGACCTGTTTTAGACAACTAAAAGCCTAAATTGACCCATTCATAAGTAATTGAGTCGAAATTGCCACTTTAACTAATAAGTAGTAATAAACAAACATAACATTATAGGATACGTGATGTTCTGAAAATTTCTTCTTTCTTCCCCGGCATTAGAGATGTTGATTGTGCTAACCCTCTGAATATCCACATGTTCATTTGTATTCAGATCTCTTGCCTTTCGTGCGCGACCACTAGTTCCAGTTGCACTTTTGGCAGCACTGGCTGTTATTTATTTTTATTCTTTCAAGTTAATATATTCTGTGGTTCTGGATGCGTATTGGTCGGTGAGAATTTAGTATTAGAAAACGTTTACCTGAAAGTTCTGACCATAGTCTAGTGTGATCAGATGGATGCTCAGAAACATTTCTTTTTGTTCTTTCTTGGACTTGGTCCTCTGCTTCATGAGCTGCATGAATCGGTTCTGTTGAAGTTGTTCTGTCATGTAGCTGAGACACCAGCATGGTTGCAAGTACCAATGTGGCATCAAAGTTTGAAACAGAGACATCCTCCAAACCGAATTTTGGTGCCATCAAAATAGGCCTGCTTATCCCAAAACAATGGTTCATCAACTCTAGTATACGAAAACACATATTTCAAAGTGACCGTTCAAATCAAATTTACTTAAAAAAAGGTCTGTAAAGGTTATATATGTTATCTCTAACAGGTCAAACAGGTTGGATCATATTTACTTATCAAATAGGTCACCCACAATGTACATTTAAAATCTATAAAACCTCCAAAATCAATGTATGCAAAAGTTAGATTCATAGTGAAAGTGAAATGATTTATCAACCAAATATAGTTTTTGTAATCACAATTAACACACATATTATAGAGTTAAATTTACTTAAGAATGTGTCAGGCATTTTGCCGCCTCTAGTTGTAGGGCTTATGACTTAGGCCTCTAAATAAAAAAGTAGGTGCTTATAGTTGCCTTTTATTGTTTTATATTCATAAGTGAACATGACATACATCAAGGCCTCGAAAATTCATCTAAGTTTTAGTTACAATCTGGAAGATAAATACTCTAATGTGTTGCATTGTTACATCAAACAATAATGAAATTCCAGGGTGTCTATATCACAGAAGTGCACAATAGTAAAAACATAACAGACGCACTCCCCTGCCCAAATGATAGAGTTTCCTATAATACTTATATTTAGTATTTCAAAATTAAAAGCAAACACTATGTTTTGTTTGTAGTATTCATTTTAAATTGAATGTGGTTATTAGTTATTTCTCTACATCCCCGATTAATACTGACTGTGATGTCAGAAACTAATCTGTTAAAACTCGAAACTAAAAGTAGACTATACTCTATATGACAGAGGTAAAACCAAACCAAGGCAAAAGTTCACATGTCAACTAATGCCTTCCAGTGCCAGTAATGTCGACTTCTAGTTATATTTATTATCAAAAGCTCTCTACAAAGAAAATTAAAACAATACAAAAGAAAACGGCAGTATGTACATATGAGGATAGGATTTCTTACTCGCCAGCTTTCTCAAAATATAAGTGTATGTCGGCTTCACATCCCTCACAGAATGATAGAAACGCCTGTCAAAATAGTCCATATAAGATGGAGACGTGGAGTATATAATTGCTTCTCAGATAGAGAATGTATGATATCAGGTCAAATAACAACCCCCCCCCCCCCCCCCCCCCCCCCCCCCCCCCCCCTAGTGACATACATGTTTCATAAACAAACAAACGATTATAAAGATGAATCCAGAAAATAATCTTATGCTGCACAAACTCCCTTAACAAGGATCAAAGTACCTTCAATTCCTTCACACCAAATGTTACATCAACAGGGTCTCCGGTGTGTGTATACTGCACAAACTCTTCACAGGGATCTATCCACAATTGCGTGTGTAATGATGAATCATTTTCTACAACAAAAATAATTTAGTGAGTTTCGGCATAAGATGAAATGGCTAAAAACAGAAAGAGGGAGCTACCTTTGGTGGGGTCTATATAGCTTCTAAGTTCCAAAGCTTTTCCTCCAACTTCATCAGCTGCTGCATCAGGTGGTAACAATGTAGGATCCGTTGCTATGACAGTTATTTCCTGAAGGGTTGACTGAAAATTAGCAAGCAATCTGTTGAGATCACGAGGTCTGACTACAAAACTGCTTGGGAGCCTTCTTTTATCAAGTGAGAGTTGTTGTACATCTGCTTCAACATTGCATGTGATCCAATATGATTTTTTCATACCTGAAGAAGTCAAACTCGTTTCAGTGTCTTGTGTACAAAGTTATTACAGGATGATAATATGAAAATACTACGCGACTAAGATGCTGCAACTATGCTCTAACATGTAGCAACTTGGTAGTCTGAATATTAACTACCAGAAACCATATGGAATGTCCATGAGATAAATAATGCTTAGATTTTAAGGTGCTACAGATAATTGTAAATAGACAAACTATCTACCAGAATGCATAAAGAAAGACAGGAAACGGAGATGTAAGTATGTAATGCGAAGGAAACAACATTAGCGTAGTCTAGATTACACTATTACAGTATATGTTTCATCGGGTAGTATCCTTGTAATTAGAATTTGAGGACTTAGCATAACTTAGTCAGAGGAGCATATTATGCATAGAACTACGGACCGTAACTATTTTTCTTGTTTTCTAAGTAGAGGTGAGGTTTGTGCATTTTGTTTTTAGCACAAATCCACAACCATATTAATTCTAGTACAGACCAACAAAACTCCAATATATATCATTTAGCCGCCATTATAAACTGGCAACACTGTTTTTGCCTACTCAAGCAAGCTTAAAGGAACAAACTTATATAAGAGCATCGTAAATGGCAAAGGTGCATAAATTATCCTAGCTCAATTTTCGTGAGAAGTAATAAGTAACATAAGAGCATCGTAAAAGCAAGGAGAAAAGAGAGAGAGAGAAGTTGACTGACCATTGTAGCAGTCCAAAGTCCACTGAACTTTGGATGCATCAGGATGAGTCAATACGACAGTTAGACGGTCGATACTTGTTAACGGAGTTCTGAGTACAGAACAAACAGCCTGCACTGCACATATAGTGAATATGATATATAAAAAGAAAATGAGATAATAGGCATAAGGGGGTGTTTGGTTTGGCTTATATAATGTAAGCCTATTTCGGCTTATATAACATAAGCCTCAATTTTGTGGCTTATTTGGAGGTTTATGGGCTTATATAAGTTTGTTATATCATGATAAACTTATATAAGCCCCTAAGTTAGGGCTTAGGTTATATAAGCCTTTAATAAACCATATTTAGGCTTATATTTCATAAACCTTAATTTTTTAAGCTTATAGATGAATTATGGGCTTATATAAGTTTATGATATCATAACAAACTTAGATAAGCGCATAAGTCTAGAAATACGCCACCAAATTGAGGCTTATGTTATATAAGCCGAAATAGGCTTACATTATATAAGCTAAAACAAACAGCCCCTGAAAGAATATGTATGTACCTTCAAAAGCACACTGCACTGGACTTGGGGTCCAGTAATAGTATAAGTATCAAAAAAAGACGGCTTAAGTGTAATAGACTGATACGCAGATCTTGAAGAGTTGAGGGCGTGCAAAGCTAACTGATGGAAATGATCACCGGTTAGATTAATTAATTAAAAAAATGAAAGAAAGAAGAAACAAGTAGGACCTGTTGAGGGGAAGCTTGGAGAGTGAGTTCGTTGCCGATGCGAGCGAGACAAGTGATTGATCGACCCAATGTCTTTAGAGCGTTTCCGCTTACACTCCATTCCATCTCTCTTCTTCTTCTTCTTCTTCTTCTTCTTCTTCTTCTTTACTATAAAATTACACTCACTCACTTCTACTTTCACATCACCACTCCTCTTGCTTTTGCCTTTTTACTCGCAACTAGGATGGGAGACCCAAAACCGACTCGGATTGAAACCGGACCGAACCATATAATTTCGGTCCGATTCTCGGTTCGGGGTTTTGGATAATTTTGGTCCTCTATCCGGTCGGTCCAGTCCGGTTCGGTCTTAAAAAAAACTTGTCGATTTTATCTAATAGGACCGGACCGAGGACCGAACCAACCCGGACCGGACCGTACTGTTTCGGTTCACTCTCGGTCTGGGGATTCGGACCATTTTGGTCCTCGGTCCAGTCCGGTCTGGTCCTAGACCGATGCTCAGCCCTACTCACAACCTAAATCTAAGGGTGAGCATTTGGATCGTCGGACCGGACAGGACCGGATTGACCCATCCGGACCGGACAATTTCGATCCGGTCCTCGATCCGGGGTTTTTTATCATTTCGGTCTTCGGTTCGATCGGTCCGATCCGGTCCAGTTCGGTCTTACTAAAAACCCGTCGATTATGCCTAATAGGACCGAAGATCGAACCGGATCATTTCGGTCTGGTCTCAGTCAAGGGTTTTAGACCATTTCAGTCTTCAGTCCGGTCCGGTCTTGGTCGGTCCGGTCTAGTCCAGACCTGTTGCTCAGCCCTAACTAAATCTAACTTCTTAATTTAGAGTCAATTGTATAGGGTTAATTCCATATATACTTAGGTAAAATCTCTTAATGTCATATATGTCCAACAAAACCTCATAATGCCATATATATACCCAATTTAATTACAATATTGGTCATATATACCCGTTTTATTATTCAATAAAACATCATTTAGAATGGTTAAATACCTATTGTACCCCTAATAAAACATATGAGCTCTACATTGGGTTTTGTCAGTTGGAGTGGAATTTACAATTCTTTTTTCTTTATGAGAATTGAAATCATAGTTTCATCACAATTATTTTTGGTTTAGAAGTTTCATCACAATTCTATTATTGTTATGAAACAATGAAAGAATCTATATCTATAAAGTTAAAAGGAAAAACACACAACAATGATGCATTAAAGAAAAGATATGTAAAAAAATCTGTTCCATTAAAACTCTTGTTGAAGAACTATTGATTTCTCTTCAATCCTGGACGAGTTATAGTTACCATCATCAGATAGAGAACTTTGCAAGGTTGCTTTGTTAAA
The DNA here is from genome assembly GCA_025667525.1 of Glebionis coronaria. Lineage (NCBI taxonomy): Eukaryota > Viridiplantae > Streptophyta > Magnoliopsida > Asterales > Asteraceae > Glebionis > Glebionis coronaria. Next base: position 381,659,617 of record CM046880.1, on the reverse strand, counting down.
TTCAACATCAGGACCAATAAGGCTTTTTCATTTTAGTGATAGACATGTATTGTCATCCCCTGTTAGGTATTCAGATACACACATTGATAATAGAATACATGTTCACAAAGGGTCACAGCGACATCTCCTAAGGGATTCGGTAAAGGCTACCACTTTTTAGACCTCAGAGTCCTATAAGAAACATAGAGGTGTTTGGATGTGATACCAGACTGATTATCTACGAAGGTTAAAATTGTCTCTACATTTCAAAATGATTATTGTTTTTACTTTTTAAAGATAAAAAAATTGATATATGTGACACTTTTTGTAATTAAATTGGGTAAATGTGACATTTTGAGTTTTTGTTGGACATATATGACATTAAGAGGTTTTATTTGGGTATATATGAAATTAACTCAATTGTATAAATCGTGTTTGTGGTTTGTCGGATTTAACGGATCTTCTCCGTGTGATTTTTGTAACTAGTTATTTGACCACTAGTTTTATCAGGGACTAATCCTGATACAAAACTAGTATTAAGGGATCAAAATTGATACGGACCTAGTGGTCAAAGGATCAATATGGGTCAAAAAACTATGAAGCGAGTATCAGTAAAATTTTATAAGAGACGAAATTCGTTAAACTCGAAAAACCATAAGTACGAGTTATGCGAATTTTTTTTAGAACGACAAATGTTAATGGTTAGTGGGTCGACTCATGCAATGACATCCAAGCTACAGAATGTCTTCTTCGAACCCTCGCCTAGTTATGTTAAACTCTTTATCTGTTTCGCCTGAAAGGAAAAGCCATTGGCAAGTCTTGAACCCAAAACCTCCATGAAACCTCCCCAATGAAACCACTTAGTGAAATCTTATGTATATGGGTATAATAGATTGGGATCAACAATAATGAAATATCATTTTGGATGCAAATATCTTTGTACGCGTTCGCTTCACTTTTCAAAAGTCTTAAAATCAAAATATCTTATTTACTATATTGTTTTCTATTAAATTCATGAACAAATTCACCCGTTTAGAATTCATTTTCAAAGAACCATACGTGTTTAACTTTTCGTTAACCAAACTTAAAAATCAAATCATTTTACACTTACTTACCTAACCATAACGCGTCTCCTTTCAATAAGTATAGTTACAAATCCTAATACAACAGAGCATTACGCACTCAACACCTACATACAACCTGTGTGCATCGCACGGGTCCACATGCCTCGTATATATTGATTCCATACTTATAAGTAAAGCAATATCATTTGGTTCATTAAGAACGAAACAACCTTTTATATTGATTACACATATCATCAAGTAACACATCACCATATTGTAAAAAGCAACAAATCAAACAATATCACAAATCTAAACCATTAAACCCAGTTCATAATTTACTTAAACTAACAAAAACCCAATATAAACAAAACATCATCTATAACTTTTCCTCTACAAACTAAAGCCACTAACACCACCACCACCACCACCACCATCATCATCATCATCATCATCGTGGTCATCATCATCATCGTCATCATCGCCATATCATCGTCATTGTCATATCATCGTCATCGTCATCATCATCGTCGTCATCATCATCGTCGTCACCGTCATCGGCATCTTCATCTTCATCGTCCTCATCGTCTTCGTCATCCCCGTCGTCCTCATCTTCGTCATCTTCATCTTCATATTCACCCTCATCGCCAGCGTCCTTGTCGTCGTCGTCATCTTCACCGTTGTCCTCGTCGTAGTCGTTGTCCTCGTCCTCGTCTTTAAACAAAAAAAGTCAAAACATACATCAATTTTTAAAATAAAAACATATACATAGGTGCCCTACACATGTAATCATAAAGCAACCACCATATCTAATGGTTTCGGTACCTACCCATAGGTGGCAGTAATCGGGGTAGGTGGTGTCTGTGAGGTTTTCGTTTGGTGGTAGGTATGGTTCCTAGTGGTGGGTATATGTTCTTAGTGGCAGCAGCAAACCAATAGTAGTGGATATGTGAAATGATGTTTTCGTTGTAAGCTCGCATTTCGTTGTGGGTGTGAAATTATGTTTACATTAAGGATGATAGACGAATAACCTCATAGACTATTTTCCTAACTTGATAATCCTAAAAGCAATTTTAATAAATAAAAAATTCTAAAACAAAAAATTCTGATTTTTTTACGGAGGTAGTCCTTGATGTTATCTATCTACTACAAAGTTAGTTCTTAAAGACTAACTTTGCAACAGACCGATAACCTTAAGAATTATTCTTATAACTTGATAACCCCTGAAAATTTGTACGAAAATAGTCTTTGAGGTACTGATCATGTTAATGACTAATATTGCAATTGATTGATAACCTCAAATACTATTTTCATGATTTGTGGTACGGTTCATTTTACTTGTTCATCCTGTTGTTCCCGAAGACATGGACCACGATGTTACTTCACCAAATGATCCACGTAGTTCGCCGCACGTGTAACGCGGGCAAGAACGGTCTATAGCCCATGATAGACCTCGTAGGGATGCGAAAGCTCCTACTCGATTTGGTTTTGAAGACTATGTCGCATACGCATTGGAAGTAGCGGAAGAGGTGGAGTCCCTTGAACCGGCTACTTATCGGGAAGCTATTACTTCTAAAGAGTCTGATATGTGGAGTGCGGCTATGAGTGAAGAGATGGAATCTCTTCATAAGAACAATACATGGGAATTGGTGAAACTTCCTGAAGGAAGAAAGGTTGTTGATAGTAAGTGGGTCTTCAAGAAGAAAATCAGCTTGCCGAGCTCAGACATCACATTCAAGGCACGCTTGCTTGCGAAGGGATATAGCCAAAAGGAGGGAATCGACTACAACGAGATTTTCTCCCCAGTGGTACGTCATACATCTATTCGTGTGTTACTATCCTTAGTAGCACATCACGATTTGGAATTGGAACAATTAGATGTAAAGACGGCATTTCTTCACGGTGACCTTGAGGAAGAAATCTAACAAATTGGTAGCAGAGCTTTGGTTGATCAATTTGGAGCAAGCTTTTGTTTTGGGTTATTGAATCATTTGAATTGGTTAGGATGCATCCCTTTTGGTGGCTTGCTAATTCGATTACAAAGATATCAGGTTTGTGATTTTGGGATTTTCTTTTGTTCAATCATTTGTTGCTCCTGTTTGATAGTTTGAAGGGGCCTGTTGATGTGGGAATTGGGATAATCACTTGGTAAGAATTTGTTTTGTGGGAGTGATACAAGCATTTTACTTGGGGTTCAGATTTGTTCTCGGAATCTTCTCGAATTGATCACGGTTCAAAGTGGAATGATTGTTCTTGGTGACAAATAGAAGGTTTGGTTTGTTATCTATTTTAAACTAACAGCAAATAAATGTTAATGTCGATGAGTAAAATAGAAGTTTAAAGATTAAACTAAAAAGACGAGTTTAAAAATAAATACTTGAAAACTTAAAGACGAGATTAGAAAAATACTTGAACACTTAATAAAACTAACACTTGAAAACTTTGCAAAAACAAGAAATTAAACCCGTCGGAATCCCTGGTCGGAATCCCGTCGGAAGGCTGATCGGAATGGGCTGATCGGAATAACAGAATAACACCCTCGTCAGAATGCTTGAAAAGGAACAAATCGGAATACCACTAATACTCTTTGTCGGAATAATGAAACCCACAATCGGAATATCTAAAAATAGTTCAAATCGGAATGAATGGAAAACACCTAATCGGAATACCACCAAATCATGCCAATCGGAATAACATTAAACCATATTCCGATCCAAGGTGATCGGAATACACATGCTCAAATCGGAAAACTGAAAACCCTTTTCCGATCTATGTGATCGGAATGAGGGAGGTGTGATCGGAATAACCCAATCGGAAAAGGGTTTATACCCTTTCCGATTTACCCCTTTGATCCGAAATATAAGCTAAGGCAATAAGCTATTTTGATAAGCTATTCACCAAAACTATAACCATTCTATAATGAAACGGATTAAATAAGCTCAAATAACACCTTATCTAAACTTCAAATAAACAACTTTTAAATCAAACAATAAAAAGATGAACTTTTTAAGAAAACTTTTAAAAAGTAAATAAGCTAAACATATAAACCAACCAATAAGCACAAAGATCTTAAAGCTTATTCGTATGAAAGCTTAAATAAACATAAAAAGATTAACTTTTTAAGCACGAAAACATTAATGAACAACACGGATCATAAGTAATTCGCACCGAAAGTGAATCAAAATCAAAGAAAGGTAGAAAGAGATGAAAGATTAAAAGCTTAAACTTAAACTTGATTAATGAAATCAACAATACAAAAGGTTTAATCTTTGAAAGATTAAAAGAAAGAAAGATGAAAACTTAGTGAGAGAAAGTTGAGAACTTTCTCTCTCTAAAACTAGAGAGGAAAAATGAAAAGTGAAACTAAAAACTCAAAACTAACTCGCTCCAAAATTATGAAGTGAAGTCCTATTTATAGGCGTTTGCTTGTGGGCTTGTGAATGGCCTTTGTTTTTGGGCTTCTTTTCTTCTTTCTTCTTTAGTCTTTACGTTTCTTTAAACAAACGTTTCCGACTTTGGATTTTGAGAAGTGTCGGTGAATAATTCCAACTCGTCTTATAATCTTTTGTTTAATAGACTCGAGTTCTTCGACATATAAGAATCTTCCATCTTTGGCCTTTTTCTTCGATAAATCTTCAAATAGGCACAATGACTTCAAATCTTTTGTATCTCTTGGACAATAGACTTCGTCTTGAGTCTTTTTCTTCGATAAAACCCGTGCAATCCCATGTTTTCTTCAATATTCATCTGGTTGACTCTGAAAACACAATAAACACAAAAACCACGCATAATTCCAAACAAATGATATTAAATACGTGTTTTGGTCTCGTTTTAGCCAGAAATAAGTGGTAAAAGGATGGGTGTTTTCACACCTATCAAATCCCCTACACTTAGCCATTGCCATGCCCTCATGCAATGCTTAGTGACAAAGCAAATTTACACTTTTCTCATAATCAATCAACCTTGGCCTTATTAACGTACTAAACAAAAATTAAAGTACTACGAGAGATTAAAACTTTAAAGTAAACAAAAGGATAGAAAATATCTACGTGGAAATAACTTGCAAAGAGATCAAGGACTTACATTAGGGCTTTGGTGCTGCGAAGATTTATCACCCTCAAGTTTCACGTTCCCCAAACTAAGCTTAAAAATGAGATCATTGTTATTATAAGTTAGCAAATCAAACACTTACACACATGGCTTAATTATATGCTTAAACTCCATTATTCCTAGGTGTATCTCTTATATTTTATTTTTGTCTTAGAATGATCATGAAGATGCATTTTTGGACTTGTTTCGATAGTTTATTTAGGCTGAAAGCAAAGTAGGACGATTTGATCAATAGTTAGCCAAAGGACAAAATCTCTTAAAACTGCTTCTCGGGATATCAAAAAGTTCATATCTTGGCATAACTTGGTTCACGATTTGAGACCTTTCTCGGGCCGATATTTGGCATGTACTTCATACTTCATATCTTGAGAGACGTTCTTGAGATAATGGTCTTCTCTTCGTAATAGAGTTTCTTCACTTGGAGACTTTTGAGGGGTACTCCAACTTTGTTGACCACGACTTCATGATTATTCTTCAATCTCTAATTGGGATTTTGAGATACAACGATCCGCCTCCTTTTTGGACTTGGATCTATTTATCCTCATACCTTGTTAGGGTCTTTTCGGATAGACTTCTCCATGATCTTTATGGGAGTTGATTGCTTTTCGTCGTGAGTCTTGATCCTTCATATTGATTTTGGGAATAATGCTTTACACATCACTTTGGATCTTCAGCAAGAAAATTGAATCCTCATGCCTTGTTAGGGCCTTTTCGGACTCGCCAATCTTCGCGCCCCGCTTCATAAGTTATGCCTTGGCTATGAACTCTTATCATTACCGAGCAACTTTTAAACGATCTTGGGCTAGAAGCTAAGTAACTTTTCAAATCGTACGACCTTACTTATTGCAGATAATTTATTAGCAAGTGATGGGAGAATAGGCAAATAATTACACCAAGTGAGCTTGTGCAAGAATACCGACTTATAATTGACTATATCTGTAACACCCCACTTGGATAAGTGGACCGTTACATGTATTTATGGCGTGTCATCAAAGCATAAGGTAAATGTCCTAAAACATTAAATGACCATAACGGAAATACCGGAACCAAACGGTAATCCAACCTAAGCTCAAAACATGAAAAATAAAATACTGAAGGAAAGGACTAAATAATGTCCAAATAACCAGAATAATGTAAGTACATAAAGTAAGAAGTCTGGATAGCTTCCATCCAAATGCACATGCTCTCAGAATCCTAAGAGCGTCCTGGGGTACCTGCCGTTAGAACATGAAAGGGAACTACGGCAGAGCATAACGCTCAGTGAACGGATATAGAGCATGATAAGGAACTACTGAAATGAAACAGATGGTAAAATACTGGAGCTGTAAGACTGATAAGTAAAGTTGCAGCGGAAATCTGTGCATAATCTGTAAAGTCTGATTCGTAAATAATAAAGCTGAACTAATATCTGATAAATCTGAAAACATGCATTTACTGTATTTTAATTTGCCAGAGCTTATATAGGCCACGTGTTGTAACAACCGTGCATGAATAACTGGAGGGGTGACCTCGTCATGCTGTAGAGGGGTGACCTCTAAATAACTGTGCTGGGTGGAGGGATCAGCTCCAATATGAAGGATGTAGAGCACACACCACATTCACCCTAATAACTTGTAACACTTATAAGCCTAGGATGCATCCATACGCCCCACTAATAATACTGATAAAATGGCCAAGCTGAGCTGAGTGGGACGATGCAGGATATCACTCTCCTGCATGTGAGTCACGACACCGGTGCCTCTAGTGCCGTGGTTACGGTACCTTCGTAACTAGTACATAAACTGGTCGTGCTTGTATATAATGCTCAGGAAATTTATTTAGTTATTAATACGATTACTCATAAACTTAAACATATACTGGGGAAAAACATTTGGCTGAAGACGGGGAATCCTAATCATGCATAGAAAGGAAGTCCTTACTGAAAGGACGGAAATCCGTACCTCGTGTCCAGTCATGAAATCAGAATGAAAGCTGAAGGATCGACTCTGACTTTACGGATACTACATAAATAACGGACGCGAATGAGTTAACTGATTACTGTTTACTATTACTGAGTCTCATCTGCTCTTAGTTTAATTTATTTTATTCTTGTATTATTGTTTATGTATAATCTGACTAATCTGATTGTCCGGCGTAATTATGATAAGTTTGATTGTTCTTAAAATGTTTACTGATTAGTATATATCCTGTATTTCATGGTTACTGTGTATTATACTGTGTTCCGATATTTACGATATTACTATATATATAGCAACCTGCCATAAATAGAAAGTTTCCTAAAATAGCACGTTCTTAAATAGAGAGGTTATCCAAAATAGTTTCATAAATAATTGAGTCGTTTTATTATAATCAAGTATTAAATAAGCAATTTCATATAACGTGATTAACTTTAATAAACGCTAATTAAATTAAAATGAAAAGGTTTATACTTGATTAATTCATTCAAAACAATTTAATAAAAAAATATACTTTTAGAATCGTTAAAATGTACGTGTCTTGTTAAATTTTTCGTGTCACCCGAACCCGAACCAAAACTAAAACAAACCCCGAGACGCCCATGTCTCGGGTTAACCAAACTGGCCCACTACGTGGTCCCCTTGTTGTTCTTCTAGTTCCCACTGCTTTTATTGATAAAGTTCCCACTGTTTTGTTATTATAGTTCCCACTGTTAGTGCAGTGGTTCCCACTGCTAGTGTAGTGGTTCCCCCTGCTCGCAGTCCCAAACGCCCTCTTTCTGAAATTTAGTCCCAAACACCCCCTTGCTGGGACTGCAGCCCCAAACGCACCCTGTTGTGACAACTCTAAACCCAAACACCCCTTTAATTCCATGATTTAATATCTTATAACCAAGTGTTCATATGTTTGATAAATCAATCGTGAATCAAGAAAGCAATAAAAGATTGAAGGTCTTTAATAATTACCAATGCGTGACGATTTAAGGATTAAAACACGAATCCCCGTTCCCTTTTGCTTGCTGCCAACGGCTAAAATAAGAACACCAAACGTTCTCTTTTTGCTTGGTGCCGACGGCTAAACAAGAACACAGATCGTTCCCTTTTTGCTTGCTGCCGACAGCTAAATAAGAACACCAAACGTTCTCTTTTTGCTTGGTGCCGACGGCTAAACAAGAACACAGATCGTTCCCTTTTTGCTTGCTGCCGACAACTAAATAAGAACACAAACCGTTCCGTTTTTGCTTGCTGTCGACGGCTAAATAAGAACACAAACCGTTCTGTTTTTGCTTGCTAACTGGCGGCTAAATAAGAACACCTACTAGGGTTTGTGTTGTTTTTGGTTTAAAGTGTAAATGGGAAAATACTACACTCCTTGATGGTTTAATGTGTACATGGGCGGGCTAAAAGCCCTTGTTTTCTTTTTTTTAAGCCGGCCCAAAACCCTTTTCTTTTTTTTTCGCCTCGAATAAAATTATTTAACTTGCGTGTTCATTTTAAAAAAAACCGTCATATAAATATTTATCTGACTTAGATGAATACGAACGTAATATGGAATAATTATTTTCTGAATAAATAATTTCTTTACGGTCTTAATTAAACTGAGGTTGTGTAATCACTGTTAACGTTTTAATTATTTTATGTATAAAAATAATACATACGTAATATTTTCTGAACTTAATAACTATTTTCTGAATAATTATTTTATTGTAGTATTTAAATAGACTGAGACTGCGTGATTTACTGTTTACGTTTAAATAAGGTTAGAGCTAATACTACGCGTATTTAATATTCATGTATTTTAAATACGGGTTTTACAATTCTTCCCCTCTAAAAAAATAATTCGTCCTCGAATTAAAGGTAATAAGCTGATGGAGTTATAAAAGCTGAAGGGACATATGTGTTGAAAGAACATGAAGGCTGAAAAGACATATAAGCTGAAGGATCATTCTTCCTTGATTTAGAACATGATGTTGCTGAAAGTATATAAACGTGACATGACTAAAGTAAACATTAAACGTGACATGGGTGAAGAGGACATGGAACGTAACATGACTGAAAGAACTTAACTGGATTTATTGAAGGAAACAAATGAGAGGTCCGGATGGACTCCTCCGTTTCGAGTGGCCTCCCTCTCGAAACGATTCCTTCAAAGGTCTAAACATAATAAAGGAATCTTGGTCCTGATGACATTGTCCTGATGATGCTGAATAGTTTCTGGTTCCATACTTAAAATGGATTTTCTGAATCTGATAGAATGAATAAGTTATAGCATGTAAGGTACATGAAACGGTACGTACAATTATCCTGAAAAGATAACATTTATATTTCTGGGCAAGCTGCTGAAAATATATAGGGATGAACTACGTGAAGAATTATGAACGTGCTACGTGAGCAATTGTGAACGTGGTTCGCGATTATATAAGGAACGTTGTGCATGAAGTATATCGTGAATGTGATACGTGAAGCATACTGTGGACGTGCTACCCGAACATATTATGAACGTATGCTGACTGAGGAAGGAATGCCAAACGATAAGGCCTGAGATGTGAAACGTCTGCCTGGTTATGGAATAGTTGTGCTATACTTGAGTCTAGTTTCTCAAGCTTCCTGTAACCGTATTAGGTAATAAACTGTGAAACGTGTATCGCAGAATGAAATACGGACTTGAACGTGAACAATGTTATGAATGCGAACGTGAGATTAAATCATGAGATAGCATAAAACATAAACTAAAATAGATCATATTGCGAATGAGATGTAAACGTGAACGTGAAAATAAACGTGAACGTGAATGTGAACGTACACGTGATCGTGAACATGAACGTGAGCGCGATTCGCGAACGCTAATTTCCATCTTACCAGATTGTGGATGGAATACCTTGGAATCATACGATCTATTTCTAAATTTCCTGTAGATTTGTTACTACGTAATCATCTCGGATAAAAGAAGACGTGTGGGTTGGTTTAACTGGTTAACCACGACTTAGATAGCATCATGCTTCGTCTGAGTCTGTGGTAAGTGATAATAACCTCCATGGAATCTTATCTCATTTATGCTTAGAAATTTCTAATGGTTGTAATAACGCATTAGCATGTCGGTGTCCTATCTTAAACCTGCTGGGATGGCAGGCATTAGATATGAACATAGCTGCATCAATGTGTGATACTGCTTCTATCAACCTCCTGCCTGGGATTATGGAACATTCTGATGGAAATCTGTTTGAATAGCCATGGAAGAAATTTTTAGGGAGAACTGTCGTCAATTTCTGCGGTAACAGTCAATCGAGTTCTAGAAAGTTTTGTACGTCGTTCACAGGCATCGGTCGGGACCATCAGGTGATGGCCTTCACCTTCGCAGGATTGTCTGAAATTTCGTTCTGCTGAAATAGGGTGGTTCAGAAATGCCACTTCTTCAACTGGAATTCACATATGGGGAGTTGCTTATATAATTTTCTCCTATCGGGGATTCTGTACAACTGCGAAAAGGTGATTCTTTTGTACTTCTCTAGAATTTAGGGGATCATGATACAGACCTTCTTCCTAATAGACAGAAACGGTGTAAATCCTGGTGGTGCGCCAGGGCGAATAAAGCCTCGTTTCAGAAACTCTTGCAGCAATTGCTTTAACTGTTTTAACTTACCTGCAGTCCGCAACATGGAGTTTTGAAAACAGGTTCTATTCTTGAGACAAGCTTGACGTTAAATTTTGTCTCGTGGTTAGGAAGGAATTTTTGGAACACCTTCTTAATTACTATGGAAATGTTGAAATATCTGCTGATCATAAATTTTTAAGAACTTCAGAAGTAGATTTTAACTGGTGGCTAGAAAGTCTTTGCAGCTATAGGATAATAATTCACGTGCTCGTAAAGCTAGAACAATTGTACTGATTTTTCTGGCAGGAGTAAAATGAATATGCTCAGGGTCGGTAGGACGAATCTCGTCGTTAACTGAAAATAAAACTTAATAAATATGGTGATACTGTTGAGTCATTTCTGGCTGAGAGGCAGGTAATTACCTGATTTAAGATAAAGTTGACATAGGAACACGTGAAGTAAACATGGAGACTTTTCACTAAATGTGTTCGTCTGTAACCTCACAGAATGAATATTGTGTGTTTAACCTAAATAATACTCTAGTGGTGGTGACTGAATTTTAATGATCTGATTCATGCGTGGCATAATAGAACGGGTATACCCCTTTCTGAAGGGTACCCTGAATTTCTGAGGGCATGGTTTAGAAACATACTGGAGTTATGAGTTCTGACTCGTATTTTGAGGAAAGATTCGTATGACGTGTACCATGACTGGTGTCCTAATATGTGTCTTCCGAAAAGATACCTGAGGCCTATGCCTTGACTGATGTCTTGACACGTGTTTTAGTAGATGAATCTGAACAAGGTTAAAAATTTTGGTAACTACTAGGATTGGGGGACCGGTTAGACTACTGACCTCTGTATTTCTGGTCACGTCCGTTCCGGGGTTCCGATGGTTACTGACTGATAAATTATAGGCACAGTGGTTGTCACTACTGCTTTTTCTGTCAATTTATGACGGTCATTTTCATGACCGTGATTCTTGTAACTATTTTGCTGAGTAGTCGGCTGGTTTACGGATCCCACTCTTCTGAATGAACGGTTAGCTGAGTAACGTGTGACAGCTAACTGAGGAAGTAAGGCATGGACTAGAATGGTAGTGTCCGATGGTTGAAATTTACTCTTGTCAGAAATTTCAAATTTATAGTCATCAACTATAACTAGGGTATAAAGGTTACCTCCATAACTCCGTATGGTGGAAGGTCCAAAAAGATCCATATGTAGGAGCTCTAAGCACCGAGAGGTCGAAACCAAATTCTTGGCTTTGTGACTTGAGTGAACTTGCTTTCCAACTTTGCAAGCATCACAAAAGTGACTATCAAACTTAATCTTGGGGAGGTGTCTTACCAACTCCTTAGAGACTAAAGATTGAATTAAACGCATATTAGCGTGACCTAATCTCCTATGTCAAAGAGTAGAACTATCATCTATAGTCGCAAGACATATGTTGTCTTTTGACTTCTTATTGACCTTCATAACATAAAGCCCATTCTTTCTAATACCTTTTTCCAATGACCTTTCCATCTTTTACGATTTCACTGTCATGTTCCGAAAAGATGACCTTACACTTATTATCACAAATTTGACCTATACTTAAAAGGTTAAACCCTAAGTTATCTACGTGCTCAACATTTTCAATGGTCATAGAGTCAAGAGAAATCGTACCTTTGCCAATGATATTACCACGTAGACTACTTGCAAATGTGACGTTACCTCCATCATATGCTTTGTAGTGCGAGAACAAACTTCGATTACCCGTCATGTGTTTAGAACATCCACTATCCTTAATCCACTCGTCGGGCTCCAAATCAATTCCCAAGCATATCTAGGTAACAACACACAAGATCAAACATTTGGTCCCTAATATCTCATGGGTCCAAAATTGTTAGTTCCAAACATCCCTTGCATTTGGTTGGGATGCATGAATGAAGGAGGGGTTCCCCATGGAGAACAAAATGGAGGAGGATAGTAATTCATATAACCATTTTGTTGTTAGTTATTTCTCCTGGGTGTATTTGATCTAGGTTTAGAGTTATGATCATTTCTTCTAGGTGTTGGGGTTTTACTTCTAGATCGTGAATTGTTTTGATTATCTCTTCTAGGCGTTGTCATTCTACTTCTAGGCTTAGACTCATTCCGTATTCTAGGTGGAGTAGAAGATGGTCTTGATAAACTTCTATTTCCCATGAGAGATTTACTTAATGGCTTGTAGAACTTATCAATAGCATTGTCGTCAAGTATGGGTATTTTTACCTTATTAACAATAAGATGCTTTAGTTTTTCACCTGATTTTGATTTTTCAGAAAGTTCATGATTTTCACAAAACTCATCTTCTGGCCGCGGTACCTTATCTATGGCGGCGGTTCCATAGTGATAAGGAACCGCCCCATACAATCTGGGACCGCGTACAATGGGTGATTTTTGTGAAAATCTGACTTGTTTAGGTTCACTAGTTGAGGCTTCATTTGAGTTAAAACCTAGACCAAGTCTTTCCTTAGAATGAACTTGTTTGTTTAACATATCATCAAGAGCACTAGTACCTTTCATGAACTTTTCCAATTTAATGGAGGTGCTCTTGAGATCTTCATTCTCTAATCTAAGTTTCTCACAACTTAAGCAACCTAAATCCACTTCTTTATTTTTCTTAAGTATTGCCAATTTCTCCCTAAGTTCATTGATCTCATTTTCAAGCTTAGTTTTGGTTGATTTTAAGGTTTTATTCTTTTCTATGAATTTAAGACTAGGTTTGTGTAAACTATCATATTTGCCTTCAAATTCAATATCATCAAAGGTGGAGCTATCATAACTATAATATTCGGTTTCAGAATGTACCTCTTTAGAAGTGTGAGCCATAAGACATTTCTCCTCTTTAGGGTTGTCATCATCATCTTCACTGCTATCGCTCCAAGCGCCACCAACGAACGCCATGTGGTTCTTATCGCGAGCGGGCTTTGGACAATTACCAATGAAGTGATTTGGATCACCACATCTAAAGCAATTCCTATCACCTTTTTCGTTCTTGGCAAACCGATTCTTTGAGAATGGTTTCTTGTCATTGTTGGGTTGCCTAACGTGTTGACCTCGTCTCTTGAAGAACTTCTTGAAATCTCTCACCGCCAATGCATACTCCTCGTCATCGCTTTCCGAGGAACTATCGTGGTCACTTTGTGCCTTCTTGGCTTTAAGTGCAAGCGATTTCCTTTCACTCTTGGTTTTCACTAATTCCGACTCCTTCAAAATTATCATCTCATGAACCTTCAAGTTGCCTATGAGTTCATCGAGTGATAAAGTTGAGAGATCTTTCGATTCTTCAATCGCCGTGACTTTTGCTCTACACTTTGGATGTAAATCCCTTAGAAACTTCCTAACATTGTTCTTGCTAGAAAAACCTTCATCAAGTGCTTTTAGACTAGTAATAATGGTGTTAAACCTAGCAAATGCACTATCAATAGTTTCATCTTCTAAGATGACAAATTGTTCATATTGTTGGACAAGAAGATCGATTTTGCTTTCTTTGACTTGGCTATTACCTTGGTGGGTTACTAAAAGAGTGTTCCAAATATCTTTAGCGGTTTCACACATAAAAATCCTTTCATACTCTTTCTTAGGTAAAGCATTATAAATCACCATTTTAGCCTCATTATTTTTTGAAAGTTTCTTTTTAGTATCGTCATTAGCTTTGTCAAAAGTGACCAATTCTTTTATTTTAGAAACTTCATTAAATTGTTAAGGTAAAAAATCACCATTGGTAATAACATGCCAAAGATCTAAATCTATTGATTTCACATAAGTTTCAAATCTATTTTTCCAATAAATAAAACTATCGGTTTCAAAAAGTGGTGGTCTTTGCATAGATTGCCCTTCTAGGTATTTGTTGGAATCCATAGATCGATTCAAGTTTTTAAAATACAATATACTTTAAAAATTCTTGAGCAACCCGCTCTGATACCAATTGTAGAAACTAGAAGGGGGGGGGGAGGTTGAATAGTTTCTTATATTTACTTGTTAAAATGTGGTTTTCAAAAAATCCTTTTTCAAAAACTTAGGCTTGAGGAAATATGTGAAAACTTCCTATGCACAATATGAACAATGATAGTGTAACTAAATTAATACTAACAAAAATATATGCACAAAGAATAAAGAATGTAAAGAGTTAAGGGTAAAGAAAGATCAAACCGAACACCAAGGATTTATAGTGGTTCGGCAACGAAGCTCACTCCTCGTTCCTACTCCACTCCTCGAGTACTCCTTACTCGAGAGTTCACTACACAACAAGCTCCTTATGGTGGAGAAAACCGTACACGTCGCTTAACCAATTTCCGACTCTAAGCTAAAAGTCGAGCCCTAATCGTAGCTAGGACCAATCTTCACAACTATACTTAGTACATACACAACTTCCAAATAGACACAACTACTTGGATCTTCACAACTATGACACAACTACAAATGTATAAAATTAGATCTTCAATGGATCTTTGGTGGTGGAATCAACACTTCACAAGGATAGTGTTCTTCTCTTTGCACTTGGAGAGGAAGGGATGAAAGAACAAGATTCACTTCTTAAACAAGTAGTAATCAAACAAATGATCAAAGATTTGAGTGATTAAAGAAGAGTGTTTGAATATAGAAATAGATGTGCAAAAGAGGTGAATTGAAAAGCTGAGAATGGTCCACTATTTATAGGACAAAGGGCCACGGCTATATCTGCCCGCGGTACCTTATCTTAGCCCGCGGTACCTTATCGATAAGGAACCGCCTAGGAGCTAAGGTACCGCTGGACTAGACTCCGCTCCCTTTTTGTCCTTTAGTGGTGGAGGTCATATCTGGTTTAAAAAATATCCTGATAGAATATTCCTAACCAAATAAGAATATGCCATTTTCAAATTTTCAAATAATTAATTTAATAAAATATTTTCTTAAAAGGAAAGTTTAATAAAAACTTGTCACACTTAATAAAAAATGAGTTTTAAGAAAAGATTAAATCACTTGATCACTTGATTAAGGTTAGTACTTGTTTATCCATACCTTAAGTGAAAATGGGTAAAATGAAAAATACTTGAACTTTTTTTTTGGAACAATAAAAATACTTGAACTCAAGAATTCGTTTTTGGTTGTTTTCGTAAATGCTTGTTTTTACATTTTGTCGTAATCAAAACTAAGCGAGACCGAAAAATGCAAGTAACGTTTTTAGGCATTATTGCATTAACACATTTTTCTTTTTAATAAAACATTTTCTTAAAAATAAAGTTAATTAAAAATTACTTTGTCACTTTGTATAAAAGTGAGTTTTAAGAAAATATTAATCCTTGATCACTTAGTTAGGTTAATGACAAGTTTATTCATACCTTGAGTGATTCATGCCGAATGCGATCTTGGAGGTGTCGAGAGAAGTATACAAATGTATTCTTGAGTGATTACGAGTACCTTACCATTTTATATAATGTATTGTGAATTATACGTTTGTCATCAACAAAACACGAAGTGATTATATCGGCTAAACATCGTAATGTTTGCACTAACAAATTGCCCGAAGCTTAAGGAGAAAGGCCAGGTTGCTAAAGATGACTCAGGTCCGGAACGCGATGTGGTATTGTCGGTTGTTGACTATAAAGGTACACCACTTGCTTGGATCATGGATTCTGCTTGTTATTTTCATATGAGTCCCAATCGGGATTGGTTTGTGACATATGAAGAGTTTGATGGCGGGAATGTGTTTATGGGCAATGATTCACCATGCAAAGTTGGTGTGCATCAGAACAATTCAGATTAGGATGCATGATGGAGTCGTTAGAACACTCACTGATGTTCGCCATGTTCCAGATCTTAAGAAAAATCTGATCTCACTAGGTGTGTTCGACTCGAAAGGTTATAAATACACTAGTGAGAATGGTGTGCTTCGTGTTTCGAAAGGAGCTTTGGTGGTTATGAAAGCAACCAAAGGTACTTCTTCTCTTTACACTTTACAAGGTGAAACCATCACAGGCTGTGCTTCTGTCTCGTGTTCAGAGAAAAGTAACTCATATTTGACGAGGTTATGGCATATGCGTCTTGGTCACATGAGTGAGAAGGGCATGGTCATATTGAGCAAGCGGGGACTACTTGACAACCACAAGGTTGCTAACTTGGAGTTCTGTGAGCATTGTGTTATGGGGAAACAAAAGCGGGTGAGTTTCTCAAAAGTAATTCATCAAACAAAAGGTACTCTCGATTATCTTCATGCAGATTGTTGGGGGCCTTCTCGAGTACCTTCTCTCGGTGGTGCTCGGTATTTTCTCTCAATCATTGACGATTTCTCAAGAATGACGTGGGTGTTTATGATGAAGCACAAGAGTCAGGCGTTTGAGAAATTTAAGCATTGGAAGATTTTGATTGAAAACCAAACTGGAAGGAAGATTAAGCGTCTTCGTACTGATAATGGTTTGGAATTTTGTTCGAGAGAGTTTGAAGACTTTTGTCGAGATGAAGGAATTGCTAGGCATTATACGGTTCGTTACACTCCTCAACAAAACGGGGTAGCTGAACGGATGAAGCGGACGCTGTTAGAAAGAACTCGATGCTTACTATTGAATTCCGAATTAGATAGAAGTTTTTGGGTTGAAGCACTCAATACAACTTGCTATCTAGTGAATAGGTCTCCTGCCACTGCTATTGATTGTAAGACTCCGATTGAAGTTTGGTCTAGGAAGCCCGCAGATTATTCGAAGCTTCGTGTTTTTGGATGCCCCGCTTATTATCATGTTAGTGACGGAAAGTTAGACCCGAGAGGCAATAAAGGCATATTCATGGGATACAGTGACAGGGTTAAAGGCTATCGAATTTGGTCACCATCTGAAAGAAGAGTTATTCATAGTCGAGATGTGACATTTGATGAGGATTACTTGTTTCGTGCAAAACAAGATCTGGTTGAATCGAAGCTTCAAGATGGTGTTTCCGAAAAGGTGGAGGACATTCCGAAACAGGTGGAGCATGTTGTTCCCGAAGACATGGACCACGATGTTACTTCACCAAATGATCCACCTAATTCGTCGCACGTGGAACGCGGGCAAGAACGGTCTATAGCCCATGATAGACCTCGTAGGGATGCGAAAGCTCCTACTCGATTTGGTTTTGAAGACTATGTCGCATACACATTGGAAGTAGCGGAAGAGGTGGAGTCCCTTGAACCGGCTACTTATCGGGAAGCTATTACTTCTAAAGAGTCTGATATGTGGAGTGCGACTATGAGTGAAGAGATGGAATCTCTTCATAAGAACAATACATGGGAATTGGTGAAACTTCCTGAAGGAAGAAAGGTTGTTGATAGTAAGTGGGTCTTCAAGAAGAAAATCGGCTTACCGAGCTCAGACATCACATTCAAGGCACGTTTGGTTGCGAAGGGATATAGCCAAAAGGAGGGAATCAACTACAACGAGATTTTCTCCCCAGTGGTACGTCATACATCTATTCGTGTGTTACTATCCTTAGTAGCACATCACGATTTGGAATTGGAACAATTAGATGTAAAGACGACATTTCTTCACGGCGACCTTGAGGAAGAAATCTAACACATCCTAACTGTAACACCCCACTTAGATAAGTGGACCGTTACGTGTATTTATGGCATGTCATCAAAGCATAAGGTAAATGTCCTAAAACATTAACTGACCATAAAGGAAATATCGAAATCAAACATCGGCAATCCAAACATAAGCCCAAAACATGAAAAACAAAATACTAAATGAAAGGACTGTCCAGATAAGCAGAATAATGTAAGAACTGCACAAACTAAGAAGTCTGGACAGCTTCCATCCAATGCACATACTCTTAGAATCCTAAAAGCGTCCTGGTGTACCTGCCGTTAGAACATGAAAGGAACTACGGCTGAGCATAACGCTCAGTAAACGGATATAAAGCATGATAAGGAAAAATACTGAAATGGAACGGATGGTGAACTACTGAAGCTGTAAGACTGATAAGTAAAGTTGCAGCAAAAATCTGTGTATAATCTGTAAATTCTGATTCATAAATAAATAAAGCTGAACTGTTATCTGCTAAATCTGAAAACATGCATTTATTGTATTTTAATTGCCAGAGCTTATATAGGTCACGTGCTGTAACAACCGTGCATGAATAACTGGAGGGGTGACCTCGTCATGCTGTAGAGGGGTGACCTCTAAATAACTGTGTTGGGTGGAGGGATCAGCTCCAATGTGAAGGATGTAGAGCACACACCACATTCACCCTGATAACTTGTAACACATATAAGCCTAGGATGCATCCATACGCCCCACTAATAATACTGATAAAATGGCCAAGCTGAGCTGAGTGGGACGATGCAGGATATCACTCTCCTGCATGTGAGTCACGACACCGGTGCCTCTAGTGTCGTGGTTACGGTACCTCCGTAACTAGTACATAACTGGTCGTGCTTGTATATAATGCTCAGGCAATTTATTTAGTTATTCATATGATACTGATAAGCTTAAACATATACTAGAGAAAAACATTTGGTTGCAGACGGGGAATCCTAATCATGCATAGAAAGGAAGTCCTTACTGAAAGGACGGAAAATCCGTACCTTATGTCTAGTAATCGGCAAAAGATGAACAGTGGAAAGACGCACTACTCCAACTTCACGTAAGCTACATGATAAAGGACGTGAATGAGTTGCTTGTTCATGGTATAAGTTACTTGTTCATGGTTTGTGTTACTTGTTCATGACTTGAGTTACTTTTTCATATCATATAACGTCTACTAATCAAATAAGCTGATTTCAATAAGCCGATATCTTGATAAGCTAAATTTTTTTATGTCATGAATTATTAAGCCAAAATTAGTTAAGTCTGAACTTAATAAGAAATTTTAATAAGTCGTCTATTACTAAGACAATATTAATTAAGTTTACCTTAATAAGCCTATCTTAAGTAGCCAAAAATTAATAAACCAAATCAATTAAGCCGAAAATTAACGTGCATGCAGAAAATCTTATTATCTCATATATAACATGTTCACATTCTCATCAGTTTATTCTTGTTGTGATAATTTTGTCATCATGTTAATAATTACCTAAACTACTAAGAATTTCTTATGTTTACATATGAAGTTATAAAAACGGTGGCCATGCACCAGTTCTATGCTTTCAAGTTTCCATGAACAAAAGCAATTTGTTACTAATCATTACGTGAAGACTTCTATGCATTTCCCTACTAGTTTGATACATATAATAGGTGGTTCAAAGTTTACCTCAATGCTGATAAAGACGGACAAAACAATTGCCGAACTCAAAGTCGAACACGAACATGCTCACAAGATTCAGCGAGACACAACCGAACCCATAACCGAAGCGCATACAAACAGTTGCACTTACAAATAACGAACCATAACTATACACAAAATGAAACTTAATCTTGTGAGCCTTAATCCAAACTCGAATGGAGTAAAACAAACTAGATCTCTGGGAACAACGATGAACCAAGAATAGAAGCAATGAAAACGTGTCGCAAAAGATGGATTATACCATCCTCCACCCGTCGTTAATTTGTAGACAGATTTTTTTTGATTTACGGTTTCTTTAGGTCTTACTTTTGTGTTCGATAAAGAAGTTGAATAATACCCCTATATGGTTGCTCTGCCTACAATATTGCCAAAATCAATGGAGATATTATAGGAAGGTTTTTATGATGGAGTTTTTCACTTGTAAATGTCATCGTACTTAAAACCGCAATGTTTCTTCTATTCATTTTGTGAAGATTTTGTCGTGATTTTCTAATGGCATGAAACGCTCACAAATCATGTGCATTTACCTTTATTTATAGATTAGATACATTTGATTTCATAATTTTCGTTAATCTTAAGATATGTCTCAAGCCAAAAGTATGAATAATAAAAGTTTATTATTTGATTCTATGATTTCAAATTAATACTTTGGAAAACGTCTACAATATTTGATGTAAATATGTTTTTATAATTTTTCTTTTGTCACCATGTTATTTTAGAGGTATTATAATATATCAGAAAGTATAACGTAAAGTTTTAATATCCGATGCCAATTTTTAAAATTTTAGGTTATATTTAAAATGATCAAATAAAATACGAACTAAATTTTTTGGGTTTTACAACTCTTCTCCTCTAAAAAGAATAATTCGTCCTCGAATTAGAAATGTCATATTGCTGCGGGTTTTACAATTCCCCCTTTCTAAAAAGGAAATTCGTCCTCGAATTAAAAGTAATTTAAGCTGATGATGTTTGTATAAGCTGAAAGACACATACACTGAAAGGACATGAAAACTGAAAGACGTATAAGCTGAAAGACCATTCGTCCCTGATTTAGAACATGATGCTGCTGAAAGGGTATACATGTGACATGACTGAAGTAAACATTGAACGTTACATGACTGAAAGAACTTAACTGGATTTATTGAAGGAAAAGGATGAGAGGTCCGGATGGACTCCTCCGTTTCGAGTGGCCTCCCGCTCGAAATGATTCCTTCAAAGGTCTAAACATAATAAAAAAATTCTTGGTCCTGACGACCCTGTCCTGATGATGCTGAATAGTTTCTGGTTCCATATTTAAGATGGATTCTCTAAATCTGATAGAATGAATAAGCTATAGCATGTAGTATACATGAAACAGTACTTACAATTATCCTGAAAAGATAACATTTATATTTCAGGGCAAGCTGCTGAAAACATATAGGGACGAACAACATGAACAATTGTGAATGTGATACGTGAGAAATTGTGAACGTGGTTCATGATTATATGAGGAATGTTGAGCATGAAGTATATCGTGAATGTGATACGTGAAACATACTGTGAGCGTGATACTAGAATATATCATGGACGTATGCTGACTGAGGAAAAAAAATGCCAAACAATACGGCCTGAGACGTGAAATGTCTGCTTGAGTATGGAAAACTGTGCTAACTTGAGTCTGGTTTCATAAGCTTTTGTGACCAACTCCGGTACCAGACCCGGAACGTATCCACGGAGATGAAAACACAAACCTGAACATAAACAATGTCGTGAATGCGAATCGTGAACTTAAATCATGAGATGAACTGAGACAGTATCATACTGTGAACGTAGACGTAAAAAGTGAAAATAACATGAACGTAAAGTGAACATAAACATATACGTGACCGTGAAAATATATTATGTCTGATATAATGGTCGTTGGAATACATTGAATTCATACAATTTACTTGAAATTTTTCTGTAGGTCCGCTACTGCGTGATCCTTTCAGATGAAAGAAACGCGCAGGCTGGTTACATGGTTGACGATAACTTAGATAGTATCATACTTTTTCTGAGTCTGTGGTAATCTGATAATAATCTCCATGGAATCTTGTCTCCTTTCTCTCCAGAATTTCTACTGGTAGTAATAACTCGATAGCATGACGGCGTTCTATCTAAAACCTGCTGGAATGGCAGGCATTAGATATGAACATAGCTGCATCAATGTGTTATACTGCTTCTATCAAAATTTCTGCTTGGGATTATGGTTCGCTCTAGGGAAATCTTGTGGATAGTCATGAAAATTTTTGAGTCTCGATAATTTAGATCTCTCCTAGCTTAGGATCTTATGGAATACAAAATTTTAGTGTAGGTCATCTCCTTATGCGTAAGCTTAGTCATGGAAAGCTAATCGTGATAACTGTCAACAATTTTTGCGGTAGCAGTCGACTGAATTCTAGAAAATTTCGTACTTCAGTCACAGACGTCGGTCTTGACCATCTGGTGATGGCCTTCACCTTCGCAGGATTGTCTGAAATTTTTCCTGCTGAAATAGGATGGTTCAGAAATGCCACCTTGTTCATCTGGGAAGCTGCGTATATAAATTCCTCCTATCGGAGAATCTGCAGGGTCGTGAAAAGCTGATTCTCATGTTCTTCTCTAGAATTTTAGGAGATCGGGATGTTATCAAAGAACATACTAACGATTTTGTCTGTGAAGTCATAAAAAAAATTATTCATAATTTCATACTATAGCTAGAGCCTTAGGGAGCTCAGTAGTATAAATTAAAATTTTAGAGAGACTATAACATGTTCAACAGCAATCTGGAAAACATCATGTTCTTTTCTCACCACTGTTGGTGGCACGGTCACGAATTGTTCTGGAAAATATATAAGACCTCGTAGCAGGTCAGTAACCTTCTATTCACGGAATGAGTATCATTTATGAATGGCGATCTTGTAAAATTCCAGTGATCGATACATGATCTCATGTTACCGGCCTTCTTTCTGATAGACAGAAATGGTACACTTCCTGGTGGTGCGCTAGGGCGAATAAAGCCTCGTTCCGGTAACTCTTGCAGCAATTACTGCGACTCTTTTAACTTAGCTGCAGTCCAGCAACAAAGGGTTTTTGAAAACATGTTCTGTTCTTGAGGCAAGCTCGGTGTAGAATTCTGTTTCGTGGCTGGAAAGGAATTTCTAAAAAACTTTTTGAAATTATGTCCGGGAACACTAGAGTCATCTGCTGGTCATGAGTTTAAAGAATTTCAGAAGTAAATTTATAACTAGTAGTTTGACAGTCTTCGTAGTTATGGACTGCTAAGTCACGCGCTTGTAAGGCAGAAACAATTTGTACTGATTTTTCTGCAGAAATATAATGAATATATTTGGGATTTAGTAAGATGGATCTTGTCATTAATTGAAAGGAAACCTTAATAATATAGGTGATTCTGTGGAGTCCTTTCGGCTGGGAGGTAGGTAAATACCTAATTTACATAAAGCTGACATAGGAATACGTGGAGTAACGTGGCGACTTGCACTGATTGGGTTCGTTTGTAACCTCACAGAATGATTACCGTGTGTTTAATCTAAATAATACTCTAGGGGTGGTGACTAAATCTGCACTGATCTGATTCATGCGTTGCATAATAGAACTGGTATACCCCTTTCTGAAGGGTACCCTGAATTACTAAGGACCTGGTTTAGAAACATACTGGAGTTATGAGTTCTGACTCGTATTTTAAGGAAAGTTTCGTATGACGTGTACCATGACTGGTGTCCTAATATGTGTCTTCCGAAAAGATACCTGAGGCCTATGTCTTGACTGATGTCTTGACACATGTTTTAGTAGATGAATCTGAACAAGGTTGAAAATTTTGTTAACTGCTAGGATTGGCGGACCGGTTAGACTACTGACCTCTGTATTTCTGGCCATGTCCGTTCTGGTGTTCCGATGGTTACTGACTGATTAATTATAAGCACGGTGGTTGTCACTACTGCTTTGTCTGTCAATTTATGATGGTCATTATCATGACCGTGATTCATGTAACAATTCAGCTGAGTGGCCGGTTGGGTTCCGGTTCCCACTCTTCTGAATGAAAGGTTAGCTGAGTGAAGTGTGACATCTAGCTGAGAAGGTAAAAGCATGGAATGGAATGGTAGTGTCTGATGGTTGAAATTTATTCTTGTCAGAAATTTCAAATTTATAGTTTTCGTCCTTGTTCTGCAGAGTCTTCATAGCATAAACAACATCAGCATCTTGAGGAATCTCCAAAGCATCGGCAGCATCAACATTTGTACGATCTTCAAAGTGTTAGCAGCATCAGTATCTGGTAAAATCTTCAACTCACGAGCAGTATCAGCATCTGGTAGAATATCGACAAGTGGAAAATGCCTGGGATGACTGAGGACTGATTAGCGATATCTATGGAGTAGGGTACATGGAGTACACCTGGTCTACTATACATGAAGTACAAAATGAATACTGCACCTGGAGCATATCTGAGACATTATACGTGGAGTACACATGAAATACTGTACATGAAGTATAGCTGAGATACTGTACATAGGGTACATATGGAATAAATAAATTGATTTTAAACGGTAGTAAACTGAACTGAAAATAAGTAACATGATAGGCTGCCGATTCCTGCGTCGACTGACTACTGGTTGTATAGAGGCTGAAAAGTATGATTTAACGGAGTTTCATCAATGTTCAGTATGAAGACATGATTGATGAAGACCAAAATATGATTTATCATGAAATAGGATTTTACTGTAACCCTTCTGTATTTTAGCCTGAAAGCATCGTCACCTTGCTGAAAACATAATCAGCGTCAAGAGACATGAGACTTAATCAGCATGAAAACGATGTCCACGTGTGAGTACAAAACATGACAGATACAAAGAACATGGAAAGATAATCGACTGAGGTTTAACATCAACGGATGTGGATGACTATGCTTCAATCCACAGAATTCAAGAAACAAAACATGTGACTAGTATGGGCGATTCTAGTTCGATCCATACTTGTCAAAATTTTATGAGAACTGTCATGTATAAAAAAAAATTACAATCTGGGACTAAATATGGTTGGCTGTAGTCCAAATCATACTTGTCAAAGTTTATGAAATGTTCTGATATGACAAAGGTGAACAACTATGAATCGGTTCACAAAACAACCCTCGACTGAATAGCATGAAATTTGACCTGAGCAATGGTGAACGTTTATGGCTGGTTCACTAAGTAATATTTGACTAAAACATGAATCTGACATGAGTAAGGGTAAACGCCTATGGGTCGGTTTACCAATACAAAATCTGAACGGGCAAAGGTGAACGCCTATGGGTCGGTTCACCAAAACAAAATTCGCAAAAAAACACATGCGACTAAATATGGCCGATTATGTACCAACCTTTTACTTAGTCAAAACTTTAAGAAAACTGAATGTTAACTAAAGAAAACTGAATGTTAATTGCATGAGAAACATGAAAGATAACAACGCCAAAAATCTGGGAAGTTCCTGGTGACTACCCACTAGTCACAGGTCAAGTTTTAGAGCCTACAGGTCAAACCTTGCGCTCTGATACCATAATTGTAACACCCCACTTAGATAAGTGGACCGTTACGTGTATTTATGGCATGTCATCAAAGCATAAGGTAAATGTCCTAAAACATTAACTGACCATAAAGGAAATATCGAAATCAAACATCGGCAATCCAAACATAAGCCCAAAACATGAAAAACAAAATACTAAATGAAAGGACTGTCCAGATAAGCAGAATAATGTAAGAACTGCACAAACTAAGAAGTCTGGACAGCTTCCATCCAATGCACATACTCTTAGAATCCTAAAAGCGTCCTGGTGTACCTGCCGTTAGAACATGAAAGGAACTACGGCTGAGCATAACGCTCAGTAAACGGATATAAAGCATGATAAGGAAAAATACTGAAATGGAACGGATGGTGAACTACTGAAGCTGTAAGACTGATAAGTAAAGTTGCAGCAAAAATCTGTGTATAATCTGTAAATTCTGATTCATAAATAAATAAAGCTGAACTGTTATCTGCTAAATCTGAAAACATGCATTTATTGTATTTTAATTGCCAGAGCTTATATAGGTCACGTGCTGTAACAACCGTGCATGAATAACTGGAGGGGTGACCTCGTCATGCTGTAGAGGGGTGACCTCTAAATAACTGTGTTGGGTGGAGGGATCAGCTCCAATGTGAAGGATGTAGAGCACACACCACATTCACCCTGATAACTTGTAACACATATAAGCCTAGGATGCATCCATACGCCCCACTAATAATACTGATAAAATGGCCAAGCTGAGCTGAGTGGGACGATGCAGGATATCACTCTCCTGCATGTGAGTCACGACACCGGTGCCTCTAGTGTCGTGGTTACGGTACCTCCGTAACTAGTACATAACTGGTCGTGCTTGTATATAATGCTCAGGCAATTTATTTAGTTATTCATATGATACTGATAAGCTTAAACATATACTAGAGAAAAACATTTGGTTGCAGACGGGGAATCCTAATCATGCATAGAAAGGAAGTCCTTACTGAAAGGACGGAAAATCCGTATCTTATGTCTAGTAATCGGCAAAAGATGAACAGTGGAAAGACGCACTACTCCAACTTCACGTAAGCTACATGATAAAGGACGTGAATGAGTTGCTTGTTCATGGTATAAGTTACTTGTTCATGGTTTGTGTTACTTGTTCATGACTTGAGTTACTTTTTCATATCATATAACGTCTACTAATCAAATAAGCTGATTTCAATAAGCCGATATCTTGATAAGCTAAATTTTTTTATGTCATGAATTATTAAGCCAAAATTAGTTAAGTCTGAACTTAATAAGAAATTTTAATAAGTCGTCTATTACTAAGACAATATTAATTAAGTTTACCTTAATAAGCCTATCTTAAGTAGCCAAAAATTAATAAACCAAATCAATTAAGCCGAAAATTAACGTGCATGCAGAAAATCTTATTATCTCATATATAACATGTTCACATTCTCATCAGTTTATTCTTGTTGTGATAATTTTGTCATCATGTTAATAATTACCTAAACTACTAAGAATTTCTTATGTTTACATATGAAGTTATAAAAACGGTGGCCATGCACCAGTTCTATGCTTTCAAGTTTCCATGAACAAAAGCAATTTGTTACTAATCATTACGTGAAGACTTCTATGCATTTCCCTACTAGTTTGATACATATAATAGGTGGTTCAAAGTTTACCTCAATGCTGATAAAGACGGACAAAACAATTGCCGAACTCAAAGTCGAACACGAACATGCTCACAAGATTCAGCGAGACACAACCGAACCCATAACCGAAGCGCATACAAACAGTTGCACTTACAAATAACGAACCATAACTATACACAAAATGAAACTTAATCTTGTGAGCCTTAATCCAAACTCGAATGGAGTAAAACAAACTAGATCTCTGGGAACAACGATGAACCAAGAATAGAAGCAATGAAAACGTGTCGCAAAAGATGGATTATACCATCCTCCACCCGTCGTTAATTTGTAGACAGATTTTTTTTGATTTACGGTTTCTTTAGGTCTTACTTTTGTGTTCGATAAAGAAGTTGAATAATACCCCTATATGGTTGCTCTGCCTACAATATTGCCAAAATCAATGGAGATATTATAGGAAGGTTTTTATGATGGAGTTTTTCACTTGTAAATGTCATCGTACTTAAAACCGCAATGTTTCTTCTATTCATTTTGTGAAGATTTTGTCGTGATTTTCTAATGGCATGAAACGCTCACAAATCATGTGCATTTACCTTTATTTATAGATTAGATACATTTGATTTCATAATTTTCGTTAATCTTAAGATATGTCTCAAGCCAAAAGTATGAATAATAAAAGTTTATTATTTGATTCTATGATTTCAAATTAATACTTTGGAAAACGTCTACAATATTTGATGTAAATATGTTTTTATAATTTTTCTTTTGTCACCATGTTATTTTAGAGGTATTATAATATATCAGAAAGTATAACGTAAAGTTTTAATATCCGATGCCAATTTTTAAAATTTTAGGTTATATTTAAAATGATCAAATAAAATACGAACTAAATTTTTTGGGTTTTACACTAACACATTTTACTTTTCTTTATTTTTGTATTTTTTTCTCTTCTTTTACATGACGTTTTTGATAACTATGTGTTTTATATAATTGCGCCATTGCCTCGTTGTCTCGTTGCTTTAAATGACTAATATATTTTGTTTTATATAAGTCTGAAATGACTAATATACTTTGTCTTTTTCCTTTTCACATTGGTGGGTAATTACATCATTCAAAATCTAGTTAAACAATTTTAGTTCATCCACTTCAGTTTTGAATTCCAGCGTATGTGATAATCTTGATTTCATATCAGATACATCTTAGACTGACCAAAATTCTCAGAATGGTTTATAGAAGCAAAATATTTTCCATGTGATGAAATACATGAGTGATCTTAGGAATTTCTATCCTAGCTACCAACTGTTGTTGATTACATTAAATATGACTCCGACCTCCTCAAAAAAGCTGTTAAAGCTCCGTCCTTCCCTACTCACTTTAAATTGCAAAGATAGTCCATGACGGCTTTACTAGAAAACCGTTTCTAAATAACAAAACCTTTTCTATACAAAATTTATTTAATTTCTCAACATTACAGTATAAAACCTCCTTTTTTTACAAGATGCCAAAAGGAGGTAATTACATCATGTGCTGTGGTGAGTTTTACATCTCGAATCGAGATCTGGGTTCTTGATTTAGAGTGTGTTGATGGTGGGTTTTACATTTCGATATGATTGTAGATTGTTTTGTTAATAATGGGAATCAAAATTTTGATATGAAGATCGAAGATTGTTATCTAAGTACAATTGTGTTTGCTTGAAAATTTTGTGGTTAATTTAATTTCGTTATTCTTTTGGTTTTTTTAATGAAACAATGGTTGAGAGAAACTATAATAAAGGAATGAGAAGCAGATTCGTGTCCATAAATGTAATTAGGTTAAAGAAGACAAAAATAATACAGTCATTTTAAGGTAATATTGGTACAGTCGAAACAAATTTGAAAAATCTCACGCGATAAAAAAATAAGTGTTTAAAGTCAGCATATTTTTAAAAGTAAGCCGGTAATATCTAGTTTTTTATTTTTATTTTTAGAAGGGCAAATGTTAGTGGTTAGTGTGTCTAGTCGTAAAATGACATCCAAGCGGAATAATGTCTTTTTCAAACCCTCGCTTAGTTATGTTAGACTTCTTATCCGCTTCATTTAATTGACAGGTCTTGAATCCAAAATCTCCCGAAATACTTAAAAAAAACCACTAAATGAAACCTTGCTATATCTTTTACCCTTAAAATTCTTTGTTTTTCTTTTCTAAAAAAAGAAAGTTAATAAATCATTAATCTTTTTCCTTTCTAAAAAAGGTTAAATAAAAAAGCATTAGCTCTCCTTTATCTTTAATCCATCCAACTCAACACGTAAACCCAAAATAAAAAACAAATAAAACACAACAATAACGTGACACATTCACATTTCACACATTAATTAACCATTCAATCAAATCCATTCATTCAACAACCAAAACCCCCAAAATTCAACCAACTAACAACCAACCAACTGTATTAATTAATACCAGAATGAGCGGAAACGAAGGAAGCAGTTCAGACGGAGGAGCAGCAGCGAATAACAACAACAATAAGAAGAAAGACAAAGCGAAAGTGAGCAGAACATCTTTAATCTTATGGCACACTCATCAGAACGATCCAACGGCTGTCAAGAAGCTTCTAGAAGAAGATCGGAGTTTAGTTAATGCTAGAGATTACGATAACAGGACTCCGTTACACGTGGCGTCGTTACATGGATGGATCGATGTTGCTAAGTGTTTGATTCAGTACGGTGCTGATGTTAATGCTCAGGATCGTTGGAAGAACACGGTAAAAATAATACTAGTTGTTGACTTTGTTATAGTTTACGAAATCGATATGCGCGCGTTATTAGAAATGCTTTGGATAATGCGGTATTAGTTGACTTATTGTTAATTTATAAATTTATTGACTTAGTTATAGTCTGTTGTCATAATTTAGTGTAAGTAATTGTTAATAGATGTGCGCGTTATTAGAAAATGCTCAGGGTCGTTGGAAGAACATGGTATACGGTATGTTAATTGTTTAATTAGTTAGTTAGATGTTTGTTGAGTTAGTTAGAGTTTGTTATGATGTCCGAGTTATTAGAAATGAGTTTAAAAGCGGAGAAATATATATGTGCGGATCATTAAAAATGCTCAGGATCGTTCGAAGAACACAGTACTTGTTGACGAGTTGTTATTTAGTGACTTTATGTTGACTTAGTTATATTTGTTGTCATGATGATTTAGTGATTAAAGTGCACGTTATTAGAAATGCTCAGGATCGTTTGAAGAACATAGTACTTGTTGACTAATTGATAAATACCATCTTTATGTTGACTTAGTTATAATAGTTTGAGTGTGATGATTTAGTGTTAAGTAATTGTTTTGGTGCTTACGAAGTCGATATTGCTAAATAATTGTGCGAGAGTTATTAGAAATGCTCAGGGTAGTTGGAAGAATACGGTAATTCTTGACTAGTAATTGTTAATTTAGTGTAAGTAGTTGTTTAAGTGCTTACGAATTCGAAATAGATGCCCGCGTTACTAGAAATGCTCAGGGTCGTTGGGAGAATAGTGTACTAGTTGACTAATTGTTAACTAGTTAGTTAGTTATAGTTTGTTGTGATGATTTAGTGTTAATAATTGCGAAATCGATATTGCTAAATAGATGTGCGCGTTATTAGAAATGCTCAGGATCGTTGGAAGAATATGGTGATAGTTGACTGACTGTTAATTAATTAGTTAGTTAGATGTTGTGGTCAGTTGGTTATCACCCTTGCCTCTGGAGACAGATGTCAAGGGTTCGATCCTCACTCCTTGCAAGGCCGCAGGTCCTTTTCTACCTTTGGTAGAACCGGAAGCAGCCTCTCTACCTTAGTTAGGGGTATGGCTGTCTACATCTCAACCTCCCCCATAACCCATGGAAGACGGCATTGGGTGTTACCTTACCTTGGAGTTTGTTGTGACGATTTAGTGTAAGTAGATTGTTTAGATGCTTACGAATGTAATAGCCGAAATATTGGACTAATAGATATGTGTGTTATTAAATGTGAGTTTAAGAGCGGAGAAATATATATGTGCATGTTATTAGAAATGCTCAGGATCCTTAAAAGAACGCGGTAACTGTTTGTTAAGTTAGATAGTTTTTGTGAATTGTAATGATTTAATTAAGTGTAACTATTGCGCTAGTAGATGTGCGTGCTACTAGAAATGAGATTAGGAGGGGAGAAATATATATGTGCGTGTTATTATAAATATTCAGAATCGTTGGACGGATACGGCACTAGTTGACTAATTGTTAATTATTACTGTATATATGTTTGTGATTACTGGTATTATTATGAATTTCTTATATAATAGGTGTATAGAGTTAGATGTCTATCGAGACGAGTAGGTCGATTAGGTTGGTGTAATTGTGAATGAGATTAGATGTTGTAAATGTAGGTTGCTGTTAAATGTTATTAGGCTGAGTAACTGTTTGTTAATTATTATGTTTAATTACTTTAATTGATAGTTTACGTTGAGTTAGTTTCAGGTTTATTGGTAGTTGATGAGCTAGAGGTGAAATTGTTGAAATGAATAGGTGTGTAAAGTTAGATGTTTATGCATATGCGTATGCTAATTAGGTTAGTGTAATCCGAAAGTTGACTAGCGTGAATGAGCTTAGTGGCTGTAGGTTGTTGTTGAATGTTATTTGGTGGTTATGCGTTGAATGCGGAATTGTTGCACTTAGTAGATGCTGTTGACATTTGTTCTGTTTAGTTAGCTACAGTTTTTTTTATTAGTCGATGTTATAGAGGTGGGGTTTATGAATATGTTATTGTATTAGGTGTATAAACTTTCTTGTGATGTAGAATATAGAGGTGGGATTTCAATATGTTCGGATCAGTTGCTTGGTGGCTAAACAATTTAGAAAGGTCCTTACTTGTAGAATATGCCGATGATGATGGAAGACAAAGTCTATGTTCAATAATTGGTGAACTGCAATTTTGACCTAATTGACACTGATATTACTGTCACTGGAAACGAATAAATGAGTTAAGAAAAAGGACACGGCTTACAAAAGGAACCTGTTCTTATGCTCGGGGCTCGGGCAATCGAAGTCATATACCTTTAAATTTGTTTATGTTTAGAACGGTTGTCCTAAGAACACTTGCAATATCATTGTTATATGTACACACTGACAAACGTCATGGTAGTATTATCGAATGAACATGCCTGATTGGTTATACTTGTAGACTGTGGTCTGAAAATTGTCATGGTGTTCTTTGATTCTTTTGCTGTGTCAACGCAAACATTATGGTTCAAATCAGTGGAAAGACAATCAATGGGCTTGTAACGCAGCGGTGCGCAGGTAGCCCTCCAACCTAATGGTTGTAGAGTAGGTTAGATTAGAGTGTGTGTGTGTGTGTCTTTGTCTTAGAATAAGTCAGCGGAAAGACGCGCTGATTTTCTTTTCCCTTCTGATTCTAGTTTGTACTAGTTGCTTCTTACTTATTTTATTTTATGTTGCAAAGCCACATCTATCTTATAATTCTATCAACTTACTAAACTACTCTTTCTTAATTTGATACTGCCCATGACAGCCTCTAGCTGACGCGGAAGGAGCAAAAAAACATAATATGATCGAGTTGTTGAAGTTGCACAATGGCACGTCAGATGTAAGTTTAGCCTGTCTAATGTAATATAGCTTTTTAATTTTGAGCTGTTGTGTTATTGTGTGAAGTATGCTATGTATCACCTGCGCACACTAATTTATTCTGCTTATCCATTTAGACTATATTCAATGTTTCGTGGTTATGTTTAAGCTTTAAAGAGTTCTATATCATAATCTTCTTTTATAAACCATGATTCACAAGTGTGGGAGTGCCCGAAACATGGCTTTACTGATTAATTATTTGGTCTTCTATACTTCATCGCAGTGATTGTATTGAGAAATGATACCATGTTTGCAGAAATGATACCAGTCCTGTTACTTTGTTAGGTCGTGACTCCAAGAAAGGCAACATGATAAATACTACTAGTAGAAAATTAAGTAGTCAATTGACTTGGATTAAGGCCAAGCCAAATTCGAGATGACAAATCTCCTGTACAAAGTACAAAGGTAGTTACAATAGTTTTATTCTTGACTAACTCCTAAAGAAAACAGACTGCTACTAATATATTAGATCATAGAAACTGATGCTAACTGCTCCTCAAATGAGGGATCTAAACTGCTCCTTTTACTAGCTGGTCTTT
Organism: Glebionis coronaria; assembly: GCA_025667525.1. Lineage (NCBI taxonomy): Eukaryota > Viridiplantae > Streptophyta > Magnoliopsida > Asterales > Asteraceae > Glebionis > Glebionis coronaria. Next base: position 381,626,307 of record CM046880.1, on the reverse strand, counting down.
TTGACCGAGTGGGTCCACCCAATAGCATTAAATTGAACCTAGTGTACACCCTAAGGTTCGTATCATTACTTCCCCCTCGGTAAAACGCCTTGTCCTCAAGGCGAAAATGTGGGAATTGCTCAGCTAGCACGTCATATGTCTCCCAGGTAGCTTCTTCCGGAGGTTTTTGATTCCAAGGTACTAGTAGTTCCAGCACCGGTTGACCCGCTTCTAGATCCCAGCGATGGTCTACAATAGAGGCTGGGGACATCAGTTTCCCAATCCTTTGTCATCGGTAAACTGGATGACCCTTGCGAACCAGTTGTAATACCCTGCCATTATAACGTTTGCCATCTACATTGAAAATCATGAACATCTCTTTCCAATGAGCTTGTACCGTATTAAGTGTTTCCAACCATTGAATACCCAGAACCAGATCCGCTCCACCTATCGAGAAGGGATAGAAATCCTGACAATTTTAAGTTCATCGATTTGTATTGGGAGGTTTTTGCATATGTGGCCACACCTAATAAAATCTCCATTCCCAATTTGAACACGAAAAGGTGCCTCTGCTTTACCAATACATCAGAGATAAAATTATGTGTAGATCCCCCATCAATTAAGATAATTACTTCCCTAGAATAAAGCATACCTTGAACCTTCATGGTCTTGGGGTGGGGTTTTCGAAGTATGGAATGTAGACTTATCTCAGCAATGCCATTAGTATCCCCTGCCATATATTCAACTTCGCTGGTAGGATGCTCTTCACGCTCTTCCGACACTTCCAACACCTTAAACGTACCTGTTTTACACCTATGACCAGGCCCGTATTTTTCCTCACACCGATAACATTCACCCTTAAGGTAACGAGATTGTCTGTCAACGTCAGAAATTTGTAGAGGTGGTTTGAAGTTGTTAGATGAATTTGATGTAGCGGTTGTAGCCTCAGACTCGGGTTGGGTTGACTTTGAAGGTGCTGTCCAAGTCGGCTCTCTCTTGGAACGGGTATGGCTAATTTTTTACTCGAATTCGAAAGCGATACTCACCTCTTTGTACACTGTTCTCGGTTTCTGAATTCTCACATCCGCTTTTAGTTCTTCTTTGAGGCCATTGAGGAACACCCCTAAGAGGCAATGTTCAGGCCAGTTAGAAACGCGGGAAGAACGTTTAGCGAATTCCTGTCGGTACTCTTGCACCGCTCCTGTTTGTTTTAAACTGCACAAATATTCGTCCGGATTTTGGAACTCAGTAGGCCCAAAAATTTTCTGCAAGGCACGAACCAGGTCTTCCCAATACTACATCGTCTGATTTGTGGAAACCCAAGAATAAAAATCCATCCTTCTAAGTACATCGAAGCAACATCTACTTTTTCTTCATCTGGTATGTCATAGTAACGAAAGTACTTCTCCGCTTTAAGGATCCAACCTCGCGGGTCTCCATCACTAAAGGTGGGAAAAGCAATCTTATTATGTGGACGATACCTTTGATGATGCCAAGATGAGTCCCCTTCATCTTGCCATCCAGAACCATTACCCGATCTGTCCCTGTTGTGCGATTGAGATTTAAGGGCTGTGCGATTGAGATTTAAGGGCTGCCACATCTTTCTGTAACGCATCTATGGACTCCAACTTCTTAGCTATAGCGGCTAACTGTACTGCTACGGGATCTGGTGGTTGATCGCCCGTGTCTGGGATGCTCCAGGTGTTAACCATGCTTTCGTTTCCCGGCAATGGAACCAATGATAAATACTAGAAAATTAAGTAGTCAATTGACTTGGATTAAGGCCAAGCCAAATTCGAGATGACAAATCTCTTGTACAAAGTACAAAGGTAGTTAGAATAATTTTATTCTTGACCAACTCCTAAAGAAAACATAGACTGCTACTAATATATTAGATCATAGAAACTGATGCTAACTGCTCCTCAAATGAGGGATTCAAACTGCTCCTTTTACTAGCTGGTCTTTTTGACCCACTGGGTCCACCCACTAGCATTAAATTGAACCTAGTCCAGTGTCTTTTTCCTAGTGTACACCCTAAGGTTCGTATCACAACACTTCTCATTTTGGGTTGTTTTAAAATTGCTACTCTTTTGCAATAAAACTTGGATCAAAACCTACCTATTTACTCGTTAGCAGTTTTTACAAGCTATTTGCTCCTCACGTGTTGTTACCTTATTTTAGTCAATGGGGATGTTTTTGTTATATATTTGATTGTTAGGCAGAGTACTAGACAGGTGAAAGGTTACGTTGTGTTTTCTGTCCAACGAACACACAACTGGTTCTGGAGCATCATTAGGACAACATACTGTTTACTTGACTTAAATATGCTGTATGTTGATATAGTGAAAGGCTACCAGACAACTGAACTGTCGTTATAAGTTTTTTACCGTAATTTAGAGATTGCACTCTCATTTTACCATGTTGTGATTGGCAAGCGTCTTTTCTTGTAGATATCTAATGTCTTTGAAGCGTTTCCCTCATCTCTTTTTATCTCCTACTACTCTTTCACGATACTGCACATTTCACCGTCTCTCTTCTCTGGTTTTGATAGACCTCTATCTTAACATACTTTGTCTTTCTACCTTTACAGAATTACAGTTGGTTAAAACCTAATTAAAGAGTGATTGGATATATAACATGGTGCTAGTGAACTTGTCAATGAAGCTTTAAGCACCATGCTAATATGCTATTCATGTTCCTTTTCAATGTGAGGGGACGTAAACATTAAGCCATAAATTGAACATAGTAATAAAAATAAGTTCTATCACCGTTCTCTCATTACTGACCAAAAAAAGTTGTATTGATAATATATTCTATAATCATTGGGAAATCTTCCCAACTTATGGTTACTCACTTTTGATCTTTTATTGGCTTCAAACTGTTAGTGTTTATCGTGCAGGGCCAAAATGGAAGTCATTCTGAACCAAAACCTGTTATGCCCCCTCTTTCAAATCGATGTGACTGGGAAGTTGACCCTTCGGAATTGGACTTCACAAACGCGCACATTGTAGGCAAGGTTTGGTTCTTTTGCTGGAAAAATAATTTTGTTTTACTTTGACATGTTGCCTACATCTATCCTTGTATCCATGGCTGAATACAATAACACACATAGTAAGTGGTTGTTTGATCAAGATAAAATATACGAAGATTATCATAGTTGATTGGAGTGTACGACAAAAAATTTCTAACTATAGATTTCGCAAACTCCAGCTTGTCGTCTTTAGAAGTAAGGGCATAACTGAGCTGGGTCGACATAGTCTCAAGCATGAGCTTGACTTGACTGTCAAACTCAAAGCTCAAAACTCGATTCAAGCTAAATCGTGCCTTTGTTTTCAAGCTTTAGCTTGAGATCGACAGATCTACACTTCGAGTTCGATTCAACTCGATTTTCTATTCTAAATAAGTTGAATCAAGTTTTGTTCTAATCTACTGGGTATTTTCGATGACTCGGCGCGATTAGGCAGTATCTTAATTTAGTAAATATACATACATACCCTATACGAATGCTAAGAGTTGGCTTTCCCCAAGCTGGTAATAAAAATAATGCGATTCGGTTTTGAGTTGCTTAAGAGTTGGCTTCACTCGATTACACCTCTACCTAGAAGTACAGCTATCATGTACTATGCGTTTTTTTTTTAATTTCTGGTTAGTTGATATTAATGATACCAACTGTTGCTACTTATAGGGGTCGTTTGGCGAAATTGTAAGGGCGTCTTGGCGTGGAACACCTGTAGCTGTGAAGCGTATACTTCCAAGTCTCTCAGATGACAGATTTGTCGTGTGAGTAACATTATGTTCTTCTCATTTGGATTTGAACTGTGACACTGTCTTGTTTAACATTTGTATCCAAAATCAGAAGCTCTGAACCCAGTATTTAGTAATACTTTTTGTTGATGTACCTCTTAAACCTGGGATATGTCCATTTGGGGTACTGCTAACCTATCGAGTGAATTACCCTTTGGGAGTCATATATTTAGATAATGGTCACAGCTTGTCATCTGATGAATTGCCCAATTTTTTTTCTTTACCAGTCAGGACTTTAGGCACGAGGTGAATTTGCTTGTCAAACTTCGCCACCCTAATATAGTGCAATTTCTTGGAGCTGTTACTGAAAAGAAACCGTTAATGCTGATCACCGAGTTTTTACGAGGGGTAACTGTTGCACAACATTTAGTTTAACATACAAAAACAACAACAAATCTCCCCATACCCCGCTCCGGCGGGATTGAGTATTGTTGTTGCTGTTAAGTATAAACATTGTTGTATGGGTGCAGGGTGATCTTCATCAATGCCTAAAGGAAAAGGGTGCTCTTAATCCAACGACAGCTATAAACTTTGCTTTAGACATTGCCAGGTACTTCTAAGGCTGTTTTAGAAGTACTATCTAATTATGACAATTGTGTTTCTAAATTTTTTATGTTTTCAGAGGCATGGCATATCTTCATACTGAGCCGAATGTCATAGTTCATCGAGACTTAAAACCGAGGTTAGTTCATAATTTCATATACATTCAGAACGTCAAGCCTTTCTGTCTTAACTTTGTACAATTGTACTTGGTTATGAGCTTTCATGATCTAGTTTGTCATTTAGTATTTGCTAATACTAGTAAAATTGAAGGCTACTTGTACCTTCTCAGGAATGTTCTTTTGGTCAACTCAAGTGCCGACCATCTTAAAGTTGGAGATTTTGGACTCAGCAAACTTATCCGCGTTAAAAATTCTCATGATGTATACAAAATGACCGGCGAGACTGGGAGCTGTAAGTCTTAAAATTGTTTTTGCTATTGAATTATCTAAATTGTAAAATTGGTCAACTCATACCCCTTTTAACTTTGTTTTTTGAATGACATACATCCAAAGATCGTTATATGGCTCCAGAAGTTTTCAAGCACCGTAAATATGATAAGACAGTCGATGTCTTCTCTTTTGCAATGATATTGTACCAGGTAATCTGAGTTATAATCGAACTTTATGAATAAAGATAGAAAGCAAATAGATGATCATGACCATTATTTGTCTGAACTTTGTTATAGATGCTTGAAGGAGACCCACCACTATCAAATTTAGAACCTTATGAAGCAGCGAAGTCTGCAGCAGGAGGGCTCCGGCCTGTTTTTCGAGCAAAAAGTTACAGTCCTGAGCTCAGAGAGTATGTTAATTCATTTACATGACCATCATGTATTATTTGTGGTTATACAAATGACTTGTTGGGTTTTATATAACAGGATACAGGCATGCTAATTTCTTGCGTCATTTTACAGGCTGACGGAGCACTGCTGGGATGCAGATATGAACAAGAGACCATCATTCTTGGAGATCTTAAAGCGGCTTGAAGCAATTAAGGAAAAGATGGGCCCGGAACACCATTGGAATATTTTTACATCCAAAGATCGAGAACAAACATGATTCATCATCTACCAACTTCATAAGGTCCAATGCCTAAAAACCTCCCTTTACACTGTATCATGTTTTGAGTATATCCATGTTGAAACCTGATTGTGGGCGTTGATAAACATGTACACAAAGAGCACGTGTGGAAAAAATCACACAACAGGTTCTCTTCTCTTCTACTCTCTTTCGTGCAACTTCCACTTCACTTTATGACACTTCTGTTGTAAATTATTAATTTATCAACCCCTTTTGTAAAAACTTATATCTGATGATTGTCTATAAATTATATTGTACTAAAAGTCACTTTGAATAATGTTCATGAGACACTTCTGTTGCCTGCATTTGTACTAATTACTAGCAGTGTTTTGTAAACTGGGGCTCAGTTCGACTGGTTTAACCGGAAAAACCGGGGTACTGGGAAAAAAACCAGTTCAATGTCCGGTTTGGTTTTCTTGTGATAAACATAGTAAAATTTCATTTTCTAAGAAGCTGATTTTCTGTGAGATGTAGAGTTGCATGGTATCTGCATAGACTGCATATATCTTAATGTGATTGTCATCTGAATTGATACTTTATAATAAACTTTCTGGCCATGTCACTGATAAACTACTTGTACATTAAACCAGAAGGAAAACCCATCAAAGGACATAGTCAAATGATCTTCTTCTTCTCGAAAAACGACTTCAGATGCCATAGTTGTAAGCCCGCAACAGACAAGCAGAAAAATAACGAACCCAAACTCATGTAACCTAATATTGAATTTGTTTTCCTGGTTACGTCCACCGTCTCTTGTTGCCTGAACATAACATACATATAAAAGAAATTAGTAAGATTAAGATTTTATACTCATATAATTATGTACATTGAAGATAATGGCTCCATGTGATATTGTTTTAGAATATTTTATACATATATTCTGTGTTCTGGAAACGTATTATGTATTTCAACCATTTTAATAGACCAACCTTCTTCGAAGTAACCACATCTCTAAATGAACCGAGGTAACCATGTCCTGCATTTTCTTCAGCTCTATTTCCATTGCCTTCAAGTAATGCGTACAAGAAGAACCCGTCAATGCAACCAAGCTAGAGAAGAACAGGTATATATATTTGCTACTAATACTGAATAAAAGATGCTTACATCTACCGAGCCTTTCTTGGCGACAGAAGTCCAATCTCTAGTAAGCATTCCATTGCTCCAAGTGAAGTCTACAGTTATATTAACCGGTGGCTCGTGCTTGATGGCTGTAAAGCAAACCGTATGATCCTTATCCTCTTCTGCTTCAAATGCAAATTGTCCTGATGTCACACCCTGCGCTCGGTGATGAAGTTTTCCTTGTGGTGAAAACACCTATTTTACAACAAAGAACAAATTAAAGGGTGTAGTAAATTTTTTTTTGCAAAAAATCACCTATATGATACACAAAAGAAAAGAAAAAAAAAACACAAAAGGGATGTCCTTCACAAAAACTGTTTTTGGATTTACCGTTGCAGTGATTTGATAATGTTCCGGTAAGGGATGTCCTTCATTTGGATTAACTACAGAGTAGTTACCGACTGTCATAGAATTGACTTTGATGTCTTCAAGCATGCATTTGATTTTGCCTGACTCGAGATCAAAACGGACTGATTCACAAATGGTGGATAGAAATGGTAGAGTTAGAATGAATACTACAAGACCAATCTCCATGGTTAAAGAAGGTGTTTGGACAGAGAAATTGGAGATGTTACAAAATTTTGAAATGAGTTTGCAAGTGTCAAATGGGATTTCATATTCATTTATTGACTTTATTATTACCATAATTTGGTTTGTTAATGAAATATTAAATGCGTTTAATACGGTCTAACTTTAATTTATTAATAACATAAATGGTTTGGATTTACAGAATATATGGCATAGTGTAACATTGATACTAAGGCTGGTGGGAGTGGTTTATAAGCCACTCGTGAGATGAGTAAACCCACCCGCTGTTTCCATTCCCTCTCAACATAGTCGCGCGCGACTTACTCCCAGCAAGCAAAAAATAGGGGGTAAACTCACCCAGGTGAGTTGTAATCTTGTGGGCCCCAATTGTTTTTATTTTTTTGTTTAGGTTTATTATTGGGTATTTTTTGTGAGTGGGGTATTTTTAAATAATAAAAAAATAAGTATGAAAGGTGATGTGAAGTGAGTTTGGGTGAGTGTCATTACCTCCTGTGGTGAGTTTGAGTGAGTTTTGGTGAGTTTGATAAAAAGCTGACGTGGCGTTGAGGTGGAGGTGAGTGGATTTCACCCCACTCCCACTAGTCTAACCACATATAACATTTTGATTTGAATGCCATATAACCAAATTTTTCTTTACACTTGTTGGCCATTTCTTTGTTAGAGCTTAGAACTCTCACATAATGCTAAAAAAGGATAAAATTCAAATGATCTTCCTCTTTTTGAAAAACGACTTTAAGTGCCACAACTGCACGCCCGCGACAGACAAGCAAATAAACAACGACAGCAAACTGAGCAAGCCCATCGTGGAGTTTGTTTTCATGATTAACTCGTGCAGCTCTCCTTCCCTGTAACAATTATACGGAGTAACATGTTCATGTCACAATTTTCACTTTCAGTTCGTTACTGTAACAGTGTAACTATTCCATTTTAAGAAAGAATTGATATCCAGTGATTGTTTTTAATTTTTTATATACTAACTTTACTCCAAGATATATCATTTCTTCACGAATCCACGTAGTAGTGGCTTCCATTTTCTTCAACTCCAGTTCCATCGCCTGTGAGAAATGTATTACAACATCCGTCATTGATCCGAATGAAGCTATGTAACATTACAGAATACAGATAAACAATCCAAATCCTAATAAATAACATCTAACAAGAATAGCTCTGAACTGGTTTTAGTAATTTATAACGGGTCAAATATGTAATTTTTCTGATATAGGCCACACGAGCTGAAACTCAACCGTCCCGGTTTTAGTAATTTCTAATGCGTCAAATCTATTAAATTTTTTTGCAAATTACCAAAACTGACGGGTTTTGGACTAGAAGTGTTGAGACTCAAAACAATCCAAGCCGTTTTGGTTTGTGTAGGTAAATTGATATGCAGACTCTTTATTCAACCTGCCTATTTTGCCATCTCTAAAATAAGCAACTTTAACTTTTAGGAACCTTCATGCTTACATCTATAGAACCTTTCTTTGCGACGTTAGACCAATCTTTAGCCACCACACCAGACCTCCAATTGAGCTCCACAGATGTATTAACCTTCGGCTCGTGGCGGATGGTGGCAAAGCAAAGGGTGTGTTTTCCATCTTCTGCCACTTCTAACGCAAATTGTCCTGATTCTACCGCATTCTCTTTGTGATATTCATTTCCCTTCTCCGAATATAACTACATGTGCAAACAAGAGCATTTGTGAAGCTTCACTATGGCTCAACAAGAACCATGAAAACATACAAACCAAGAATTAAGTTAGAGTTAGAAGGTTTTTACAGATTTACCGCAACATATATTTTGTGAAGTTCAGGCAAAGGATGTCCATGTGGATCTACAACAGAGTATTGACCGACCGTCATAGAATTGATTTTGATGTCGTCGCTAATACATTTCATGATGCCTGATTGTATCTCAAAACGGATCGATCTAGCAAGGGTGGACAGATATGGTATTGTTACAAAGAAGACAACGAGTCTGAGTTCCATGCTTAAGAAAGTTGGATCTGAATACAGGTTTTGAGAAGGGTGTAAGTTGTGAAATAAATTAAGCTAGACAGACTAGAACATGAATGTCATTGTTAGTGTGTGATGCATCTTTTCGGGAATTCAGTTGATACAATTGTAAGTCATCATAAGTGTGTGTATTGCGTTTTTAGGAATCTTTGTCTCGATACTCGCTGATAATTTGGCTATAAAATTTCCGGAATACAACTTGTACACGATCAAATAAAATTGTACAGTATTCTAGATTTTGTAAACATCTCATTTGGGCTCCCAAAAGATGATATCACCTTGTTCTCCAACTAAGCCAAGATCTCTAAGCCTTCTTTCTTGATAGTATTCATTTTCATCTAACTCCATTTCCCTCTCCTTGAATATCTCATCTATTTGCTGCAAAACCTTCTTCTCTCCCGCTCTTATGCCTATTGCAATCTCGAGCCTTGAACTGATACTCTCTCCCTTCAACTTCTCATCCTGCAAATAACATTGCAGCTCACTTATTAACTGCAAAAGAAATAGAGACTAGATGTGGCAAAATGCGTGGGCAGGTTGGTTGTGTAACATGTTAAAATGGGTCATTTTTGTACAAATAAAGGAACATGTCGGGTTAAGTTGGCCAGAAACACTTTTTGTCGATTTGCTTAAAAAATTAATATAATCTTCCTCTTTTTTGGAACTAAGCAATCAAGGAAGCTGTACATTTTGGCCAAATTTGACCCATTTGACTTGTTTCCTATTCAAATTATATACTACTATGTTATATAGTGCGTTGGAAACAGAAAAAACCAAAATGACCCGCTCATAAGTAAATGGGTTGATATTGCACCTCTGTGGAGGATCATGAACCAAAATATGCACTCTACTTACCTCTTCAATGGTGGTCGGGTAGCTGGAAAGAGCAGACTTACAGGCACTCCGTACAACTTGACATATGACCTCCTCATTGTCACGGCTAACTGGTAGTTCAAGATGATCCCAGACTGACTTTCTAAAAATGGATTCAAGGAGAAAACAGTCGGTGCCACCAAGTGCTACTAGCCTTAAATATGGTAGAATTTTAGGAGGAAGAGGCCGCCCTAAAGTGATATCAAAATATTGAACTGCCTGGGTCCCATTACTTTCAGCGATATCTAGCTTATCGTCAAAATAAGGGTCTGATTCAGAGATTTGTAGCGTTAAGGTGTACGTATTTCTATCTGTTGTCGATTCTATAAATCCATAGTCTAATGCCAACTCAGCATTGCTTTTGTTCAAATCGTATTGGATCAAGACCTGCCAGAGTTTAATCTCACATTAGTTGAAGCATAAAAATACAGTTTGATGTTTTAGGTCAAACGAACAAAATGTTCAGCTCTGATTCTATCCTGAAATTTTACATTTTTCAGAAAAACTTGATTATAATATAATATTTATTATAAAACATTTTGTAAAAATGGGATTTATTTTGTATCAATACATCAGGAGAATCAGCATATATATCTTGAATGTTACTGTATTTTATTATGTTGACTTCAAAAGTAAGAGGGATTAACTTGTGCAATGAGAGTTTGACTTTTTTGGTCAAACAAAAAATATCCGGAAAACGTAAACTAGAAAACAATGCTACAAAAAACATGACATATTTTCTATCAAATGTATAGACGAATCTGTAGACTTAAATCCTTGAATGGTACTGTATAAGTTCGACTTCAGAAGTAACAGGTATTAAACTGATGGACTCACCTGCTGACCAGCCTTAACTGCTATAGGACTTCTCAAAGAGAATATTTGATCCCTGGAGAATAGGCCAGCCCCTTTGATTTCATATGCATGATCATCTGTTGTAATACTGGCGCTGTGATTGATCTGATATCAATGCATATATTAGGATAGAAAATGCATAATCCTCTGTTGTAATACTGGCGCTGTGATTGTAAAACATAAGAGATTACCAAGTCTGCCAGGGGAATCAAGACAAGATTCTGACCACGAAGCCGCGAGAAAGCCCTCGATCTCAGTATTCCAAAAGCCCATATAAAGTCTTCGAGTGTAATTTCAAAAGGGAAGAGTCTTTTGTTAGGGGAAATAACTTGCTCTTGGACTTGCAGAAATTCATTCTTCACATATTCTTTGACACTCAGTGTAGTGCTTGACAATTGAGTCCCTGAAAAAATCATTTTAATCAAGATTTGTATCTTGAAACAAAACTTATAACGTCCTACTTGCTTGCTGGCATGAGCTAGAATCGAAGCTGAGTTTTTGGTGCACCGAGATTACAACTGTTCTAAAGCCTTGAACTTGTGACTTGAAAGTGATTAAGTTTGCTTTCTATGTTCGTAATTATCACACTCATAAGAAATACAATACGAGATTGCATAGATGCTTTCCTGAATCACTTGATTAGAACCAACAACCTAAGAACGTGATAACATCTGCATTTTTTAGCATATGTTATCAATTCCATTCTCCTTTAGTTTTTTTTGGGTAAAAAGTTTGCTAAAACAAATACGGAGCACATGATAATTAACTAGTTACCGCTATCTGTAATGTTTGACTATCTAATAGTCAAGCATTCTTAATTTGACTCACATTGTCGATAGTAAGTCTAAAAAATATATCATCATAAGTTAACCAGATGTCTAAAACAATAATGAAACGCTATCCTAGAGCTGAATAAAGCTGTAAAGTGATTTTACTAACCTTCAATCTCAGAGAGCTCCTCTTCTGACCTGTACTGGAAAAAAGCACCACAAAATCAGCCCACTTTTTAGTTATCATCACCACATATCTACACTCCGTATCTCATTTAAATCATACGGAAAAGATACCCCCAAAAATTGAAAATACAACTTCGATGTTCCACATTGGTAACAGTGAAATTGGCTTTTTTAATAGTCATCTGAACTTGGTAAAGTGTTCCATCTTCCGTATTCTTGATGTCAGAAAACAGAAAATCCTGAGGATTTGAGCAAAATTTGATATAGAAGACTTGTAAAGTTTGACATCGTTGGTTTTTCTATCTATAACAATTTCCGTAGCATCCATGAGTTCTTTTTGGCATATATCTAAACCTTTGCTGTTCAAGGGCTTACATTCTATCACGACACACTGAACATCAACATACTTTCCTAAACGTTCTAGCCATTCTATAGCTTCATCATACGCCAAAAATCCAACATTTTATTAACTTTAACGGCTATATTGGCACAACGCTACTTTTTAACCTATTAAAACACGAAACAACTAATGTAAAACAGCAACACAAACTTAATTACCAGAAGATTGTAGAATCCGTAAACTCAGGAAGAATATCAACATAGCTCCTCCAATACGCACCACTCCCGTCTTCTCTCAGCTTCTCCCTTATCAAAAACAACGCGACCGATATCCACGGCTTTAGCCCATCACACACTCTCCCAATCTCAGACCCCAAAACCATATCAGAATTGATCCAAAACTTCTTAGGAACTTCCAAAACAACTTCATTTCTGCCTATATCTCTCTGAGCAACTAGTCCTAACCCTTCTGTGACAATTCCAGGCTTAGCAGGAGACTTTGAGGACACTACTTTTTCATCATTGAGCCATTTCCAGAATGTCTGGACGGACGAGGGGAGGGAGGCTGAAGGTGACGTGGCGCTGCATTTTAAGGAGAAATGATGGGTTTGAGGGATGTGTGGTTTGGGTTTTAGAGGGTTTGGAGATGTGAAGGTGGAGAAGAAGGTTGACATGGGTGATGGTTGGTTTTTTGAAATGTGGTTATTTGGTGGTTAGGATTTGATGATAAGATATATAGGTAGTATTCAATGTTTTGAAAGACCTGGTCGGTTCAACAAGTTGAACTAGTTTCGGAAAAAAAACAGTCTTACTTTTAAAAACCGGGTAAAATAACAAAAAGGTACATAACATTAAATTGCGTAGTTATTAAATGAGGTTATAATAGTCTTTTTATACAATATTGTTATATAAACCCACCGCTTTATATAAGCCACGGGTCTCACCAAAACACCCTTATATACGCTTAGCCCACTCATATACGCTTAGCCAAACATTCACTGTAAGCTTATATAACACGTATAGTGCACATAGTTAGACCAAAAACAAATTATATTGGCTTGAAGCCTACTGTATTTTTACATGGTTGGATAGTTCATAACCTCATGTCCAAATGGCGATTTGGATAGGGTCGTATCTCATGCGGATGAGGGAGATACATCTAAATTAGCTAAGGTTGTTTGAAAACGAACTCAGAATTTATATGTCGATAGTTAGACCAAAAACAAATTATTTTTACATTGGAGACTATTGGGTTATTAAATTTATGAAGGGTATAATATATGAGGACTATGTGGTTCTTTGGATAGCTCCGTAACTCTTCGGAATGAAGTAGTTACGTCTAAAATGATCATACTGAATCTAAATCGTGTCCAAAATTTTAATTAAATTTATGTCGAGGTCTTTTCAAAGTAAGCACCCTATTTTCAAAGTTACACCTGTAGGGATTTCATAAACTTAAACATGAGCTTTCGTTTCGAGTCAAATGGAGTTACGAAATGGGAATTATACTAAAAATGGTGAAGCGGGGAAACATTTTGACTAATCATATTTGGTACTTAAGGGTAAAATGGTAATTTCACTTAGGTTCTGACCATTTTGGGATGTGTGGCCTGTAACATCAGCAAATTAGATTCGTTAATCTTGATTGAGGCGAAAACTGTTCGTCTATACCTATTACGGATCATGAGATATAGGTTCATCAAGTCGGGGTAATTGCAGAATTTGGAAAAGTCATGTGGTTTTAAAGGGTTAACAAGTCTAATAGGATGCCATACCATATCATGGATTTTTCATCATATATTTTGATTATTTTGTTTTGTGAGTTGTACTTTCCGATACTAAGTCACCATTCTTTCTAGGTGATAGTAAGGCGACTGTTGTTTCGCATCGTCATTGATCTAACCTCAGTACTTATATTCCATTATTCTTATTGGCTTAAGGTGAGTTCATAGCCTATTTTTACTACGTGTACATTGTTTCTGATCGCGGGGGTGATATTTTACATGGTGGAACACATTCATTTAAAACTGTATGCTATCCAGAACTTGTATGATTTCCAGAACTTGTATGCTTTCCAGCAGTTTTCAATGTCATTATTGCTTTAGTACCAATAGCCATAAAAGTCCCCTCTTTATCATGAACCGTTAATTTCTGTGTGCTAAGCGCTAATGTTGTGGGTGGATCCATCGGGACTGACAATCCCCGTCTATAGTATTACGGTTATTGTAACCATTTTGGACGCATTTAACATTTGAATACTTTAAGTATTTAGGCTGAATACTCACGGGGGTGTTTCTTAACCGTTAATGCTTCGGTGTCATGAGCTAATAGCAATATCACTGTACTGTCTATGTATTTTTACATAGTCACTTTTTCTTCATTGAACTTGTTTTACCAGTGAATGCTTGTGTTCCACAACTTTACTACTAAACCTATGAATATCACTCAACTTTTCGTTGACGTTTAGCATGTTTAACCTCAGGTAATAATGCTTAATTTTGCTTGGATGGGTGCCCGCAAGATATTTTCGCAGCTTGGAGACTTCTGTGTTGTTTAAAGCTTTTGTTTTGTTAAAAGTTACCAAGGAAAATTTATCCCGTCTTTTGGTAACTATATGTTACAAACCATATGTATTTGTACTTTTATTTTGTTATAAAACTCTGGGACCTTTAAATTAAAAACTCCAATCTTTATGATGTAATATAAATGTTTTATTACGTCAATTTTGTGTCAACTATTATTTATTGTTTCTTGTACCATGACGTGACACCCCCATGCTGCCTACTTGTTCCTTGCCTGATTTTGAGGGTGTTACAGATTGGTATTAGAGCGATGGTTATAGGGAATTGAGTCGTTTTCAAAACTTGGTCTATAACCAAAATTTCAAATATTTCATGTTTCTTAGTGTCAAACACAGAATCTGCCAATGGTGTTCGATATTTGCGCGGGTAACTCTCTGATCCTTATTATTTACTTGAATTATTCTTATAATATTTCATTCACTGATTACATTTTTAAATATTATAGTACTTTCATGACTATACTTATTACTTCCTTCCAAATCCCTTGTGCTTATTGTATACATGTTTTCATTCCTAATGTAAATGAATTCGTCGCCTCCGGGGCCACCTAGTGGCTCCCAGTAGAATTCTTTTATGTACATATATTTATGTAATTTTTATGAATTATTTTTGGTACATTTCTACTAGACTGTTGTAACAGCTAGTGCTACTAATATCTTGGGAGTAATTTTTCTCTCTCTGCATACGCCCTTGTAAGAAACCTTCTTAAATTGGTACGTATTAGAAAGCATGTGCTTGATGAATTTTCATTTGGGTATCATTGTGACTACATCTGCCTTTACGTTATTTCTTGAATTCTTATTCTTGTGAATTTGATCTTATTACAATAACTTTAAATTGTTATGACGATACATACTTTTACTCGGAGCACGTATGCTGTCAACTTCTCATACTCACTTTTTTTTAGTATCATTGTTATTTCGTTTACGCGTAAAATGACCGACCTCATATACTTGTTCGTTTTGAATCATCTGTTTTTTTCTCGACTCACCTTTATATGTTGTGCGTACTCTCGTGATACCATTGTTCGAGATTAAATAAGTGTTGCGTCCGATGAAACTTCCGATTATCGTTTTACTACCGTGCGTGTTACTTTCATTGTTTACTCCTTTAAGATATCTATTTAGATATCCAAATTGATTTTCGATCATTTATGATTGGATGTCTTGAAAAATAGTCTATAGACCATTGTGTAGCTCAATGTGTCCCCGGAAAAGACTAAAATACATCGTGTGAGTCACACACCTTGAAGCATTCCTTGAAATCGTGTTGTATAATATCATGGGTTTCCATGATCTTTTGTTAATATATTGTTTTATATATACCACCGCTTTCCACGACATTCGAAGATTCATTTCATTGACCGTTATACGTATCGACTCCGAATTGTATTGTTCGCTTATACCTTGGAAACACCATCGTCATCTTGTAATTCATCTTTATTATGTGGCGGTTGATTGGAATACGATTTTACTTGTGTAAACTTCTATCATACTTTTCCATAATACCATCCTGCTTTGGGAACGCAACTCATTAAAGGTTAATTTATCTCCCTATATATCTTGCGTTTTGGAGAATCATGTCGCCAAAGAGACTTTCCTACCTTGCATCTTGAAATCTAAGACATGGATGTCATGCGTCGTTTTGGTTTCCTAGATTCTCGTTGGTATTCTTAAACCATTTTCTATGCTATATTTTTCTTTATATGCTCAATTATACAATCTATTTTTCGTTTCCATGAGATCTACAAGTCATGTGTGTACATAAAATTCCGGGTCGTTGTGAAGTTTTATTAACTTCGAGGTGTGTCGAAAAGTATACTTTATGCAAAAAATTTACAGGTAAATTAACGGTGTCGAGAACATATTTTTATAAAATTTAGACTTAAAAATATGTTTCTACTTGTCAAGACGGTCGTTTTGAGATAAAATTTGACCAGTAACACTAAAAAATGAGCAAATTACGCTCATTTGAATTTTGTCAAATTTTAGAAATTATTTTCTGCGCATAAGGAAATTTAATGCTGATGTAGAACTGTAGGGGTAAAATCATCATTTTCTGGTCTGTTACAACCTTCGGCCGAAATACGAAAGTTGTTTGGAATGTAGTTTTACGTCTATTGTGAAGGAACTAGTGTTGAAACTGAATATTTATGGGTATTTTATCTAATAAAGTCTGCGTTTTTCTAAAAAAATATCATTTTGTTGACATATCTGATGCGAAGGTCTTTTCACCTATTTCTGGTCCATTTTGAGTTTCGAGTAAAACTAAAAAGCTTGTTTAAAATGCCGTTTTACCTTTACCGCGTAAATAACCAAGTTCGAAAACTAGTATAGACGGGTCAAAACTTAAAAGTAAAGCCTGTGTTTTTAAGATAAAATAGTCAAACCTGCGCAGAACTTGCAGGGGCATTTTGGTTATTTTATGTTATGTTTCAGATCTTGGATAAAACTTGAGTGAACTACTTTTATCGAAAAAAGTGTGCATTTTTTTATGACCTAATATTAACGTCTTAAATTTCTAAGCTTTCCAGAATTGGAAACTTTCTTAATCTAGAAACTTCCTAAAAGTAGGAACTTTCCAAAAATAGAAGCTTTTCAGAATAGTTGTTTATCCAAAAACAGATATTCTACTTTCTTAAAAAAACATATTTATGTCGAATAATTTACGATGTGCACACATATTGATCCTTTTATTCTTTTAGATATATGACGTATTTGTCATTATATTTTATCTTTCTTTTACTTCTAGCGTACCACTGCTTTGGGTCGAAATTGAAGTTTTTGTCTTCACATCTTTCATCATCATTGATAACACGTGTCTCATGATGATTCCGGCTAAACCTTTAGAAACCATATCACCTTGTAACCATTTCATCGATTGTCTTATGAACTACTCTCGCGCAAATCACTCGCTATTTTATAAGTTATCATAATGTCACCATGTAAACTTAATTTGCTATTGTTTACGAATCGTTTATAAATTGTTCTAATATTTCCTTATAAAATATTTGCATTAACCTTGAAAGTTGCTTATTATATATCTATTAAATTACCTTATTTCTGAAAAGTTTCATAAATTATTTTGATTTCCATTTTACAAACGGTGTGAATTATGTATTCTGAATACAAGAAACGTAGCATTATCTTGATGAAACTGAGTATCGCATTGCTAGCCCTAAATTATGCATGGTTTGATCACTTATGTATAATTTAGAAGGAGCCATGCGAGGCTGAATAGTAGTCACCCTTAAAAAAACAAGGTACAATACACTATAATAAAGTGAAATAAAACTTTTATAACTTCTATGCGTTATGCAAGTTGTACAAGTTCAATACATATGCATGTGTTTCCTTATCAAACAAATTATGCGCCTGCAAGTACAATCTATTTTTCTTTACTCAACGAGCTTTGATCTACTTGTTACCTCATTTTGTCTCATGATACAATTCTATTTACCGCTCGTCTGGTTACTGACTATTGATATTGTACTTGGAAATTCTAGTGTTTTTATACTTTCTCCTCGACCAACTTTCTTTGAGTAAATTTTGGTATACCTTCGAAATGTCTCTAGACGCGAATAACGATTTATGACTGTACATGAATAGTTATATCGTATATTCGTCATGATGTATGTCAGACTCTATTGCCTCGAAATCCGCTCGTATAAACCATGTGTTGACTTCGCTCTCTAATTTCTAACGGTGTTCATTTTTGTTGATTTTATTTACAAGTAATTGTTTAAGAACTTTGTTCGAATTGAAATTTGTTAAGGTGGCTTTTCTTTTCGATCGTGTATCGACACCGAGAACTTAATGAGCCGAGGTTTGCGACACTAACCATTCTCAAAGAATTAATAACTTGCTAAATCCTTTGTTTCTTATTGTCTCATCGTCCACACCTATACTTCGTCGCATCCTTTGAGGAATTCGTACAACTTTCGCTTTATCCCCTTGAACCATTGCTTACATATTAATTGTTGACTATTATTTGCGTCATATTCGTTTGCTATCTTTTCATCTTTTGAAAACCGAATATGTCTCCTGTTTACCATTTGATACATTAAACACCTTTATGGATTTTGTTAACACAATGATGCCTAAAAACATTACTTGCATTTTTCGGGCTCGCTTTGTTTTGATTACGAAAATATATAAAAGGGAAATTCACTTAAAAATATAGTAAACGTACCACTTTTTATGGTTGTGTATACTAAACTATTTTTTTCTCATTATGTGTATTAAACTTTTTAATTTCGATCATTGCGTGTATTTTGAGACGTTTTTGCCTTGTAAAATGACCATTTTGCCCTTCAAATTTTGAAAAAAGTAGGGGTAAAATGGTCGTAAAATACATACAATGATATGAATTTGAAAGTTTAATACACACAATGAGAAAAAAAATAGTTTAGTACACACAACCATAAAAAGTGGTAAGTTTACTACATTTTAAGTGATTTTCCCTATATAAAAAACAAGCATTTACGAAAACAACGAAAAACGAAATTCTTGAGTTCAAGTATTTTTGCATTTTAACGATTATCACTTAAGGTATGAACAAACAAGTTTTCATCTTAATTGAGTGATCAAGAATTTAAGTTTTCTTTAAACTCACCTATTATTAAATGTGACAAAGTTTTTTATTAAACTTTATTTTTAAGAAAATGTTTTATTAAATTAAATATTTGAAAATTTGAAAATTTGAAAATGACATATTCCATATGGTTTAGGAATATCCCTTGTGGCTAAATATTCCACCAGATGTGACTACCCCACTAAAAGACAAAAGGGCGCGGAGTCTACCTCCACGGTTCCTTAAATGCCTATGCGAATCCTTATCGATAAGGAACCACTGGCATCAATAAGGAACCGCACCCAGAAAGAGTCGTTGGGCTTTTGTCTTATAAATTGTGGACCATTCTCAGATTTTCTCCTCACCTCTTTTGCACACAAATTTCTAGATTCAATCATATCTTAAATCATTCAAATCCTTGGTTATTTGGTTGATTACTACTTGTTTAGAAGTGAATCTTTCTCCACCCATCTCTTCCTCTCCAAGTGCAAAGATAAGAACACTTTCATCCTTGAAGTGTTGAGTCTACCTCAAGATCTATTGAAGATCAAGTTTTATTTATTCATTTTAGTTGTGTTGTGAAGATCCAAATAGTTGTGTCTATTTGGAAGGTGTGTATGTAGTGTGGTTAATACTTAGTCCTTAAAGTATATTGGTGTAGATTGGTGCTAGCTAAGATTAGGGCTCGACTTTTAGCTTAGAGTCGAAATTGGTTAAGCGACGTGTACGGTTTCTCCATCTTAAGGAGTTTGTTGTTTAGTGAACTCCCAAGTAAGGAGTACTCAAGGAGTGGAGTAGGGACGAGGAGTGAACTTCGTTGCCGAACCACTATAAATCCTTGGTGTTTGGTTTGATCTTTCTTTTCCTTATCTCTTTACATTCATTATTCTTTACTTGCACATACTTGTGATTATTAGCTTAGTTGCACTATCCCTTGTCCATATTGTGTATAAGAAGATTTCACATATTTGCTCAAGCCTAAGTTTTTGAAATGGATTTTTAAAAACCCATATTTAACGAGTAAGTTTAAGAAACTATTCAAACCCCCCCTTCTAGTTTCTACAATTGGTATCAGAGCGTGGTTACTCAAGCGTTTTGAATATATATATTGTATTTTAAAACTTGAATTGATCTATGGATAATAACAAGTACCTAGAAGGGCAATCTATGCAAAGACCACCTCTTTTTGAAACCGATAGTTTTATTTATTGGAAAAATAGATTTGAGACTTATGTGAAATCAAAAGATTTAGATATTTGGCATGTTATTACCAATGGTGACTTTTTGCCTTATCAATATAATGAAGTTCCTAAAAAGAAAGAGTTAGTAACTTTTGAAAATTCTAACGATGACACTAAGAAGAAACTCTCTAAAAATAATGAGGCTAAAATGGTGATTTATAATGCTTTACCTAAGAAAGAGTATGAAAGGATTTTCATGTGTAAAACCGCTAAAGATATTTGGAATACTCTTTTAGTAACCCACCAAGGTAATAGCCAAGTCAAAGAAAGTAAAATCGATCTTCTTGTTCAACAATATGAACAATTTTCCATCTTAGAAGATGAAACTATTCATAGTGCATTTGCTAGGTTCAATACTATTATTACTAGTCTAAAAGCACTTGATGAAGGTTTTTCTAGCAAGAACAATGTTAGGAAGTTTCTTAGGGCTTGCATCCAAAGTGGAGAGCTAAAGTCACGACAATTGAAGAATTAAAGGATCTTACTACATTATCAATTGATGAACTTATTGGCAACTTAAAAGTTCTTGAAGTGAAAATTTTGAAGGAAACGGAAATGGTGAAAACCAAGAGTGAAAGAAAGTCTCTAGAACTCAAAGCGAAGAAGGTGCAAAATGATCATGATAGCTCTTCCCCGGAAAGTGATGATGAGGAATATGCTATGGCGGTTAGAGACTTTAAGAAGTTCTTCAAAAGGCGAGGTCAACATGTAAGACAACCAAGCAACGACAAGAAGGTATTTTCCAAAAACCGATTTGTCAAGAATGAAAATGGTGATAGGAAATGCTTCAGATGTGGTGACCCAAACCACTTCATCGGTGATTATCCCAAGCTATCTCGCGACAAGAATCACAACGCCTTCGCTGGTGGTTCATGGAGCGATAGTGGTGAAGAATGTGCCGACAATGCTAAAGACGAAAAGTGTCTCATGGCCCATTCTTCCAAAGAGGTACATTCCGAAACCGAATATTATAGCAATGATAGTTCTTAACTAGATAATTTAGAATTAGACGGTCAATATAACAACCTATGCAAGATAAGTCTAAAATTCATTGAAAAGAACAAAGTGCTAAAATCAACTAGGACCAAGCTTGAAAATGAGATTAGTGAGCTAAGAGATAAATTAGCTAAGCTTGAGAAAAATAAGAAAGTTGATTTAGGTTGTTTAAATTGTGAACACCTTAGACAAGAAAATGAAGATCTTAAGAGTACCTCCATTAAATTGGAAAAGTTCATGAAAGGTACTAGTGCTCTTGATGACATGTTAAATAGGCAAATTCACTCTAAAGAAAGACTAGGCTTAGGTTTTAACACCAATGAAGCATCCACTAGTGAACCAAAACAAGTTAGATTTTCAAAAAAACGACCCTCTGTCCACGGTTTGCCAATTTATGGCGCGGTTCCTTACAATTATGGAACCGCATGGTATGATAAGGAACCGCAGACAGAAGACCGGATTCTTGAAAATTCTTAACTTTCTGAAAATTCCATTTTAGGTAAAGGGTCAAAATATCTTGTTGTTAATAATCTTGAATTACCTATAATTGATAAAAAGGGAACTTGGTAAATTCTACAAGCCTTTAAGTAAACCACTAATGGGAATGAGAAATCCATCAAAACAATCATCTACTCCTCCAAGAGTACGTAATGATTCAAGGCCTAGAAGTAGAACACCAACACCTAAAAGAGATGATCACTCTAATTCAATATCTTGAAGTAAAATTCCAACAACTAGAAACAACAATAACTCTAGGTTTAGATCCAAGACTCTTAATAAAAACAATGGACATCAAAATGATTATATGAATTAGAATAATTTTCAACAATGTTTTTCTCTGTGGGGCATGTGTCCTCCATTCATGCATCCCAACCAAATGCAAGGGATGTTTGGAACTAACAACTTTGGACCCATGAGATATTGGGGACCAAATGTTTGATCTTGTGTGTTGCTACCTAGATATGCTTGGGAATCGATTTGGAGCCTGACGAGTGGATTAAGGATAGTGGTTGTTCAAAACACATGACGGGTGATCGAAGTTTGTTCTCTACTTACAAAGCATATAATGGAGGTAAGGTTACTTTCGCTAGTAAGCTACGTGGTAACATCATTGGCAAAGGTACGGTTTCTCTTGACTCCATGACCATCAAAAATGTTTAACACGTAGATAACCTAGGATTTAACTTACTATGTATAGGTCAAATTTGTGACAATAAGTGTAAGGTCATCTTTTTGGAACATGAGAGTGAAATCGTAACACATGGAAAGATCATTGGAAAAGGTGTTAGAAAGCATGGGCTTTATTTCATGAAGGTCAATAGGAAGTCAAAAGACAACTTATGTCTAGCAACTTTAGATGATAGTTCTACTCTTTGGCATTCTCGAAAGAGTTGGTAAGACATCTCCCCAAGATTAAGTTTGATAGTCAATTTTGTGATGCTTGCAAAGTTGGGAAGCAAGTTCACTCAAGTCACAAGGCCAAGAATTTGGTATCGACCTCTCGGTGCCTAGAGCTCCTACATATGGATCTATTTGAACCTTCTGCCATACGGAGTTATGGACGTAACCTTTATACCCTAGTTATTGTTGATGACTATTCTAGATTCACTTGGAATAGATTTTTGGCTTCTAAGAATGAAGCTTTTGATCATTTCGAAACCTTTAGTCGAAGGATCCAAAATCAACTAGGATGTTCAATTGTCTCTATTAGGACGGATCATGGTAGGGAATTTGATAACGAAGTGCAATTTGGTGCCTTTTGTGAAGCTTATGGTATTACCCATAACTTCTTGGCTCCTCGCACTCCACAATCAAATGGGGTAGTTGAAAGTAAGAATAGGACTATCCAAGAGATGAGTAGGACAATGTTAAATGAGCAATTTTTGCCTCAAAAATTATGATGCAATGCCGTGGACACATCGACCTATATCCTTAATCGAATTCTTATTCGACCTTTTCTAAGAATGACCCCTTATGAGATTATTAAAGGTAAGAAGCCCTCATTAGAATAATTTAAGGTGTTTAGAAGAAAGTGCTTCATTCTCAACACCAAATATTACCTTACTAAGTTCAACCCAAAGTCGTACGAAGGTATCTTTTTAGGTTATTCTCAAACTAGTAAAGCCTACATAGTCCTCAATAGAACCTCGGGTGTAATCGAAGAATCACTCAACGTGACATTTGATGAAACACCTCCTTCATCTAAGACACCACCTTTGGTAGATGATGACTTGGATGAAGTAGACATAGTTAAAGCCAAATAGGTTAGAAAATTAGGAGTTGAAGACCTTAATGTTGAAAAGGGAGTAAACATTAGTGAGTATAAGGATCATGCTCTCGAAAACGTCATAGGCGACTTAAATCAAAGGACCCTTAGATCTCAAGTACAATATCAAAGTAACTTCTTTTGTTTTGTCTCATTGATTGAACCAAAGAATGTTAAAGAAGCTTTGATGGATGATAGTTGGGTCATCACCATGCAAGAATAATTGAATCAATTCATTGCTAATGACGTTTGGGAACTTGTTCCTCCACCTAGAAGTACTACCATCATAGGAACCAAGTGGGTATATAGGAATAAGTTAGATGAGAACGTCGTTGTATCTCGTAACAAGGCTAGACTTGTAGCTCAAGGCTATAATCAACAAGAAGGGATTGATGATGATGAGACATATGCACCGGTAGAAAGGTTAGAGTCCATTAGGATCCTTTTAGCTTATGCTTGTTCATTAGATTTTAAGCTTCAACAAATGGATGGAAAGAGTACGTTTCTTAATAGTTTGATCAATGAGAAGGTATATGTGGCTCAACCTCCCGCTTCATTGATTTTGAGAAACCGGATCATGTTTACAAGCTTAAGAAAGCTCTTTATGGCCTTAAAAAAGCACCCCAAGCTTGGTATGATAGACTTAAAGCGTTTCTTGTAAAACATGAGTATACCATGAGGATGGTAGACAATACACTCTTTACAAAGAAGAAAGGTTCTGTTGGAAATACGTTTTTACGTATTTAGGAAGATTCGGTCACTCCGACAATATACTAAGTAGTAGCTCGTAGTCTAGATATCTTTTAATATATCAAACAAGGAAAGGCCTAGTCCATGTTATGTATGGACGACCCAAATGTAAGCCCAAGCCCATCTTATGGGCTTGGTATATAAACCCTCTCCTTTGATGGAGAGAGTAGTGGTTTTCATAATTTACACATAGTTATCTTTCACTTTCTCTCTCTAGAAGTGTGCGAACTCCATCATCTTTCTATCTCTTTCTCTCTCTAAAACATAAGCAAGATTTACATATCCTACAAATGGTATCAAGAGCCATGGGATGATTGTATTGTTTATGTGTTTGTGTTCTTGATTTTTGTAGCTTTTTGATTTATACAAACCCACGCCCAATTTTTTTTATGGTTTTTTCTTGATACAAATCTTCTACATAGTTGTGGTAGAGATTTGGTATATTTACTTTGGCTAAAAACACAAAAATTTTGGGTGTTTGGATCATTTTTTGGCTTAAAATCTCGAATTTGGTGTGTTTTGTCCGAGAAAAGTGGAAAATTCATATACTGCTTGTACTATTGCGACAGCTCCCATCGCAATATCTAGGGTTTTGGATTGCGATCCATATTGCGACTGGTATTGTGATTAGATTTCATCTTGTCACATTGTGATCCATATTGCGATTGGCATTGCGATTGGAGTTCATTTTGTGATATTGCGACAGGGTATTGCGACAGGGGTATTGCGACAGGGTATTGCGACAGTATTGCGATTGGAGTATTGCGATTGGAGTATTGCGATTGGAAGTATTGCGATAGGATTTATTGGGATTGGACTTATTGCGATACAACATTGTGACATCATTCCTTTTAGACATTGCGACAACATTCCTTTAGACATTGCGACATCATTCCTTTTAGGCATTGCGATAGAACAAGTATTCCAAGATTTTTCAAAAACGTGTTTTTGAAAATTTTTCGTGTGTAATTTCATCTTGGAATTTTTGGTTTATCGAGAACATAATTTAGGGGATTTTAACATTATTTCTCGGCTTCTACACACAACAACAAACACATTTACTTTCTTTCATTGATCGATCAACTTTGTAAATCTTAACTTATTGAAATGGAGTACACATCTCTTACGGATAAGTCAATCCTCTCGGGTACGGATAATCGTCCACCTATGTTGGAGAAGTCTATGTACGAGGATTGGACTTCCCGAATGGAACTTTACATGTTGAACAAAGAGAATGGACATCTCATTTGGGCATCGGTGCTCAATGGACCATTAGATTATGGTACAGTGACGGAAGGTACGACTACTCGTCCTCGCACAACGGGTGAATTGACTGGAGATATGAAGATTCAAGACAAATGTGATAAGTATGCTACAAACATCATTCTCCAAGCCCTTCCTCCAGATGTCTACAAACTCGTCAACAAACATAAAGTTGCCAAAGAGTTATGTGATAGAATTCGTGTTCTAATGCAAGGCACCTCGTTAACTAAACAAGAACGATAGTGTAAGCTTTATGATACTTTTGATAAGTTTGCCTATGTGCCAGGGGAGACTCTCAATAACTACTATCTGAGATTTACCCTATTGTTGAATGAGCTCAATATATATGGCATGGCAATTCCTACGTTTCAATTGAACACCAAGTATTTGAACACTCTTCCTTCAGAATGGAAAAAGTACGTGACATATGTTAAATTGGCTAAGGACTTGCATAACACCAATGTGGATCAACTTCAAGCTTTTCTTCAACAACACGAATGCCATGTGATCGAGGCTCGGTTGTCTAAACCTCAAGTTCATGATCCACTCGCCATGTATGCTTCTCAACAAAACATGGCTTATACTTATCAACAACCATCATACTTGCAGCAGCCACCACCACACACCTATTAGCAACCACAGCAACCATCTTATCCACCACCAATGATGCCACAACAAGCATTTCAACAAAGTGTTCATCAACAATCTTTTCCACAACAACCACCATATCAGACATCACCATCACAAGCCAACACTTCTCCAATGGGCTATACTCCTCAGCAAGGATATTTTCCAATAGAAGCACAACCAGCACAAGCCTTCTACTCTAATGAACTTCCACCAATCCAAGCACCGGTCTTTACTCCAAATGATACGCCAGCTGATGTTCTAAACCATCTCACTCCCTACTTGTCCAAACTTGTTGCAACTAGAGGATTTCCACCAACAAACAATCAGCTCCGCACCTCTTCAAATCCTCGACAACAAGCTACTGTTCAAGATGGTCAAGTAACAGTGCAACCTATTCAGGGAAGCCAAAATTCATATGGACCTCCTACAAGGACTGTGAATGCTCAAGCTGTGAATTCTCAAGCTAATGGAAATGGAAGCCCCATTGGTCCTCAAAAGGTTGTGACTTGCTACAATTGCCGATGACAAGGTCATATGGCTAGGCAATACACTCAGCCGAAAAAGAGAAGGGATGAAGCATGGTTTCGTGAGAAAATGTATTTGGTTGATGCTCAGTCTAAGGGAAAGATTTTGGATTCAGAGGATTTAGCATTTCTTGCAGACCCAGGGGCAGCAGATATTGAAGGCATTGCAGTCGTTTCCACTTCTAATGCAGCTTATCAAGCAGATGATCTTGACGCATATGATTCGGATTGTGATGACATTCACTCTGCCCAAGCTGCTCTCGTTGCTAATCTCTCTCACTACGGTTCTGATGTCATCAGTGAGGTATCCACCACAACCAATCTTGGTAATGATGATAACCCACATCAAGTTGGGCATGAAAATAACAACCTCGAACAACATTCGGGAACTAGTTACTGAAATGATGTGGTACCCAATCCTACACAGTTGAGTGAACCTCAACCAAATGCTACGACGGGTATGGAATCTTATGCTTAACATGATTTAGTCATGGTACCTAAACATATTATTGATTAAATGCATATGGCCCTCAGACAATCCGTAGATACTAATTCCACCCTAACTACTGAGCTTGCGTTGCATAAAGAAAGGTCAAAAAATTTAAAATGGTCCCTCAAGCAGAGAAAATAACATGTTATAAATTTGACCAATTTCGTTTTGAAAAGATTGAACACTTGAAAGAAATAAAATCATTAAAAGCTAATCTTTCCAATGAATTAAAAGCAAAATAGTCGGTTGTCAATGATTTTCAGAAACTTAAAATGGATTTCGAAACTCTCGAGTCTAAAAAGGTTGAATTAGAAATTAATGCTACCAAACTTCTTAAATTCAAGGAACAACAGCTTTTAAAACAATACGCTTCCACAGAAAATGTTCATCTTTTAACTAAATCATTTAAAAAACTCGAACTTAAGCGTCTTCAAAATTTACCATCTAATCCCGGTTATGCAAAACAAGCTCCGGAATATATTCCCGGTCTTTATGATATGACCATAATTGGCAAATCGAAAGAAGCACCTTATGTTCGTAGTTCTAAAGAGACACAGTCACTTATGGAAGAAACTCATTCTAAAATGTCTTCAAAATTCCATACGATTGATTATGATATGCATAATAAAGATCAACTTTCTAAAAAGACACGTATTCGTTTACAGAAGGAATTAGCTGAACTAACAGTTCTTGTGCCCCCAAGTTTTTCAAATGAAAACTCTCCTAGTACAACTCCTACACTCGTCAAAACAGATTTAACGAAGTTACTTCCACCGGTAAGTAAGGCGTCCGTTAATTTAAACGCGGTACACCAACACTTAGCCGATTTTGACAAGGTCATTTTGGAACGTACGACGGCCACGGCCATAACGGAAGGTGAATGGAACTTTGAGCACACTAGAGCTGCGTTCCGAGACGAAATTGTTCCGTTTGTAAAGAATGTTAAAGCTTGTCTTAGTAATCTTGATCAAGATTTGCATACGGAAATAGAAGAAGTTAAACGTGTTTTCAATGAAATGGATGATGCTTATGAAAACAGTTTACTTGAAATAGAACGGGTTTCTCGCCAAAATGATCAACTTCTAAAACAAGTGATGTCTCATGATATAGTTTCCATCCGTGTGAATAAAAGTGTTGATAATGATTCTATTGTGCATAATGTTGAATCTGTGGATAATGTGGTAGATAGTACTTGTCACGAATCTGACGATGAATTTTTAAAGCTTCAAGATTCATATTCTTCGCTTTCAGAACGTTTTGATGAGATTCAAACACATTGTATTTCGCTTGAATGCAAGAAAAAATTTATTCAAGAAATCTTTGAAACGTCATTCGAAGGTGTTAATATCGATGATACAAACTTTGAAAAGAATTTTCGATTGAATTTACAATCAAACAGCGTCAGCCAAGTGACAAAGTTGCTAAATCTTTGCCGATAGACATAGAGAAATCTAAGAAGCTTAACTGTGTGAACGTACTTGAGGCCGCTGAGAATTTTAAACTTGATCTAGATAATCGAGTTTCCAAGATTTTGTCCAAAGTTGATAACTTAAAACAGAAAGATACACGACTCTTCTATTCATTAAAGCCCGCATGTGTTGATACCACTGCACATAATCAATCATTGATTGAACAATTGAATCAGAAGTCGGTTGAAATATCTGATTTGAGGGAAAAAAATTTGTGATAAGAATCTGGTCTTGGCTGAGTTAAAGGAAACATTTCGTACTCTAAAAGGTAAGAATATTGTGGATAACGCAGCCACTGTCTCAGCATCGTCCTCTAGTGCAATCAAAAGGACCCTTATAGCCATCACACCATTTAATAAGGGCCCTAATATTCCCGTGTTGCCTTCTACAGGAGTAATCACCACTACTAAGGCTCAAAGATCTAAGCTTAAAAAAAACAAGAAGAATGATATGATCTTGCCCCCATCTAGTAGTCAAGTGAAGAAGAAAGTAGAAGCTCATCCTAGGAATGTTATTTCTGTTTTGAATAAAAAGAATCATGTAGCTAAACCTAAAGGCTCAGCGGTTGTGCAGCGTTCTAATCCTACTTTGAATTCTAATTTGAAATGTTGGAATTGCAATGAATGTATGTTTTCTAGTCGTCATGATTCTTGCCTTATTGACCATGTGAATGAGATGAATGCAATTTTAAAATTTGGCATTTTTAGCCTTATTTTGCAACAAAAACGATAAACAAAAAGATAAACTTTGGAAAGCGTGAAGGTTTGGCAAGGCAAGTATCTATTCACCCCCCATACTAAAGTTAAACATTGTCCTCAATGTTTCGAGTCTAGGGGTGCAAAACCCCCATACTAGAGACGTAGTCGAATGCCTAATCTAGCATGGAAAGGGTGTAACCAATAAATCAATAGCCGTTTATGAAGTGTGCTATAAACTTAAGGTTAGAACATCAAAAGGATATATCATGGATATTGAGAAATATCTCCAAAGCAAACGATCGAGTGCTCCCATAAAACGAACACGAGAGGCTCCAATCGTGAAGATCATGATCTAAAAACCACATATCACAAACAACCACGAAACAAAGGTTGGAAGGGCACAAATCCCCACACGTAAGATACATTAGAAAGCGATAATATGTACATAGGATAAGCATGGGACTCCCCCACGAGGCACCTCGTTTTTGATTACCGAGTCATGAGCTCGACTCGATCCCCTCAATACTAATTATCATTGGGGAAGGTGACTTGGTCGAGGTAGTTCAAGGATGGAACTTCCCCGCCAAAGTAGTGCTTCAACATATGTCCATTCACTTGAGTCACGGTGAATGGACCGGACCAACGGGATTTCAATTTACCGGAAAAGATTTTTAATCTTGAATTAAAAAGCAAAACTTGATCCCCAATGTTAAAAACCCGGTTTTTAATTTTATAATCATGCAACTTTTTAGTTTTCTCTTTATAAATCAATGAATTTTCATAAGCAATGTCTCTCAATTCATCCAATTCATTTAATTGCATTTTCCGGTGTTTTCCCGCGGTCTCCATATCATCATTACAATGCTTTAGGGCCCAATAAGCCTTGTGTTCTAATTCGATAGGCAAATGACAATTCTTTCCATACACAAGCTTATAGGGAGTGCACCCAATGGGCGTCTTATGAGCGGTCCTAAAGGCCCATAAAGCATCGTCCAACTTATCGGACCAAGATTGTCGGTTTTCCCCAACGGATCTCTCCAAGATCCTCTTCAAAGCTCGGTTTGAAACCTCGACTTGCCCACTCGTTTTTGGGTGATAAGCCGTAGAAAGCCGATGTGTAACCCCATATTTCCTTAGAACCCTTTCAAATTGGTCGTTACAAAAATGGGTTCCACGATCGCTTATGATAGCACGAGGGGTTCCAAACCGAGAAAACAATTGCTTCAAAAACTTGACTACCAAACGAGCATCATTGGTGGGCAAGGCCTTTGCCTCCACCCACTTAGAAAGGTAGTCAACCGCAACAAGGATGTACTTATTACCACGAGATGATGGGAACGGCCCCATAAAGTCTATACCCCAAACGTCAAAGATCTCACACACTTGGATGATATTTTGTGGCATTTCATCTTTTTGTGAGGCTTTTCCTTGTCGTTGGCATGAATCACAAGACTTCACAAGATCTTGTGCATCTCGGTAAATAGTAGGCCAAAAGAAGCCGGCATCAAACACCTTCTTAGCCGTGAGATTAGCATCGTGGTGACCACCCATGGGTCCCTCATGGCAAGCTCTAAGGATGTTAGAAGCTTCGGTGCCAAATACACAACGTCAGATGATTTGATCCGCACAAGTTCGAAACAAGTAAGGGTCGTTCCAAAAGTAGAACATGACGTCACGAAAGAATTTTCGTTTTTCTTGAGTCGTCATACCCTTAATGATGAAGTTACCCGCATGGTAATTTGCAAAATCCGCAAACCATGGGGTAGAAGAATCAAGCTTAGAATTCACTACACCAAGTGTCTCGAGCGGAAACGTTTCGGTGATTTCCTTGGGCTCGTAAACACTTTGGTGAGGATCTTCCAAACGAGAAAGATGATCAGCCGCTAGATTCTCGGCTCCTTTTTTGTCAACGATGGTGTGATCAAATTCTTGAAGGAGGAGAATCCAACGAAGTAATCTAGGCTTAGCATCTTGCTTTGCCATGAGATACTTAATAGCCGAATGGTCCGTATACACTATGCATTTTGTCAAGACGAGGTAAGGTCAGAACTTCTCAAATGCATACACCACGGCAAGGAACTCCTTTTCCGTTGTAGTGTATTTTAGTTGAGCCTCGGTCATCGTCTTGCTAGCATAGTGAATAGGCAAGAAGTGCTTATCATGACGTTGCCCCAAAACGGCCCCAATAGCGTAATCACTAGCATCACACATAAGTTCAAAGGGAAGGTTCCAATTGGGAGCAACAAGAATGGGAGCTTCGGTAAGTTTCCTCTTAAGGATTTCAAAGGCTCGTACACAATCTTCGTCAAAGACAAAACGTGCCTCTTTTTCAAGAAGATGTGTAATAGGTCGAGAGATCTTTGAAAAATCCTTGATGAATCGATGATAAAAGCCCGCGTGGCCTAGGAAACTCCTAACTCCCTTAACGGTTTTGGGATGAGGTAACTTGGCGATGACGTCTACCTTAGGTTGATCTACCTCAATCCCCGCTTTCGAGACCTTGTGCCCTAAGATGATTCCACTCTTAACCATAAAATGACACTTTTCCCAATTGAGCACAAGGTTGGTTTCCTCACAACGTTTTAACATTCTCTCAAGGTTCGACAAACACGAAGTGAACGAATTACCAAACACGGAAAAGTCATCCATGAAGACTTCCATCGTCTTCTCGATCATATCATGAAAAATAGCCATCATGCACCTTTGAAAGGTTCTCGGTGCATTACAAAGTCCGAATGGCATTCTACGATAGGCAAACGTTCCATATGGACACGTAAACGTAGTTTTTTCTTGATCACGAGGATCGATGGGAATTTGGAAGTAACCAGAAAAACCATCTAAAAAGAAATAGAAATCGTTTCCCGCAAGACGCTCCAACATTTGGTCCATGAAGGGCAAGGGAAAATGGTCTTTTCGAGTGGCTTCATTCAACTTTCGATAGTCAATGCACACTCTCCATCCGGTCACGAGTCTAGTGGGAATCAACTCGTGGGCATCGTTTGGCACAACGGTCATCCCTCCCTTTTTAGGGACACAATGAATAGGACTCACCCAAGGGCTATCGGAAATAGGGTAAATCATTCCCGCGTCAAGGAGTTTAAGGACCTCCTTTTTGATGACGTCGTGAATTTTGGGGTTCACCCTCCTTTGACTTTGGATTGTGGGTTTGAAATCCTCCTCCATTAAAATTTTGTGGGTACAAAACTTGGGATCGATTCCCTTAATGTCGGATAGCTTCCACGCAATCGCCCCTTTGTGATCCTTTAGAACATCGACAAGTGCGGTTTTTTCATCATTCGAAAGATCCTTCGCAATAATAACCGGCAACTTGTCGTCCTCCTCCAAATAGACATATTCGAGGTGAGGAGGTAAATCTTTCAACTCGAGGGTAGGTGGTTCCTCAAGTGAAGATTTGGGCTCGATACTCATAACCTCCTCGGTTGGAGGAAATGGGAAATCGTTAAGAAAATCCTTGATAATCGAGAAGTTCTCATCGTTGTCGAGGTCTTCGTCACATGTACGTGGAACATTACATTCTTCCAACGTAAAACCACCACCTTCAAATGGAGTGAAGGTTGGTGTCGAATTATCAAGAATTGGATCTAACATAGTGGGATTGCCACTAGTTTCTTCATCACCAAACCCTAAAACTTCTTGTGAAAATTCCTCACAAACCACGTCGATCATATCAACGAGGTTTATGGTAGCAACGGAATAAACATGAGAAAGTTGAGAATTTTGAGTTGCGTTTATAACAAGTTCCTCGTCGTTGAAACGTAAGGTGATCTTTCTAGCATGCACATCAATTAAAGCCATAGACATATCTAAAAACGAACGACCTAAAATAAGAGGAACTTGAGGATCCGTGGGGATATCAACGACGATAAAGTCTACGGGATAGTAGAACTTCCCCACTTTCACAAAAACGTCTTCCGCCAAACCACATGCACGAATCGTGGAATGGTCGGCCAACTCGATAGACATTAGTGAAGGAGTAAGATTAGGAAGATTGAGTGACTTGAAGATTGCAAGTGGCATCAAATTAATGCTAGCACCAAGATCGGCCAAGGCATAGCATTCTTCCATATCTTGAATTGCACAAGGGATCAAAAATTTACCGGGATCACCGACTTTTTGAGGTATGCGATTAAGATAAACCGACGAACAACTAGACATTTGATGCAATTTCTCCTTGTTGTTCAACATACTCTTAAAGTTAGCGGCAAATCGAGGCATCACGACCAAAGCATCGGCGAAACTCACATTAAGGTGCAACTCACGAAACATTTTCATAAAAAGCTCAAATTGATAATTATCGCGCTCTTGTCGTTTCTCCTTCCTAAGTCTCGATGGGTAAGGCATAGGCATAGCCTTTGGAATCTCGGGTTCCAATGTTGGTAAAGGGTCGACCGTAGGTGTGGCATGAGCGGTACTTTGTGGGCTTGAGATATGCTCCTTTTCGACCACCACCTCGGGTTCTTCCTCAATTTCCTCCACCGTTGGAGTAATTGGTTGAGGAGTCGGTTCTTTAAGTGCCTTACCACTTTGTGTGGTAATCACTTTCATCTCTCCCTTCGGGTTTGATATGGTGTTACTAGGCAAACTTCCCGAAGTAGAGGCTTTGTTCCCCATGAAGGCTTCTAAAATGGCATTAAGCTTAGCATCTTGACTATTAAACTTAAGATCTTGACTAGCGGCTTTTTGGTCAATTCTTTGTTCAAGCCTAGCATGAATTTGTTCAATTTTATTGTTTTGACCTCTAATTTGATTAGCAAAATCATTTTTCAACTCATTTCTCATGTTAAGATTTTCCTTCACAAAATTAGCTAACTCCTTGGTGTTTTTAGCCGTGTCCCTAGCTTGACTAGCCAATTGCTCTTGAATGTTTTCCAAAATCTTATCATTTGCCGTAGCGTAATTCAAAAAGTCCATTGGAAGTTCTTTGGTGTAAACATTTTGAAGACCTTGACTCGTGTTTTGAAAATTACGGTTTTGGTTTTGATTTTGCAATTGGCTACTACTTCCTTGATTCCCATAGTTGTTATTACCCTTGTAATTGTTCCTTTGATTGTTTTGGTAACCAACTTGATTGTTTCGATAATTGTTAGCATTTTGGTTTGGTGGAAAACCCGGTGGAGTCAATTGATTAGTGCGGGGAACTTGACCGTTTTGGTTATAAGTTCCCGCGGCCGCGAAGGCACTCGAAGTGTTACCACCGTTGGTAATGCACTCGGAATAATCGTGAGCTCCACCACAATACATACAAGAAACCTCAACCGCTTTAGCCGTAGCGGGAGTGGGTTGTTCACCAACTTTAAACTCAATTAACAATCCTTTAAGCTTATCAAAAATCTTGTTCTCCAAATTAGCCTCGATTTGGCAAGCATCAACGGTGTGTGACAATGAAAGCGAAGGCGAAGACGAAGTCTTACGAACACTCGACGTGCTACGAGGACTATAGACCTTAGACCTATTCTCAATGATTAACAATGCTTCCTCGACCGTCTTACACAAAAAATTACCACCCGCGACGGCATTAAGATAATCACGCTCATGATCGTTCAAGCCATTGTAAAACGTGTCAATTTGATGCAAGTCGGAAAAACCATGATGAGGACATTCGTGCCACATTTCCTTGAACCTATTCCAAGCCGTTGAAAAACTCTCATTATACTCTTGTGAAAACTTTGAAATCTCGTTTTTCAAGTGCGTAGTCTTAGAGGGCGGAAAAAATTGGTTCACGAATTTTGAAACGAGATCCTTCCACGTCAATATAGAATTGGGTGGCTCTTTCTCTAACCAAATTTTTGCGGGCCCCGCTAAGGAATACGGAAAAAGCATCATCTTAATCGAGTCGTTAGAGACGTCCTTAAACTTGCAAGTGGCGGTGAGACGATTAAATTGGCGAATGTGGTTATGAGGGTTGTCCTTTTCGTCACCTCGAAACTTGTTGTTTTGAATCATGGACAACAAACCCGTCTTAACCTCAAAATTCTCCGCAAGGATAGCGGGAATCACAATCGCTTCTCCATAACCCTCGGTGGGTGCTTGAAGCAACTCCATCATAGTTTGATTAGCCATGGGTGCTTCTTTCACTACAATGGGTTCGTCAATAGGAGACTCCTCACTAGAAGGAGTGATTGATTTGTTTCTTCGTTTACGAGCACGTCTTGCTTTGGAGCGAGTTTGCATAAACGTCACGTACAACGAGAAGGCGAGCAAAGAAGATTCTTTTTGGTGTTTTTACTTTTTCAATTTTTTGTGGTTTTTGATTGTTTTTACTTTTTTTGGATTTTTGGAATGTATTAGGTAGACACAAATCTACAAATCTCCTCCTTAATCAAATCTCTCGATTAAAGAAGCCTCAAGGAATGAAAACGATCACGTGAAGTGAACGCCTTCGATGACTTTAGAACGATGGTGGAACACCAAATCGTTCAAGAGGGTTTAATCAATAGAAACCAAGAAAATATATATGATACTTAAGTAATACTTTGGGCGGCAAAACCCTCGATTAGCTTTCAATCTCAAAATACGCACAAGCAAGCGGAGGAAACGAGGCGACGCGAAGCACTTAAGAGCCTTTTTCCTTTAGGTCGTGAAATACAACCGCCTTATACCCACCTTATAGTTTGTATTTCTCAAAATCGAGCTTCTCGAAAGTATTTATCTATTTTTGCCTTTTTCTTTGGTTTGAGATTCGAATACAATGATTGGGTAATGACCTCCCAAGTCAAGGTTGTGATTTCTCACGTATTTGGAGTACTTGTAAATTTATTGTTCTACGTATACAATATAGTAATAGTATTCACAAAAAACGAAAAATGATAATACGTATTAGTAGAGTGCTACTAATACAAATACTAATTATGGCTATATATAAAAACAACAATTGTTCAACCAAAACACAACACGCCTCCCCGGCAGCGGCGCCAAAATGATGTTGGAGTTTTTGTACCCTTTAGGAAAAGGAAGACAAAATAGGGCAAGTATGCACGACGATTTAGGAAAACCGTGTGTGAATGACCCTAAAAGTGAGTTCGTTCTCGAGGAGGCTAGTGCGTTGTGTTAAGAGATGATATTTGATTTGTGATTATATGATTGAAAAAGAAAGAAAGAAATGGGATTAGAAGAGACAGACGGTTACGAAGACGGATTAAACTAAGACGAAAAAGGCGATCACGCAAAACCGTAAATAGTGCAAAAATTAAAATTTTAACCTAAAAATTTCTAAAAATCCACAATAATATTCTAAGAGTTTACAAAAAATCCAAACTTGCTAAAACCTTTTAATTAATTAGATAATGACTTTTTAATGCTAATTAAAGCCCTAAAAATCACAATTAATTATTAAAAAGCCCTAAACAAGATCTTAAAGTTTGTAAACCTCAAAAATGTCCTAATTAAGCTAAAAAGTAGTTTTAAAAATTTTAAAACCAAATAAAACTATTTGGTAACACTTAAAAACTATTAAAATCAATTAAAACTTAAATTAATTCTAGAAAATAATTGAAAAGTCCTAAAAATATTTGGAATGTTACAAAACTCCTAATTAAGTGTCTTCAATCTAGGAAAAATGTGAAAACTTAAAAAATCAAACTTTTAATTTTTAATAATAAAATAATATTAAAATATTCAAAAAAATTCAAAGTTCATAAAAAAATTCTAATAAATTACCAAAAATCTAGAATAATGTAACTAAGACAAAAATGAAATTAAAAGTTTCTAAAACCTATTTAATAATTTTATATTAAATTTTAAAGTTGGTTAAAAACCCTAAAATCCTATAAAATCAAAAATAAGACTTTTTGAAAACTTAAAGTGATGTAAACCTCAAAAATATAATTAAAAACCTAAAAACTATTTTTTCAGATTTTTAAAATACTTTTTCCTATTTTTATTCACTTTCTAAAATTAAAACTTAAAATATTCCTAGAAAATTAATTAATTACGGGAAAAATAATATTTTCAAACCAAAAAGTCCTAAAACTAAATAAAAACAAAAGAAAAATGATAACTTGTGAAAACCCTAAGTAAATAAGCTGGAATAAGCTTTTAAATAAGCTGTTAGCTAAATAAGCTACAAAACAGATACTACTTAAATAGATATTGAAATGAGAACTTAGCAGTAAAAGACCC
The DNA here is from genome assembly GCA_025667525.1 of Glebionis coronaria. Lineage (NCBI taxonomy): Eukaryota > Viridiplantae > Streptophyta > Magnoliopsida > Asterales > Asteraceae > Glebionis > Glebionis coronaria. Next base: position 381,588,582 of record CM046880.1, on the reverse strand, counting down.
AAGGACACGCTGGTAAGTTGTGTGTGTTGTGAGAGGAGTGGCGCAGGTTCGAGTCCTGGCCACGTCCTTTTTGCTAAACTTTTTTTTTTCTTTTTTAAACTTCAAATACTCAAAACCAAGAACCTAAACTACTCTTAAACACACTTTTTATAACAAATAAACAAAGATTAAAGCTACTGAAATCAAAACAAGTGCCCAGGTTTGATTTTTAACTGAAGAACACAAGAGTGTATTTCTTCACATGTGCAGATATAACAAGAGGACTTGTTTTTGATTTTTGATGATGATTGATTGGACAAATGGGGCACCCCTATACTCAGTTGAGTAGAGGGAGTCAATAACAACAAGAAACTCACAAGTTTACTTCACAAAAATCAACACAAAAGCCAATTAAAGTTTCTGATAAAACTTATGTTTTATGATGAATAGTGACTATAGCTTAGATGCACAAAAACGAATTTTAACACCCAAGAACTTGCTTAATACCCAACCCAATCACTACCCAACAATGCACAATCCTAAGTGACCTATAATCTAACAACTTACCAAGATTTAATGCACAAACGTCACAAAATAAGCAGTAAAAGGGCACTTGACTGTTTTCCAAAATTTTGAGCATGCAAATGTGTCTTATACACTACAAAACTGAAAACCAATGCTAGCATACAACCTATAACAATCCTATGAGCATGTCTAAACAGATTCTACCCCAAAAACTTATCACCAACCCTAGTTAAACCCTAATCCAAACACTCCTTTAATTTTTCAAAAAATGATTTAACAAAACAAATGCATTCAAATCACATTCAAACTGATTATCAATACTTCTAACATGCATATTAATCAGTAAAAGACCTAATCTAGCAAGTATAACACACAATCAAGCCGTTCACAAAAATTCATCAAAAATCACATAAAACTGAATATTTTATAAAACTGAAAAAGGGAACAAGGTGACTACCTTGTGGGACCCACATCCAGGCCCCACAATGGCTGCTTTGCCATCTCCATACAGACTGGGGTCTGTGCAGAACCTCTTGCTGTTTATGAAATGAAAATGATGATGATATTGCTCCTCTATTTGAACCTGCCAAAATCAGATGACCAAGAACAAAAGATAACTGGTACAAGAGCTTAGGCTATAGGATTAACTTATTGACAAGTTAACCTATAGCTTAAAGATTTTAAAAAGAAAGTAGTAAAATAAGAAAACTGATTTTTCTTAACTGAGAATTTTGAAAACTTAGGAAAACTGAAAGCCTTTTAAAACAAGTGAATCAACAAATAAACTTAACCAAACTTCAGACAATAAAAGTAAAGCTGGCTCTTTGCTTCTCATCAACAAACTTCAACCATTTTTCATTCATAAAAAACTGGACTTACAAAGTTGTGATCAAGGAGAAAAAACAAGGAACAAGGGTAATGCACAATCCGCATACTCCTTATATAGGCAAAGATAGAACATTCTAGGTACTCTGAATAAAATAATACAAGCTAAAACCCTAATGGTTTGAAAATCCAAAAATGCCCTTGAGTTTTGACTGGAATTTGGTCAAGATGCCAACATGTGATGATACTAGCTGTTGTTTGTTGATCATGAGCGTTCATTTGAGCTTGGGGTCCAAGTAGTGTGATCCATCCGTTGATCTTGTCGATTTTAGGGTTTTGAGGGAAAGGGACGTTGCAGGGGAGGGTCCCACAAGACACATGGGTGTGTCTTGTGGTGATTTGGGATGTGGGTTTGGATGACAAAGATGGTAATCAAGGATCTGGAGCAAATAAACAAAAACCCCTTTGAAATTAGTTGTATTGAATCTGGGGTTAAGTAGGGTTTATGTGGGTGATTAGCAGGGTTTTAATCCATTTTGGGGTTAATGGATTTTTAAATAAGTGTTTGGAGGGAAGGATTAAATAATCAGATTATTTGATTATTTAAGTTGGGTGGAAGTCTAACGTGGGAGGGAGAGTGATGTGGTGGGTGTTGATTGGCTGGTGGTGATGATGTGGCTAGATGATAGGCTGGGGTGAATTGTACTATTTGGCAGTTTTGGCCCCCCAAGGTTTTAGTTTCCTTCACTTTGTAATAAACAGCCCTCAACTTCTTTTCCTTTATAAACAACTTTGGAAGTTTGACATTTTTGGCACAACTAATTTGTAAACTTTAAACAAGGACTTGAAATGTAATTTCTTCAATCTTCAAGGACTGAACTTGTACATTCTTGATAATTCAAGGTTTTGACTTGTTTGTTGACTCCTTGGAGGACCAATATTGGCAATTTAGTTTTATTGAGGGACTAAATTTGCCAATTCTTCAAAGTTAAGGGTCCTTTTTGTAATTTTGACAAGCTTTAGGGACCAAACTTGTAATTATGAGGATACAAGGGTATAAAGTGTCAATTCTTCCATTTTGGAGGACCAATCTTCATAATTCTTCAAATCTTCAAGGGTTTTCTTTGGAAAATTCTTCATTAGGGCTTGGTTCATCGTGCGGCTTCGTTTCCCGTGTTCGTTTTTGACTGATTCTTGTGATCTTTTGTCATTTTCTCAATATCCGTACCTAAAATACACAAGCAACAAACACAAGCATATATTTGGGTATTTTGATGATATTTAATGCATTTTAAGCCCTATTTGGACGATGAGACTATGTATAAAAGCAGTCTCATCAACTACTCACCACAAAAATTGGGATTCATCCGCATCCTCAAGATCAAACTCGAGAGTCAATGTTTCTTCTACTTCTTTAAACCCTGATATCACCAAACTGACCCGCGCAATGGTCGAAATGAGCAAGAATATGCAACTTTTGGCTACAAATCAACAACAAGTTAATTCTGTAGCAATTTCTTGTGAGACCTGCGGCGGTCCTCACTCATACACTGATTGTCCTTCTACTCACGACAATTCGGAAAACGTGTATGCGGCTTATGGTAATTATTCAACGGACAATTACCAAGCCCGACCTCAAGGTGATCGTAACTTGCTAAGTTACCGTTCTAACAACTTTCTTTCACCCGGTTTTTCTCCTCAAAACCACAACCCCAACAACTAAAATAGAAGCAACCAAATTCCACCTCGAGCTTCTAATCCTTATCACCCACCCGCTCAACAACCACCCATGAATCAAGATGTTGAAGCTTTAATGAGAACCCAAGGAGAGCAAATCAAGAATCTACAAAGCCAAATTATCAATTTGAAAGGGGATATCACTAAGCAAGGTAATGACATTAGATCCGAGCTTCGACATGATATACAAAAATCTTTTAGCACTCAAACAAATGATTTGAAGAATATGCTGGCTAGTTTCTTACCAACTACTCAACCTTCCACTTGGGGCTCTCTACCTTCAAACACCGTCACTAACCCAAGAGCGAATGTGAGTTCTATTACTAAACGTAGTGGAGCAACCTTAGTAGGACCATCTACCCCTCCCCCAGTTACTCCATCCACACCTCCTCCACCACCATTTATCGCACCTACTCCCACGCCTAGTATTAGTTCTCCATTATCGTCTCCACCTCTTACTGACGTACCCAAGAAGAAGAACCCTTCACCAAGCCTACCTTCCACCTTTAAACCTTCAACATCTCAACCTTTACTTGCTACACCTACACCTTCCACCTATAAACCAAATATTCCTTATCCTTCTCGCTTGGACAAGCCTAAATTGCAAACCAAGGATGACATTCAAGTGTCGAACTATTTGAAGATGATCTCTCAAATGAATTTCAACATTAGCCTTGTTGAAGCACTTGTCCACATGTCGAAATTTGTCAAAGCATTCAAGGAATTGCTTAATAAGAAGGAAAAGCTGGTTGAGCTTGTCAACACACGCTTAAATGAAAACTGTTTTGCAGTAATTCTTAAAGAACTTCCGGAAAAACTTGGAGATCCTGGTCGTTTTGTGTTGCCTTGCATTTTTAAAAAACCCGAAGAATTTACTACCCTAGCTGATCTCGGGGCAAGTATTAATTTGATGCCTTTAAGTGTTTGGACAACACTATCATTACCCGATCTTACACCAACAAATATGACCCTTGAGCTAGCAAATCGTACTCTCGCTTACCCCGTTGGTATTGCTGAAGACGTGTTTATTGAAGTTGGCACCTTCACTTTTCCGGTCGACTTTGTTGTTGTTGATTATGAAATGGACCCTCGTATTCCTTTAATACTTGTTCGGCCATTTTTAAGAACCGGAAAAGCTCTAGTCGATGTTGCCGAAGGTGAGTTAATCTTAAGGGTCGGGAATGATGCACAAGTGTTCAAAATAGGGAAGATCACAACCAAATATAATGGAAGAGAATCAGCGAATATGATTAATGTGCTTGATGATTTTGTCGTCTACAACAATCCTCTTTTTGGTTCTTGCTATGATAATCCACTATCACAAGATGATGTGGATGATTCTCTATCCAATTCCGATCCTCCACTAATTTATGATTCTTCACCGATCTCTGATGCTTATGATGAAGATTCTATTTCCAATGGAGATGATTATGATGATTTTACTTCTGAGTATCAAGACATGCCTACTTATGATGATTTTGATGAGGCTGATACTCTCTCGAGTGATTCTTCACATGAGGAAGATCCTCCGCCAACAACACTTGATCCTACTTTGTATGACTACTCATTTGAGGAAGACTTTGCTACTTTTCTCAACACTTACTTCCCAAATGAGAGTGATGCTCCTCCTTTGGACTTTGATGATTATGGTCTTTATCCTACTTTAGATATAAAGAAACCCGCTTCAAAGGAGAAAAAGCCGGCCGACACCGATATCCGCAGCACTTATGTCTTGACACCTCTATATCCACCTTCTGAGGATGAGATTGCGAGATTTATGATCGGATCTTCTTCAAGATCTGCTGATCCTGAGTGTTATTTTCCCCTAAAGGAAAAGGTGTTCGACCCCGGCATTGCACTTTTTAAGCCATCTTAGTATCCATCTGATGAAATAAAAGGAAAAATCTTTGGAACTTACGGAGATATGCTTGCACTTCACCCTTGCTACCACCGTGCTCAATCGCTGCTTAAGGGAACCCTGCCTACTCTTCTTTGGCTTGCCTTGTTTGCCTTAAGCTTGTGCTATTTGATGGACGAAAACCATGTCTTTGATCCCGGTGGATGTGTTTCAATTTTCTTCCTATGCTAATCAAGGTCGAGTCAGGCTCACGACTCGGTTAACAAAAACAAGCGCTTCTCGGGAGGCAACCTGCAATATCTATCCTTTTTATTTGTTTTTATAATAAGTGTAGGGGGAGACCCTAGTATGTTGTTTGTTGTCTTCTTTCTAATCATGTATAGGGATTCGAGCTTTCAAAGATCCATTCTTGATGACTTTTGACGACCCGTGATTCCGTGTACCCGTCTTCCCGGTTCTATCCTAAACTCTTTTGATTCTCTATTTTATATTCTTTAGTATTAAAATAGGAATCACTTTAGTTGTCTCTTCCTTAGCAAGATTTAAACAACGTGCACAATGTCCTAAGTGTAGGGGAGGAAACTTCCACATGCTTAAACATTAAGGACAATGTTTATATTAAGTGTAGGGGGGACTTCTATCGAAGTTAAGTGGCCTTTTCCTTGTTTTGTCCTCATTTTAACTGAAAAATCAATTTTTCGACATTTTTCAAAAATTTTGATCTATTTTGGCCTATTAGTTTTTCCCTTGTTATAGTTATTTTCTTTCTTTGCTAGAATAAATTTTAATAAAGTGGTTTTAATTTTTAAACATTGTGAATCTTTTGACTCAACCCGAGTTTGCTTATCCAAGTTTACTCTAGCTAGTATCCTTAACGTGTTTAAGTCAAGTTTTGCTAGGCTTTTATATAGGGAACTTTAAAACGCGAAAGTCTTAACTCTCACGGGTTAAGAACAAGAACTTTTCGCAAGTTCCTATAACTGATCCTAGAAAGTCGTTTATCAAGGGAACTTTAAAATGCGAATTCTAAACTTGAAAAAGTCTAAAAATTTGCAAGATCCTATTGATGACTTGAAAACCCGAAACTTTGATTTAATAGGCTAAGCATCCACGAGTCTCATTCCTTGAGATTTTAAATTGTGGAGAACGAGAGGTGATAGAGTCAATTATAAGTTTGGTATTCTTTCATGAATTTATGTGAGTTAATTATAAGATTTTTCTCCCATCGCTTGCTAATAAATTTAATTGCAATAAATAAGGTGTACGATTTGAAAAGTTACTTAGCTTCTAGCCCAAGATCGTTTAAAAGTTGATCGGTATTAATTAGAGTTCATAGCCAAGGCATAACTTATTGTAGCGGGATGCGAAGATTGGCGAGTCCGAAAAGGTCCTAACAAGACATGAGGGCTACATTTTGTTGCTAAAGATCCCAAGTGATGTGAAGAATCATTTATCAAAAATTAATATGAAGGATCGAGACACGACGAAAAGCAAATACTCCCCTAAAGATCATGGAGAAGTCTACCCAAAAAGGCCCTAACAAGGTATGAGGATAAATAGATCCAAGTCCTAAAAGGAGGCGGATCGTTGTATATCAAAATCCCAAATAAAGATTGGAGAAAAATGAAGAAGTCGTGGTCCAAATATGAAATTTTTTTCAAAAAGTTCAAGTGAAGAAATTCCTATTATGAAGAGAAGACCATTATTTCATGAACGTCTCTCAAGATTTGAAGTATGAAGTCACTGCCAAATATCGGCCCGAGAGAGGTCTCAAATCGTGAAACGAGTTATGCCAAGATATGAACTTTATGAGGTCCCGAGAAGCGGTTTTAAAAGATTATGTCCTTTAGCTAACTATTGATTAAATCGTCCCACTTTAGTTTCGGCTATATAACTATCGAAATAAGTCAACAATTCATCATCGTGATCATTCAAGACAATAATAAAATATAAGAGATACACCTAAGAATAAGGGAGTCTAAGTAAATAATTGGCCCACATGAGTTCGTGTTAGTTTGCTAATTTATAATAACAATGATCTCGTTTTTAAGCTTGGTTTGGGGAACGTGAAACTTGAGGATGATAATCATTCACGACATTCTAAAACCCTAAGGTAAGTTTTTGATCTTTTTACTTGTTTCCTTCTTTTAAATATTTTGTCTCTTTAATAAAGGCCAATATGGATTGATTGTGATGGAAAATGTAAATCTTGCTCTGTAATTAATTCATTGCATGAGGACATTGCAATGGTTAAGTGTAGGGGATTTGATAGGTGTGAAAACACCCATCCTTTCCACTTAATTATAATAATAACCAAGCCAAAACGTGTATTTTATGTCGTAAATGTCGGAATTATGCATGGTTTGTGTTTTTGTTGTGATTTAGGATCAAATTGTGAAAAGGGAAGAAAACATGGGCTTTCACGGGATTTTATCGAAAAAAAAGACAAAAGACGAAGTCGAAAGATCAAGAGTGCAAAAAGAACGGAAGTCCAAGGCCTATTCTGAAGATTTATCGAAGAAAAAGTCAAAAGACGGAAGTTTAATAAAAGCCGAAGAACTCAAGTCTAAATTAATGAAGAAATTACAAGACGAGTTCAAATAATCCCGAGACAAAGTCAAAAAAGTCAAAGAATTAAGAAGACGAGAGAAAGAAAGGAAGAAGCAACACATGCTTAACCTCCCTAATCACTATACATACCCTCCTAATCTCACATTAGGAGGTGTTGGCTATTTTGACAAACTAGTCTTCCATTTTAATTACTTGCACTTTTCTTAATTGCACCTTTAATTACTTGTCTTGCACCTTAAATTTGTAAGTTTAATCTTTACTTTTACTTGTTGAATCTTTAATCTTAATCAAGTTTTAATTAATCTCTCATTCTATCTTTCTTGTTTTGCTTAATCTTTGTGCTTATTATCTTATTGTCATGCTTATCTGATTACTTGTTATGTTTTTATGATTATGATTGTGTTAGCTTATTGATTTGATAGCTTATTGTGTTTTTCTTAAATTTGATTAAGTGCTTCTTAGTTAATTTTTATAAAAAGTTGATTTTAAACATTTTATTATTTAGTGTTTTTAAAAGCTTTTAAATTTTGGTTCAATAGCTTTTTCTTAAATTTGATTTGGTAAAAGTTTGAGTTAAGTGCTTATTTGTGTTTAGCTTAATTCTAGTCTCTAGCTTATTTGATCTTAGTTCTATCCGAGTTTCAGTAAAACCCTATTATTTCGGATAAGGGTTAAAACCTTATTCCGGATAGGTTCCATTTGTGTTATTCCGGATAAGACTCCTATTGTATAATCCAGATAAAGTGACAGGTTATTCCGGATAGTAACAAGCAGTGGATTCCGGATAAGCTCACCAATAGCCGATTCCGGATAAGGGTGATTTACTTATTCCGGATAAGGGGAATTTCGACTTATTCAGGATAAGACGCAGGGAAAATTATTCCGGATAGCCACAAGTGGATATTCCGGATAAGAGTCTCGACAATTATTCCGGATAGTGGAGTGTAGTTATTCCGGATAAGCATCCTTTGGATATTCCGGATATAAGCCAAGGAATTATTCCGGATAAGGGAGCAATCTATTATTCCGGATAAAGCTTAGAAGGGTTATTCCAGATAAGCATTTTTAGGTCATTCCGGATAAGCTATCATTTGGACATTCCCGATAAGGGTATTTTCTGATTATTCTGGATAAGCTTCACTAGATTATTCCGGATAAGCAGTGTATTCCGGATAAGAATTTGGAGTAGATTTAGGATAAGGGTGACAGCCTTATTCCGAATAAGCATTACTTTGTTGGGTATTCCGAATAGTGACAGTATTTCGGGCTCCGACTCAGGTTTTGTTTATTCTCTGTTTCATTTTCAAGCATTTACTTTTCCCGCTATTTTTCTCTTAGTTTAATTTTAAAGTTCACATTTTTATTACATTGTGATTTAATTTTTTGTCACGCTTTAATTTTAAGTCATTTAATTAAATTACTTTTTAAAGTTTTAATATTGCACCATTTACTTTTTAATTAGTTTTAATTTTAAATTACCGCCATTTACATTTAAGTTTTGCACCTTTAATTTTACTACAACGACAAAAATATTTCTTTCTCACCAAAAGACGATTGAGTCGCACGGTTTACCCTTTTTCAGTTCGAAGAGACTGGTTCAACGATATTTTTAACTGAGTAAAATCCTAGTTATTAATGGGCGCCTATGGGACCATGGTGTTTGGTAAGGATGGGAGCCTTGGATTTGGTTTGGTTTGTTTAATCTTGAATATTAGTTGTTAATGCATGTTTGTATCACATTGTCCATATGTTCTTAAATTTGGTTATTATTCACAGCTTATGGTTTGATTTTGGCGTTTGAGTCTAAACCTATGACTCTCACCAACTTTATGTTGACGTGTTTTAGTGTCTCTTTCAGGTGAGAATGTGGTTAAGCTTGAGAATAGAAGTGGCTAGTTTTGGAGGAATTAGGATTGCATTTAGAAGGAAATCCCCGTTCCTTCTTAGTTTCTTTTGATTGTTTAATAAGTGATACTATTGACACCTATATGTTTGCTTTGTTTATGTTATTGTTTGTCTTGGGTAAGAGGTAGGACTGTTACCTACTTGCCTAGACTCCTGCATTGTTGAGATATTGTCATGACATTTATGTCACCATTTTATGACATTTCTTATTTCATTTAGTTATCTCTATAGACACGCCATGTTGTGATGATATCCATACGTCGTGCTCCATATTCCGCCATGGTGGGGTGTGACAGAAGGTCTCGGTCACAACTTATTTTCTGTGGGACAATTTTGTGATGCAAATCTAGAAGTTGCTTTTCGAGAGCATACCTGCTTCATTCGTAATTTGGAAGGGGTTGATTTATTGTAAGGTACTCGAGGGAATAATTTGTATACTTTGTCTCTACAAGAAATGATGTCCGCTTCTCCCGTATGTCTTCTCTCCAAAGCATCGAAGACTAAGTCATGGTTATGGCATCGACGGTTATCTCATCTTAACTTTGACGCTATTAATCGTTTGGCGAAAAATGAACTTGTTCGTGGTGTTCCTAAACTTTCATTTCACAAGGATCATTTGTGTTCCGCTTGTACAATGGGGAAAAGCACTAAGAAATCATACAAACCCAAGACTGAAGACACCAACCAAGAGAAACTTTATTTGTTGCATATGGATCTTTGTGGGCCAATGCGTGTTGAAAGTCTTAGTGGCAAAAAGTACATCCTCGTAATTGTCGATGATTACTCTCGGTTTACATGGGTGAAATTTCTTACAACAAAAAATGAGGCACCTAAATTCATCATCGGATTTATAAAGATGATTCAAGTGCGTCTCAACACTACTGTCCGACGCATTCGTACAGATAATGGAACCGAATTTGTGAATCAAATCTTGCGTGATTATTATGAAGAAGTTGGCATATCTCATGAAACATCCATTGCACACACTCCACAACAAAACGGTGTCGTTGAAAGGCGAAATCGCACACTTATGGAAGCTGCTCGAACGATGTTAATGTACGCAAAGGCTCCATTGTTTTTATGGGCGGAAGCAGTATCTACAGCAGTGTACACCCAAAACCGGTCGCTAATTCGTAAGCGCCATGGTAAAACACCTTATGAGCTTCTCCATAGAAAAGTACCAGATTTATCATATCTTCATGTATTTGGTTCTCTTTGCTATCCAAATAATGATGGTGACAATTTGGGAAAACTTCAACCTAAGGCTAATATTGGTATTTTCATTGGTTACGCACCCGCAAAGAAGGCATACCGAATCTACAACCGTAAGTCTCGTAAGATCCTCGAAACTATGAATGTTGATTTTGATGAGCTGACAGCAATGGCTTCTGAGCAAAGCAGTTCTGAACTCGCACTTCATGAAATGGGACCCAGTAACATTAGTTCTGGTCTTGTCCCAAACAACCCTACTTCATCATCATTTACACCACCTTCTAGGACTGAATGGGATACGTTGTTTCAACCGTTTTGATGAATTCTTTACTCCTCCAAGTATTGTTGCTCCAGAACCTGAGGCAATAGCTTCAGTAACCGAAGTTATCGCTCCAGCAACCGAAGCACAATCTGATACGTCTGCACCTACAATTGGTCAAGATATACCATCAACTAGTAATTCTCAACCAACACCCGAATCAACGACCCATGTCATGCCTATTGATGATGAAGAGGATGATGTTGATCATGATTTAGAATTCACTCAAGTGCGTGAACTTCCATTCTTTGGTGTACTAATTCCCGACCCTAATCAAGCCGGGTCGTCCACCTCAGAGGAAGCTCCTACTACGATTTACTCCAATCCACAGATTTGTGAACATGACAGCAAGTGGACAAAGGATCATCCTATAGATTCTATTATTGGTGACCCTAATCGTCCGGTATCCACACAAAGTCAGCTATAAGAAAATGCAATGTTTTGTCATTTTGATGCTTTTCTCACTGAAGTTGAACCTAAGATATGGCAAGAAGCTTTTACTCAATCCTGTTGGATAGAAGCTATGTAAGAAGAACTGAATGAATTTATACGTCTTGAAGTATGGGAACTTGTCCAATGCCCGGATCAAGTGCAGTTACTCACTTTGAAATGGGTTTACAAGGTGAAACTCGATGAGTTAGGCGTAATATTGAAGAACAAAGCTCGACTAGTAGCTCGTGGATACAAGCAATTATTAGACATCGACTTTATGGAATCCTTTGCACCTGTTGCCCGTTTGGAAGCTATTAGACTATTCCTTGCTTATGCAGCCCACATGAATATGATCGTCTATCAGATGGATGTGAAGACGACATTTCTTAATGGTGAAATCAAGGTAGAGGTCTATGTTCAACAGCCGGATGGTTTTGTGAATCCTAAATATCCTAATCATGTGTACAAGCTTAAAAAGGCTCTCTACGGGTTGAAGCAAGCTCCACGCGCATGGTATGATCTATTGTCACAATTCCTCATTACTCAAGGCTTCGCTAATGGCAAGGTAGATCCCACGCTGTTCATTCAGAAACGAGGTAAAGATATGATTATGGTACAAATATATGTTGATATTATATTTGCAGCCTCGACCCAAACCTTATCCGACGAGTTTGGGAAACTCTTGTCTTCCAAGTTTAAGATGTCAATGATGGGCAAGGTATCATTCTTCTTAGGTCTTCAGATATCTCAGAGTCCCATAGGCATCTTTATCAATCAATCCAAGTATGCCTTTGAATCGCTTAAGAAATATAAGATGGAATCTTGTGATCCCGTGGATACTCCAATGGTGGAACGAACTAAGCTTGATGCAGATCCACATGGAGTTGCCGTTGATCCGACACTGTATCGTGGAATGATTGGTACTCTTCTGTATATCACATCTATTCGACCTGATCTTCAGTTTGCTATATGTATGTGTGCTCGGTATCAAACTCGACCTACTGAGTTACACTTGGCTACTGTGAAACGGATCTTTTGATATCTTAAAGGAACCATTAATCGGGGACTTTAGTATTCGAAGGACTCTTCGATTGAACTTATGACATATGCAGATGCGGATCACGCGGGTTGTCAAGATACAAGGCGTAGCACGAGTGAAACTTTGCAACTATTAGGTGATCGACTAATCAGTTGGGCATCGAAAAGGCAGAAAGGCGCTGCAATTTCAAGTATGGAAGCAGAATACATAGCTATGTCTGGTTGCTGTGCTCAAATTCTTTAGATGAGATCGCAATTAACCGACTATGGTCTAGGTTTCAACAAAATTCTGATGTACTGCGACAACAAAAGTGCAATTGCCTTATGCTGCAACAATGTTCAATTCTCCCGGTCGAAGCATATTGACATTCGCTACCATTCCATCAAGGAGCAAGTGGAAAATGGAGTGATCGAGCTTTACTTTGTCCGATCTGAGTATCAATTAGCGGATATTTTCACGAAGGCTTTAGATCGCGCTCGAATGGAATTTTTGGCCGACAAGCTAGGCATGAAAACTTTCTCGCCTGAGACTCTTAAGGAACTGGCAGATGAAGCGAAAGAATAGTGGTGGTAAACTATTCTCCGTATCCTTGGTGATCATCTGTATATATTGTTTATATTTTTATCCGCAAAAGCAAAATACAAAAATATAAAACCATATAAAAACCATAAAAATTGAAAAATCTAGAAAAATCCAAAAATATTTTTACTTTATTTTTCAAAGGCATGTCTTTTGGTACGATAATATTTACGGACTTAGAAATGTTGATTAATATCGACACGGCGCCATAAATAGAGTTCGTACAAAAGTTGTACATATCTCATAAAACATGCCTATATGGCTTGTAGTTATTTCAGACTGCAACCCGGTTTTCATATTAAAGTCAAGTATTTCTTATGAAAGCTTTGGCTCTTAACGGAAATTAATTTTCTCGGGTAAGGTTTACTTTAAAACCTTGTAAGGGATCAAGTTTACTTTATAACTTGGTCTAACACAAATCTATGTACGCATCAGTGTATTTATTTGTTGAAACAAGAGAAGTCTTGTTTTTATGAAGTTATCATCTCTACAACCATAGCAATCTACAATTGGTATCTACATAATCGACGATGCGAGTACTCAACCGACAACTACAACTCTTTCAATAGAACACGGGTCAACAATAGAGGGCGAGCAATTGTCAAGCATTCAGAATCTTCGATGCCGAATGTGCCAAGTTCACAAATTGGTGTCAAGACAACAATATCAATCGTACATGCGGTGTCAAGAAGATGACTTCAGACGTGACGAGGCGACCAACATATGCCGAGAAGAACCATTTGATCTTATCATATGATGTTCTCATCAATCAGGTCCAACCTTGTCAATTCTTTACTAATATGGTGAATATGTGATCATGTTACAAAGCGGTATCATATCTCATACATTTGGTATCATGAAGATAAAACGGACTTACATTTTTCTTCCCAAAACCTTTGTTAAAACTTCATTAAATCAATTTATATTAAAAACATCGATTGGGTTAGTATTTTTAATATGGGGGAGAAAATTTGATTTAATATGGGAAATTATCACAAATGGTTTGACTTAATGTGCTGGCTCATCCCGACATATGCGAAATGTTTTCGAATATCGTGACATATGTTAAGAGGGAGCAAAACGGATTTGCATATCAAAATGGATTTTCATGGTGACATATACTTACCCAAAACCTATTTATTTCACAACGATGAAGATTGTGGTGACACAAGGATGGTAGGATAGGTTAAGTCCTATGATTCTTCCAGAATCGGAGTAATCTTCCCAAGGACATTCCGTAGCTAGAAATAGTAGTCCTTAGGAAAGTTGGAGAAAATATTGTGAATGTATCTAAATGCCGACCAAGTACTTAAGTTAGCACTGGAACAATCACAACAAGGTGCTAGTTATGACGTATTGGTAAGCATTGAAGGGGTTGAAGAATGAAAAAGAATTGTAAAGATAAAGGGTGTAAAGAAAGAAGCCCTCCTTACAACTTTAGGCAGAAACCGGGTCAATACATATGCTAATGAGATCATTTTTAATAATGCTTGATATTGAAGATAAGACATCATGTACCCAGTGATGCAATGCACAACCCATCCCAGCTAACTCAGATATCTCTCAAAAGATATTTGTTTTAATCACACGGAGATCAACACGTTATCTATCGATTTATTCACTCCGAGTAAATTGGTATTGAAAAGGTGGCACTCCTCTCCAGCCTCAGATTACTAAAATCCAAAGTGCACGATCGAGTATAGAGCCATTTGAGATCATCAAATATCTCATTAGGACACACTTTCATAATTCCTTGCTTCTTCACACACTGTGAAAAGTAAGAAAGATCTTAAGAGTCCCACGCAAAATCTTCATGATCTTGCCTGAACATCCGAGTAATACGAAAGTATTTACAATGAAGATGGAAATCCTTCTTGAGCGAATATCAAAAAGCTCATGGTAGGTGACTTGTGCGATTCTTTATGAATCAAGCTTGTGATAACTGGAAAGCAACAGTGGTTTAATTCTTAACTGAACTTAAACACGTTCCAGGCCTCTACGCAAAATCTTAGTGATCTTGCCAGAACACTCAGAGTGATACCTTAGTGTTCACAATGATGAGTGGAAATCCTTCTAGTGTTAACATCAAACAGCACTTGGTAGGTAACTTGCAAGATTAAATATGAATCAAGCTCGTGACAACTGGAAAGCAACGATGGTGCGATTCTTTAATGAATAAAACTTGTTCCAGAAATCAGAATTGACGGCTTCAATCATGCGGATAATTTTATCCAAATGATTCACTCTTTACGTTCGCAGTCAGCTTTGGACGGTCGAGTAAAGAGAACAGGTTTACCCGCGAAATCTTGTCAAGGAGATTTTTAATTAAATCTACCTGCCACAAGTACGATATTTTATATCGTCCAACGGTCTTCACCGAACGGAGGTAAAATGCTACCGAATTAGAATGAAATGTTCAAAGCCATTTCGTTCGTGTCTACTTATGTTGCGGCATTTGAAGACGGTGGCGTTGCAAAATCCGAGAAGAAGTCGTCCCCGCATGCTTATACTTTATGCACTTAATACCTCATCTAATTCAAGAAAGCCTAAAAGTTAAGTCTTCCACTGTATTGAATTCTGAAGCTTTCAAGAATTACGAAGGTATAAGTATGTGAGACATGAAGTCACGAAGAGGAGAAGATCACAAGTGATGGATGCACAAGATCAAGGCAAGAGATTAATGCTCAAGATTGATATCAAAGATCACATCAGCATGTTCACCAGAGAAGAAAAAGAAAAGAAAGACGAAGACTACGAGCTCAAGACAATCATAGTATGCTAGGTTTATTTTATTATTGTAACTTTGGTAACGCCCTTGTTTGGAGTGACCTCCCTTAGGGGGAGATTGTTGGAAATACGTTTTTACGTATTTAGGAAGATTCGGTCACTCCAACAATATATTAAGTAGTAGCTCGTAGTCTAGATATCTTTTAATATATCAAACAAGGAAAGGCCTAGTCCATGTTATGTATGGACGGCCCAAATGTAAGCCCAAGCCCATCTTATGGGCTTGGTATATAAACTTTAACACCCCCAAATTTACACGCAGCGGAATATATCTTTGGGTGCTAAACAGTGGTATAAAAACACACAATTTATAAAGAACGACTCGAAAAAAGACGTTTCAAATTTATCGTTCCTAAAACATTTATCAAAGTAGCGTAGTCCCAAGTAATCGTTACCAAAAGATAAGTTAAAACAACATATTAGTTTGTTTTAAAAATATGGAACGATAAATAAATTAAAGAGTTTGAACAACAAAAGCAGTGCACAACTTCATTCCCGTGACCTCCAAGCTTCCACTTCTTGATTACCTGAAATACATGTGAGTAAAACAATCAGTAAAAATGCCGAGTGAAATCTATAGGTTTATATAATCAGTTTGAACACAAGCAAAGATTATAAGTTTGTGGCATGCTTAATAAGCATCGAATAATAATTTGCATCAACAATATTAATTTTATATAGCATGAATTGCAATAAGCTCATGGAACCGAGCCCTTAGACACTCCCATATCAGTCTAATAAGATGAGAGATTTATTAATTGTCGTTACCTCCAGATTATTGGTACATTGCCGTATACCTGACTTCTCAATACAATATGTTCAAACAATGTGGAGGTCGGGCCTAAGCTTCTGTGACAAGTCCACACAAACTGAACCGGGGCGGCTTCCCCCATAGATCTATTAATTGTACTAGCGGTTAACCCATCATAGGTTAATTAACGGTTCATAATTGAGGCTTTATCAATGGCAATCACTTAATGCAATTTAAAGGCAACCACGGGTCCATTCAAAGAGGGACAAGCATATCATAAAAGACTTGTGTTCTAAGTTTATGAAAAACATGTATTCCCCCTCGCGGGTTTAAAATCATTTAATAACTAGTATAAAGCGAGGCTATAGACTCACCTTAGCCAATAGTGGTAATGAGACGATCGCCGACGATAAATGATGCCTTTCAAACACGAGAACCACAACCTATCAAATGAGGTGCGTTCATTAATAATAGACTTGAGAAATAAACCATACATAAGAATATAAAACTCGACTCATAAAATCACGACAAACTCGAGAGAAAATGATACAAGTGGTTCTATTATACTCTCCTATATATTCATTTTTATTATTCTATGCCTTTAATAAAAATCTGTCGGAACATACCGAATGTCCAAGCCGTTTTCCCATACTTAGACACCTTAACATTTCATGATACTACCAGAGAAACTCACATACTATATGTAAAAAGTCTTCCCAAGAGCCCATCAAAAGATTTTTCTTCTAAAGTTCCCTGCCCGACACATCTTTGATTTACAAAATCCGGATAGTTTAGCGACCTTGACTTACAAAATTATTTTGACCATTCTAAACAACTCCATTTATAAAACCAACACTTGATTCTATAAATAGACTCAAAATACTAAACTTTGAGCCTGAGAACAGCCCTTGAATCCTTTTGAAACTCATTTTATAGTCCCCGAGATTCGATCCAAATATCGACAACAATTTTCGGATTGTGTCAACACTCGTCTCCCGGTACACGAAAATCAAACTAGTGTATCTTCCACCTCGTTTGGAGTTGGAAGGCCTACTTTATATCAAATCGAAGCTAACGAAATTCTCTACAACATAATCCCATAATATCAATCTATTTTCAGACTTAAGACCCCCGAAAATGGCCTCAAACCTACTGCCCAAAATTGACTATTAAAATCTCTTACAAAATCATGTTTTTGATTAAAACCAATCATTTTTAACATCAACCTAACATCCTAATATCATTATAAACCAATCCTAACACTTGTATCATCATCAAAATCAAAAACCCAAAAATTAAAAATCAACTTTTTAACAAAAACATAACATAAACACCATTTGATCATCACTACTAACACATGCATGATCAAAATCTCCACCTAACAATCCTAGTTTTTATCAAAAATAAAAACTTAATGCATGTAAGAAAAATTAGTATCATTAGAATCACCTTGAGATTTTAGGAATGGGACTTGTTTTAGTTTGGATTGAATCAAGCTAGATCATCAAAATTTTTGATGATTTTGTGTGTGGTGGTGTACGGCCAAAAAGAAAAAGAGAGGAGGAAGTGGTGATTTTTGTTTTATGAATTTTTTAATGAAATGGTGCTAGTGGAAAATCTATATATAGTCCAAGGTTAGGGTATTTTTTGCCAATTTGTGATAATTTTGGTCCAAAATGTAATAATATAGTTTAAAAGGGTAGAAAATGTAAATTGTAACTTTTGAAATTTTTACGAGACTCGGGTTTCGTAAAAATACTTTCTAAAAGTTTAAACGCACAAGAAAAATAATAATATAATGACTCGATACGTAACTAAAACGATATCGTCGAAAGTATTAAATATCGAAACGATCGATAATAAAATATAAAATTTTTGGCATCCGTCGGTATCGCGATCACTAGTAGTCCTCGTTACTCGTCAAAATATTAGAATATAATATTTAATATCGGTTTCAACTTAAACCGTTAAACATAATAATATTTAACGTTATAAAATACTTCAAAATAATTGAAAATTATAATTAAATTATGACCTTTTTTTTACGGGTTTTACATCCTCACCACCTTAAGGGAGCGACGTCCCGGCGCTCAACTCACCTCATACTCGAGTTGTTCACTACCCGGAAGGATGAGGGCATTCCTTATAAAGAAGTCCTCACGTTCCCACATGAATCTCGATCCACGATCTCTACTGGTTCTTTTACAAAAAACGCAACTTGTCGTCAAGTTGTATCTCACCAAAAAGGAATAAATAAATCCTTATCCAACAGTCACCCGTCAAGCTCGACACATGAAAATTTTATGAATCGCACGAAGCTCATTCGACGACAAGAATAGATGACAGGATTTTCAGGTAAGTCCAGTTAAAAGGAATGTTGCAATTTAAAGGATATCCATCGGCCGGATAGCCATGGACACACATCAAAAAGAACTAACAAGAAAACATTTTCGTCATCGAAGGGTGCTCACACGCGGGTCCCTACTCAAAAGATAATACAAAGACACCATCTCACTTTCGCCAACGCGCATTAAAGTTTCAATAAACATCGTCGTTGAAAGTCAAAAAGATATTACATAATATGTGTTCTACATGATCGGACGTCATCTGATGATGCCGTCTCAAGTTCTCACAACTTACGATCATTTGACTAGATCACACACCATATAAGTACATAAAAGAAAAGGTCGAACATAGACATCGAGTATAGATCTCCACCGTTAATCATCAAGAAAACCTTGAACGAACCCTTGATAATAACCACTTGATCTCCAGAGTCTTTCCACTTGCGGTGTCGGCTTCAACATACTCCTCAAGGTTGTAACGAATTTATTAACTCCATTTGTTAAGAGATTCGGTCCATTGGTAAAGATTCTCAATATAACGGGTGTATCGACAGCTTCTGCTCAAGTGCTCAAGGTGATGCATCATATTCCTCGTTTATTCTTCATACACTGCTTCCCGAGATTCATTTTAAACTCAGAATAAAATAGTGATCTTCAATACGAGGAACAGAACGAGATAAAAATGAATTCAATAAACGCATAAACGGACAAGATGTGGTAAAATGATTTAAGGTTGACGATCGACGAGGAATCTCGACTCACGTAACCGTAAAACATAATAATTCACAATACTAGAAAACTGAGAGCGAAGAATGAATTAAATATTAACATTAAAATAACGTCTGTCACAATTATCCGTCCCGGATTTGGTATTACCTTAAAACTCAGTTGAGGTACTTTCTTGATAAGGATGATATATCAAAATAGGAGTTAAATAGCTTCATAATTTAACTTGGTTGTCTTAAGAAACTTTGAAAGAATGACATGAATTTATTAATTAAACTCGTATTGATGGTTACAATTAGAAAATATAATTTCCAAATCAAATCACGATTAGGAATATAAATTAAACCGATAATTTCATTACATTTAAAGTAAAGTATGATAAGTGAATTAGTTCAAAAGGTAGAACATAATTTCATTTTAAACATTAGTTTTAGTTACACAAAATATGATGTATAAATTTGACCTTTTTCTTAATATAGTTATTTCGATAATTGAAAATCATTGGAAAATGTATAAAAGTTCCATAAAAATTTTATAATACGTTGTAGAAATACATAAACGTGTTCATTATCTCAAAATAAACATGGGATATATTCGGGTTTCGAAATGTGACAAGATAACAAACGAATACGAATGGGTTTAATGGTCAACAATTAGTACGAAATCAACAGTACAAAAGAGAACGAAGCAAATGTCGTATGAATTCTTAAAGAGAATAATAAGATGAAGGCGTTGATAGTAAGACGATAAGAAATAATAATAGATTAAACAAGTTGTCAATTTTGTTAGTGCGGTCGGTGGTTCACCAATATCAGCTCGTTAACTTAGCGGTGGTCGATACCTGATCGGAAATAAGATCCATACAAAAATTTTAATAAAAGAAAATTCCTAATAATCACTTGTAATTAAAATAAATCAAATGAACGGAGTTAGTGTTTAAAGAGGTAAGTCAAAGCACGGTTCACAAGAGTGGGTTTCGAGACAAGCGAGAGTGACGGACGTCATCCCGGATATACGGAAATCACTCTAGTGATAATTCATTATTCACGTGCGGAGACATTTCGAAGATCTACAAAATCGCATAAAGAACATTGGACGAGAAGGAAGGATAAAACATCAAGACTTTCAAGTCATTTATCAACAGTCAGTAATTAGACGAACGGTCAAAAGAAATCAGTTATAAGACAAAATGAAGTAACAAGTAGAAAAACAATCATCGAGTAAAAACGTATTCGTAAGCGCGAAATTCGTTCAAGAAAAGGTAAGAAAACGTATGCGGATGCATAAAAATTGCGCTACTTGCATAAAATATAAAGGTTTTCAAAACTTCTTTTCACTTTATTCCATTTTATTTATCTTTATCATAAATACAAGTAAAAAGTTGATTATTATCAAGATTTTTAAGTGGACTACTATTCAGCCTAGCATGGCTCCTTCTAAATTAGGCATAGGTGATCAGGCAATGTATAATTTAGGAATAGCAATGCAGTGCTCAGTTTCGTCGAAAAGTACTACGTTTCTTATGTTTATATATAAACCATGCCATTTGAAAAATGGAATTTAAAATAGTTTATAAATTTATAGGATACAAGTATTTTGTGAGATACTCAATAAGCAACTTTTAATGTTACGAAAAGTATTTAATAAGACCAAAGTAAAAACAATTGGAGAAAATAATCGTAAAACATCATCAGACTTATTTATAAGGTGACATTATGACAACGTATAAAGTAGCCAAAGGTTTGCAAAAAGTGGCAAATAGTAGCTCATAAAACAACCAATGAAATGGTTACAAGTTGTTAAGTTTTCAAAAGGTTATAAGGTTTAGACGAAAACGCCATGAGACACGTGATGAGAATGTCGACGAAGAACGTGAATGCAAACTTCAAAACTAACCCAAATCAGTGGAAGGTTAGAAGAAAATAAAAATAAAATAACATCGAATGACAAATGAGTCATATATATATAAAGAATAAATCAATCCATATGTGTATTCTATGTAAGATACTCGGCATAACATGCTTTTAAGAAAGTATATTATTCGTTTTCAAATTACACCATTAATCCGGTAATTGCTAATCCTGTAAGGTTTCTATTTTTAAACATTTTCACATGCAACTAGTATTAGTTAGTTGTAAAATAATATTCGTTAAAATTTTACGATCTCAAATGAACTCAAAACTGCTTAGAAATGTTTAAAACCCATGTTCCGAATTTTCTATCAGATTTGACTTTTAAATATGTGCCGATTAATTGACCCGATAAACGACATCTCCAAGACTCGGAGTCTAAAGCATTTTGATGCAAAACGACGTTTCAGACGACTTTCTAGTTTTACCCGAGACCTGAAACTCAATATAAAATGACTAAAATACCCCTACAAGTTCTGTGCAGGTTTAACTATTTTATTTTAATAACGCATGTTTTACTCTTAAGTTTTGACCTGCTTATACTGCCCCTGCAATTTCTGCATAAAATATATTTTTCGACACTTCCTAACCACCCAAAATATATATATATATATATATATATATATATATATATATATATATATATATATATATATATATATATATATATATATATATATATATATATATATATATATATATATATATATATATATATATATATATATATATACACACATATCTTGTGGATTTTACAGCGACGAAAAATAATTCTCATAATGAGCATCAAGTAAAAATATAGCATAATGAATGACAGAAGATGCTTCAAGGTATCCAACACGAAATTTAGGAAGCAAAACTGATGGAGGAACATAAAAAATAAACTGGTTATTTAGTTTAATTTGTGGTATCTTTTATTTAGTAATCTTATTTTGTGTTTTTTTAAAAAATAATTTTTATCTTTTTGCCCAAGTTTAGTTTTCCTATAAAATTAGGACTTATTTGTATTGAATTATTAATGAAGTTATGAATAAAAAAAATACAGACTTTTAGTCTTTTGTTAATCAACTTAAATCCAGGTTATGGTTTATTGTCTGATTTCATCCTAATAATCGGGTATTCGTTGAATCAACGATTGTTGGAGTTTACCTGATTATCGGTATTCTTTTTGAATCAACGATAGTTGGAAGGATTGTGTCTGGCATTCCCTGGGAATCAACAGACCCAATTATCTATCTTGTTACTTGTATCCTAGTTGTTTTTCACTACATCAAAAACGGTGAATGACGTTCGTAATTTAGATTTCAAAATGCAATGTAGGCAAATCTCCTTGGTGCCACGATTGTCCAAAGACACAACACATAACAAGAAAAGAATGGAACATTCATAGGTTGCGTTCTGGGAGCAAGAAGGTTAATGAAAAACAAATGATACAATTTTATAGAAGTAAAATCGTATTCCAATCTAGCGCCATAATCTAGACGGTGATTTATAAAATGACGATGACGTTACCGAGATATAATAGAACAATACACTTTGGAGTCGATACATATAAATGTCAATGAATTAAATCTTCGCATGCCGTGTAAAACGGTGATAAAATCAACAAAATGTTATGAAAAACCATGATATTATTCAACACGATTTTAAGAAATGTTTCAAGATGTGTGACTCACACGATGGCGTTTAGTCTTTTCCAGGGACACATTGAGCTATACAATGGTCTAGAGACTGCGTTCCAAGACGTCCAAGCACAAATAGCCGCAAAACGATTTGGATATCTATATAGATATCTCGAAGGGTTAAGCAATGAAAATAATACGCGCAGATGAAGGCATGTAAGGTCATAATATAAAATTTTACAATAAAAGCAATTTAAATACTTCAAAAATAAATACAGAAAGATCTTGAAAATTCATTGTATTTATTTAAGTTAATCACTAATAAATGATAAACTTTTATCGATAAGTATAACGACATAAATATATATCGAAAAAGGGACCCTAGATATAAATATATATCCATAAATGGATCATAGTATTTATTTATAAATACTTGCCAATAAGGTATACGTAATAACGCATACTAAAATTGTAATCTCAGAAGTAGCTTGAACCTAAAGTCACGCGAAGTCATGTGCACCGACTCTTTGAAAAATAAAAAACTGACAATTATAGTTTAGGTTTTTAAAATAAAGACCTAGTTCTCTATAACTCATGGCTCTGATACCAATCTTTAACACCCCCAAATTTACACGCAGCGGAATATATCTTTGGGTGCTAAACAGTGGTATAAAAACACACAATTTATAAAGAACGACTCGAAAAGAGACGTTTAAAATTTATCGTTCCTAAAACATTTATCAGAGTAGCGTAGTCCCAAGTAATCGTTACCAAAAGATAAGTTAAAACAACATATTAGTTTGTTTTAAAAATATGGAACGATAAATAAATCAAAGAGTTTGAACAACAAAAGCAATGCACAACTTCATTCTCGTGACCTCCAAGCTTCCACTTCTTGATTACCTGAAATACATATGAGTAAAACAATCAGCAAAAATGCCGAGTGAAATCTATAGGTTTATATAATCAATTTGAACACAAGCAAAGATTATTAGTTTGTGGCATGCTTAATAAGCATCGAATAATAATTTGCATCAACAATATTAATTGTATATAGCATAAATTACAATAAGCTCATGGAACCGAGCCCTTAGACACTCCCATATCAGTCTAATAAGACGAGATATTTATTAATTGTCGTTACCTCCAGGTTATTGGTACATTGCCGTATACCTGACTTCTCAATACAATATGTTCAAACAGTGTGGAGGTCGGGCCTAAGCTTCTGTGACAAGTCCACACAAACTGAACCGGGGCGGCTTCCCCCATAGATCTATTAATTGTACTAGCGGTTAACCCATCATAGGTTAATTAACGGTTCATAATTGAGGCTTTAACAATGGCAATCACTTAACGCAATTTAAAGGCAACCACAGGTCCATTCAAAGAGGGACAAGCATACCATAAAAGACTTGTGTTCTAAGTTTATGAAAAACATGTATTCCCCCTCGCGGGTTTAAAATCATTTAATAACTAGTATAAAGCGAGGCTATAGACTCACCTTAGCCAATAGTGGTAATGAGATGATCGCCGACGATAGATGATGCCTTTCAAACACGAGAACCGCAACCTATCAAATGAGGTGCGTTCATTAATAATAGACTCGAGAAATAAACCATACATAAGAATATAAAACTCGACTCATAAAATCACGACAAACTCGAGAGAAAACGATACAAGTGGTTCTATTATACTCTCCTATATATTCATTTTTATTATTCTATGCCTTTAATAAAAATCTGCCGGAACATACCGAATGTCCAAGCCGTTTTCCCATACTTAGACACCTTAACATTTCATGATACTACCTGAGGAACTCACATACTATATGTAGAAAGTCCTCCCAAGATCCCATCAAAAGATTTTTCTTCTAAAGTTCCCTGCCCGACACATCTTTGATTTACAAAATCTGGACAGTTTAGCGACCTTGACTTACAAAACCATTTTGACCATTCTAAACAACTCCATTTATAAAACCAACACTTGATTCTAAAAATAGACTCAAAATACTAAAAATTGAGCCTGATAACAGCCCTTAAATCCTTTTGAAACTCATTTTATAGTCCCCGAGATTCGATCCAAATATCGACAACAATTTTCGGATTGTGTCAACACTCGTCTCCCGGTACACGAAAATCAAACTAGTGTATCTTCCACCTCGTTTGGAGTTGGAAGGCCTACTTTATATTAAATCGAAGTTAACAAAATTCTCTACAACATAATCCCATAATATCAATCTATTTTCAGACTTAAGACCCCCGAAAATGGCCTCAAACCTACTGCCCAAAATTGACTATTAAAATCTCTTACAAAATCATGTTTTTGATTAAAACCAATCATTTTTAACATCAACCTAACATCCTAATATCATTATAAACCAATCTTAACACTTGTGTCATCATCAAAATCAAAAACCCAAAAATTAAAAATCAACTTTTTAACAAAAACATAACATAAACACCATTTGATCATCACTACTAACACATGCATGATCAAAATCTCCACCTAACAATCCTAGTTTTTATCAAAAATAAAAACTTAATCTATGTAAGAAAAATTAGTATCATTAGAATCACCTTGAGATTTTAGGAATGAGACTTGTTTTAGTTTGGATCGAATCAAGCTAGATCATCAAAATTTTTGATGATTTTGTGTGTGGTGGTGTACGGCCAAAAAGAAAAAGAGAGGAGGAAGTGGTGATTTTTGTTTTATGAATTTTTAAATGAAATGGTGCTAGTGGAAAATCTATATATAGTCCAAGGTTAGGGTAGTTTTTGCCAATTTGTGATAGTTTTGGTCCAAAATGTAATAAAATAGTTTAAAAGGGTAGAAAATGTAAATTGTAAATTTTGAAATATTTACGAGACTCGGGTTTCGTAAAAATACTTTCTAAAAGTTTAAACGCACACGAAAAATAATAATATAACGACTCGATACGTAATTAAAACGATATCGTCGAAAGTAATAAATATCGAAACGATCGATAATAAAATATAAAATTTTTGGCATCCGTCGGTATCGCGATCACTAGTAGTCCTCGTTACTCGTCAAAATATTAAAATATAATATTTAATATCGGTTTCAACTTAAACCGTTAAACATAATAATATTTAACGTTATATAATACTTCAAAATGATTGAAAATTATAATTAAATTATGACCTTATTTTTACGGGGTTTACATAAACCCTCTCCTTTGATGGAGAGGGTAGTGGTTTTTATAATTTACACATAGTTATCTTTCACTTTCTCTCTCTAGAAGTGTGTGAACTCCATCATCTCTCTATCTCTTTCTCTCTCTAAAACATAAGCAAGATTTACATATCCTACAGGTTCTCACCTCATAATTGTACAAATATATGTTGATGGCATTATGTTTGGTTCAACTTGTCAAAGCTTGTGTGATGACTTTGCCAAAATCATGCATGACGAGTTTGAAATGAGCATGATGGGAGAACTTAACTTCTTTTTGGACTCCAAATTAGACAAATAGACGATGGTATTTTCTTTAATTAATCCAAGTACGTTAAAGAAATGCTAATTAAATTTGGATTAGAGGAGTCTAGACCAATGAAGACCCCTATGGCCTCGTATACTAAACACACCGTAGATGATGATTGTGAGTCGGTAGACAACACCAAATATAGAGGTATGATTGGTAGTTTTGTTGTACCTAACGGCAAGTCGATCGAATATCATGTTTAGTGTTTGCCTTTGTACTCGCTTCCAAGAGGCTCCCAAAACCTCTCACCTTGAAGCCGTTAAGCATATCTTCTGATACATTAAGGACAATATACATTTAGGATTATGGTATCCTAAATAGACCGGCGTAGAAACCATAGTATACGCGGACTCGGATCATGCGGGAGACTATGTGGACTGGAAAAGCACTAATGGAGTTTGTACCTTCATGGGTTGTTGTTTAAGTTCTTGGTTCTCCAAGAAACAAACCGCTCTTGCTATATCCACCACAGAAGCCGAGTATGTGAGTGCCGGTAAAGCTTGTCAACAAGTTTTATGGATGAAGCAAGCGCTTGTTCATTACGGGATTTCTCTTAATGATGTTCCCATCATGTGTGACAATAAGGGTGCAATAGACCTTAGCAAGAATCCCATGCAACACTCGCGAACTAAGCACATAGAGATTCACCACCATTTCCTTAGGGATAATGTTCAAAAGGGGAACATTTCGATTGAGAATGTGCCCTCGGTAGAAAACTTAGCCGACATCTTCACTAAGCCACTTAAGAGGGAACCTTTTAATTACTTGCTCTAGGTCTAGGTTTAATGGAACATATTCCTTAATTGCGCATTTTATTAATCAAGTCTTTTTCTCTTTTGAGTCTTTTCATTCTTTGAGTCATTGAGTTTCTTAAACTCATTTTTGAAAATTCCTCTTCTCCTTTTCAAAATTCTCAAAGTTCTTTCGAGAATGATCGAGAAATGTTTTTGCATTGTTAATTCAATCTAAAAACGTTCTTCATAGCTTCTTGCTATTGATAACGAGCATACATTATTCATATGTATGGGTCTCTCAAATATAGCAAGAACAAAAATGAACTATGGAGGATCATTGTGTCATGACTATATGTCTAGATTAACACACCTCCAACATCGAATTTATTTTAAATTCATGTATTTTGGTCAAAATCTTGTTTAATGAGTTCTTGTGTGTTTTCTATGTCTATTATTGCTTTTTAGTATGTCTCTATGATTAGTTAGACTAAAAAATTAGGATTTACTGAATTGGAAAGTTCTCCTCATCCACCAAAACCAAGCTTTTGTGGGCGGTTCTCTAAATAACCCGCAAATCCATATATATATGGAACCATAGGTGGAGATAAAGAACCGCGGACAAAGCTTCAAATTTCGAGTTTTCTGTTACTCCAAATTTGCTCCAACACTTTTTGGAATCTTTGTTTAAACCTTTGACCATCCCAAAAGTGTCGTGTGCTTTCTCTATTTAACCCTAAATATTTTGCATCATTTCTCAAATCAAAATGTCGTATTCACCAAATGAAAGCCTTGATTCTCCTCCATTTTCCCCAGTCTCTTTCAATCCAACACCTAAGAACACTCAAAATCATATTTATTTTTCTTCTAAGAATATTGATTGTGGAACTTCTTCTCTTCCACCACTAGCCTTTTGTGTTCTTCCTCCCTCACATGATAATGTCATGCATCATGGGACATATTGTCATTGTTGTCAATATCAACATCTTGCTATGGCTCACATCTATGAGGAATTGAATTACATCAAGAGTCTCCTAGTTAAACCTCCTCTTCACTATGACTATGAGATTAATACCAAGCCACCACCACCTCCTTCCGCCACTACTTTGTCTTTCATTTAAGCATTTGGATTGCTTATCTCCAAGACATCTAATTCAAGCAAATCTTAGAGTTCTAGTTTAACTAGGATTAGATTTATGCTTTTGTTTTGGCTTGTTTTCTCTTTCATACATCTCTGTGTGATTTATTTTCTTGTATCTTTATTTAATGTTTCCTTTTAACATGACTTATCTTGGATCTTGGTTAACTTTTCTTTTCTTATATTATTTTTCTTTTTTGTGTGACCTTTGTTATATCTTGTTGAGTGTTTCTTCTCTTCTACTAACCCTTCTATGTAGCTTGTCACCATATCTCGATTCCTTGGTGCCCCAAGCAAGGGGTAGTAAGCACCAAGGGGAGCATTTGCAAAGTCCGATTCTTCTATTCTACAAAGACTTTTGCATCCTTTTTGCTTCGATAAATTGGGAGAAATAAAATAAACTCGTCTTCGAAAATCTTGTTTTTCATGTGATTGAGTTTATATATTGTCGAAATTAAAAATGGGGAGATTGTTAATGCAATGATGCCTAAAAACAGTACTTGCATTTTTCGGTCTCGCTTTGTTTTGATTACGGCAATATATAAAAACAAACATTTACAAAAATAACGAAAAAAAATTCTTGAGTTAAAGTATTTTTTCATTTTAACCATTATCACTTAAGGTATGAACAAACAAGTTTTCATCTTAATTTAAAGATCAAGGATTTAAGTTTTCTTAAAACTCACCTTTTATTAAATGTGACAAATTTTTTTATTAAACTTTATTTTTAAGAAAATGTTTTATTAAATTAAATATTTGAAAATTTGAAAATGGCATATTTCATATGGTTTTGGAATATCCTTTGTGGATAAATATTCCACCAGATGTGACTACCCCACTAAAAGACAAAAGGGCGCGGAGTCTACTCCACGGTTCCTTAAATGCCTATGCGGATCCTTATCGATAAGGAACCACGGGCATCAATAAGGAACCACACCCAGAAAGAGCCGTTGGGATTTTGTCTTATAAATAGTGGACCATTCTCATATTTTCTCCTCACCACTTTTGCACACAAATTTCCAGATTCAATCATACTTCTTAAATCATTCAAATCCTTGGTTATTTGGTTGATTACTACTTGTTTAGAAGTGAATCTTTCTCCTCCCATCTCTTCCTCTCCAATCACAAAGAGAAGAACACTTTATTCCTTGAAGTGTTGAGTCTACCTCAAGATCTATTAAAGATCAAGTTTTATTTATTCATTTTAGTTGTGTTGTGAATATCCAAATAGTTGTGTTTATTTGGAAGTTGTGTATGTAGTGTGGTTAATACTTAGCCCTTAAAGTATATTGGTGTAGGTTGGTCCTAGCTTAGATTAGGGCTCGAGTTTTAGCTTAGAGTCGGAAATTGGTTAAGCGACGTGTACGATTTCTCCACCTTAAGGAGTTTGTTGATTAGTGAACTCTCGAGTAAGGAGTACTCGAGGAGTGGAGTAGGGACGAGTAGTGAGCTTCGTTGCCGAACCACTATAAATCCTTGGTGTTTGATTTGATCTTTCTTTTCCTTATCTCTTTACATTCATTATTCTTTACTTATACTTTTGATTATTAGCTTAGTTGCATTATCCCTTGTCCATATTGTGTATAAGAAGATTTCACATATTTGCTAAAGCCTAGGTTTTTGAAAAGGATTTTTAAAAACCCATATTTAACGAGTAAATTTAAGAAACTATTCAACCCCCTTCTAGTTTCTACAGATTTCTGTATATTATTAAAAAAATTTAAGAAAATTTTACACATTTTATCAAACATTTTTATTACCAAAATAACTGTCTCAAGTTAAAATGTCAGATCTATAAATTTTCTTTGTAAAAACTTGAAAACTTGAACTTATGTTTAAAATGACATCATACATTACCTTTTGAACTATTTTAATTTTTCATCATATTTTAATTCTAATTTAATGAAATACCGTCTTAAACTTCATACCTATTAAGGATTTTAAATAATTTAACCATAAACCCAAGTTTTAGCAATAATTTCATACAATCATCCCAAGGTTTCTCAAGACGATCAAAATAAAACTTGAACCTAATTTACTTCTATTTTGAATACTATCTTGATCAAGAAAAGACTTAGCGATTGTTTACCTATTAAATATATATTTTCATCTTAATCTTTATATAACATAGTTAAAACCCTCATTTTCTTGGTAAAGTGAATTATTGTGTTTTATGGTTTACGCGATTTGAAATTCCTCGTTGATCATTAATATTAATCCGTTTTAGTGCATCTTGTTCGTTTAAGCGTTTATCATGTGTATTCTATCTCGAAATACCCTCTCGTACTTAAAGACCAGCTCAAAGCAAAGTATCCTATTTGTTCCCGTCTCTTTTCATCTCCAGTTGAAGTATGAGGGACTAGAGTTCCTTTAGGGGGGGTCAACTGTGAGAACTCGTATTTTTCCCGGTAATTAAATTATTTCTTTTATACGAGCATTCTTCGTAATTTACGTTAAGCCTTTAAGCGTCATTCATTTATACGACGCGTTAAACCTTATCAAATTATAAACCCTCATTCATTTATCAAAATATCAATGTTCTCTGAAGGTCAACATTTATTTTATATTGAGCGTTTATTTTTCATGTTTTACGCTTATCTTTTAAATCGCGTAACTTTTAAAATATCGGACTTCGATAATACTCGCTTTAATAAATTGTGGTACAAGTAAAATACTCGCCCAACCTCATAACATCACACATTTTATTCCCCCTTGGTATACACGTTTTATATACATAACTATACACATGTCTTCTAAATTTTATAGTTTTATAAATAAAACTATAGATCATAATTATCTCCATTTATTAGCAAACTCATAAACGCACATCCCTCTTTGCTTCCTTTTTCTACCGTGAAGTACCAAATATAATCATCAATTCATAAAGTTTTTACTAGTTGCATTTTTCACAATTTTGAAAGGGTTGAATTACTAGTAATTATCTTGTTATTATTTCACTATAAAACACCATCAACATCATCATCTCAAGACTAATTGGAGCTGAGATTAATTGATTATTATTATTGATTATATTCATGGGTTTAATCTAATTGGATGAATGGATTGTAATCTCTTGATCAATTGTTGTTGCTTTTAAATCCATCATCATCTATAGTAAGCACCTTCAATCTATTGATTTTTATTCATTTCTTTTATATTCATTTCATGGGTTTTGATTTAATTTATGTAAATAAGGTGTTTTTGATGTTTTTGGTTGATTGTTATGATTGGTATGACATTAGACTTAGGTTAAAGTGATTAAAAGCTTGATTTGGATTGATTGGTATATGTAATTTAGGGACTGTTTTGGAACAGCAGGTTGAATTAGTGATGACGAATTATTTTTGACTTATGATCTGTCATTTTAGTACTTGGTTGCGTAGAGAAACATATTAGGTTTATGCCTCTCTTTGGATAGGCCTGTAACTCTCTTGGATGAGTGAGTTATGTCCAAATAAGTGACCTACAGATAGTTTTGTATTAATGGAAATTTTTGGCATAAAGCCTACTGGATCTTTACAAAAATATATAGTTTATAATCTCTGCTCTAACTGGTGAGTTGAATGGTTCCGTAACTCATCCAGATGACAAAGTTATCATTAAAGCGGTTTTACTAGTTTTATTAGATGTTAAATAGTTTTGTACATATAGTTCAGAACTTTGACTACAACTTTTGGCTTAAAGCCTACTGTATTTTTACATGGTTGGATAGTTCATAACATCAGGTCCAAATGACGATTTGGATAGAGCCGTATCTCATCCGAATGAAAGAGATACATCTAAATTAGCTAAGGTAGTTTGAAAACGAACTCAAAATTTACAGCGCAGATAGTTAGACCAAAAATAAATTATTTTTACATTGGAGACTATTAGGTTTTTTAAATTTATGAAGGGTATAATATATAAGGACTATGTGTTTCTTTGGATAGGTTCGTAACTCTTCGGGACGAAGGAGTTACGTCTAAAATGATCATATTGAATCTAAATTATGTCCAAAATTTTAATTAAATTTATGTCCAGGTATTTTCAAAGTAAGAACCCTATTTTCTAAGTCACACCTGTAGGGATTTCATAAAATTAAACATGAGCTTTCGTTTTGAGTCAAATGGAGTTACGAAATGGGAATTATACTAAAAATGGTAAAGCGGAGAAACATTTTGAATAATCAGATTTGGTTCTAAGGGTAAAATGGTAATTTCACTTAGGTTCTGGCCACTTTGGGATATGTGGTCTAAAACATCAGCAAATTAGATTCATTAATCTTGATTGAGGCAAAAATCGTTTGTCTACACCTATTACGGATCATGAGATATAGGTTCATCAAGTCGGGGTAATTGCAGAATTTGAAAAAGTCATGTGGTTTTAAATGGGTTAACAAGTCTAATAGGATGCCTTACTATATCACAGATTTCTCATCATATATTTTGGTTATTTGGTTTTGTGAGTTGTACTTTCAGATACTAAGTCACCATTCTTTCTATGTGATATTAAGGCGATTGTTGTTTCGCATCGTCATTTATCTAACCTCAGTACTTATATTCCATTATTCTTATTGGCTTAAGGTGAGTTCATAGCCCATTTTTACTACTTGTACATTGTTTCTAAACACGGGGTGAGATTTTACATGGTGGAACACGTTCATTTAAAACTATATGCTATCCAGAACTTGTATGATTTCCAGAACTTGTATGCTTTCCAACAGTTTTCATTGTCATTATTGCTTTAGTACCGATAGCCATAAAAGTCCCCTCTTTATCATGAACAGTTAATTTCTGTGTGCCAAGCGCGAATGTTGTAGGTGGATCTATCAGGGCTGACAATCCCCGTCTATAGTATTACGGTTATTGTAACCATATTGGACGCATTTAACATTTGAATACTTTGAGTATTTAGGATGAATACTCACGGGGGGTGTTTCTTAACCGTTAATGCTTCGGTGTCATGAGCTAATAGCAATAATCACTGTATTGTCTATGTATTTGTTACATATTCATTTTTCTTCGTTGAACTTGTTTTATGATGACGTATAGTCCCTAATCGGGCTGGATAGTCCGACTCACGGGTACTACCCGTATCCATCAGGAATGGATTAATACTTATCCGATGCGCGCACAGTCCAGGAGGCCCAGTAAGTCGCTGTCACACATACGGTTTATTACTTAACTATGTCCTCGTCGCACTACGACAGGATCAGACAAGAATATAATCTATCATATAGATATATTTGCCTAAAGGGAAGAGATATACACTTTCCTTGGTTATGCGATAAGAATCAAACTATTCTGGCTCATTATCTCTTCCTTTGGCCGCAAGAGTAGGAGAGCCCAGCCAGGACTCTCTCGGGTATAAAAGGTGTTGGGAATAAAATGTAGCCAGTACACTTGGACGCTGACAAGAAGAAAACAAGCGTTGATAAGAAGAAAACAAGCGTTGACAGATCAAGCGTTGACAGGAAGAAGTCATGCGTTGATAGGATGAAGTCAAGCACTGATAGAAGATTTAGTCTACGCGTATTATCTTTCTAGTTTGTTGCTAGTAAAGATATGATCAACAATGTATTTTCTATATTTATCTTTACCTATAATAGCTGATACGTAGACTCTTGTACAAGGCTTCTTAGTCTATAAAAGAAGACCTTTATGTTTTTTTTCAATATAAGTTTTCCATACGTTTAATACTTTCATTGTATGCAAGTTTGTTATAATCAATCAAGTGAAAGTTTGGTTTACAGTTGTTGTGTGTTATTGTTTGAGTATTAATTCCGCATAATACTTAAATTGTTTTATACACAACAAAGTTTCTCTACGTGTTTAACTTGATTTAATCTCGTTAACACAAGCTAAATCGATCTAAGTTTGGGATCAACAAGTGGTATCAGAGCTTGTTGAGAAACTTTGATCTAAAGAACACAAGAACCCTAAATCGCCAAAAACCCTAATTTTTACAAAACCCTAAAAACATCATGTCTACCCCAGAAGTAAACTCCTCCTCCTCCTCAATCCCCAACATCAAGATTCCCATGCTAGACCCAGACAATTTTGAGCTGTGCAAGTTTAACTTTGAGAAATATCTACAAATCCATGACTACACTCTTTGGGAAATTATTGAATATGGAAACACATTCAATAAAGCTCAAAAGATTGCAGCTGCCATCTTACAAAGAACAAATGTTCAAGGTTCTACTGAAGAGGATCGAAAAGAAAAACCTGAAGATGGTAGAGCTGTCTCAACTGAGGACACAGCAAAGAGAAGGGTTGACATGAAAACCCTAAGCATTCTGAAACACTCTTTGGGACAAGAAAATCAGCACAAATATAGAAGCTACGAGTCTGTAAAAGATCTTTGGGCAGCTCTTGAAGTTGCTTATGGTGGTAATGCTGATACTGTACAAGAGAAAAAGAAGCAACTCTTGCATGAGTATGCTGTTTTCAAAGCTCAACCCACTTTTCTTAAAAGTCTTGGTGATGCATGCAAAATTGAAGCAAGATCTATAATTGCTAATAACACTCACAAAAGTTCTACTTTTGATGATGTTTACAATAAACTAAGGCTGGTGGAGAATGAAACTCTTTTGGATCATGGAAGCAAGTCTACCAATTGAAACATGGCCTTCTTCTCACATAGTGAAGGTCAATTTGATCAAAAGGAGTCATACATGCACCCCGTTACTGGATCAACTTGTGTCAACGCTGGATCTAATCCTGTCAACGCCTCACATTCAGACGCTGACACATACAAAACTGACTCACCAAGAGTTAAGCCTGCTGGTATTGATCCAGATATTGTGTGTGCATACATTGGTTCATTGCCCAACGGTTCAGTGATTACATATGAGGACCTTGAGCAAATTAGTGATGAGCATTTGGAGGAGATAGACATAAAGTGGAATATGGCCCTTGCAAGCATAAGGGCAAATAGATGGAATAGAAGATTTAAGAAGAAGATGACTTTCAATGCCAAGGACACTGCTGGATTTGATAAATCCAAGGTTGAGTGCTATAATTGTCATCGAATGGGACACTTTATGAGAGAATGCAGATCTCCAAGAAGATCTGATGCTGGAAAACCCTTAAGCCAAAACATTAAGGCCCAGGATCAGAAAGCCATGGTTTCAATGCAAGAAATTGATGGTGTTGGATGGGATTGGAGCTACTTGGCCAAGGATGAGGAAGAGAACAAAGCTTTGGTTGCAGAAAAGGAAGAAGGAGAGCATGTTCACTATCCTCTCATGGCACACTCCTCATCTTCATCAGACATGAGGTATATGATGATGCTTTTTATAGTAAGGGTTGTCGTCTAAACACTGAAAGACTTAACAAAGAAGTTTTAAAATTGTCAACAGATGTGGGTAATGAAAGATGCAAGTTGTCTAACTATCAACTTGCTCTTACTCAAACTGAAAAGACTGTAGCTGAGTATAAGAAAATGGAGCTTGACCTAAAAGATCAAATCAATATTTTAAAACATGATTTAAATGCTAGTACTGATATTAGAAACATCATGGAGAGGGTCAATGCTGAATTACAGGCTAAGTTAGATGAGGCTATAAAAAATAAGGATAATGTAGACCTTAAAATTCAGAGATTTGATAAAGCCTCACAAACCCTAGAAAAATGTGTTAGTAAATAAAGGGATTCTAGGTATATGACTAGGATTGAGATGAAAGAGTATGCTGGTGTTCCACCACATGCTGGGGACTTCTATGGTGTCCAAAGAAAGGACTTATCTTGGACTGGTTTACCAGAACTCCAAGAAGAGGAATTTATTCCTCCACCAAGAGTTCTGACCCCAGTAGAGGAATATAGGCAGAAGTTGACTGATTTGGACCAATGGAAGAAAGCCAGCCCTACCTTGTTTGTTAAGGGTGGCATGCATGGTGCGTTATCAAATATACCTTTCTGCAAAGACAGGGAAAATAGAAAAACAATGTAAGTATACACATCAAGATTAAGATGGATTTCTCTTTCAAGACATAATATAAATACAACGACACATCACTACAAAGTTACTAATATTCATCAATTCACATCACAAAAGATCAAATTTAAGACATATCACAGATCATGAAAGGTAAACATGGATTGTATTGATAATCAACCAAAATTGTGACAAGTATTGCCACTACAATCATTCACCATAAAACTTAAGTCCTCAAGTTTTTCGTCATAATGCCATCATACAAAAGTCTAAAACAGTTCTATTACAACGATCAAAGATAAAATACAAGACAAGCAACTAGGCATGTGGTGATCCACACGGCCTCTTGGATGGCGGTTCGTCATCATCTTCCTCGGGTTCCTCATCGCTATCATCCTCGTCCACATCATCCATTTTTCTCTTTCCTTTGTCGTTCGGTCCACATTCAGTCTCCTTTTTCGTCCCTGACGTAGACCCACACTCAACCGCTACATGATTTCCCACAGTGATACAAGCACCTCTGGCAGGTGGCTGGATCATGAAGTCATTAGCTTCCATTTCCAAATCGTCCACAAATCTCCAATCTGGGGGCAATGATGCTCTCACTCGATGCTCCCAACTCTGCATCCTAGACAATCTCACTTGATCTTCCCTAACACGGTCAAGACTGGCGCTCAAGTTCGCGATCATCGATCTTAGACTGTTGATATCACTTTTGTTTGCATTTCCATCATACTCAATTCTTGAAGTCCTTTCCAATAGTCCTTGGTGTGCCCTTTCATTCTTATCAAACCTCTTAATTACCCTGGTCTCAACCACAAACCGCTCATACATCAACCTATCCATCCTCCTCAAACGACCCTCGGGATCCCAGTAGTGTCTTGGTCTCGGAAAGTAGACCCTTGCGATATTCTCATGAATAGGTTGTGATTTTGATAAATTGTTGGACTCTGCACCACTCCCATTACTTACTCGAACAAATCCTGGCACTGTCCTCAAATAGTCCTTACAATTGTCCATCGGGCGACTAAAGGGTTGCTGCTCATATCGATCGGTCGGAGGCACTTCATAACCCTTTGGCGAATTTGGAGATTGAAATAAATCAGGTTCGGTCTGACCTACAGCATTCTCGGGAATACCATCATCCATCAGTTCCTCGGGCTCTTCATCAGAATCCTCGCTCTCATCACTACTGATACTGAAGTTGTCCACCTCACTTTCATCATTGTCATTTTCCGGCCCTATATCTTCTTCTGGAGCGATCCAACCATTGTCATTATCCGGCGGGTTCGGAGGAAACGGTCCCCCTTCGTGACCTACAACGTAATCGTTTCCATTACCATTAGGTGGTACCTCGGCCATTCCTGCAATAACAGAGAATTTCGGAGGGTACGTAAGATAACTATACAATATTTATAAATACATGCATGCAAATGCAATGCAAAGGTGGTACATATGCCCAAAATGCAATAATATGATGCTCATGCATGATTAATACAAAAATTACGGTGCCGGATATTCCACGTATAATTTCAACGTCTACATATAGTAATTTCCATACTTACGTAATAAATACCCACATATATACTTCAACTCAAAAGTATACGTCAAAAGCCATGAATACAAAAATAAACCTTACCGGAGCCATGCAGGATAGTTGTGTGTGCTTGGACAATTTCTTACGACACCAAAAGTTATAGTTTAGGATTTTCAAAACGACCTAGTTCTCTATAACTCATGGCTCTGATTACCAATCTCTAACACCCCACCAAATGCTATGCGCAGCGGAACTACAACATTTGGGTGCTAGGCAGTTATCATCGCACACAAGATATATCGAACGACTCCAAAGAGACGTCAATTTAAAACTTAAATTAAAAATTGTTAAAAGATACATGTCTACGGTTTTTCCAACCCCAATTGATACAACAGAGTTTAGCGTTTTCAGTCCCCATGAATCTCAACCCAAAAGTTACAGTTTTCACAACAACATGACATTAAAGTTAAAAATGTTTAAGTAATAACGGGAGGAAAAACAAGCAGACTCCAAGCCATACACACAACATCCATCCAATGCACGCTCCATCCTACACTTCAGCGGTTACCTGAAACACATGCTAAATTTGGTCAACGAAAACGTTGAGTGGAATTCATAGGTTTTACAATTCATTTTGAACATATGTGAAATAAAAACCATTCACGATCATTCATAGACTTGTCGATCAAACAGTCTATATATTCAAGATACTGGTAATTGTGTTTAAGCTCATGACACTAAACCGTTAACTCAATCACCCGCGTAATAATTACCGGCGTGATTCAGATGAAACCAAGGCCCCTACTAAGGCATCAGTTGCAATTATACCTTATCTCTTATCACAAATTATCCGTCCGCAGGGGGTATCAACGTACTAGCCCTCGTCTCGGATAGGGTAGTCAACCCCATAGTACTATCACTTTGTATAAGCGGCTATTTCTAGTCCACGCTAGGACTAAACAATAGTTAATAGTTCATGAATTTAGGGACTTTTGCAACTAGGTACTCAGGACAATTTCAAAGGCAACATTCGGGTCCAACAATCATTCATGACATATGTTCATTTTAAAAACTAGCATGCATTTCCCTCGCGTGTAAAACAGTTTGAAATAATAATAAGCGAGGCTATAGATTCACACCTTATATAACAAGTAGTCGATAGTTCGAGAGACGGTCACTGACGACGATACGGATGCCCGGGTAAATCAACACCTATCAAACCAAATAACGCGTAATGAGAAATCTCATTTTAAAACCTTATGGTACTGTATAAAATACATAAATACTAGTCACTTGTGACAATTACAACTCACGCCAAAACAAAACAACAAGCGTTACTCATTTTACACCATTTGTCCTTATTATTAACGTTATCCATTTTTACTCATTTTCGCCGATACTTACCAAAAGTACGGACTATTTTACTATACTTAACCATCTTTATAAAATTTGACAAAATTCTCAAAAATACTATAAGACCTGTAGAAAACACATATTTAATCCCAACAAAAATTTTTACTTCTACGACCCGTTACTCAACACCTTTCCAAAAACTACGTTTTTCGGACTGAAATTGTACTTTGACCAAGTCGGACTCATTTGACCCGTTTAAAACACTCCATTGACCCATTTGACACCTAAGTCCTACAATAGACTCAAATGTGCAGGTTTGACACCAAAATTCAGCCCTTGACCATTTACCAAACTAGACTTATAGTCCCCGGGATTTGACCTAAAACCAAGCATAACTTCGGATTATGACGGTTTTCATCTCCCGGTACACGAATTTCAAAACGTCGTAACTTTTGACTCGTTAGGAGTCGTAAGCTCTACCTTATACCGAATCGAAGCTAAGAAAATGCTCTACAAATCTATCCTATCCACAAGACCTGTTTTCAAAATAATATTTACGAAAATGCCTTAAACTTTCTGCCTAAAATCAACCATACCAAAATCATACTAACGCTCGTTTCCAAACCCATTTATCATCACTAGACATCATCCTAAGCATCCCTAATCACAACCAAACAATGTTTTCAGTCCCTAAACCCTATTGATCATCAACCTCATAAAGCTAAAATCCTAAAAACAAACATGCAAGTAAATGTACCCATCTACAACATCTAAAAACATGATATTAAACATAGAATCAAGCTCAAAACATGAACCACCATGATCCCCAAACACCCCCCATTGAGCCGTGGGGTTTGGGTGATCAAAACCCACCAACTAAATTGATTTTGGTTGATTTGTTTGGTGTTCTAGCATCCTTTTAGCATGAATTAAACATGCAAATGCTCAATTAACCTCAAAAACGAATTTGAAAAATCTTGAAATTTTTGGATGAATTTTTGTTAATGCATGTGTGAAATGAGCATGGATTAACACTCACTAGATGATTTTAGGAGGTGGTCTATGATTAGAATAGATTAAAACTCAAAAAAAAATGAAGTGGTGGTGGTTTTGTGGGTTTGGCCGTCGACCTAAGAACACAAGGGAGAGGGGTGTTTGATTTTTTTTTGTAAAGTGTTTAGTGTGTGTGGTGTTTGTCCCCTTTTGTGAAATGGGAGGGACCTAAGTGCAATTTTTGCATTCTTTTGGCCTTAAGCAAAAACGACACCAAAACTTTGCGGGATTGACTCACTAGTCATTTTAGAAAATTTTACGAGAGTCGGAAATTATCCCAAACACTCCAAAATACT
The DNA here is from genome assembly GCA_025667525.1 of Glebionis coronaria. Taxonomy (NCBI): domain Eukaryota; kingdom Viridiplantae; phylum Streptophyta; class Magnoliopsida; order Asterales; family Asteraceae; genus Glebionis; species Glebionis coronaria. Next base: position 381,547,933 of record CM046880.1, on the reverse strand, counting down.
TTTGGGATACTTTAAATGTACCCGGAAAGTAATAAAACTCACCCGACTCGACTTAACACGAACCATAAGTAAAATTCTCGAAAAATTACATTATCGATAAAACGTCAATAATTATAGAAATTTGGGCATCCATCGGGATCGTATTCGTCATCGTCCTTCTTAAATCGTCAATCGTCAAAATTATAACCTCGAACATCGGTTTCAACCAAAATACTAAAATATATAGCAATTAAAATTTATTAAAAATTTCAAAAATTAGCGTAATTTAGGGTAATGTTAGTGACCTCGGTTCTAGGGTATCACATCCACCCCTCCTTAAAGAGAGCGACGTCCCGGCGCTCGCCTCTTCTTATACTCACATTTCGTGTCGCTGGAACAGATGAGGATACCTTTCCTTGAAAAAGTCCTCACGTTCCCAAGTGTATTCCGGTCCACGCCTAGAATTCCATCGAACCTTCACAATAGGGATTCTACTACGCTTCAGCCTCTTGACCTCTCGGTCCATAATTTCCACGGGTTCTTCCACGAAATGCATTTTGTCGTCCAGTTGAATCTCGTCCAAAGGAATCACCAATTCCTTATCCGCCAAACTCTTCTTCAAGTTCGATACGTGAAACGTGTCGTGAATAGCACTAAGCTCGCTCGGCAACTCTAACTTGTATGCTACTGGTCCAATTCGTTTAACGATCTTAAATGGTCCAATATACCTCAGACTCAACTTTCCTTTCTTCCCAAAACGAATTACACCCTTCCATGGCGATACCTTAAGCATAACCATATCTCCGACTTCAAATTCCAACGGTTTTCTTCTGTTATCGGCATAACTCTTCTGTCGGCTTCTCGCAGCAAGTATTCGGTTCTTGATTTGCACAATCTTCTCTGTCGTCTCTAAAACCATTTCGGGTCCAGTCAATTGACTTTCTCCTACTTCACTCCAACACACAGGCGATCTACACTTCCTTCCATACAATGCTTCGAACGGTGCTGCCTTGATACTTGCATGGTAACTATTATTATACGAAAACTCCACTAGAGGCAAGTGGCGTTCCCAACTTCCTTCAAAATCGATCACGCACGCTCGGAGCATGTCCTCTATCGTTTGAATAGTTCGTTCACTCTGGCCGTCTGTCTCCGGGTGATAAGCCGTACTTAAACTCAATTCAGTGCCCATTGCACGTTGAAGCGATTTCCAAAATTCCGAAGTAAATCTACTATCGCGATCCGAAATGATCGATAACGGCACTCCATGTCTGCAGACGATCTCTTTCACGTACACACTGGCCAGCTTTTCCATACTGTCCGTCTTCTTCATAGGTAAGAAATGAGCAGATTTCGTCAATCTATCCACTATTACCCATATCATATCACATCCACTAGGAGTTCTAGGTAAACCCGTCACGAAATCCATAGCGATTTTCTCCCATTTCCATTCTGGGATCTCTGGTTGTACCAACAACCCAGACGGTTTCTTATGTTCTGCTTTAACTTTCGTACAAGTCAAACACTTACTAACGTAACGAGCAATATCCGCCTTCATATTCGGCCACCAATAAACTTTCTTCAGGTCATGATATATTTTGTCCGATCCAGGATGTATCGAATACTTCGACTTATGAGACTCGTTCATAACCAAATCTTGTACTCCAGGCTTTCCTTCCTCAGATGAACACAATGGTAACCAAATCCGATTCTCGAAATATCTCAATCCGTCTGACCTAATCACAAAAAGAGGTTTCAACATTCTTCCCAAATTCTCAGCATCAACATTCTCTTTCATTAATCCCCTCTCTTGAGCCTTCAGTATAGTTTCGGTTAAATCAACGCTCTCAGTCATCACCAAAGCTCTGACTCTCAAAGGTTTCTCTCGATCCTTCCTACTAAGTGCATCCGCTACAACATTCGCCTTGCCAGGATGGTAGCGAATTTCACATACATAGTCACTCAGTAATTCTACCCATCGTCTCTGTCGCATGTTCAACTCCTTTTGATCTAAAATGTGCTGCAAACTCTTGTGGTCAGTGAATACAACACACTTCGTCCCATACAAATAGTGTCTCCACAACTTCAACGCAAAGACTACAGCTCCTAATTCCAAATCGTGCGTCGTGTAGTTCTCCTCATTCTTCCTCAATTGTCTCGACGCGTAAGCTATCACCTTTTCACGCTGCATCAATACCGCTCCGTAACCTTTACGAGATGCGTCACAATACACTACAAAGTCTTTGGTTCCTTCAGGTAATGACAATATCGGTGCGGAACATAACTTGTCCTTGAGCGTTTTGAAAGCGAATTCTTCCTCATCTCCCCATTCATACACCCTATTCTTTTCGATAAGCTTTATCAATGGCTTTGCAATCAACGAAAATCCTTCAATGAACCTCTGATAATACCCAGCTAAACCAAGGAATTGTCGAACCTCAGTCGGCGTTGTCGGTGCCGACCATTCCCTGATCGCTTCGACCTTGGCAGGATCCACGCGAACTCCTTTGCTATCAATCACGTGACCAAGGAATTGCACGGATTCTAACCAAAACTCACACTTCGAGAACTTCGCATACAGCTTCTCTTTCTTCAGCAGATCCAATATCTTTCTCAGGTGCTTCTCGTGCTCCTCCTTACTATTAGAGTAAATAAGAATATCATCGATGAAAACAATAACAAACTTATCTAGATACGGCTTGCATACGCGATTCATAAGGTCCATGAACACAGCAGGCGCGTTTGTCAACCCAAACGGCATCACTCGAAATTCAAAGTGTCCATACCGCGTACGAAAGGCAGTTACAGGAATATCCTCCTCTCTTACACGTAGTTGATGATACCCTGATCTTAAATCGATCTTTGAGTATACACTGGAACCTTGTAATTGATCAAACAAATCGTCAATCCTCGGCAATGGATACCGATTCTTAACCGTCAGCTTGTTGAGTTCTCTATAGTCAACACACATCTGAAATGAACCATCTTTCTTCTTCACAAACAACACTGGCGCTCCCCATGGTGATGAGCTCGGCCTAATAAATCCTTTATCCATCAACTCCTTCAGTTGATCCGATAACTCCTTTAACTCGGATGGTGCTAATCGATAGGGTGCACGCGCAACCGGCGCAGCTCCTGGCACCAAATCAATTCGAAACTCGACCTCACGGGTGGGTGGTAAACCTGGCAGGTCGTCTGGAAAAACTTCCGGATATTCGCAGATAACAGGTACCTCTTCAATCCTCGCCTCTAAATCACCATCACTCGAAACTTGTGCCAAAAACACATCGCATCCACTTTCTACATACTTCATCATTTTCAAACAAGAAATCACTTTCAAACGAAAAGTGCATTCGTCTCCCTTCACGGTCAAGACTTTACTCCTCAACGGGATCTGAACTAATCTCTCACCACAGACGATCATAGCATTGTGCGCCATCAGCCAATCCATTCCCACAATCACGTCAAACGATCCTAGCTCTATAGGCATCAAGTCGATTTTAAAAGCGTAATTTCCTAACTTCAAGGTACACCCTTTCAGTATAGAATTCGTACTAACGATTTTTCCATCGGCTAACTCAACGTTATAACTAGTTGCTAACAACACCGGTTTTCTATCGATATGACGACTAAATTTAACATCTACGAAAATCTTGTCGGAACCAGAATCAAACAAAACACTAGCATAACAAGCGTCTAGCAGAAACGTACCGGTAACCACGTTAGGACCCTGTGGTTTATCAGTCGTCCCTACTTGATACACGGCAGCAGCATTGTTACCTCCTTGCTTGTTTCCTGCCTTCGGGCAATTCCCTTGCTTATGGCCTCTCTCTCCACATCCAAAACAACCCATCACTCTTGTAGCATTCGCCCCAATGGCTACCCCCTTGGTGCGACAATCAGACATCCGGTGACCCGCTTTTCCACATTTACCGCATGCAGGTGGGCAATGCCCTACGTGATACAAGTTGCATCTACCACAGTGGGGATTCACCTTCGCTCCTCTGGGGTTTGTCACAGCTCTCATCCCTTCATTCCTTCGCTGGTTAAACTGCTGACTGCGGTTCTGACCATTGTTGTTTCGGTTTCCACCTCGGCTTTGACCCTGGGATTGGTTGCTCTGTGCCGCTTCCCACTTCCTCTTATTTCTCTCAGCAATGAAGTTCTTCTTGTCTTGGAGTTTGACATCCATCAACGCGTGAGCCATCTGGACCGCTTCATCAAATGACCCAGGTTTAGACGAAGTTGTCTCACCCTTGATATTACTGGATAGACCTTTGATGTACTGTTTCATCTTCTTGGTATCATCGGCAAAAGTGTCTGGACACAAAAGGCTTAGTTCATTAAACCTCCTGGTGTAAGCAGTGATATCATTGTTTTTCAAAGTCAGGTGCCTCAACTCATCTTCCAATTGACCTAACTCCTCCTCAGGACAGAACTTCTTGGTCAAAAGAGCCTTAGTTGCAGTCCATGTTCTTGCATTCGCTACTGCCAATCCAACAGTGACTACTTGGGTGTTCCACCAACTCAATGCATCGTCAAGAAATGTAGCAGCCGCAAACTTGACCTTGTTCGCTTCTGAGCAACCACTAATCTCGAAAGTACTTTCAACCTTTTCTAACCATCTCCTGAGTTCTAGAGCTCCACCAGTTCCACGAAATTGCGTGGGACCACATTTTATGAAACTAGAGTAAGTACATTCTATTGGGGCTTGCTGTCTCCCCGCATTTATGCCCTGGTCTGGATTCCTTCCTGTTCGGTCTGCTTCTAGCGCATTCACAATGGCTTCCTGAATCATCGTGTTCACACGGGTTGCGGTTAGTTTTGGAGGCATGGTGCGTTATCAAATATACCTTTCTGCAAAGACAAGGAAAATAGAAAAACAATGTAAGTATACACATCAAGATTAAAATGGATTTCTCTTTCAAGACATAATATAAATACAACGACACATCACTACAAAGTTACTAATATTCATCAATTCACATCACAAAAGATCAAATTTAAGACATATCACAGATCATGAAAGGTAAACATGAATTGTATTGATAATCAACCAAAATTGTGACAAGTATTGCCACTACAATCATTCACCATAAAACTTAAGTCCTCAAGTTTTTCGTCATAATGCCATCATACAAAAGTCTAAAACAGTTCTATTACAACGATCAAAGATAAAATACAAGACAAGCAACTAGGCATGTGGTGATCCACACGGCCTCTTGGATGGCGGTTCGTCATCATCTTCCTCGGGTTCCTCATCGCTATCATCCTCGTCCACATCATCCATTTTTCTCTTTCCTTTGTCGTTCGGTCCACATTCAGTCTCCTTTTTCGTCCCTGACGTAGACCCACACTCAACCGCTACATGATTTCCCACAGTGATACAAGCACCTCTGGCAGGTGGCTGGATCATGAAGTCATTAGCTTCCATTTCCAAATCGTCCACAAATCTCCAATCTGGGGGCAATGATGCTCTCACTCGATGCTCCCAACTCTGCATCCTAGACAATCTTACTTGATCTTCCCTAACACGGTCAAGACTGGCGCTCAAGTTCGCGATCATCGATCTTAGACTGTTGATATCACTTTTGTTTGCATTTCCATCATACTCAATTCTTGAAGTCCTTTCCAATAGTCCTTGGTGTGCCCTTTCATTCTTATCAAACCTCTTAATTACCCTGGTCTCAACCACAAACCACTCATACATCAACCTATCCATCCTCCTCAAACGACCCTCGGGATCCCAGTAGTGTCTTGGTCTCGAAAAGTAGACCCTTGCGATATTCTCATGAATAGGTTGTGATTTTGATAAATTGCTGGACTCTGCACCACTCCCATTACTTACTCGAACAAATCCTGGCACTGTCCTCAAATAGTCCTTACAATTGTCCATCGGGCGACTAAAGGGTTGCTGCTCATATCGATCGGTCGGAGGCACTTCATAACCCTTTGGCGAATTTGGAGATTGAAATAAATCAGGTTCGGTCTGACCTACAGCATTCTCGGGAATACCATCATCCATCAGTTCCTCGGGCTCTTCCTCAGAATCCTCGCTCTCATCACTACTGATACTGAAGTTGTCCACCTCACTTTCATCATTGTCATTTTCCGGCCCTATATCTTCTTCTGGAGCGATCCATCCATTGTCATTATCCGGTCGGAGGAAACGGTCCCCCTTCGTGACCTACAACGTAATCGTTTCCATTACCATTAGGCGGTACCTCGGCCATTCCTACAATAACAGAGAATTTCGGAGGGTACGTAAGATAACTATACAATATTTATAAATACATGCATGCAAATGCAATGCAAAGGTGGTACATATGCCCAAAATGCAATAATATGATGCTCATGCATGATTAATACAAAAATTACGGTGCCGGATATTCCACGTATAATTTCAACGTCTACATATAGTAATTTCCATACTTACGTAATAAATACCCACATATATACTTCAACTCAAAAGTATACGTCAAAAGCCATGAATACAAAAATAAACCTTACCGGAGCCATGCAGGATAGTTGTGTGTGCTTGGACAATTTCTTACGACACCAAAAGTTATAGTTTAGGATTTTCAAAACGACCTAGTTCTCTATAACTCATGGCTCTGATTACCAATCTCTAACACCCCACCAAATGCTATGCGCAGCGGAACTACAACATTTGGGTGCTAGGCAGTTATCATCGCACACAAGATATATCGAACGACTCCAAAGAGACGTCAATTTAAAACTTAAATTAAAAATTGTTAAAAGATACATGTCTACGGTTTTTCCAACCCCAATTGATACAACAGAGTTTAGCGTTTTCGGTCCCCATGAATCTCAACCCAAAAGTTACAGTTTTCACAACAACATGACATTAAAGTTAAAAATGTTTAAGTAATAACGAGAGGAAAAACAAGCAGACTCCAAGCCATACACACAACATCCATCCAATGCACGCTCCATCCTACACTTCAGCGGTTACCTGAAACACATGCTAAATTTGGTCAACGAAAACGTTGAGTGGAATTCATAGGTTTTACAATTCATTTTGAACATATGTGAAATAAAAACCATTCACGATCATTCATAGACTTGTCGATCAAACAATCTATATATTCAAGATACTGGCAATTGTGTTAAGCTCATGACACTAAACCGTTAACTCAATCACCCGCGTAATAATTACAGGCGTGATTCAGATGAAACCAAGGCCCCTACTAAGGCATCAGTTGCAATTATACCTTATCTCTTATCACAAATTATCCGTCCGTAGGGGGTATCAACGTACTAGCCCTCGTCTCGGATAGGGTAGTCAACCCCATAGTACTATCACTTTGTATAAGCGGCTATTTCTAATCCACGCTAGGACTAAACAATAGTTAATAGTTCATGAATTTAGGGACTTTTGCAACTAGGTACTCAACACAATGTCAAAGGCAACATTCGGGTCCAACAATCATTCATGACATATGTTCATTTTAAAAACTAGCATGCATTTCCCTCGCGGGTAAAACAGTTTGAAATAATAATAAGCGAGGCTATAAATTCACACCTTATATAACAAGTAGTCGATAGTTCGAGAGACGGTCACTGACGACGATACGGATGCCCGTGTAAATCAACACCTATCAAACCAAATAACGCGTAATGAGAAATCTCATTTTAAAACCTTATGGTACTGTATAAAATACATAAATACTAGTCACTTGTGACAATTACAACTCACGCCAAAACAAAACAACAAGCGTTACTCATTTTACACCATTTGTCCTTATTATTAACGTTATCCATTTTTACTCATTTTCGCCGATACTTACCAAAAGTACGGACTATTTTACTATACTTAATCATCTTTATAAAATTTGACAAAATTCTCAAAAATACTATAAGACCTGTAGAAAACACATATTTAATCCCAACAAAAATTTTTACTTCTACGACCCGTTACTCAACACCTTTCCAAAAACTACGTTTTTCGGACTGAAATTGTACTTTGACCAAGTCGGACTCATTTGACCCGTTTAAAACACTCCATTGACCCATTTGACACCTAAGTCCTACAATAGACTCAAATGTGCAGGTTTGACACCAAAATTCAGCCCTTGACCATTAACCAAACTAGGCTTATAGTCCCCGGGATTTGACCTAAAACCAAGCATAACTTCGGATTATGACGGTTTTCATCTCCCGGTACACGAATTTCAAAACGTCGTAACTTTTGACTCGTTAGGAGTCGTAAGCTCTACCTTATACCAAATCGAAGCTATGAAAATGCTCTACAAATCTATCCTATCCACAAGACCTGTTTTCAAAATAAGTTTTACGAAAATGCCTTAAACTTTCTGCCTAAAATCAACCATACCAAAATCATACTAACGCTCGTTTCCAAACCCATTTATCATCACTAGACATCATCCTAAGCATCCCTAATCACAACCAAACAATGTTTTCAGTCCCTAACCCCTATTGATCATCAACCTCATAAAGCTAAAATCCTAAAAACAAACATGCAAGTAAATGTACCCATCTACAACATCTAAAAACATGATATTAAACATAGAATCAAGCTCAAAACATGAACCACCATGATCCCCAAACACCTCCCATTGAGCCGTGGGGTTTGGGTGATCAAAACCCACCAACCAAATTGATTTTGGTTGATTTGTTTGGTGTTCTAGCATCCTTTTAGCATGAATTAAACATGCAAATGCTCAATTAACCTCAAAAACGAATTTGAAAAATCTTGAAATTTTTGGATGAATTTTTGTTAATGCATGTGTGAAATGAGCATGGATTAACACTCACTAGATGATTTTAGGAGGTGATCTATGATTAGAATGGATCAAAACTCAAAAAAAAATGAAGTGGTGGTGGTTTTGTGGGTTTGGCCGTCGGCCTAAGAACACAAGGGAGAGGGGTGTTTGATTTTTTTTTGTAAAGTGTTTAGTGTGTGTGGTGTTTGTCCCCTTTTGTGAAATGGGAGGGACCTAAGTGCAATTTTTGCATTCTTTTGGCCTTAAGCAAAAACGACACCAAAACTTTGCGGGATTGACTCACTAGTCATTTTAGAAAATTTTACGGGAGTCGAAAATTATCCCAAACACTCCAAAATACTTTTGGGATACTTTAAATGTACCCGGAAAGCAATAAAACTCACCCGACTCGACTTAACACGAACCGTAAGTAAAATTCTCGAAAAATTACATTATCGATAAAACGTCAATAGTTATAGAAATTTGGGCATCCATCGGGATCGTATTCGTCATCGTCCTTCTTAAATCGTCAATCGTCAAAATTATAACCTCGAACATCGGTTTCAACCAAAATACTAAAATATATAGCAATTAAAATTTATTAAAAATTTCAAAAATTAGCGTAATTTAGGGTAATGTTAGTGACCTCGGTTCTAGGGTATCACATCTGCCCACTGTCTACGCATGTTACAACAAAGGGGGATGGAATTGTTTTTGTACTTATCTTAACCATACATGCAAGAACATACATACATACACGCTCCTTACTCATTTTCTTATAGGTTACTGTTTTCGAGCCACTGGTTTCACGCCGGAAGCCCACACCTATTTTCTAACTAGTCGTTGTTCATAAGTATTGTATACAACACACATCACATTGGGTCGTCTTCTTTCTTATTTGGACAGTACATATACTCACCAACACACACCAGGACCTAAAATCTATCATGTATTATAGTAATGTAAGAGGCAAAATGGTTTTTGTTTGTGTTTCCTGTTGGTAATAAACGACCTACATCTAAGCATGCAACATACTTACTCACGAAACCTATTCTTGCAACTTATTAACACACACACACAGACTCAATGGGTGGAAGAGCACACACACATGCACATCACAACAGTCCTTGCACGCTAATCTCTACACAAACGTAGGAGCAATTCACATCATTTCTATGCAAATGGGAGTCTCAGCTCCTTAGTCCTCGCATAAAATTATAGCTGTCAAAGCATGCAATTTATTTACTTCTTACTGTGAACACACATACATGCATGAAATCAGTTTCAAAGACTTATTTGAAAGACTTTGTTTACTAGTTTCTATTCTACACTTTCAATACATGTGCCTCATACATACATACACATTCTTATTTTAAGCATACCTATGCTGTGACAACTCACACGAAAACACCCATGTTAGGATCATGGTTACTTGTTTCATTATTGTTGGGTACACACAAATTTAAACCTTCTGTTTTTGTGTCTAACCTACGCCCCCCACATGTCATTTCATTTTCTTTGTTTTCATTGCTTCCTGACACACAGCTCTTGTATAGTATTCCTCAAGTTTCAATTTCACATGTATATATTACTCAGGAACTACACTACTATCAAAGGGTTTACATTTGTCTTTGGTTCCGATCTTTGCCCTACGTCCCAACTCAACCCCGTGACTTAGTTTGTATGCTCTTTAGTTTGATTTTTAGATTCAAGAATTTTATAGCAAGTGAAATATCAACCAATATAGTTTAACAAAATTATGGAAGACTTACAAGAGTCCTTAAGACAATTGATGAAGAAGTAACAAGACTAGAGAGCCTTAAATTTAACAACTTGCTTGCTTAAATCAACCCGAAACTCGGGTCTACTTGCTGCCGTGACCTAATCACCAAGGAGGCTCAATGTTTTTCTTGGTTAACTTTAGTTTTGAGTGTGTGTTTTCAAGTGAGAAAGTGGTTAGTATTTATAGGCAAGAGAGTATCATTAGGGTTAAGGTAAACTAGTTAGGGTTTAGTTAAGGATCTCGTTTGAATGTAACTAAAGATTGGACAAGTGAACTAGCATGGGAAGTTGTATTTGCATGGGGAAGGGATGACTCCTCTTTTGTTGCGTCTAGGTCAGAAACAAGAGAAGGACATGGTACCTAAGTTTGACTTCTCATTATGAAGGTTTGTTGTGAGCTTAAGTTCTTTGGGAAACTATGGAAAAATAGAAGTATACAACGGTTTTGAGTTAGAGGTGGGAGACAAATAGTACAAGAGTTAATGGGTGGGTGAAAGTACTATCAATTTGAATATGCATTGTGGTGATAACAATAAAAACGTGGGTTTTGGATTAAGCATGGGGCCGGTTTTGACTAGGTGACAATGAGAGAAATGGTTTCCTTTTTATTTTGAGTATTATTTGCAAATGTTTAATTGTTGTGGTTGTGTGAGGTTTTAAATGTTTATATGTAGTGTAGATTTCTAGTAGTAGTTTGAATAATTTGGTAAATGTAACATTCCTAAATGTGTCCTTATATAGAAGGAGTGAAAAATATTTGTTTCGCGTTGTGAACATCCTAAAAGAGATTTCATTAAATGTCGATTCTAAAAATAAAAATTTCTAGCACATATCGTAAACGAATAATAGGTATTAAAATAATAATTTTTATGATTGTCATTCAGAAAAGTTTAATTTCGAACACCAAATACGCGTAAACAATCGAGAACATCAGTAGACACACGAATCTAACCGGAACCTATCGTGTTCCACGTAAATCCAATAGATTTAAATATCACGTTTGTGACATATAGAACACCTAGGCATAAGGACATTTATAATGTGAATCTTAATGGAATTAGGATGAATAATAATTTGTCATGTCTATATGCTAAGGCTTCAGTTGATGAGAGTAATCTTTGGCACATGAGATTAGGGCACATTAATATTAAAAATATAAACAGACTTGTGAGACATGGTTTAGTTGATGGTTTGCCTGAAAAGGCTTTCCACAATGACCACTCTTATGTTGCATGCCTTAAAGGCAAACAACACAAGGTCTCATTCAAGTCTAAACAGGTGCACTCTAGTTCTAAACCACTTCACTTGCTACATATGGACTTGTTTAGTCCAACTAATATAGAAAGCTTGAATGGTAAATCTTACTGTTTTGTCATCACTGATGACTTTTCTAGGTTTACTTGGACTTTCTTTTTAGTTTTAAAATTGACACTGCTGATACTTTGATTAACTTTATTACCCAAATTGAAAAGAAGTCAGGTAATGAGGTTAAGATGCTTATAAGTGATAATGGTGGTGAGTTTAGAAATAAGCTGTTGGATGATTTTTGTGCCAAGAAAGGGATTACTAGACAGTTTAGTGTAGCCAGAACCCCACAGCAAAATGGGGTTGCTGAGAGAAAGAATAGAACCCTCATAGAAGCAGCCAGGACTATGTTGGCTGATGCTCACTTTCCCATTGCTTTTTGGGCTGAGGCTGTGAATACAGCTTGTTATGTTCAGAATAGAGCATTAGTCAACAAGATTCATAACAAAACACCTTATGAGTTACTTTGGGGAAGGAAACCTAATACTGGTTTTCTTAAACCTTTTGGTTGTCATGTAGTTGTTCTGGACACTAGTGATGCCTTAGGTAAATTTAGTGCTAAAGGTGGTGAAGGCTACTGATAGTTGTAATTTTTACACTTGTTTAGGAAAACAAGGTAATTAGGGCAAGTATTAACAAGTGACTTAGGAAAATCACAAGTTATGACCCAAAGTGGGGATCGTTCTCAAGGAGGCTTGGTGTGTGTGTTAAGAAATGATTAACTTTGTGATTATATGATTATGAGAAAGGAAATAGAAATGAGATAAGAAGAGAATGACGGTTACGATGACGGATTACACTAAGACGAAAATGTCGTACACCTAAAATCGTAAAAAGTAACAAATTTAAAAATTTACCCTAAAAATTCCTAAAAAATTGCAATAAATCCTAAATAATGTAAGTAGAGTTTACAAAAAAATCAAAAATCACCCAAACCTTTTATTTAATTAAATAATGATTTTTTAATGCTAATTAAAGCCCTAAAAATCAATTTAATTAATGAAACGCCCAAAATGAGATTTATCACTTTATAAACATCTAAAATACCCTAACTTAATTTAGAACTATTTTTGAAAATTTTAAAATTAATTAAAACTATTTAAAAACAATTAAATACTATTAAAACTTAAAATAATTATAAAAATTTAATCTAAGAACAATAAAAATATTCTAAAAGTTGTAACATTCCTAACTTTATGTATTTAACCTATGAAAAATGTAAAAACTTGAAAAATCTAAATTTTAATTTTAATAATAAAATAATAATAAAATAATATTAAAAATCCAAAATTTACAAAAAATTCTAAAAACTTGCAAACTAGCTTAAGTTAACCTAAATAAACAGAAGATGAACTTGAAATTACAAAAATACCCCTAATGGGTCTAGAAATGGGCTAAAAGTCAAAACAGACCCCTTAATGGGCTCAAATAGGCCCAATAAGAAAAATGTTGTCCAATTTAGCCCAAAAGCTCCTATCTGACTCAAAATTTGATTTTAAACACAACTTTTCAAAGGCCCAAAAGATGAAAATGTGAAATAAGCTGACTTATACTAAACATCTTATTCTTAATGGGCTTTTTGGCCCATTAAGCTATAAGCTGATGCCATAAGCTAAAATTAGACACACAAGCTTCTTTTGAGTTGCTTAAGACTTTTGTAAAAATAAATTTGAAAAAAAGTCCAAGGAATAAGCCTGAAAATGCAATAAGCAATCTACAGAAAATGACAAAATAGTCGTTTTTGAGTTCTAGGCTATCCCAAGAGCTGATTCAAATTGCAAAAGCTTTTAAATGACTTAACTAAGCTTAATCAACATAAAGTTTTCAAATAAGTTCACTCAATAAGCTGAAATAAGCAAATAAGCACTTATGAAAAAGTCAAATGAGTTGGTTTTCTAGCAAAAAGTCAAAGTCAAAGTCTAATAAGCTCCAGTTCAAACAAATGGGTCAAATGATGAAGATCTATCACAAAAATAAGTTGTTGCAGGTCTGGATAAGCCAATATGGCTTATTGATAAGCTGAATGCAAAATTACACTAGCAGGGGCTAGTTTTGGGTGTTGAGCAGTGGAAACTTTTTCCACTGTTTGACTTCTTGACTTTTTTGTCTTTAGTGACTTTTTTGGAGATTCAAGTTACACAAAGGCACCCAAATGATCAGTGGATCAAGAGGAGTCAATCACAACAAAGAAATCACAATCACAATCAGCCAATTAGTACAGTTCAATCAAAACATCACCAGATCTAGCACAAACATAAACAAATAAGCAGTTGAGGTTCAATAAGCACTTATAGCACAATTCAGCCCGCCAAACTTAACCAAATGCATACACAAGCAATTATAAACATAAATAAGCAAGTCTAAACAGGTTTCATGCACTGATTCGAAGTATTGATCAAGATTCAAGCACTTAAAGTTACTGATGAACACTAAACATGCAGTTATGAACACTTGCTGATGCAATTGACCACCAAGCCAAATTCAAACCTCCAAATCTTGTTAACAGGTTATAAGAACTATGTTTAAACACTTTTTATCCCTAAGCATGCATACACTCTAGGTGTTCCCAAAGTCTTAGCTCAAAAACAGTCAAAACAAGCAATCTATAGCACAATCTTTGATTTGGTGTTTCAATGTTGAAAACTTGCAGCAAATAACACTCAAACAAGTCAATAACAGATACAAAGCACAAATTACACTTTCCACAAACACAATAACCACTTATGATCTCAAACAGGTAATCCAAACACCCTTTTAACTTTTCAAATCTGAAATTTTCAAGTCAAAAATGTATTCCAAGGTTAACCAAGCCCAAATAAGCACAATAACAAGTATAATATGCAGATTTAAGCAAGATTAGACCACAAAATCAACAAGAACACAAGTAGCACATAAATATCACAAATATCCAATATTTTATCAGATTTTGAGATTAAGTATGCAAACCTCATGGATGTACATCCACACCCACGAATTTTGAGCTTATGTACTAGTAAGAACAAGTACAAGCTTCCACAAACAACCCTGCTAAGAATCAACAAGGTTAAGAGCACAATATCAAAAGCAGAAAGGTTAAAAAGCCTTGATTAATGCAACTCTTGTACCCCACACTTGATTATCCCCAAGTTATAGGTTTCACCACACCTTGATAACTCAATATCAAGATGCTATGATCAGCTTTATAGCCCAAGAATTCCAAGGTGTACCAAGAAACTTAGCAAAATATCAAGCTTGAAGGAAAACGTGCAAACTTTTGCACACTCCTTGAAAACAGGTTTTAAGGTTTAAGATTAGCAAACAAGTAACAATAATAAGTAGTAAACAACAATGGCACTTGAGTTTTCTTCAAAGATTCAAACTCATTTCATTAAACTGAAAATGGATTTACAGAATTTTGAACAAAGGAAAATTCAAGAGCAAACTGAAATGAAATGAGTCCTATGCCTTATATAGGCTACAATCAACTAGTTAAGAGCTAAAAAACCTAACCCTAATTGCTGTGAAGTCCCAGAAATGCCCCTTGTAGGATTTTGAACTTTGAAGATCATGTGACTTTTTCTTGGATTGTTGTGGAGCTGACAAGATAAAAGTGAATCCAATGGCTTGTAATGAGCTTAGAAAGTAAGCTAGAATCACACACGTTGGATTGCTGTCCAACTTTTGGCAGTATGTACAAGAGTGTAGCAGGGGAATCTTATGTGGGACTGAGGAGTGATGTGGCATGAGTTTTTAAGGTTGGGTTATGACTAAATCATCATTAATCATTAATCTAGACATTATGGAGGTTTAGTTTTTGCTAAAACACAAATACCCAGTTTGTGTTCTTGGTGAATAGTTGTTGTGTTTAATCCGTTTTTGGTTTGGATTAAGTTTAAAATTGTGTTAATGGCGCCAAGATTAATAAATATTAATCTGATGAAGTAGAATGGTGATGTGGAGGAAGGGAGTAAGGTGATTGGTGGAAAAGAGTTAATGGGGCACGTGTCACCATTCCATAGGTCTAGGTATCTTCTCTTGTCTGCCAGGTTTAGCCCCTATTCTCTCAAACTTCTTTCACTTGTAAATAAATCCGGCCAAACTTCATTTCCTTTGTTATTGAAGTTTCATTTTTCACACTTTTGCCCCAAAAAGTTTTACAAAGTATTTTCAGGGGTATTTCTTGCCAATTCTTGATTCTTGAAGGACTGATTTGGTATTTTATTGATTGATAATGGTCTTGACTTGGTTGTTTGACTTCTTGGAGGACTGATTTTGCCAAATCATGATTAATGAGGGACTATTTTTGCCATTTCTTCAAAGTCAAGGGTCCTTTTGGTAATTTTGATATTTTCAAAGGACCAAACTTGTAATTCTTGTAACTTGGAGTCCTTCTTGGTATGTTTGACTTTGAGGAGGATAAATATTGACATTTTAGTTTTGTTGAGGGACTAAAATTGCCAATTCTTCAAAGTGGATGGCCTTTTTTGCAATTTTGACAAACTTTAGGGACCAATCTTGTAATTATGAGGATACAAGGGTATAAAGTGTCAATTCTTCAATATTCGAGGACCCTTCTTCATAAATCTTCAAACCTTCAAGGGTTTTCTTGGAAAATTCTTCATTAGGGCTTGGTTCAATGTGCGGCTTCGTTTCTCGTGTTCGTTTTTGCATGATTCTTGTGATCTTTTGTCATTTTCTCAATATCCGTACCTACAATACACAAGCAACAAACACAAGCATATATTTGGGTATTTTCATGATATTTAATGCATTTTAAGCCCTTTTTGGACGATCAGACTATATATAAAAGTAGTCTCATCACTCCCCCATACTAAACCATTGCCGTGCTCTCACGCAATGCTACAATAAAGTATCGTAGCATCTCCAAAATTTATTTTTATTCACTTTATTGAATGATAAACTAGCTATACTACTACTATTGCTACTACTTGCGTTTTAGACATAATGTGTTAGCCTCAAAATATTGAGCCAAACAAGAATGCTCGGTCATATGTTAATTATGTATCGTATTTTAGAACGTTGTAATAGGTAGTATATTGGTCGTGTTATTCGGGCTTAACTTTAAGCTAAGGTTCATTAATAAGTAACCAAAGCCCAAAAGGAAAGCCCGACCCATGATCATATAGCGCATTATGCCACATGTAGGCAAGGCTATATAAACCTCTCCTTGCATGTAAGGAGAGGTTGGTTGGTCATTTCATTTTCTCCTTAATCTAATATTTCACAAATTCACACACTTCTCTCTCTTTTCTCTCTCTAGTTTCTCTCTCTAAAACTCATCTCATTTCTACCTTTCTTTCTTCATAAATTCGTGTGCTAGAATCATCATATATTAGGGACAACAATTGGTATCAATCGCCATGGGGTAGCTTTTGTGATTCGTTGTTGATTTACTACTTAATTCGTGTGATTTTTCCATAAAATCTACTCGGATTCAAGTTTTTTTTTCTTATGTTTTTCGTGCTCTAAATCTTCCTCCTTTAATCTCTACATCTTTCATACGTGTGGTAAGATTTTGGTTACTTTTGTTTGGTTAAAATCACGAATTCCAAGGTAAAAATCCATTCTTTCTTGTTGCTCTTAAGTCTCGGCTTAATTTTTGGGGTACGATCTGATTTTGTGATTGCATAAACCCTGGGGGTTTCTACTTGCGATCCATAGTCACGATCTGATACTACGATCTTACTGCGATCACTCACTACGATCTGTGAGTACGATCACCGAGTACGATCGAAGAGTACGATCAAGTGAGTACGATCCAAGAGTACGATCACTTGTTACGATCCAAGACTGC
Organism: Glebionis coronaria; assembly: GCA_025667525.1. Taxonomy (NCBI): domain Eukaryota; kingdom Viridiplantae; phylum Streptophyta; class Magnoliopsida; order Asterales; family Asteraceae; genus Glebionis; species Glebionis coronaria. The sequence continues at coordinate 381,530,326 of CM046880.1, read as the reverse complement.
GATCAGAGTGCGATATAGGAGTACGATAGGTGAGTACGATCAAACTACGATCAGCGTACGATCCAACTGCGATCTAGGAGTACGATCAGACCACGATCAGAGTAAGATCCAACTGCGATCTAGGGTTACGATCAGAGTGCGATCTCATAGTGCGATGGGTGACATTACGATGGACATCTAGTTTTTTGTTCGAGTATTTTTTGTTCCATACTAATTTTAGGCTATTTCTAGCTTGATTTCAAAATTTGGTGATTACAAATTTTTTAGGTCTACCATTTTGTCGGACTGAGGAATTTATTGTCGGACTGAGAAAAAATCGCAATTTTCAGAATTTCAACAACCAAACAATCACAACACAACTACTTAAGATCCACATTCGATTCATCATTTCAGAGAATATTGAGATGGATTCTACTGCCGAATACCGTGTGACGAACAACATAATGGTGGCAGGTAACAAGGAAAGACCACCAATGCTAGTGTCGGGTCGATATGATCAATGGCAATCCCGTTTTATACGTTACCTTGACACAAAACCTAACGGTGATGCTTTAAGGCAATGTATTATGGAAGGACCCTATAAACTCTCAAGGATTCAAGTTCCTGCAGTACCAGCCACAGACACAAGTGACGCACAACCCGCATATGAACGTGATGAAAAGAGGACCGACCTCACCCCAGAGAACCGTGCGTGGTTTGATGCAGAGAAGGAAGCAATCTACTTAATTCTCAGTGGCATTGGAGATGAAATTTACTCTACGGTTGACGCATGCCCTACTGCTCAAGAAATGTGGACGGCTATTGAAAGATTGCAACAAGGTGAATCACTTTACAAACAAGATGTGAAAACTAAGATGTTTTGGAACTTTGGCAAGTTTACATCAAAGGATGGGGAATCAATTGATTCTTATTACTCCCGATTCTATAAGATGATGAATGATATGACCCGAAACAACTTGCAAGTTTCCACCATGCAAGTCAATGTCCAATTTCTACAGCAACTTCAACCAGAGTGGACACGGTTTGTCACCTTGGTGAAACAACAACAAAAGTTAGACGAAGTTTCATATCACAAGCTCTTTGACATCTTGAAACAATTTCAAAATGAGGCAAATGAACTTCGAGCTGAACGAGTTGCAAAGATTTCCAATCCACTTGCTTTGGTGTCTACCACTCAACATTACACAGAATATCACTCCCGTACTTCAAAGACCTACTCTACTCAATCATTATCACCACGATCATCCATTGTCTCCAAGTCACATGTTCCAACACGATCCCGAGGCAAAGAAGTTGCAAGAGCACCATCACCCACACCTGAGCAATCATCCGAAGAAGATAGTGATGAAGAAATAGCTCAAAAGGATAGGCAATTCAAGCAACAAATGGCTTTCGTTATGAAGCAATATAAGAAAATCTACAAACCCACCAACAACAACCTTCGAACATCTTCAAACTCGAGGAACACCCATGCACAGAGTCCTCCAAGGTATGACACACGAAGACGTGCTGAGAGTCCTCTAAAGTATGATCGACAACCTAAGTATGATAATCAGAGGGTGGCTACTGTTGTTGGAAATAGGGAAACTTTTGGTACTCAAGTTGTGCAACAAAGTGGGATTCAGTGTTTTAACTGCAGAGGTTTTGGGCATTTGGCTAAGGAATGCAGGCAGCCAAAGAGGGTTAAAGATTATGGTTATCATAAGGAAAAGATGTTGTTGTGCAAGAAAATGGAAGCTGGAATCAAGTTATCAGCTGAGGAAGGAGAAATGCTTGACGACACAGATGATGAAATCTCTGACCAAGAACTTGAGGCACATTATTCATACATGGCAAAGATTCATGAGGTCCTTAACGTCACTGAAGATGACAATGGTCCTATCTTTGATACCGAGCCAATTGATAAGGTACAAGATGATGCTGCATATAATGTGTTTGGTGATACACATGAGCATAGTAATCTTCCAACAACAATTACTGACACATGTATGATGGAAACGGTTGATAGCAATACCACACCCGATTCATCAGACATGTGCAATAATGAGTTTGAGGATGATCAACATGCAAATGAGTATGATGACGAGGAGCGTGTCGCGCTTGCTAATTTAATTGCTAGTTTACAAAAAGATGTCAATGAAAATAGAAAGAATCAAAAGCAATTAAAGAAGGCAAACGCAGCGCTCACTTAAAACTTTGAAGAATGCAAAGCCGCTCTTATAAAATCTAGTGAGACTATTGATAGTTATAGGGCTGAGCTTCTTCAAAAGACCAACGAGCTTGAGGGGTACAAAAGTCGTGTCATCAACGTTAAAAAGGACGATTTTGAAAATAAATACAATGAAGCTCTTGCTTTGTTAACTAAAGAAAACGTCAATTTAATGTTTTATTAAGTGATGAACGTCAGAAAACGTACCTTGCCACAACAAAAGTTAATGAACTTGAACAAAGGCTTTCTATGAACACCACCGATTCTGCTAAAATTCTTGACGAGAAGAAACAAGAGGTTGAAACATTAAAACAAGATTTCAAAAATAGACAAAGCAAAGATACTGAAAAAGTAAAGGATCTCAAAGAACAAGTCGATTTTTTGAAAAAAGTTGTTTATAATACACATGACTCTATTCAAACTGTAAGAATGATAGCACCTCGGTCGTTTTTCAAGGGTCAACCTAGCTTTTCCACCCCCAAGTACCTCGAACAAGCTCAAGCTGCAAACCCCCATTTATATCTTGACGAGTCCGAATGGACCGATCATGATTGCCCTGTAGCTAACCTCGACAGTGAAGAGACGTCCCTTTGGAATGAGGAGAGTAGATCACCGGTCAATAAAGATTTTGTGAAACCATATAACTATGCTTATGAAAACAGTCTTTATGGTCTTTTCACTCCACAAAAACAGAAGTCTCGTGAGGAATTCTTTTTAGAATGCAAACAAAAAAGAATTCAATGGAAAAAAGCTTTTGCCACTAAGAGGAAAACTAATGTTTTTAAATATATTAACTATTTGCCTCTAGATGCTTCTAAAAGCAAAAGTAGAAAAATACTTGGTTTTCTTAAACACCACGTTAATAATGTTCAATCAATTGTTGAAAGCGATTGGGAGAAACGTCAAAAGTATAAGTGGAAAACCGAGATTCCTCACGACATAACTGTGCTTGTGAAAGAACTTTTAATACCAAATACGAAGATAATAAAAGAACATGTTCTTGAGTTTGAAAATTTAATTCAGTCTGAAATGTTTGATGATTTGAAATATGTTGAGTCTCTTGAAAAAGAAATTGATGACCTTCAAACTGACAAATTAGAATTTTCAAACGAATATGATCTACTCTTAGAAGAATGTCTCTCCAAAGATATTTTGTGTGTTACTCTTCAATCTTGTGCTGATATCGATGAATATTCTGATGTTGCATGCAAATATCTTGATAAAATCAAAGAGTGTGAGCGTCTTGAACTTGAGCTTTCGAAACATAAAGAAAATGTTGATAAAAAGGCTTTTGAGTTACTTCAACACAAAACTGATTTCCTTCAAAAGCATTGTCATTCTCTTGAACTTGCTTTGCAAAAAGACGTTGGTAGTTTTCCACATGATAATAAATTGCAAGAAAAACTTTCCCAAACGTTTCGAGAAATGAACGAACAGAATTTGGAAATTAAAGGGTTGAAAGCTCAGTTACAAGACAGGGACAGAGCGATAGCAGAGTTGCAGAAACTCGTTGCTAAGATGGGTGGGAAGATTGTGCAACCTAGTGTTAACAAACCTGTTGTAAGACACACTGCTCAAAAAGTGACTAGACCCTCGGTCTTGGGAAAACCATCTGTTTTCTCTAATTCTGCATTTGCAAAACCTGCGTTTGCCCCCAAGATGGATGGGAAGGATAGGTTACCACAAAACACTCCCAAAACACATATTCGATCACAAAGCATTAAGAACACAAATGTGGTTAAACCAGGGATGTATAGATTGGCCACTAAACCCACACAAAACAAAGAAAGTCAATCACCTCAGACTTCTAGAAACACTAATAGACGTGTGTCTTTTACTACAGGAGTAGTCCCCACTGCTAGTGTTAGCCGGCCCCAGCTTAAGAGCACTCGCATGAATGAAAAGGTCTGGCAAAACAAAAGTCAAGGGAAGATGAAGGAAGTAGAAGACCACCCTAGGATTTTCAATGTTTCTAAGAATAAAACGTCTGTAATCGCGTGTAATGACGATTTGAATGATTCGACTTTGAATGCTATGAAAGTTAAGTTTGTTTGTGTGAAATGTGGAAAGTGTGCTAATGCTAATCATGCTATGTGTGTTTCGAATAATGTCAAAGGCGTAGAAACTAGAACTAAGAAGCAAACTGTGATGCCTATTAGTGCTAGAAAACCCAAACGCAAAGTGAACCATTCTTGTGCAACCCCTCCTAAGATAAGTATTGCATCAGACTCCACCACTAAGAACCCTAGAAGCAGAATTAGGGAATTATATGAGTCTGCTAGCAAGCCTTGGAAATGGTGGTTTGCTAATCAATGTCCTCCAGGATATAAATGGATGCCTAAGGTTAGGACAGAAAATGTGACTACGAGCGTTAGTGTGCCTCTAAGTGATGAAACTAGGGAAACTAATGAATCAGAAATCACAACTAACATGGAATCCAATTTAGCAAATGCTCCATCGTGTTCTAATTCTTGTGCAGGTGATCGAAATAATTCTCTTCATACTGGACTCCGGATGCACGAAGCACATGACGGGGAATCGCAAGCTTCTAATTAACTTCGTGGAGAAGTTCCTGGGTACGGTCCGATTCGGAAATGATCAATTTGCACCGATCCTAGGATATGGAGACTTGGTTCAGGGAAATATCACTATCAAACGGGTTTACTACGTCGAAGGGCTCAATCACAATCTTTTCTCGGTTGGTCAATTCTGTGATGCGGATTTGGAGGTTGCTTTTAGAAAGAAGACATGTTTTGTTCGTGATTATGATGGGAATGACTTACTTACCGGAACACGGGGTACTAATCTCTATACTATTTCACTACAAGACTCCACATCTTCAACTCCAATTTGTTTCATGGCTAAAGCTTCAACGACACAAGCTTGGTTATGGCATCAACGTTTATCTCATCTTAACTTTGATACCATCAACTTGCTTTCCAAGAAATATATTGTGCGAGGCCTTCCTAACTTGAAATTCATCAAAGATCATCTTTGTTCTTCTTGTGAGCTTTGTAAAGCTAAACGGAGTAGTTTCAAGACAAAGACTACACCAAGCTCTAAAGGACGGTTAGATCTTCTTCATATAGATTTGTGTGGTCCCATGCGTGTTCAAAGTATCAATGGGAAGAAATACGTTATGGTAATTGTCGATGACTACTCAAGGTACACATGGACTCACTTCTTGAGGTCCAAGGATGAAACACCCGATGTTCTCATCAGCTTCCTTAAAGTGATACAACGTGGTCTTCAAGCTCAAGTTAAAGTGGTTCATACTGACAGAGGTACATAATTTTTGAATTCAAAACCGAGAAACTATTTTGAAGCCGAGGGAATTGAACATGAAACATCTATTGCTTGAACACCCGAACAAAACGGCGTTGTTGAAAGACGAAACCGTACTTTAGTTGAGGCTGCTCGAACATTATTATCTGCTTCAAAACTTCCACTATACTTTTGGGCCGAAGCCGTGTCAACCGCATGCTACACACAAAACCGCTCCTTAATTATCCCAAGACACGAAAAGACACCATATCACATAATTATTGATCGCAAACCTTCACTCAAACACCTTCACGTTTTTGGATGTACGTGTTACATTATTCGAGATGGTGAAAATCTGGACAAGATGAAAGAGAAAGGTGATGCATGCATTTTAGTGGGATATGCAACTCAGTCTAAGGGATACAGAGTGTACAACAAGAGAACAAAATTGATAGTCGAGACTATTCATATCAGATTTGATGAATTGCAAGAAATGGCACTTGAACAAAACAGTTTAAGTCCCGATCCACAACGACAAACGACTTCCGTTCACAACCGCACGGAACTCGGAACTCAAGACCACAACAATGAACCGTCAAGTTCAAAGCTGGTTCCTGAACATGTTCCTAGAGCATGATAAGAATGATGATACCTATCATCATCAACAAAAGGATACAACTTCATCTACTTCAACACGGGTTGTTGCAGATTTACCTCCTCAGAATATCACTTTAACAATCGATCCTACAACATCCACAACTACTGTCATTGCTCCAGAGAACACAAATCAAGCAGACGGTGCATTATCTGACGATGACGATTTTCACAAGCCATTCGGTACACCGGTACACGAAATTGGAGAGTCTGCTACTCGCCATGTTGATCCGTCAAATATGCATACGTTCTATCAACGACATCCTTCAACACATCATTGGACCCGAGATCATCCTTTGGTTCACGTAATTGGAAACCCTTCACAACCTGTTCGTACAAGACGACAACTAGCAACCGATGGCGATGTTTGTATGTTCACACTCGCCGTGAGTACGGCTGAACCGAAAAACATCAAAGAAGCCATGGCTGGTCATGCTTGGATTGAATCGATGACGGATGAACTTCAACAATTTGAAAGACTTAAAGTCTGGGAACTTGTTGACAGACCATACGATGTGACTCCATTAAATCTTCGTTGGATCTGGAAAAACAAGATGGATGAAGAGAATACGATCATCAAGAACAAAGCTAGGCTAGTGGCTAAGGGGTATGGGCAGAAAGAGGGAATTGATTTTGATGAATCATTTGCACCAGTTGCTCGCATGGAAGCGGTCAGGATTTTCCTTGCTTATGTTGCACATAAGGGATTCACTGTCTATCAAATGGACGTAAAGACGGTGTTTCTTAACGGTCCTTTGAAGGAAGAAGTCTATGTCACGCAGCCGGAAGGATTTGTCAATCCTCATTATCCTGACAAGGTGTATGTAACACCCCCAATTACCACGCAGCGGAATACCATTTTGGGGTGCTACTCATAGCACATCGCACACAATCATAGACAACGACCTCAAAAGAGACGTTAAAATATTATACAATCTTGTCTAAAAAGTTTTCCATCCCAATATATATAAAATCAGAGTAGCGTTTAGTCCCAAAAACCGTTACCAACACAACAATCATCAAAGACTTAGAAGTCATTTATTCAGTTCAAAGGATGGAAAATGATATGAACTTTAGACAAGTAAGCACCAACTCCCTCCTCGCATGCTCCGCTGCCTTCCATCTTGATTACCTGAAATACATGCGTAAAATCATCAACACAACGGTTGAGCAAGTCTATAGGTTTTGCAAATCATCATTTGAACACAAGAATTTTAATCATCTCAAGCTTGTCACACAGACAAGTCATATATATATCGATAAATGCCTTAAGCTCATGCAACTGAACGTTAACCAACACGTCAAACCGAGTCACTTACGACGCCCCTACAACAGGTAATATTGTCATATACCAACGACCTCTTATACATTATATCCCTCTCAGGTGATCACAAGGATACATACCCTAGGATAAGGCTGTCAAACCAAATAGATCTATCAAATGTATTAGCGTTTACCTCGCAAGGTAATTAACAGCTCATGAAATTCAGGGACTTCATAAGACAATGGTACTTAGGCATTTATCATCATATTCGGGTCCAGCATACCGAAAACAACTTGTGTTCCTTTTATAAAACAACATGTATTCCCCCTCGCGGGTTAAAAATCATTTACCAGATAATATAAAAGTGAGGCTATAGACTCACCTGATATAGCTATCACACATTTATCGAGGAATAAACATCCAATAGTCGATACAAAACTTTACGAGATATCAGTCGCTCATTGATCGATAATGAGATGCCCAGCGCTCGTCATATGACCGAACGAGACCTATAATGACGAGACGCGTCTTAGGCTGAGACTATACATAAGTCATACATATATGTAAATAGTTCACTTTAGTAAGTTTGAACATTGCATAAGTTTTATAAAACTTTTCATAACGCTTTTTATAACAATTTAACATGTATTATCTCATTATAACCATTAAGCCCAATAAAGTCCATTAGTGGCCCATTACAAGTTTATATAACTTAAACCCATTTTCAAACTCAGTTTTATACTCCAAATTGGTTATCAATCTCAGGCCCAATTATGGCCCAATAGCCATTACAAGTGCAAGTTGGGCTTTTATGGCCCAAATCCACTTTATATGCGTTACGGGTTCTAAAACTCTTCAAACGTTGACGACTTAATATCTCACGTTGGTCGGGTCATGGGTTTTCTAAATATCAGTATAAAACTGAGTCTACAACTCCCGACAAGTGGGTCATACTACTTCGGTTTTTATAAAAATCATCACGTTAAACGTTAATTTAGTATAGTCCAATTCTTACAATTTCCCGACATGCCTCGTACACTAGATCGTTTCTCCAAAACCGTAAATAATATATATGAGTTATTTTTACCAAAATCATTCTTAACTTATGTAGTTTACTTATTATAAGTCCAATTACCCATAATTTATACTTATCGTAGCTCATTTACCCATTTTATCACTTAGAAGAGTTGGCTGTTTTTCGTAGCCAACTTCAGTTCCACGGTTTCGGCCGCTATTTCTAAACCGTAATGAATTGATAAACTATCCAACTGATTCTAGTTGTTTATGATTTTATCTACAACCCCTAGTTTTACCTTTTTCAGTGGTTATGAGTTCTTATAGGAGTTTTCAGTCTGTTTACACAACATGTTCAGATTTGACACTTTTTATCGTTTCGGCGATATCTAATTCATCGGCCATCGTCACGAGACGTGCGACCCGGCCAAATCGCCACAAAAAAAAGGTCTATCAACCTGTATATTTATTCAAGGCTAAAAAAACACTGAGTTTGCTACAAAATACAATCTTGCTGCTGATCTATTACAAAAAATTTAATATACACCAAGGGCTTGTTTAGCTCGATTTTTATGTAAACAAAATTTATATACAATGTCCATACCCAAATAAACTATTAAAACATTTATTATCAGTATCAAAATAATAAATATATGGTTACAAAAATAAATATACAAATGAAATTTACAAGGAAAGTGATAAACACAAAATCCTTACAAAGATGATGATGAAGAAGATAATTGATGAGTACCAACTTCGAACCAAGCTTTCTCCAACAAAAAGAATATATCAACTCTATACTACAAAGATAATAATGATCAAAATAGAGATGATCATAGTCATTTAGTGTAGTTCGGCAAGAGAGGGTGAAATAAAATGATATGTGATATTGTTAATGTTGAAATGAATGAATGAGAATGAGATTTGCAAATTGTTACTTGATATGCAAATTCATTTGACACGTATATACCAAGAGTGAGACGTGTCATGTAGTATTGTGGGGCGAGGTTTAATATAAATCTTGCCCCACAATTGCCAAAGCGGGTATTATCAAAGTCCGATATTTTAAAAGTTACACGATTTAAAAGATACGGGTTAAACACGAAAAATAAAATCTCAATATAAAATAAAAACGTCGACATTCGGTGAACATTAATATTTTGATATATTAATGAGGGCTTATAATTTAATAAGCGTTAACGCGTCATATAACGAATGAAGCCTAACGGATAAACGCAAATTATGAAAAATGCTCGTAAAACGAGAAATTAAATTGACGATAATAAAATATATTTCTATGTCATAGTGAGAATATTCACGGTCGATGACGGACGTAAACTTGCCAATAAATAATAATTGATACGCGCTCGATACATTAAAGCCTTAACCCTGCCGGTTAGCCGAGAATTAAATATTTTTTGTAGAACGAACATGACAAATAAAAGTAGGGATATAAATATTGACCCGACTACTAGGAATAAGATTAGATCTCAGTCTAAATGTTGATTTTAAATTTCGGGTTATTACAGTGTATCGTCTCCACAAGGCACTATATGGACTCAAGCAAGCTCCAAGGGCGTGGTACGACAAGCTCTCGAAATTTCTGGTATCCAAAGGTTTCTCAAAAGGTTCCATTGATCTAACTTTGTTCACTTATAAATATGGGGATGACATTTTGCTTGTGCAAATTTATGTTGATGACATTATTTTCGGGTCTACAAACCCAAAACTTTTAAAATGGTTTGAAAAAGTAATGCACAACAAATTTGAAATGTCAATGATGGGCGAACTAAAATTCTTTCTAGGAATTCAAGTTCACCAATCCCAAAGTGGTATCTTTATAAACCAAGCTAAGTATTGTCAAGAGATAATCAAAAAACATGGTATGACTTCATGTGACCCCGTTGGGACACCGTTATCAACCACATTGCTAGATGCAGACTTGGAGGGATTACCCATAGATCAAACGAGATATCGTTCCATGATCGGGTCCCTCATGTACTTGACAGCAAGCAGACCTGATATTTCACATGCTACATGTTATTGTGCACGTTATCAAACACGACCCACTAAAAAGCACCTCAAGGAGGTTAACGGATCTTTCGGTACCTCAAGAATACCATTCATTTGGGACTCTGGTATCCGAGGGAAACCGGTTTCTTTCTAACGGCCTATTCAGATTCTGATCATGCAGGGTGTCTTGATACACGAAAAAGTACTTCTGGTGGTGCACAATTTCTAGGTCAAGATAAGCTTGTGGGATGGTCTTCCAAGAAGCAGGATTGCACGTCACTTTCATCAGCCGAAGCAGAGTATGTGTCTCTATCTGCGTGTTGTGCTCAAGTTCTTTGGATGAGAACACAACTCACGGATTATGGCTTCCACTTTGATAAAGTACCTATGTACTGTGACTCAAAGTCGGCCATAGCCATCTCCTGCAATCCGGTACAACATTCCCGCACAAAGCACATCGATGTCAGATACCACTTCATAAAGGAACAAGTTGATAGAGGTATCATTGAATTATACTTTGTTGGAACGGATTACCAATTAGCCGACTTGTTTACGAAAGCTCTGTCGAAAGATAGGTTTGAGTACCTCGTTAGACAAATTGGTATGAGATGTTTGACTCCAGCAGACCTGGAGATTCTGGCAAAGGTGCCTGCTTGATTTATCTATCAAACATCAACTTGTAAATATCTTTGAAAAAAGCAAAATAGAAAAATATAAAACACATAAAAGCAAAACACAAAATTAAAAATCTTTCAAAATCCAAAAATATTCTTCTCGACATGTCTTTCAGTATCGATAATATGGACGTGCCTAGAAATGTTGCTCAATAACGACACGGGTGTGTACATAAAGCTCGAATGAAAGTTGTAAATATTTTACAAAACATGTCATTTCTTCTTTTAATAAAGGAAATTGTCTATTTTGGACAATATTTCCAAACAACGGGTAGAGCAATCTATCACGGGTTGAGCTTGTCACAAAACATTCAACGTTTTGAGCTCAACACAATGGCTTGTAATCACTTTTAGATTGCAACCCGGATCGCTATTCACGGGGGAGTGTACGATTTATTACTCTTACCCTCATCAAAAGAAGAGAAATCTTCTTACACTTGAGTAGATTCGTCAAGACATTCAAAGTCTATGAACTCAAGTTTATGCTCTAGAAAAACCTTTCGACAAAAAGTATTGATTTTTCAAAAAGCGTTGAACACAATTTTTTCAAGAATTTCTCAATGATATTCAAAATCTTTCAAAAATTGTGTGTTCAACAACTCCCATCCTCAAAAAGCGAAATGTGGATCATATCCTCACAATGACAATTCAATTGGATCAATTTTTGAGGGGGAGCATTTTAACTTCATGCAAAAGATTAACACATCTTTCTCCCGGAGATTTCAAGACTATTTTTCAAAATATATTTTAATCAAATTTGGTATCTCTAATATCAAAAGATTTTATATATTAGAGATAGGGGGAGAAAATGTGATTAAAATGTGATCTAATATAAGACTCAAGCACTTTAACTCTTACCTACATGTGCGAAACACTTTCGATTATCGATGCACATGTGAAGGGGGAGCATTTCTAAAACGACAAAACTAGCAAGGGTGTTAAATGTTTTTCAAACACTTTCTTAGAATTTAAAGTGGTTTTCATGGTTATGATCAAATACCCACAACATCTTTAATTCACGACGTTATTGGTGTCAAAAGGGTGGTTAGGTTTAAGTCCTATGATCCAATCAGAACCGGAGGGATCTTCCCAGGGACAATCCAATAGATTATTAGAAGTCCTTAGGAAAGATGGAGTAGAATGTGAACGTAGCAGAATGCCGACTAAGTACTGATGCTAGCACTGGAACAATCACAACAAGGTGCTAGTAATGATGTCTTGGTAAGCATTGAAGGGGTTGAAGAATGAAAAAGAAATGTAAGGATAAAGGGTCTAAAGAAAGAAGCCCTCCATACAACTTAGGCAGAAACCGGGTCAACTCATCATGAAGACAAACTCATCATGGACCCAGTGATGTATGTACAACCCTTTCCTAGCTACTCAGGCTTCTCTCAAAAGAAGTTTGTTTTATTGTCACGGAGAACAACATGACTACTATTGACTTTCTCACTTCGAGATAGTTGATATTGAATAGGTGGCATCTGCTCCAGCCTCCGACCACTAAAAGTGCACAAATCGAGTCTAGAGCCAAGAGATCAATCAAATCTCGTTAGGACACACGGATGAAGATCAAGAGAGTCCTACGCTATATCCTTGTGATATTGATAGAACACTCAGAGTGATACTACTTAGTATTCACAATGATGAGTGGAAATCCTTCCAGTGTTAACATCAAACAGCACTGCGGTAGGTCATATGCAAGATTCTTTATGAATTGAACATGTGCAAAACTGAAAAGCAACAGTGGTTTGATTCTGAATTGATTCAAACTCGTTTTAGGTTTCTACGCAATATCTTTATGGTCTTGCCAGAACATTCAGAGTGATATTCATTAATATCCACAGTGACGAATGGAAATCCTTCTAGCGTCAACATCAAACAGCGCTACGGTAGGTGACTTGTGAGATTCTTATGAATCAAACTTGTGTCAACTGGAAAGCAACAATGGTAAGATTCTTTACGAATCACACTTGTTCCAGGAATTTGAATTGACGACTTTAATCAAGCGGATATCTATCCAATTGATTCACTCTTTATGTTCGCAGTCTTGCTTTGAGACGGTCGAGTAAAGAGAACGGCTAGTACAGCCGCGAAACCCTGTCAAGGAGATTCTTAGTTGAATCTACCTAATCACAGGTACGGTATTTAATATCGTATAACGGTCTTCACCGACCGGAGGTAAAACGCTACCGATTTAGGACGAATGTCAAAGCCATTCAGTCCGTGTCTATGTTTTGTCTCGAGAAGGTGGCGTCACGGTGTACACATCAAAGTCAATGATTCAGAAACCACATGCTCATGCCTAAAGACATATTCAACAATTAATAGTGTGAGTATGTGGATGAAGACACAAGATCGCAAGATGGCAAAGACAAGTCAAGGATGATTTGAAGATCTCAAGCTTAAAGACAAAGTCGAAAGACAACGACAAAGGCTCAAAGATCACAGCATGAAAGAACAAGACTACTATTACACGTTCAAGACTCATTTATGGCGAGATTAGTAATCTCTACAAATTTCCTAAATGACTAAGGTTTATGACCTCTCATTGGGGGAGATTGTTAGCCTCAAAATATTGAGCCAAACAAGAATGCTCGGTCATATGTTTATTATGTATCGTATTTTAGAACGTTGTAATAGGTAGTATATTAGTCGTGTTATTACGGGCTTAACTTTAAGCTAAGGTTCATTAATAAGTAACCAAAGCCCAAAAGGAAATCCCGGCCCATGATCATATAGCCCATTATGCCACATGTAGGCAAGGCTATATAAACCTCTCCTTGCATGTAAGGAGAGGTTGGTTGGTCATTTCATTTTCTCCTTAATCTAATATTTCACAAATTCACACACTTCTCTCTCTTTTCTCTCTCTAGTTTCTCTCTCTAAAATTCATCTCATTTCTACCTTTCTTTCTTCATAAATTCGTGTGCTAGAATCATCATATATTAGGGACAACATAATGTATGATTTTTATCGCAAAATGGGACGTTTAGGTTCATAGAATAAGAACACGTGAATGCTTCGTTAGAAATAATTTCGTCGTCCTCGATTTTCACCCCATTTCCATGCTAAGTGTGCAACGAGATCATTGTCATTATAAGTTAGTAATGCTAACACTACTCATATGCACTAATCACGTACTTATTCTCCCATTATCCTAAGTTGTATCTCTTATATTTTATTATGTCTTGAATGTTTCACGAGGATACATTGTTTGACTTATGCGATAATAGAGATTTAGGTCTAAAAATAGAGTCCTAACGGTGTAACCAAGACCATCAAATCAATAACCCCTACTAATAGACAACGATGTCAAAAAATTAAGTCAACAAAAAGGATCGATAAACACGGTTTTATAACGGTTTTGAACATGAGACTTATTACCAAGAACTTTATACGCCCCCTAACGGAAGGGCCTTATTATCTTTGGTTTACCTCCATCTTTTATTCAACTTCTCCATGAAGCTTTTATTATGACTTCGATCTTGCCTTGCCTTTTATTATCTACCTCATCGGTAGTTTTATTAGCCAAAGACGTATTTCCTCACGCTAAGGCGAATTTTGGATCTTTAAAGCTTCAAAGATTAAGGCTTGATTCACTTTCAATTTTGCATAGATTTTTCGGCCTTGTGGGCTTCAAATTGTTTGCTTGATTTAGGTGAGCACTTGAAATCTTATTATTGGGTGAAGCTTTTGATTATTCGGGTGCCAATACTTCAAAACCGTGACGCTGGCGATACCTTAATGTTTTCCTAATTTAATTACACGGAAGCTACTAGAAAAGACTAGAAACCTAACAATCAAGACTAAACCGCTAAGTCAATATTTATTAAGCAAAAAATATTTACAAGCGAAGGGAGAATAAGCAAACAACGAGAACACATGAGTTTTTGAAAGAATACGAGTACTCTACGTTTAGCATAGTAACTTATAATTAACCCTATCATTTCTCGTTCTCATTTAAGAGACTTAGCCTAATGTGAAGTTAAGGAATCAAAGCTAAGTGCTCAACACGCACGGTCGAGTCAAAAATTACTCTTATTCTCGCCATCGGAAAACCTACATTCGTGTCTTCAAACACTTATAAAATATGAGAAAAATTTTAAAATTTGGCCATTTTTAGCCTTATTTTGCAACAAAATGATAAACAAAATGATAAACAAAAAGATAAACTTTGGAAAGCGTGAAGGTTTGGCAAGGCAAGTATCTATTCACCCCCCATACTAAAGTTAAACATTGTCCTCAATGTTTTGAGTCTAGGGGTGCAAACACCCCCATACTAGAGACGTAGTCGAATGCCTAATCTAGCATGGAAAGGGTGTAACCGTTAAATTTAAAGCCGTTTATAAAGTGTGCTAAAAACCTAAGGTTAGAACATAAAAGGATATATCATGGATATTGAGAAAGTCTTCAAAGCAAACGATCGAGTGCTCCCATAAAACGAACATGAGAGGCTCCATTCGTGAAGATCATGATCATCTAAAATCCACAATTCACAAACAACCACGAAACAAAGGTTGGAAGGGCACAAATCCCTACATGTTACTACATTAGAAAGCGATAATATGTACATAGGATAAGCATGGGACTCCCCCACGAGGCACCTCGTTTTTGATTACCGAGTCATAAGCTCGACTCGATCCTCTCAATATTAATTATCATTGGGGAAGGTGATTTGGTCGAGGTAGTTCAAGGATGGAACTTCCCCGCCAAAGTAGTGATTCAACCTATGTCCATTCACCTTGAAATTGGGGCCATCATTTTGAGCTAGCTCGATGGTCCCATATGGAAAAACTTGAGTCACGGTGAATGGACCGGACCAACGGGATTTCAACTTACCGGAAAAGATTTTCAAACGAGAATTAAAAAGCAAAACTTGATCCCCAATGTTAAAAACCCTGTTTTAATTTTAGAATCATGCAACTTTTTAGTCTTTTCTTTATAAATTAATGAATTTTCATAACCAATATCCCTCAATTCATCCAATTCATTTAATTGTATTTTCCGGTGTTTTCCCGCGGTCTCCATGTCATCATTACAATGCTTTAGGGCCCAATAAGCCTTGTGTTCCAACTCAATTGGCAAGTGACAATTTTTCCCATACACAAGCTTATAAGGAGTGCACCCAATGGGCGTCTTATGAGCGGTCCTAAAAGCCCATAAAGCATCGTCCAACTTATCCGACCAAGATTGTCGGTTTTCCCCAACGGATCTCTCCAAGATCCTCTTCAACGCTCGGTTTGAAACCTCGACTTGCCCACTCGTTTGTGGGTGATAAGCCGTAGAAAGCTGATGTGTAACCCCATATTTCTTTAGGACCCTTTCGAATTGGTCGTTACAAAAATGGGTTCCACGATCGCTTATGATCGCACGAGGGGTTCCAAACCGAGAAAACAAGCTTTTCAAAAACTTGACTACCACACGAGCATCATTAGTGGGAAAAGCCTTAGCCTCCACCCACTTAGATAGGTAGTCAACCGCGACAAGGATGTACTTATTACCACGAGATGATGGGAACGGCCCCATAAAGTTAATACCCCACAACGTCGGATAATTTGATCCACACAAGTTCGAAACAAGTAAGGGTCGTTCCAAAAGTAGAACTTGACGTCACGAAAGAATTTTCGTTTTTCTTGAGTCGTCATACCCTTGAGGATGAAGTTGCCCGCGTGGTAATTTACGATGTCCGCAAACCATGGGGTGGAAGAATCAAGCTTAGAATTCACTACACCAAGTGTCTCGAGCGGAAATGTTTCGGTGATTTCCTTCAGCTCGTAAACACTTTGGTGAGGATCTTCCAAACGAGAAAGATGATCGGCCGCTAGATTCTCGGCTCCTTTTTTGTCAACAATTTTGTGATCAAATTCTTGAAGGAGGAGAATCCAACGAAGTAATCTCGGCTTTGCATCTTGTTTAGCCATAAGTTACTTGATAGCCGAATGATCCGTATACACTATGCATTTCGTCAAGACGAGATAAGGTCAAAATTTCTCAAATGCATACACCACGGCAGGGAATTCCTTCTCCGTAGTAGTGTATTTTAGTTGAGCCTCGGTCATTGTCTTGCTAGCATAGTGAATAGGCAAGAAGTGCTTTTCATGACGTTGCCCCAATACGGCCCCAATAGCGTAGTCACTAGCATCACACATGAGCTCAAAGGGGAGGTTCCAATTGGGAGCAACAAGAATGGGAGCTTCGGTAAGTTTCCTCTTAAGGATTTCAAAGGCTCGTACACAATCTTCATCAAAGACAAAACGTGCCTCTTTTTCAAGAAGATGTGTAATAGGTCGAGAGATCTTTGAAAAATCTTTGATGAATCGACGATAAAAGCCCGTGTGGCCTAGGAAACTCCTAACTCCCTTAATGGTTTTGGGATGAGGTAATTTGGCGATGACGTCTACCTTAGCTTGATCTACCTTAATCCCCGCTTTCGAAACCTTGAGCCCTAAGACGATTCCACTTTTAACCATAAAATGACATTTTTCCCAGTTAAGCACAAGGTTGGTTTCCTCACAACATTTCAACATTCTCTCGAGATTTGACAAACACGAAGTGAACGAACAACCAAACACGGAAAAGTAATCCATGAAAACTTCCATCGTCTTCTCGATCATATCTTGAAAAATAGCCATCATGCACCTTTGAAAGGTTCCTGGTGCATTACAAAGTCCGAATGGCATTCTACGAAAGGCAAACGTTCCATATGGACACGTAAACGTAGTTTTTTCTTGATCACGAGGATCGATGGGAATTCGGAAGTAACCGGAAAAACCATCTAAAAAGCAATAGAAATCGTTTCCCGCAAGACGCTCCAACATTTGGTCCATGAAGGGCAAGAGAAAATGGTCTTTACGAGTGGCTTCATTCAACTTACGATAGTCAATGCACACTCTCCATCCGGTCACGAGTCTAGTGGGAATTAACTCGTTGGCATCGTTTGGCACAACGGTCATTCCTCCCTTCTTAGGGACACAATGAATAGGACTCACCCAAGGGCTATCGGAAATAGGGTAAATCATTCCCGCGTCAAGGAGCTTAAGGACTTCCTTTTTAATGACGTCGTGAATTTAGGGTTCACCCTCCTTTGACATTGGATTGTGGGCTTGTAATCCTCCTCCATTAAGATTTTGTGTGTACAGAATTTGGGATCGATTCCCTTAATTTCGGATAACTTCCACGCAATTGCCCCTTTGTGATCCTTTAGAACATCGACAAGTGCGGTTTTTTCATCATTCGAAAGTTCCTTCGCAATAATAACCGGCAACTTGTCGCCCTCCTCCAAATAGACATATTCGAGATGAGGAGGTAAATCCTTCAACTCGAGGACAGGTGGTTCCTCAATTGAAGATTTGGGCTCGATACTCATAACCTCCTCGGGTGGAGGAAATGGGAAATTGTTAAGAAAATCCTTGATAATCGAGAAGTCCTCATCGTTGTTGAGGTCTTCGTTACAAGTACGTGGAACATCGAATTCTTCCAACGTAAAACCACCACCTTCAAATGGAGTGAAGGTTGGTGTCGAGTTATCTAGGATGGGATCTAACATAGTGGGATTGACACTATTTTCATCATCACCAAAACCTAGAACTTCTTGTGAAAATTCCTCGCAAACCACGTCAATCATATCAACGAGGTTTATGGTTGCAACAGAATAAACATGAGAAATTTGAGAGTTTTGAGTTGCGTTTATAACAAGTTCCTCATCGTTGAAACGTAAGGTGATCTTTCTAGCATGAACATTGATCAAAGCTATAGATGTATCTAAAAACGAACGACCTAAAATGAGAGGAACTTGAGGATCCGTGGGAATATCGACAACAATAAGGTCTACCGGATAATAGAACTTTCCCACTTTCACAAAAACGTCTTCCGCCAATCCACATGCAGGAATCGTGGAATGGTCGGCCAACTTGATAGACATTAGTGAAGGAGTAAGATTAAGAAGATTGAGCGACTTGAAGATTACAAGTGGCATCAAGTTAATGCTAGCACCAAGATCGGCCAAGGCATAGCATTCTTCCATATCTTGGATTGCACAAGGGATCAAAAACTTACCGGGATCATCAACTTTTTGAGGTATGCGATTAAGATAAACCGATGAACAACTAGACAATTGATGTAATTTCTCCTTGTTGTTCAACATACTCATAAAGTTAGCGGCAAATCAAGGCATCATGACCAAAGCATCGGCGAAACTCACATTAAAGTGCAAATCACGAAACATTTTCATAAAAAGCTCAAATTGGTAATTGTCGTGCTCTTGACGTCTCCTTTCTAAGTCTCGATGGATAGGGCAAAGGTGGTGTGGGTTGAGGCATAGGCATAGCCTTTGGAATCTTGGGTTCCAATGTTGGTAATGGGTCAACCGTAGGTGTGGCATGAGCAGTACTTCGTGGGATTGGGACATGCTCCTTTTCGACCACCACCTCAGGTTCTTCCTCAATTGCATCCTCTGTAGGAGCAATTGGTTGAGGAGTCGGTTCCTTAAGTGTCTTACCACTACGTGTGGTAATCACTTTCATCTCACCCTTAGGGTTTGATACGGTGTTGCTAGGAAGACTACTCGAAGACGGTTTGCACATAATTGCCTCAAACATAGATGAAATTTTGTCCTCAAACATGGATTGCCTCTTCCCGCCTTTAATCATTTCTTGCTTAATTTCATGTTGCCCTTGTTCCATTTTTTGTTGGTTTTGTTGTAACTTAGTTACATTTTCTTCCATCTTGTTTGTATGGATTTTAAGCTCATTTGCTAACTCATTTTTCAACTCTTTCTTCAAGTCGTTCTTAAACTCGGATCTTAGGCTAATGATTTCTCTTTGAATGTTGTCAAACCTAGCATCATTCCCATTAGCATATTCAGCAAATTCATTTGGAAGATCTTTCAAAGTTTGCAAACTTTTGTTGTTGTTTTGAAAATCACTTTGATTTTTGTTTGAAACTTGATTATTAGCCCCTTGATTACCATAGTTTCCCTTGTTGTAATTGTTTTTGAAACCAACTTGATTGTTTCGATAGTTGTTGTTAGCATTTTGATTTGAACCAAAACCCGGTGGAGTCAATTGATTGGAGCGGGTAACTTGACCGTTTTGGTCGTAAGTTCTCGAGGCCGCGTAGGCACTCGAAGTGTTACCACCGTTGGTAATGCACTCGGAGAAATCATGACCTCCACCACAATACATGCATGAAACCTCAACCGCTTTAGCCGTAGCGGGAGCACTTGGTTCTCCAACTTTGAACTCAATTAGAAGACCTTTAAGCTTATCAAAGATTTTGTTTTCCAAGTGCGCCTCAATTTGGCAAGCATCGATGGTAGTAGACAAAGAAGGTGAAGCCGAAGACGAAGCCTTACGAACACTAGACGTGCTACGAGGACTATACACCTTAGATCTATTCTCAATTATCACCAAAGCTTCCTCAACCGTTTTACACAAAAAATTACCACCCACGGCGGCATTTAGATAATCCCTTTCATGATCATTAAGTCCATTGTAAAACGTGTCAATTTGATGCAAGTCGGAAAAACCGTGATGAGGACACTCATGTAACATTTCCTTAAACCTATTCCAAGCCGTTGAAAAACTTTCATTAAATTCTTGTGAAAACTTTGAAATCTCGTTTTTCAAATGCGTAGTCTTAGAGGGCGGAAAAAATTGGTTCACAAATTTTGAAACGAGATCCTTCCACGTCAATATAGAATTGGGTGGCTCTTTCTCTAACCAAATTTTAGCGGGCCCCGCTAAGGAATACGGAAAAAGCATCATCTTAATCGAGTCATTAGCAACATCCTTAAATTTGCAAGTGGCGGTAAGACGATTGAATTGGCGGATATGGTTGTGCGGGTTGTCCTTCTCATCACCACGGAATTTGTTGTTTTGGATCATCGACAACAAACCCGTTTTCACTTCAAAAATATCCGCAAGGATAGCGGGAATCACAATAGCCTCTCCATAACCCTCAGTGGGTGCTTGAAGTAACTCCATCATAGCTCGATTCGCCATGGTTGGTTCTTCTCTTATAATGGGTTCGTCAATAGGAGACTCCTCACTAGAAAGATTAGGAGTAGGTGTTGACTCCTTTCGGTTTTTTCGTTTACGTGGACGTCTTGCTTGATTACGAGTAAGCATAAACGTCACGTACAACGTGGGGGTGAGCAAAGAAGATTATTTTTGGTGTTTTGTATTTTTCCAATTTTTTTGTGGTTTTGATTGTTTTTAATTTTTTTGGATTTTTGTGATTGTATTAAGTAGACCAAAATCTACAAATCTCCTCCTTAATCAAATCTCTTGATTAAAGAAGCCTCAAGGAATGAAAATGATCACGTGAAGTGAACACCTTCGATGACTTTAGAACGTTGGTGGAACACCAAAACGTTCAAGAGGGTTTAATCAATGAAACCAAGAAAGTATATATGATACTTAATAATAATTTGGGCGGCAAAACCCTCGATTAGCTCTCAAAATCAAATACTCACAAGCAAGCGGGGAAACGAGGCGGCGCGAAGCACTTAAGAGCCTTTTTCCTTAGGGTGTATTTTATAATACCCGCCTTATACCCACCTTATAGTTTGTATTTTTCAAAATCGAGCTTCACGAAAGTATTTATCTATTTTTGCCTTTTCTTTCTTGTTTGAGATTCAAATACAATGATTGGGTAATGACCTCTCAAGTCAAGGTTGTGTTTTCACACTTTTGGAGTACTTATGAATTTATTGTTCTACGTATACAATATATTAATAATAATCACAAAAAACGAAAAACCGATAATACGCATTAGTAGAGTGCTACTAATACAAATACTATTATGGCTATATATATAAAAACAACAATTGCCAAATCAAAACATAACACGCCTCCCCGGAAGCGGCGCCAAAATGATAGTTGTAATTTTTACACTTGTTTAGGAAAACAAGGTAATTAGGGCAAGTATTAACAAGTGACTTAGGAAAATCACAAGTTATGACCCAAAGTGGGGATCGTTCTCAAGGAGGCTTGGTATGTGTGTTAAGAAATGATTAACTTTGTGATTATATGATTATGAGAAAGGAAATAGAAATGAGATAAGAAGAGAATGACGGTTACGATGACGGATTACACTAAGACGAAAAGGTCGTACACGTAAAATCGTAAAAAGTAACAAATTTAAAAATTTACCCTAAAAATTCCTAAAAAATTGCAATAAATCCTAAATAATGTAAATAGAGTTTACAAAAAAAATCAAAAATCACCCAAACCTTTTATTTAATTAAATAATGATTTTTTAATGCTAATTAAAGCCCTAAAAATCAATTTAATTAACGAAAAGCCCAAAATAAGATTTATCACTTTGTAAACCTCTAAAATACCCTAAATTAATTTAAAACTATTTTTGAAAATTTTAAAAATAATTAAAACTATTTAAAAACAATTAAAAACTATTAAAACTTAAAATAATTATAAAAATTAATCTAGGAACAATAAAAATATTCTAAAAGTTGTAAAATTCCTAACTTTATGTATTTAACCTAAGAAAAATGTAAAAACTTGAAAAATCTAAATTTTAATTTTAATAATAAAATAATAATAAAATAATATTAAAAATCCAAAATTTATAAAAAATTCTAAAAACTTGCAAACTAGCTTAATTTAACCTAAATAAACAGAAAATGAACTTGAAATTACAAAAATACCCCTAATGGGCCTAGAAATGGGCTAAAAGTCAAAACAGACCCCTTAATGGGCTCAAATAGGCCCAATAAGAAAAATGTTGTCCAATTTAGCCCAAAAGCTCCTATCTGACTCAAAATTTGATTGTAAACACAACTTTTCAAAGGCCCAAAAGCTGAAAATGTGAAATAAGCTGACTTATACTAAACAACTTATTCTTAATGGACTTTTTGGCCCATTAAGCTATAAGCTGATGCCATAAGCTCAAATTAGACACACAAGCTTCTTTTGAGTTGCTTAAGACTTCTGTAAAAAGAAATTTGAAAAAAAGTCCAAGGAATAAGCCTGAAAATGCAATAAGCAATCTACAGAAAATGACAAAATAGTCGTTTTTGAGTTCTAGGCTATCCCAAGAGCAGATTCAAATTGCAAAAGCTTTTAAATGACTTAACTAAGCTTAATCAACAAAAAGTTTTCAAATAAGTTCACTCAATAAGCTAAAATAAGCAAATAATCACTTATGAAAAAGTCAAAGTCAAAGTCTAATAAGCTCCAGTTCAAACAAATGGGTCAAATGATGAAGATCTATCACAAAAAATAAGTTGTTACAGGTCTGGATAAGCCAATATGGCTTATTGATAAGCTGAATGCAAAATTACACTAGCAGGGGCTAGTTTTGGGTGTTGAGCAGTGGAAACTTTTTCCACTGTTTGACTTCTTGACTTTTTTGTCTTTAGTGACTTTTTTGGAGATTCAAGTTACACAAAGGCACCCAAATGATCAGTGGATCAAGAGGAGTCAATCACAACAAAGAAATCACAATCACAATCAGCCAATTAGTACAGTTCAATCAAAACATCACCAGATCTAGCACAAACATAAACAAATAAGCAGTTGAGGTTCAATAAGCACTTATAGCACAATTCAACCCGCCAAACTTAACCAAATGCATACACTAGCAATTATAAACATAAATAAGCAAGTCTAAACAGGTTTCATGCACTGATTCAAAGTATTGATCAAGATTCAAGCACTTAAAGTTACTGATGAACACTAAACATGCAGTTATGAACACTTGCTGATGCAATTGACCACCAAGCCAAATTCAAACCTCCAAATCTTGTTAACAGGTTATAAGAACTATGTTTAAACACTTTTTATCCCTAAGCATGCATACACTCTAGGTGTTCCCAAAGTCTTAGCTCAAAAACAGGCAAAACAAGCAATCTATAGCACAATCTTTGATTTGGTGTTTCAATGTTGAAAACTTGCAGCAAATAACACTCAAACAAGTCAATAACAGATACAAAGCACAAATTACACTTTCCACAAACACAATAACCACTTATGATCTCAAACAGGTAATCCAAACACCCTTTTAACTTTTCAAATCTGAAATTTTCAAATCAAAAATGTATTCCCAGGTTACCCAAGCCAAATAAGCACAATAACAAGTATAATATGCAGATTTAAGCAAGATTAGACCACAAAATCAGCAAGAACACAAATAGCACACAAATGTCACAAATATCCAATATTTTATCAGATTTTGGGATTAAGTATGTAAACCTCATGGATGTACATCCACACCCACGAATTTTGAGCTTATGTACCAGCAAGAACAAGTACAAGCTTCCACAAACAACCCTGCAAAGAATCAACAAGGTTAAGAGCACAATATCAAAAACAGAAAGGTTAAAAAGCCTTGATTAATGCAACTCTTGTACCCTACACTTGATTATCCCCAAGTTATAGGCTTCACCACACCTTGATAACTCAATATCAGGATGCTATGATCAGCTTTATAGCCCAAGAATTCCAAGGTGTACCAAGAAACTTAGCAAAATATCAAGCTTGAAGGAAAATGTGCAAACTTTTGCACACTCCTTGAAAACAGGTTTTAAGGTTTAAGATTAGCAAACAAGTAACAATAATAAGCAGTAAAAAACAATGGCACTTGACTTTTCTTTAAAGATTCAAACTCATTTCATTAACTGAAAATGGATTTACAGAATTTTGAACAAATGAAAAATTCAAGAGCAAACTGAAATGAAATGAGTCCTATGCCTTATATAGGCTACAATGAACTAGTTAAGAGCTAAAAAACATAACCCTAATTGATTCTCAACGTGCATCGCTGTTAGGTGTGGATATAGCTCCTCATCAAAGTCGGTACTCATACACTTCAGAATCTCTGTCTTCCTAGCCATATCTTGATGATAGTTGGCGACAAAGTTATTACAATTCGAAGTAAGGGCTCTCATACCCACCTCAACTTGGACATGGCCCAACGATTTTCCTCCTCTTGTCTCGCACGAAGGATTCGCTCTCGATTTATGGATTCAGATAAAGATGCCTTCTCATCCTCTAAGTACTGAATGGATCTGACATTTAAACTAGAAACACCGCGCAGATGTACGCGTTTAACTTTGGCGCACACAAGCTCGTTGTCTTTTTGTTCTGTAACTAGGGTAAGTTTCATATTCACTTGAGCCAGGTGCTGAGAAAGATACGACATCTTCTTTTTCAATTGTGACGCTAACGTTACCTCATGCGACACGCCTATGGCCAACTCTCTCATAAGCATTTTATCAGACAGTTTGTCCAGCAGTTGGGCACGTCCGGTAGGGGTCAGATGTTGGTGAAATTCCTCACAATTGGTTGCACTATCCAGTGCGCATGAGTGTGTACACTTCCAGGGAGGAAGGAATTTCCCAGAATTCGAAGTGCTAGCGTCAGCTTTGGTAACTACAATACATGAGCTGCACATTTGATATCATGGAAGTTTTAAAAGGTAATTTTTATTTTTTAAGGGAAACTTAGGGACATAATTAAAATATACATACCTTGGTACAAGAATGTGCTCGTGTGGCCTTGTGAGCATACCCCATGCGGTAATGTCAGTGTGCGGTCTGGTCACCCATGATCTGCTCCTCTTGGGAATTTGATCTGTTGGGGAGCACGGTAATATTCTGTATAAAGGGACTGGAATGATATTCTCTGAGGGGCCATCGCGCGAGCTACTCTCCAGGCTAGGGTCTCTCTCGCTTAATAGTTCTGCTTCTTTATATGAGGAATCTAATATACACGACATGCTCCGAATGAGGAGTGGCATTCAGTGTGACCATCCTCTCTACACCTCCGCCGGTAGGAGGAAAAGGAAACTCAAGTGCTACGGTGTGTTGACCAACGCGCCATCCATTGAATAGCTCGAATGGTGTAAAAGGTCGAGGACACATGGTCACATCACACGGGTGCTCGTGCTTCACGAGTTGAGTATAAGTTAGCTCTATCAGAATAAAGGGGAGTATGAGAACATATGCATAGAACATTTGCATTTTACAGCTTTAACAAATAGGGAAAGGGATTTTCACCATAATCAAAGTTGTCAAAATACCGTGGAAGGTAATTTGTAGGAAGAGTAGAATGATGACTCGGCCCTAATGCGTATAGTAGCGCCTCTGGATATTCTTGCATTGGTATGCGGTCGGCATCTATTCTCTACGCGTCTGCCTCGTTATAAGTACCAGGGATTGGGTGGTTATCTTTCATCATGGTCTCGGGAGTAATGAAATCATAGTCGAACGGGAATACAACCTTGTCTACCCAGAAAAATTTTTCGTTCCATTTTTTCAAAGAGTCTATCTTCACTTTATAACATTGCAATTGGCCGGGGCGTTTAGCGAAGGATATCCACCCGTTTATCCAGGATGGGCGATATAAGGCACGAAACAAACTTATCGTTGGGTCAATATTATTTAATAAGCAGTTCATTTTGAAAGTCGAGATCTTTGTTGCACCGATGCAGTGCAGCTGTGACAGATGTATACTGTAGTAGCTTAGCACGTCGATCAGGAAATGGCTCAGTGGTATGCGGTTGTTGGAAAACTCAAAAAACCTAGTATATACACCAATTTTTCCAATGGGATACCTTCTTATGTGTGCTTGCGGATCTGGCACAGTCGGATAGTGGTCTGCAGAAATGTGATATTTGGTGGAAAAATTGGAAAGTTCTTGTTCTGATATACGTGACTTCACATCAAATAGTTGTACCACCATTTTTTCCTTCTCAAAATAATTAAGTTGGGTATTGATTTTAAGATGTTTTCTGCTCGAGTGACTATTTATCGTTGTTTTCAAACAATGGTGGAAGTTTTTGAAATGATGTAAAGAATATTGAAGGTCAACAGAACTGCATTTATATCTACTTTCCAGACATGGGATCATGTGACGTGTGTCCAAGGGATTAGTTCATCCTACGGTGTTAATTAGTTGGTTCCTATGACGTGGTTGATGCCTTTCCCAGTTCCCAAAGAGGGTTGGTACTAGTGGTGTATGACGTGGATGCATGTTCTCGGGCACATTCAAAATTATTTCGTTGGCCTTAACGTTGCGCACGAATTTGCGTACGGTATTTCTGAGAAGGGGCCTTCGAGGTTAGTAGTCTAGTATGCGCGGTTAGAACCTGCGACCACTAGACTGGGGGGACATGATGACGTATAGTCCCTATTCGGGCTAGATAGTCCGACTCACGGGTACTAACCGTATCCATCAGGAATGGATTAATACTTATGCGATACGCGCACAACCCAGGAGCCCCAGTAAGTCGTTGTCGCACATACGGTTTATTACTTAACTATGTCCTCGTCATACTACGACAGGATCAGACAAGAATATAATCTATCATATAGATATATTCGCCTAAAGGGAAGAGATATACACTTGCCTTGGTTATGCGGTAAGGATCAAACTATTCTGGGTCATTATCTCTTCCTTTGGCCGCAAGAGTAGGTGAGCCCATCCAGGACTCTCTCGGGTATAAAAGGAACCCCCATGGTTCCACAAAGGTACGATACACATAATACCCTAAAACCTAACATACTCCAATAAATTACTTACTCTCACGTCGGAGTCTAATCATGGGTCACAAACCCACGGTAAGCCTAACGGTGTCTGTTTTAGTGCACAGGGTTCTCAAACAAGTTTCACTTGGTGCAAGAGCCGGAGTCCACAAGACCCCTAATTAAGCCTAATCCGGGTCAAGCTCGGTCCATCCAACTTTTGTATCAACATTTTACCAATGAATTCTTGTGTTCCATAACTTTACTATTAAACCTATGAATATCACTCAACTTTTCATTGACGTTTTACATGTTTAATCTCAGGTAATAATGCATAATTTTGCTTGGATGGGAGCCCGTAGGATATTTTGCAGCTTGGAGACTTCTGTGTTGTTTAAAGCGTTTGTTTTGTTAAAAGCTGGCAAGGAACATCCTGTATTTTGGTAACTATATGTTACAAACCATATGTATCTGTATTTTTATTTTGTTATAAAACTCTAGGACCTTTAAATTAAAAACTCTGATCTTTATAATATAATGTAAATGTTTTATTACATCAATTTTTTGTCAACTAAGTATTATTTATTGTTTCTTGTACCATGATGTGGCACCCCCATGCTGCCTACTTGTTCCTTGTCTGATTTCGATGGTGTTACATGAAAGAAGTAACTGGACTTTTAAATTATCAAAATCAAATGTGACATCCGACTTAATACACTCTAACTTCTTTAAACATGACTCTCAAATATGTCAATTGATAAAGTTATGCTTTTACCCTTATAGAATATATCATCGAATAGTAACAACGTTTAATGTGTGTTTTAATTTGGGTAAAAGTTAAAAAAATAAATACGTACTCTTTATTTTGTACCGCGATGACAAATGAATTTTTTTATACTCATTTGACCAACGTAAAACATTCACATTTAACTCTATATCACCAAAATGACAATAAAATGACTAAAATGCCTTTTTAAATCACAATAAAAAACAAATAAATCTCTAATTATTTTCTTATATTTTTTCCACAATCAAACCGCTATTCGCTTCAGTTAACCCAGAAACAATACTTGAACATGAGTAAGATTCATTTACTAGTAATATATGACATCATTTCTTTCATTATTAATTCAAGATGATAAAGAAAAGTAATGACACATTGATGGTTTTTTAATATAAGGATAATTTCATATATCCTCAATTTAAACCTTGTAATGCCATATTTACCCAACCAAAAATTAAAATGACATATATACCTAATTTAAATAATAATTTGTCACATTTACCAATTTTATTCTAAAAACTAATTAAAATCTGATATATGTTATTAAATTTCCTTTATACCCCTAATAATTTAATAAATTTTTTGATCCATGATGTATTCTTGTATCACTTGGTGATATCATCTAGCATTGCGTCCTTGTATCTATTTTTTAGAGAGCTGGGAACCGTTGGCAAGATAAAGTGGTGCCAAAACCGTCACGTAAGATTTTGGGGTTTTGGCACTAGAAACCCTTTGGCACCACATTTACGGGGGAGTGGTTGACACGAGAAAAGTGGTGCCAAAGGGGTATAATGGACCCACAAATACCCCCTTTATTATTAAAAAAAGGAAAAAGTTGCTGGCGCTGGCTGGTCCGATGGACGCGAGCTCCTTTGGCGCGAGGCAGGGAACGGTGCGCCATTGATGACCTGGCGCCAAAAGGCTACCGGTCCACCTTGCAGCTCCTGCTCCCCCAAGGATACCATGAACTATCATTATGTCTCTTACTCTCTTAATTAATTTCTTAATCAATTTGTTGTAGCAAATGATAAAACCAACTGATAATAAAACTTCTAAATCAATACATAACTGCAACAATAAATCATAAAGGAAAGTTCTAAAATTTAACAATTAAACTTCAACGGAAAGACAAACCCATATGGATATTACGTGTGATGTATGCTAAAATAGTACTAACAATTATTGATTTCAAAAAGCCTTAAAAAACATCATTGCATCTGAGATTCCAAAATTTACTCCTAAAAGCGAAAATTACCAACAGGGCTACTTTTTCATTCATATGTCTTGCAGAGGCTACATTTTTGGTGGGTTCCCAAAATGGCCTTCATACTTGAGAAATCCTACACCCGATCACCCATTTGACACATGTCGCAACCTTACTCGATAAGAAAAAAACAATTATATAAAATCGTCACATAGAGACTGACACGCATGGTACTGACTGACACGCATAGGACCACCACTGTTCATTATTAGCTTTATGCATAATTTTGGGTCCACACATGTCGGAAAATTTAAAAAAAATACCACCTCCCTTTACAAAAAACCCGAGTATTGGGTTGGTTAATTTTTTTTCACATAAATATATTTTACTAAGGTTTATAAAGTGAGTAAAAAAAGTGTGTAACCACCAAGTTTGCGCATGTTTAGTTTATCGTTATGATTTTTTATAAATTATTTCTATTGGCATGTTGAGTAGTTTTTAAAGGGCTCTTCGCGGAGAGATAAAATTTGTAAAAAGTAAATTTCAGATGAATAATATATTAATGGTCAAGTATGCCACTCGTGAAGATTTTTAAGAAAATGGGAAAAAAAATGTACGACTATCTGTACAAGCATGGTTATTAATTATCGCATTTGTTTAAATATATGTCCCAATGTGTTGTATCAAAATTTTTAAAGTATTTTCTGTTTAAAAAGTGAGTAAGTATGTAGTTTGTGCAGATTTTGTATAACGTTACGATAGAAAAAATTAATAAAATACAAAGTCGAAAGGAAAAATATATTATGTGTCAAAAATAATATACGAATATCCTGTACATGCATGGTTGGTATATATTTGGAGATGTATTTTCAACTGCAAATAATTATTTTTAAGTGTGAATTAGCAAACTATTTAAATAATTTGATACGCAAATTGATCAAACATTAATAACTCGATACCTTGAGGTTGTATTCAAAGCATAATATTATTAGAATTATTAAAAACGATGGAAAACACAAAAGATAAAAGTAACAAGATAATTTTGTTACAGGATTGGATTTTTTATATCGATCTGTAGTTACGAATGAATCGTTCCTTCTTAGCAATTGTTATCAAGAAATCTTTCCTTGCTTCATTGAAGTTGTCATACATACTTTGATCTTCTTCTTGAGCCATGAGAATTGTTTGTAACCCGTAACTGGTAAGGGTTGTCATTGGCATAGACTCCACCAACCTAATTCGTGGTTCACGGGCACGTATTCGTCGGAAGTAACAATTCAATTATGTCACCAAATTGTGTGCAAGTGTGATCTCATCCTGAAGATCCCTTTGTAGGCTCTCAATAACATCTGTTCTAAGTTGATTTGAAGAAACATCCATATTATGTTAGTGTGGGAGAAATATTGTTTGTGAATTGTGTGGGGGGAGATTATTTTTAGTTATATATAGAAAATATGAATATGTGTGGTTGCTATCATAGTGTTTTAATAATGACATATGAATTCAAATAATTTGAAAAAAATGGTCCACTGATTCCTTGACATTTAAAGTAGTGAAAGCATGTGAGCATCCAGCTAAGGCAATGATATAGTCGTGAAAAAGCATATGAGATGAAGGACATTGTCAATGATTTGATGTGCTAATTTAGATATTCGAATCAAACACATGTGATAGTAAATGTGATGAATAATAGATTATTGGCATGACATTTGATACATAAAGAAAATTAAAATATTCCAACAAAGATTAAATTTAGCATATTAATAAGACAGTCTGAATACTAGTAACAGATGATGTTAATGGTAGTTAGTAGATAAGAGGAACCTTTTAGATCTATGGCGGTCAATTTCTTTAATCTCCTCGTTCTCCAGGTGTTCTTGTTCGGCCCATTCAATCATTTGGTTATTTGTGAAATTGTTTTGTGTTACTTCCTTATTTTCATCTTCATTTTCACTTTTATAATCTGTTATTACATCAGACATCATTTCTGCCAGGGCAACATTTGAACATATGTAGTTGGCTATAATAAAATCCACACCTTGGTCGATGTACATCTCCAACATGTCGTGCGCTGATGAGTGTCGAACATGACATGCATGTCATTGTTGTTTCTTAGTTTGATTGTGTGAGATTTCTCGTAATATTTTATTTTATAATAAAGAGCATGGATGTTGTAAGAAAGAATTAGGGATGAGCTCGGGACCGATCCCGTCCCGAACCCGTCCTGATTTAGTGCTCCCGATTGTTTCTCGATCTAAAACGTTTTGTACCGATCCCGTACCGAACGGGATTCGGGTATCGGTACCGGTACCGGTACCGGGAAATCGGGATTTTTCCCGCTTTTTTCGGGAATTTCCCGATCCCGTCCCGAACCCGTCCCGAATTAGTGGTCCCGAATTTTTTTTCACCTTATTTCGTAGTCCAGATCCCGTACCGAACGGGATTCAGGTATCGGGAATCGGTACGGTTTCGGGTACGGTTCGGGTTTGGAATCGGGATTCGGGTCAAAATGCTCATCCCTAGAAAGAATGTTTAAAAGATATTGTTTAATATCTTTTAGTTTCATTCTTGGGATGTTGATCATCATTGTACCACCGTTGACATATGTTGGGTTATTTGTTGCATCTATTACCAATTGGCCACTATTGTGAACAAGAAAATTGAAGTGATTTGGGTATATGGTGTAGTTGGTTTTGCTTTTCTAATTAGTCCAAACGAGCTATTGTGATCTAACCTTTTATTCTTCTGTTTCTGCATTTGATGTAGATACCGGAGTGACTCTTGTAGTTTTAGGTTTGTTTCTTCAGAATGATACCCGTTAACGATTCCTCCAATGAACCGTCATTTGGAATCAACGCCGTGGTTAAATCTGTTGGGTCAAAAAGTTGATGTGGCAGAAACTCACAAACGAAGAAAACATGAAGATTTTGTCTAAGCGTTGTCAAGAGCAATCTAAGCGTTGACAACAGCAAATCCAAGGTTGACAAAGCAAGCATTGTCATGTACAATCCAAGCATTGTCATGTACAATGTAAGCATTGTTAGAAACATAGACAAGAAGCCTTTAGAAGCTTCTATTTGGATATATATGCAGGATATATTCTGTATATGTTTATCTAAATAGAAGATTTACATGTTTTATTTATCTCTTGTAAACCCTAATCCTTATACTATAAAAGGAACCAAGGGTCTTAGGTTTTATTCATAAGTTCATTCACAATGTAAACCTAAAGCGTGTGTCGACTAGACGTGGGATTCAATGTATACACGTCTAGTGATTGTTGATTATCAATATAATTAGCAATCCAATTGTTTTAATTCATGTTATTGTGTCCAAACACCTTGTTAATGGTTGTTGTTCTAATTCCGCTTTGATTATTTAATCATATGAACAATGATCATTCCTAGTAGCTTAAAAGATCCGGAAACCAAGGTTTCCACAATTGGTATCAGAGCCTCGTGGCTCGTGATGCTAGGACCAACAAGGTGTTCGTGTATGGTGAAAAGAAGAAAAATCCGTCTAGGGTTTTTCTGGACGTTTTTGTGTGCGCAGCAGTATTCAGAAGGTCATAACTTTTGATTGAACCGTTGGATCGTCGCGAAATTTCTTGTGTGTGTTCTATACACATATATCTAGACATCCACTGGAGGGATTGTCAGGTTTTATCTTCAATCAAAAGTTATTAAGCGTCTAATTTGGCTGTAGAGATGATTTCAGTTTTTTGTTTTCACATAGAATCATGATTTAGGGTTTCCACAAACCCTAGATCGTTCTTATACAGAAAAAGGAGACATGTTGCTGTGAATTATGATGGATCATACTAGCTTTGGTGAGTGGATTCATGAATCCATGATGAACCCTAGTATGATTTATGTTCTTATTGATATATCGATTGATGATTAGGGTTTTATGAATAAACCCTAGATCTTATGAATTTTTCACATGATAAAAGACAAACAGTGGTTCACGTGATTTTGTTGAAGGACAAAAGCAACATGACAGTTTGTGGAAACATGTTATTCAAGCAACTTCTATGATCGTTAGTTAAAGGCGTAGAGAAAACTTTCTAATTGGTGGAAAGTTTGTGTGTTCACACGATGGTTCACATGCTATATTCACATGGAAGTTATTAAGAAAGATTCTGTTCACACGATGTATCCCATATGTTGCTGCGAGAGAATATTGCATGATTCGTTGAGATAAATTCATTACGTGACAGTATTGGTTCTACCAATCAAAAGTGATGTAGTATGGGATGTCACATGTAGTATTTATCAAGACATAATGCTCATTTAGTGGGATAAAAGAATTGACGTATTTTGCTTTGTATCTTTTTTATATTCGTGTGGTCCCAAGAGTTTATGGCCCATGATAAAAGGACATGATGATATTCAGATAAAAAGACGTGTGCATCATGCTTTGTTCACGTGGGGTAGCACTATTGATCTAAAGACATAAGGAAAAATGACGTTGATACTTATTAATTCAACGTTGACAAGTGAAAAAGACGTGAGGTATTTGCAGTCGATCCATTTATATTGATTAAAATAAGAAGTGTATTTTGGTTCACGTGTAGACTAGGTATATTCATGTGGTCCAAGATATAGAATGTGAGATGGCTTTGGTTTTTGACGCTACAAGAATTGTTTAGAAGGCTACTGTTTGATAACCGTGAGTATAATATTCTAGCCGTTGTCATGATTTATTTAGCCGCTGACAAAGGTTTTGGTTCGACGCTGACAAGGTTTGTGGTTGACGCTGACGTTGTAATTTTGACGCTGACAAGAATAAGTCGAACGCTGACAGAATAGGCGTTGACATGAGTTGTCCGAGAAATGCCTGCTCAAGCGTTGATAGGTGTTGTCCGATATGTGACAGTACACATAGAAAGGATATTGGACAAAGAAGGTTCTCGGATAACAAAAGAATAGCTGTTTTTTGAAAAAATTGGTACGTTTTTTGCACACAAAAAGGAGGAATTTACACACGAAGGTACATGGAATCACCGTTTTATTCAGAATATCAACGTGATATTTATGGCTCGGATACTTTTAAAAGGGATTAATTATTTTAATGCGAGTTAGCAACAATTCGTGAAGTATTTGATTAGAGTGATATTTGATTGGATTATGTAATCGGGGTAGCCTTGTAAAAGAGTTATCCGTAGTTAAGCTTTTTCATATGATATGAAGCTATTATTTCATAAAGATTCGTCGTGAAGAGGTGTTAGCTTAAGGGGAAGAATTCTTATGGTAAGTTTGATGTTCGAAGAAGATTTTCGCGAGTTTGTGTTCTATCATATCTTTAAAGATGATGCATAGTCAACATTATTCTTTAAAGATAACTTGTTCATGCTTATACGGTTGGTGACGAAGACTTGTCATAACACTTGAAGGAGTTACATTATCGTGCTCAGTGTCTCACAAAGGATGAGAATATTGACAAGAGATCGAGGTCTGCTTATACTTTACGTTTTCATATAAGTTCTTCATCACATGGATAGTACAAGACATGGAACACAAGGTTGGGTTATTCTACTTCTACATCAAGAATACTTTATTTATTTTTCTTCAAGATCATTACATAGAGCTACATTTGGAGAATCTTCAAAGATTGCATACATTGTTTACTTCCCTGTTGATGTGACAAAAAGGGGAAGATATACATGCTACACTTGAGGGGAATCAATTTGAAGATCATGTACAACTTACAAGAGATACACATAGAGTTTTGCCGACATCAACTAGGGGAAGATTGTTGGGTCAAAAAGTTGATGTGGCAGAAACTCACAAACGAAGAAAACATGAAGATTTTATCTAAGCGTTGTCAAGAGCAACCTAAGCGTTGACAAGAGCAAATCCAAGGTTGACAAAGCAAGCATTGTCATGTACAATCCAAGCATTGTCATGTACAATGTAAGCATTGTTAGAAACGTAGACAAGAAGCCTTTAGAAGCTTCTATTTGGATATATATATGCAGGATATATTCTGTATATGTTTATCTAAATAGAAGATTTACATGTTTTTTTTTTATTTTATCTCTTGTAAACCCTAATCCTTACACTATAAAAGGAACCAAGGGTCTTAGGTTTTATTCATAAGTTCATTCACAATGTAAACCTAAAGCGTGTGTCGACTAGACGTGGGATTCAATGTATACACGTCTAGTGATTGTTGATTATCAATATAATTAGCATTCCAATTGTTTTAATTCATGTTATTGTGTCCAAACACCTTGTTAATGGTTGTTGTTCTAATTCCGCTTTGATTATCTAATCATATGAACAATGATCATTCCTAGTAGCTTAAAAGATCTGGAAACCAAGGTTTCCACAAAATCTACTGGTTGATGAGAAACGTAAATCTGGAGTTTTCCAACAACTTTAGCAATGTCGTACATAACATCGATATCGTAATCGGTCTTTATTTTTTTCAGACCCTGTAAGTTGTTGATTGGTGGTAGTGTGTAATATATGTTGTCAATTGTTATATGCGTGTAATATAGAATAATTAGCTTTGATTTTATGTAACTAACCATATTTGCATACAACATTGGTGGAACACTAACATCTAGTACTGAACCGTGTTTATATCTTAGGGGGTTAAGTTTGAATTGGCCATTGTGGTTGACTCGAAATTGGAATGTATTTTGATTTGAAGTTGACATGTTATTTATGTGAGAAGATTGAATTAAAGATGAGTATGTATTGTAGTCTAAATGTAAGGACATATATATATAACAAAAAGATGAAATGGAACAGTGGTTCATTTATTTCAATGGTCGGATTAATAAGACTAGTCACTTTGAAAGCAACAAGTTGGGCATGCATTACAAATCTTATTCTGATATTGGAAAACGTAAAAAGTAGTGGGTTAAAAATTGATAGCATGCACTAATGAAGATGTTCCTATTGTTACATATTAGTCAAATAGTTTTCTTAAACATGAAGGCTTATCTTGTTTTCTCTGTTTGTTACCCTCATCAATGTTTTGTTCCGCCACAACCAAAGGTGATAATTTGACACGAGACACATACACATGTAGTTCAGTTCGAGGAACATGTGTATATGCTTGGATAAATTTACGTTCTTGTAAAGCATCGTCCAATGAGAGCAGGCCTGAATCTAGAGAACAATTAGGTTTCTCTATGTAGAGAAATGTTGAGGAGGTTGGATCGTAACCTATATTGTTGGTCAAAATAATTTTATTTTATTTGTTGAAAAAGTTTGAAGGTCGACTTGTTCTATGGTTGCAATGAGACCACCAACAAATTTTCTTCCAGGGGGTGAAGAGAACCTTCCATAATGGTGCAAGCGGATAGTGTATTTCATTTTTGGAATATGAAAATGGGTTACTAGACGTTGTGATATTCGTTTGTGGTAAGATGCATTATATAGTTGTGTGAATTTAGTCCTTTAACTGTTTAAATGTATTGTCATGTCACCTTTTTAATCAATAATAAATGTTATGGCAGTGTATAGTTCATTGTGGGTGTATGATTATATCAACTGAATTTATTCGTTAAAGGAAATATATTACAAGATAAACCTTACAAGGCCAAATGCAATTGGAGAATTTGGAATACAAATTACTTTCTTAAAAACCAAAGTTGTTGAACCAACTAGAGTTGTTTGGGTTTATATCATCTAGGTGTTGAGAGGTGTATTGTTGTGAATTTTAGTGTTCGTTCGCAAAAGATGTGTTCTGATAGGCATTTCCCTGTGTATGATCATACTGTTGTGATGGTTGTATGTTGTGATTAAAGCTTTGTCCCGCATAAACGTTATCAGTTTGTGGTACTTCAAGGTTATGCGTTCAGAAATGATCTGTTGGGTATGAGTTATGAAAGTAAGGTTGGAATGGTTGTGAAGTGTTTTGTCCGAATTTGTTAAAAGTGTTTTGGTAAAATCCGTCGATGGGACTAACATCATTATCCTTTGATGTTGGAACTTGTTGTCGGCGAGGCTTTACTGGTGGTTGCGGGACGTATGATTTTTTGCATTGATCACGCCGGTGGCCCCCTTCATTGCATCTGCCCTTTGGTAACTCACCTTGTGACAATATTCGGTTGGTGTTTTTTAGACGGCCAGGTTCTAGGCTATACATTTGAGGAGGTACAATGGGACGTATATGAGATGGAAACTCCCATTCATGCACATCTCCAACAAAGTGGATGGATTCTGCGTACGTGGCTTGGTATTTTTCCTTTCTAAACCAATCTGCTACAAATTGTACACAATCTGTTATATGCAAAAATCTAGTTACGGCTATCACGTGCCCACAGGGTGTGATTGTTGTAAAATTAGCACTTGTTTAGGAAAACAAGGCAATTATAGGGTAAGCACGACGATTTAGGAAAACCGTGTGTAAATGACCCTAAAGTGAGTTCGTTCTCAAGGAGGCTAGTGTGTTATGTGTGTAATGACTTGGATTAATTTGTGATTATACTTTTGAGAAAGAAAAATAGAAATGGGGTAAGAAGAGAATGACGGTTACGAAGACGAATTAAGCTAAGACGAAAAGGTCGTTCACGTAAAACCGTAAAAAGCACCAAATTAAAAATTAATCCTAAAAATTAATTAAAAGTTAAAACTAAGACTAAAATAATATAAATAAGAATAAAAATCCAACAAAAATATTTTAAAACCTTTTATTAATTAAACATTTAATTTTAAATGCTAATTAAAGCCCTAAAATTAAATATAATTAACAAAATGTTCAAAATATTATTTTATTGAACTAATAAGTTACTTATATTATCTAAAGACTAAAAAGTATTTTTCCTAAATTTTAAAAACTATTTTTCTATTTTTAAATCACTAAAAACTATTTTTAAACCAAAATAATCATAAAAAATAATAAAATAATGCCAAAAATAATTTGACAATTTTAAAAATCCTAAATTATACTAAAGAACAGTAGAAAAATGAAAAAGTTTGAAAAATATAAAAATTTTCACTAAAAGACAAAACTGATAATAATTAAACCCTAATTAATCTAAATTTAATTCTAAAAATTAATTAAAAAGTGAACAGTAAAAACTTTTTAAACTTAAAATCTTAAACTATTTTTCTAAATCTATGAAAATTTTTAAAACTGAAAAATAATAATTTTTGTCACTAAAAGACAAAAACAGAAAATTAAAAAGTGATTAAAAATAGCAATTAAATCTAAATAATGCCAGATGAACAGTAACAAAAAATTTAATTAAACAGAAAAATCAAAAATTAAATAAGAAAAATATTGAAACTAATTTGAAGTCCTAATTCCTAAATTAAGTCACTAAAGACAAAAAAACTGAATAAACTGAAAGTGACATGTGCTTTGTTTTGTCTGGTAGCCAAGCAGGGGGAACTTTAACACTGGCAGTGGGAAATTGGTTCCCACTGCTAGTTATAAAAAACGGGTCAATTGACCTATAAGCTTAGGAAAGCTTATGTGATGGCTTATTTTGGACAATAAGGCACCCCCACAACCAGTTGGGTTGTGGGGAGTCAAGAACAGCACAAAAAACACAAGTTTCACACAAAAATCACTCACAAATCCCCCTAATCAGTCACTGGATTGCCTTTTAAGTTTCTGATGAACAGTAGACTAGGGCTTTGTGCACAAAAATTAATTTCGAAAGCCAAATACTTGCATACAAGCTAACCAAATGACTTATAACTGATTAGCAACCCTAGATAGACCTATAATCTAGCAGTCAACAAGATTGATGGCACAAATTTCCAAATAATCAAGCTCAAATGGACTTACTGATTTTTAAGCTATATTTCCAAGTTATTTGCATACAACTTCATTAAAATCCTACCCAAACTAAAAACCCATGACTAATATCACCTACAACTATTAAAAGAAGTATGTCTAGATAGATTTCAAACCAAAAATCTATCACAATTCCCAGTTAAAATCAAAATCCAAACACCCCCTTAAAAATCAGAAAATAGATTTAACAAACCAAATGCTTATGAAACCTATCTTAACTGATTTTAAACACTTCTAACATGCAAGAAAACATCAAATAAGCATAAACCAGCAGATGAGTTATCATAAACACATGTTCTTCACACAATCATATAAGCTCACATAAAATTTCAAAAATAAGCCAAGTGGGGTTCAAGCTGATTACCCAAGCTGGAGCATTCCCTGGTGAACTTTTGGACTTTGAAGAGCTTATGATCAAGTAGAGAGTGTCCCGTTGGTGGAATCCACAAAGGACCCAAGGACCAAAACAATATCTTCAAACTGAAAAAGAACAAAAGGAATTGATGGATGGGAGATTAATCTTCAAACCTGCACACCACCACAAGACCAGAAAGTAGCTTCAAGTAGCAAGAGCTTCAAGCTACAAGCTTGTAGCTTTTGCTACAGTAAGTGGTTATATATAAAAAAGGAAAAAGATTTTGAGAAAATGTTATAAAACTGAATTTTTTAGAAAACTAATTAAACCAACTTGGAAATCTTTGAACACGTTTTTAAACAAGAACAACTTTAGAAAACCAAGAATCCAAATCCACTTTCACTTCTTTGGAATCTTGGATTTCTGAAAATCTAAAAACCTTTTTGATACTTTTTGAAAACTGAAACTTCTTGAAACCTCAAAACACAAAGTGTTTCACCAAAATGTTATGGAACTCAGATTATTTCAACAAGACACCAACTTTTAAATTAATTGAAAAGGAATTATATTTTTAACAAAACACCAACTTTCATTAAAATTAAAAAAGAATTACAAAAGTTTTTGAAATAAATCTGGAACAACTGATATGGGACACATACGTCCCATATTTATACTAGCTAAAGAAAATTCTAGATACTAAAACCCTAGCTAACTGAATTTCCATAAAAGCCCTTGAGTCTTGTGAGGAATCTTGGTCAAAAGCA
Source organism: Glebionis coronaria (assembly GCA_025667525.1). Classification (NCBI taxonomy): domain Eukaryota; kingdom Viridiplantae; phylum Streptophyta; class Magnoliopsida; order Asterales; family Asteraceae; genus Glebionis; species Glebionis coronaria. Next base: position 381,489,876 of record CM046880.1, on the reverse strand, counting down.
TCTTCATGTGATGTTGTCCTTGATGACAGCTTGCAAATATGATCTTGGACGTTCATGATAGCTTTGGGAGCAAGCTTGAATATGGGCTGTTGATCTTGCCTCCATATAGGGTTTTGTGTGAAAGAGACGGGGCAGGGGAAGCCACGTGGGGGACCCAGGGGTAGTGTGAAAGGAATCTGGGTGTGGGGTTGTGTTTAAGCCAAGGTCAATTGCTAATCTGGATAAAATGAGGGAAAACCCCTTTGGTTTGTGCTTAATTGATCCTGGGCGAAATTAGGGTTTATGTTGGGATGGTTAATCTGATTTGGGGAAAAATAAGTTTAAATATGTGTTTTGGTGGGAATTAATAACTGATTAAGTTATTAAGTTGATGGGTGAGTGGGAGTCATACGTGGAGGAGAGTGATGAGGTGGTGGGACGTGAGTGGTGGGGTGGTGACGTGGCAGTAGGTGATTGGTGGTGGTGTGTTTGTTTGTCTGGGAAAAAACAGCCCTTCTATTCCCAAATACTTGTCTCTTTGTTTTAAACAGCCAACAATCTTTTTTCCTTTGTAACAAGTTTGGACACTTTGCAAATTTAGTCCCTCCAAGTTTAATATGATGAACACAAGGGCTTAACTTGTAACTTTTGAGATCTTCAAGGGACATACTTGTATATTCTTGGTAATTTAGGGACCCCAATGTAATTTATGAGTATTACAAGGGTATAAATTGCCAAGTCTTCTAAAGTTGAGGGACCATTCTTGCCAATCTTCAATTCTTCAAGGTCATTTTTGGAAATTCCATTCTTGGGCCCGGTTCTTTGTGCGGCTTCGTTTCCCGTGTTCGTTTTTGATTGATTCTTGTGATCTTTTTGTCATTTCCTCAATATCCGTACCTAAAATACACAAGCAACAAACACGAGCATATATTTGGCATTTTTAATGATATTTAATGCATTTTAAGCCCAATTTGGACGATGAGACTATGTATAAAAGCAGTCTCATCAGTATGCCTGAAATCTGCCATTTACGACATTCACATGTATGGGTTTCCAAAGTCGACCAATCGGGTATAATGACCATCCATAACCTGGTACTGATATTGATTGACGCCGTGAACGATCCATGTTGCACTTTTAATCTTCCTTTTCTCCACCTTATCCGCGGCCCAGTTTGTGATTTCGTACTTCATATTTGCTGGTAGAAAAAGGCAGATCATAGATTATTTATAATTTTTTGTAGAGTTTGACTTTTATAATTAAGAAGATAACTACCTGCAGCTTCACGCCGACCGTAGTACTAATTTTGCACCATTTTCCGGTACGGCTCTGTCATCATTGTTATTGGTAGCCTTCTTGTCTTTCTTGTATAATTATTAACAGACTCGACGCTGTTAGAAGTACAATAATTGTAGCGGGGGCGTGGAGAATACGCTCTCGACCATCTTTGAGGACCCGCTTCAATTAACTTGTGGTACGCATCAGGCTGAACTGCTTGCAGTATGTTCATGTTGGTTGTAAAATCCTCCACCGTGTACGCCTTGCATATCTTCCAGTAAAAATTTTTTGTCTTCTTCTTTTCAAAGATAGGTTCATCATTATATGTCGACAACATATACCATGAAAAGCTAATGGAAACTCGTTGCATACTGCCAAAGCTATAGCTGCATAACTATCGGATATGAAAATCATATTTGGGTTTTCACCAATACATTCTTTAAGTACTGACATACACCACGACCAGTTTGGGCCAGTTTCACCTCGACATATACCAAAAGCGATAGGCACAATTTGGTTGTTTCCATCCATCCCTACAGCTAACAAATTTGCACCCTTATACAAACCCTTCAAATGTGCAGCATCGATTATAAGCATTCGGCGTAGTTGATTAAGAAACGTTCGGATCTGAATTTAAAAAATCAAAGATATATCATAATAAAAACAATGCATGACTATTAAACTTATGAATGAATAATAATAAAAAAACACTGACATGAGCACCTAGGGTAATGAATAGCATCTCAAAAACTCCATCTTCATTTGTCTTGATACGTATAACCGTTCCGTGATTTTTTTTCGATATATTGTAACAATAATATGGTAACATTTCAAACGAATCGTAAGGCGATCCCCTTAACATTTGTAACCCATAGTCCTTATCTCTCCACACTTGTTGATATGATATACTTATTTTATATTTTGACATGATGGCTTTTTGTATATCTTTACCTTTCAAATCACGCTTATCATCTTTTAACTCTTCTTTAAATATGTGACCAATAACTTTTTTGTTTGCGTTTCTGTGGTTTGGAAAAATCTGTGTTTTTGGACATGTGTGAATATCAATCATGCTTGTAATCTCAAGAGAATCTATTTTTGGCCAACGTCTCGCCCGAATAACCCAGTCGCATTCTTCAAAATTATAGCAATGATAAACACGAGTATTGATATTTGATTTTTTAGATTAAAATTGATAACCAGATTCTATAACTTTCAACCTAACGGCCAAATCTAGGGCTTCCAAACTTAAAAACACCTTCCCAACATAAACCTGTGTATCTTTATTGTAATCCCTTGCAATCGTAGGTTTTGAGTTATAAAAGGGGGTTTCCGGGACTTTAGGTAAGTTTGACATGAAATTTTTCCATTGATTTGAAAAGGGTTTTTGTGTAGTATTATTATCATTTGTAGATGCATTATCCTCATATTCATTTTCGACATGTGTAGAAAATGCACATGATGAACCTGGTTTTGTAAAATTTGCATAGTTGTTATAACCAGAATCAACCTTTTCGTCATATGATGCAAATGCACTTGAACCACCTGGTTTAGTGAAATTGGCCTCATTATGATCTACGTGGTTGTCATTTTCTTCATCAGATAAAAAAGCAAATGAAGATCCTGGTTTTGTAAAATTGGCCTCATGTTTATATCTAGAATCCAAAATATCATTTTCTGATTCGTCATCAGTTTGTGATTCTTTGTTCTGAAAATCGTTATCATCGAAAAAATTGAACAATTTTTTTTGTAAACGAACATACAAGTGTGGTATTTCGTTAGGAGAAGAACAAGCGCATTCAACAAAAAAAGATACCTCATTGTCGTCTGTAATATCTAGCATACTATCAATTGAAAAGAGTTTGACCGACAATTGGATATTTTCACTGGGGTTCAAATTGAACTTTTTGTATATCATTTCAAGTAACATTGAGTATGTCATATATGCACGCATCATAGCACCACGTTCTTGATCGTGAAAGTGAATTATACATTTGAATGATTTTGGCTTTGAGTACATTTTTTTAGTTACGGTTGGATCAATGTCCGGAAAAACATTTATATCCAATTCAAAAAGATACTCGGGAAAGTTATAAAGAGATCATCAATAATGCCAATGATTTGTCTAATCAATGTCAGGATAAACATTTATTTCCAATTCAAAAAAATACTCGGGAAAGTTATAAAGAGATCATCAATAATGCTAGTGATTTGTCTAATCAATGTCAAGATAAACATTTATTTCCCATTCAAAAAGATACTCGGGAAAGTTATAAGAGATCATCAATAATGCCAGTGGTTTGTCTAATCAATGTCAGGATAAACATTTATTTCCCATTCACAAAGATACTCGGGAAAGTTATAAAGAGATCATCAATAATGCCAGTGATTTGTCTAATCAATGTCAGGATAAACATTTATTTCCCATTCAAAAAGATATTCGAGAAAGTTATAAAGAGATCATCAATAATGCTAGTGATTTGTCTAATCAATGTCGGGATAAACATTTATTTCCCATTCAAAAATATACTCGAGAAAGTTATAAAGAGATCATCAATAATGCCAGTGATTTTTCTAATCAATGTCAGGATAAACATTTATTTCCCATTCAAAAAGATACTCGAGAAAGTTATAAATAGATCATCAATAACAGTGATGTGTCTCAATGTCAGGATAAACATATGTTTTGCATGCAAACATTAATAAATAAAATATTTCATTAAAAAATTACATTACGAAATAAATATTTCACATGAAATATTTATTATTTTGATTAAAACAGAATTGAAATAGCATAGCCTATTACATATAAATACAACTTCTTAAACAATACATAGAGGTAACACACATTATGCAATCACTTCACTAATTGGACAATTTAGAAGGAATAGAGATTCCTTGTACAGGCCCACCATAAACGAACCCGGTCTTCCTTCAATACCTTCGTTGTTATTAAAGATCCCCATATCATGATTCCATGTTTCTAGGATGTGGGGTTCACTGACTAATACTTACTTCAAAAATTAGGGTATCATCGTCTGTGAATCCCAAAATTTTCGGTCTATGTTCAATTGGCGTAGGGAGAAAATAATGCAATGGACCAACACTAACAGTCCCACCGTTCAACAATAAATCCCATGCCATAGCACTCCGACCCTATTCCAAGGCTGTACTACCACCAAGGACGAGAGTGTTTTCATATTAGGTGACCGTGAATGGTGGTGGAATGTGATTTATGATTTCTTGAGGAACATCTTGGACTAAGATTTGATTAGTAAGCAAATCAAATGACACGATCATGTACCTTCTGTGAAGATAACCTTGATCACAAACGTACTTTTCAAAAGCTATCCAAAATATTTTACCATCAATAACCGCCTGACTTCCCCTCTTAATTCTAATAGTAGCATCAGAAAAACCAACAGATTCAAGATTGGTCCATGTTCAGGTAGTCATTCTAAACACTAATACAGATCATGTACCCTGACCACATATAGCATAATTAATTTTGACAATAGTTGGATCTTGAGTTGGTGGATACACCCCAAACCCAAATATTCTTTTGGTACAAGGAGGTTCAATGTGAGAACCCGAACTTTCTCAGCATTATTTTATTCTTTTTATTCGTGCTTCTTGAATTTTCCAACGTATTACGTTTTCTTGTATTCTTATATGTGAATCCTGAGATCATGATAATTTTAATAAAACATACTTTTAAAGTATTTTCTGATCATTGATGAATACTTTATCGGGAATTATAAAATTCTTATTTTATTTTTCCATATCTATTTAAATCAAAGTTTTTGATTTAAAATCACCCGCGTGCGTTTTATAACGAGTTTACTCAAAATCAATGTACAACGAGAATTCCTAGTGATCGCGATACCGACGGATGCTCAAAATTTTACATTTCATTATCGATTGTTTCGATAATTAATGTTTTCGAAGATTTCGTTTTAAATACGTATTAAGTCGTGTCGGGAAATCATATAATCATTTTTATGATGCATCTTAACCTGTGAAAAGTATTTTTACGAAACCCGAGCCCCGTAAATATTTTCAATATTTACTAATAACCATTTTCTACCCTTTTTAACAAAGTATTTATTTTCTAGTCCTAAAGTTTTAAATTTTACATGTTTAGTCCCTACACTTAACTAGCCATATATAAATCAAAATCTTTCCACTTTCACACATACTAAACTAGTTAATAAAAAAACACACCATCACCCTCCTACCCCTTCTTTGTCGTGACACCCCAAACCAAAAACCCTTAAAAATAATCCCTTTTTCACTTGATCAAATCAAAACAGTTTAAAGACCACTTCCTAGATTTTTATGGTGCATCTTTTGGTACAAAATTTATACACATGCATCAACTTTTAAAGTTTTGATGATTCCATGGTTGATTTATGTTATAATCATCATACATGTGTTATTTTTGGTAAGATCATCACTTTTTAATCCTAAAAAGTTTGGATTTTGATCTTGGGTTTTTGTTAAATTTTACACACAAGTGTTTTAGGAGTGTTTGGTTGATGGGTATGATAGTAGAGTGATACTATAGGTATAGGAATGAGTGGTTTTGGTTGGAAAATTTATTTGACATGATTTCTAAAAGTGTATTTTGGGACAACAGGTCTAGAACAGATCTTTCGTGGGTTTAAGATTTGAGATAGGCTGAGAATATTTGATTTTATTGTAGATTTTTCCGAGACGCTCGTTTTGGTATAAGATAGAGCTTCTAACTCTTTACGAGTCAAAAGTTATGCTAGTTTTAGTATTCGTGTACCGGGAAACGCTAGTCGGCACAATCCGAAATTGTGACTGATTTTGGGTCGACTCTCGGAGACATTAGGCTTGGTTAGGTAAATTCTATTACTAGTTTTCAAAGTTTATAAACCTAATATGATGAGTCTAGTAGTGGGTTTGCAAGGCGGATTGTCAAAATAGTATTTTTAAAGCGGTCTAAACGGTTGTATAAAACAAGTGCACAATCTGTCCCAAATTTGGAGTTGAGTAAAGTGTCGAGCTGATGGGTTTTAAAGTGTGAACTTTGGCTCAAAATTTGGTGAGGTCTTATACAGGTTATAAGTGACCTTGACACCAATTTACATCTAAATCGGACAAGTCTAGATAGGGTAGATCAGTGTGTACATTCGGAGTGTACTTGCTGATTTGTATGTTGGACACATAGTTCAATGCTTGTGTTGCGTGAGTATGAGTATTCACTATTGGACATGGTGACATACTCAAGTGCTTTGTCATTATATAAATGACTTAGCTACTGGTCCAAATAAGGTAAATGAATAGTTTGACTTGCGTTGACTTGGTGTCGTATGACGGGTCAATTTCAAGTGCACAAGTGTTTAAACGAGTAGTGTTGAATTAATGGGATAATATGGATTCATTTGTTTCGTGTCAATGGTTTTGAAACATGAATACTTTGAAAATATTTGAGTTATAATATATTTGGTACATATCGATACTTGAGTTCGAGTCTTAACGCATGCCTTATTTTGATAGGTTGCGGCTTTCGTGTTTTCCTGGGCATCCATATCATCGGTGATCGTCTTACAACTACCGTTTCTACTCAGCTTCTGAGTACCGTGATGCACTTACCTCATGGCTAAGGTGAGTTCATAGCCCCTTTTTACTTGTACGTGGTTTCTAAACACGGGGTGAGATTTTACATGGTGTTTAAAAACTATACGCTATCCAGAACTTATATGCTATCCAGAACGTGTATGCTTTTCAGATGAATTCAATGGTATTATTGCTTTTTAGACGTTAGCCTCTAAGTTTCCTCTCCTGATCATGAACCGTTAATTTCGAGTACTAAGCGCGAATGTTGTGGGTGGATCCATCGGGATTGACAATCCCCGTCCCGATTACCTTGACGCACTAATATTTGTTTATACTTGAGTATTTAGGCTGAATACTCCCTAGAGGAACTTACGTAAGTTAAGCTTCGGTTCATGAGACTAAAAAGCAATAATATACATCGTGACTATGGACAATGTACATAGTTATCCCCCCCCCCCCATTACTTGTTTTACAAATGAATGCTTGTGATCCACACATTTACTGCTAAACCTATGAATATCACTCAACTTTATGTTGACGATTTTACATGTTTAATCTCATGTATAATTACTTAGCTTTGCTTGGATGGGAGCCCGCATGATATCATCGCAACTTGGAGATTATTGTGTATAATTTAACTTGGTCAAATCTAAAAGCTGTCAGAAGATAGTTTTCTCTATTTTTAGTAACTAAGTGTTATAAACCATGACGAAATAATAAATCTTTCCGCATATAAAACTATGGGACCTATGTTTAAAACTCTGATTATTTTATGATGTAATGTACATGTTTTTATTGCATCAGCTTTGTGTCAACTATAATTCATTGTTTCTTGTACCATGACGTGTTACCCCCTCGTTGCCTAGTTGTTCCATGTCAGATTATGGGGGTCTCACAGATTGGTATCAGAGCGGTGGTAATAGGGAACTGAGTCATTTTCAAAACTTAGTCTATAACCGAAAGTTCAAAAGTTTCAGGTTTTAAGTGTCAAACACAGAATCTGCCAATGTTGTTCGATATCTGCGCAGGTAAATCTCTAATCCTTATTATTTACTTTTAATTAGCGTTGTAGTATTTCATCTCTTGATTTCATGTTGAGATATTACCTCACCTTAATGACGATAATTACTATGTCTTTTCAAAGCCTTTGTGCTTCATGAACTATCCTTTGATATTGCTTAATTACATCTGCTCTTACTGTATTTCTGGAATTCTTGTTCTTGTGAAGTGATATGGTTACGATGATATTATATTGTTATGACGTACATACTTGTATTTAGAGCACGTATGCTGTAGACTTTTCATACTCATTTTCTGAATACTATTGCTATTTCATTTATGCGTGATACGACTGACCTCATATACTCGTTCGTTTTGAACCGTCTGTTTCTCTCAGTCACTGTTACATGTCGTGTATACTCTCGTGATACCATTGTTCGGGATTGAATAAATGTTGCTTTCAATGAAACTTCTAATTTTCATTTTACTACCGTGCGTGTTACTTCCATTGTTAAACCTCTTTAAAATATCTATTTAGCTATGCAGATTTCTTTCCGATCATTGTGATTGGATGTCTTGAAAATAGTCTTTAGACCATTGTGTAGCTCAATGTGTCACCAGAAAGACTAAAGGACATCGTGTGAGTCACACATCTCGAAGCAATCCTTGAAATCCGTGTTGAATTTATCGTGGTTTTTCATAACCTTTAATTGACCTGTATGTTACAATTTTACACGAACCCGAATATCGATTAAATATTACCTCATTGACCATTCTACATTTCGACTTCGAATTACAACGTTCGTTTGTATCTTGAAAACATCATTGTCATCTTGTAATTCATCCTCTATTATGCGACGATTGTTTGAAATACAATAATACTTCTTTAAACTTGTATCCTCCCTTTTTATTAAACCTCCTTGCTTCGGGAGTGTAACGCGTTAACGCTCCATTTCTTTCTCGGCGTGTCCTATGATTTTGGAAAATCACACTGTCAAGAGACTTTTCTGCATTGCATCTTGCAACTGAAGACACGGATGTCATGCGTCGTTTTTTATCTCTCAGATTATCGTTGGCATTCTTGAACCATTTCTATACTGTGTTTTTCTTTACATGATTAATTATACAGTTTATTCTCTTTCGTCTTTATGGAATCCACTAGTTTTGTGTGTACATTAATTTTGAGTTATCATGAAATTTAGATTTAATTTCAAGTTGTGTCAAAAAATACACTTGTATAGAAACTTTACAGGGAATTTAACAATGTCGAGAAAATATTTTTATAACTTAGACAAAAAAATATATATTTCTACCTGTTGAGATGTTCGTTTAGGACATAATATTTTACCAGTAAACATTAAAATCGAGCAAGTTACGCTCATTTGAGATTGTAAAATCTAAGAAGTTATTTTCTGAATAAAATCATTTTGGTTAACAGATTTAATGCAAGGGCATTTTCGTCCATTTTTTATCCGTTTCAAGTCTCGAGTAAAACTAGAAAGTTGTCTGAAACGTCGTTTTACACCGAATTGCATTAGACTTCGAGTCTTAGAATATCATTTAGTGAATCAATTGGTCTAGTCAAACCCAAAAAGTCAAAGTTGACTAAAAAGTCAAAGCTGATAGAAATTTTGAAATATAGTTTTAGGCGTTTTTGATTTCGTTTGAGCTCGTAAAACTATAACTAATGGTGTTTTACAACTAAAAATATTGATTACGTTTGAAAACGTTAAAATAGTAACTTTGAGTTCGACCATACATACATATTGAACTATCTGGAAACTGATGCTCTACTTTCTTAAAAATATATTATTGTCAAATAAATTACGATGTGCACACCTACGGATTCCTTTATCCTTTCATTTATATATGACTTATTTGTCATTCTATATTGTCTTTCTTTGCTTCTATCGTACAACTGATTTGGACCGATGTTGAAGTTCTTGCTTTCGTATCGTTCGTTACCATCTTGACACGTGTCTCCTGACGATTTCTGCTAAGTCTCTTGAAACCTTATCACTTTGTAACCATTGCACTGACTGTCTTGAACTACTCTTTACTACCCTCATGTAACCCACTCGCTATTTTATAATTTACCCTATAAGCTCAAAATAGTATTGTTTGCGAAACATTTTACAAAGTGTTCCACTTGGGCATTATTAAATACTTGAAGGATATCTTATAAAATTAATTTATATTAATTTTACAATATATTTTCACAAATTGTTCTACATTGGTCTTGTTAAGAATTCTTGTAACAATAAAAATTGATGATTTAAATATCTAGCTAGTAACTTATTGGTGAAAAGTTTCATATGTTATTTTGATTCATGTTTTTACAAATGACATTATATACATATTTTTAATCAGATGATATGTAATACTGATTTGACGAAGATGAGCATCGCATTGCTAGTCCTAAATTATGCATGGCCTGATCACCTATGCTTAATTTAGAAGGAGCCATGCAAGGCCGAATAGTAGTCACCTTAAATATTTAACCAAGAATCAACTTTTTAATTATGTTTCTTAAAAAGTTAGATAAATGTAATTTTTGAAAACTTTTACATTTTATGCGAGTAACAACAGTTCGCAACTTACACATATGAACCCTTATCTTTTCTTGAACAAAATACATGCCTCAAGCACAGATTTCCTTACTCAACGAACTTTGTTTTACATGTAACCTCATCTTCCTTCATGATATAATTCTCGTTACCCCTTGTCTAATTTCTTACCATTAATACCAAACTTGAAAGTTTCAACGTTGTTGTGCTTCTACATCAATTGACCTTCTCTATCTATTTTGGTAGACCTTCGAAACGTCTCTGGACGCGATTAATGATTTATGATTGGATGTGAACAATGATTACGTGTATTTTCCATGATGTGTATTAGACTTTATAGTCTTGAAATTCATTCGTGTGAATCATGTGTTGATTTCGCCTTTCATTGCTAATGTTGTTCATTTTACTGGAATTACTCTCCAGTGACTTCTTAAGAATTTTCTGTGATTCGAAAATTTATTGTGTGGCTTTTCTCTTTCGATTGTGTATCAACCATCGAGAACTTAATAAGCCGTTGTTGGTGACACCAACTGCACTCAAGAAGTAATGACATGCCATAATCTTTTGTTTCTCATTGTCCCTATCATCGATGCAACTATCCTATCATGTTTGTTAAGAAATTGGTACAAATTTTGTTTTATTCCCTCGTGCTATTTCTTGTATACTAGTTGTTGATCTTTATTCATTTCATAATCGTATGCTATTTTGTCACTTTCTGAAAACCAGAAACTGTCACATGCTTACCATTTGATGCAGTAAAACCCTTCTTGGATTTCTAAAAATTATTAATAATTTTAAAGAACGTTTTATACATTTTATCAAAATGTTTAAATTACAAAAATAATTTTTTCAAGTTAAATACCAGATATATATATCCTCCTTGTGAAATTTACCTAGTGTTTCTAAGGATATGAGGCTGTATCTTTTAAAGTAATAGATTTTATCATACTTTACATTCTATATAAAGAAATTATTAAATTAATATATAATTTCTAGCAATGATTTTAAATACTTTGGAAAATCTGAAACTCTAATGGTAATGATAAAACTGAGTTTTAACGATAATTTAATACAGTCATCCAAAAGTTCTTAAGCCAAGAAGGATAACTATTTTGAACTGTTCTACTTTTGCTTTGAAAATCCTGATCAAGAAAAAGATATAGCAACAGCATACTTACTAAATATAGATAGTTTGATTTTAAATCACTACACCTTATAAAATTTTCTTTTAATCAAGAAAATATTTAAACTGAGTTTTAAAGTAATACCAAAATCCTAGACAACTGATTGTGACAGCTTTTATTTCAAATATTCATATGTAATTCATTTTTTCCCCTTATATTTCTCTTGTAACTAGATTGTTGTGTTTTAAGATTGTCATGTTTTATAGTTGCACGATTTGCGACTCCTTGTTGATTAACAATCTTGATTTATTTTAGCGCACCTTGTCTATTTAAGAAAATTCTTGTGTTCATTCTATCTCTTGAATATTTCTTCGTACTGGAAGGTCATTATTTTAATCCGAATTTAAATCTTATACGAAAAGGAGTTAAGAAAACTGAAGCATAGTAAATTCTAACCATTAAGATTCGTTATGGAACAAAAATTACCTGGAAAGCAATAAAATGGTTCTACACATTGTATCTCCTCTTGTTTGTATCTTCTACTGTTTCCAGGAGAACTCTGAGGGACCAGAGTTCCTTTAGGGGGAAGAGTGTGAGAACCCGTACTTTCCCAGCATTATTTTATTCTTTTTATTCGTGATTCTCGAATTTTCCAACGTATTACGTTTTCTTGTATTCTTATATGTAAATCTGAGACCATGATAATTTTAATAAATTATACTTTTCAAGTATTTTCTGATCATTGATAAATACTTTATCGGGAATTATAAAATTCTTATTTTATTTTTCCGTATCTATTTAAATCAAAGTTTTTGATTTAAAATCACCCGCGTGCCTTTTATAACGAGTTTACTCAAAATCAATGTACAACGAGAATTCCTAGTGATCGCAATGCCGACGGATGCCCAAAATTTTACATTTCATTATCGATTGTTTCGATAATTAATTTTTTCGACGATTTCGTTTTAGTTACGTATTAAGTCGTGTCTGTTGATCTCAAACTTAGATCGATTAGCTTTGTGTAAACGAGATTAAATCAAGTTAAACACTTAGAGAAACTGTGTTATGAAACAATCTAAGTATTATGCGGAATTAATACTTAGAACAAGAACTCACAAAACAGAATAAACCAAACTTTCACTTTGATTGATGATCGAACTTGTGTACAATGAAAGTGTTAAAACGTATATTAAACTAAAACCTAACGGCCTCCTTTTATAGATTAAGGAGCCTTGCACAAGAGTCTACCTATCAGCTATTCTAGGTAAAGATAAATATAGAAAATACAATGTCGAACATATCGTTACTAGAAATACAAAACGTGTAGACTAAGTATTCTATCAGTGCTTGGACTTCTTCTCATCAGCGCTTGATTTCTTCTTGTCAACGCTTGATCTGTCAACGCTTGATTTCTTCCTATCAACGTCCAATTAATAACTCTTGTCAGCGTCTAAGTGTTTTGGCTCATTTTATTCCCAACAATCCTCCCCTAAACTTGATATCTACTCTAGTAATGAAGTTTCTGAATAAAAACTAAGTACAAGGAGGATTCTTACAAATACAAATCACTTGTTAATTAAGAAATAAATAAACCTAATTAAATATTTGCCAACATCACTTGTGTAATCCATTTCCAGCTGTGTTGACACCATTTTCTTCAAAACTTCCTTGGACATGGGATATTCAGCATCCACAAGAAGATATTCTAAAAACTTTGTAATACTCAAATGGTAAACACCAGCTGCTGAATGTAGACACCATTGAAGTCTATTGATATCATCCAGATCCAACCATACTGGATCTACATCATTTGGTTCACACATTCTCTTAAATGTGGACCAAATCTTTATTCCATTGACTGAAGTATGTTCTTTAGTCTCATACTTAATCTTCATCAATCCCCAGAGATCTACCAAGTCTTCCCTATCCAGGCTTGCAAACAGAGAGATAAGAGTAGTAAAAGTATGTACCTCCTTTCCATATATGCCAATCATCAAAAACCCACTTGCATCTTCTTCATAGTGAACTATAGGGTTTCTGGAATCAAAAGGTAATACCTTTGCAATATGTGAAGCCTACAAAGGTGAGAGCTTAATACTCCTTCTAATAACTGCTTCACTATGATTCACTCTATCCAAATTCTTTGGGAACTCAATTGGAAGTCCCTTCTTCACAGGCCTTGGTGCAATTGAAGCCTTTTGAATCTGCATCTCTTCTGCAAGTTCTTCCTTTCTTTCATCTGAAAGAAGTCTGATAGTATTCTCCTCTTGAATACGTGCCCAAATAGGATAAGCACGAAACTCCAACTCATCAAAGGACAAATCCTGCAATTTCTTGAAAGTCTAACCCCCTTGATGACATCTGAGAAGCATATAGTAGAGCTCCCTTCTATAATTCTTAGTCTGTGAAAGAACCTTGCTAGCCGTATACTTCAAAATTACCTTGCAATCTCTTTGAACTCTTAGCAGAATCTCCAAACCCTAAATTTGATCTGAAATGGTCATGTTTGGATTCTCCATTACTGTATTCTCCCATGCAAAGTACATCTTGGTTACTTCAGGCATCTCATAATCAACTTGCATTTTCAACTCCTCAAGCCTTTCCTTAGCCAACTCATCACCATATTCAAGCCTTTCTGGATCTTCAATAATCATCACACTTGAATTAGTACTCTCATCATCACTGCCCTCCTTATTCTCAATAGCAGTCTCCTTCATCCTCTCACTTTCCTCAAGTTGTGCAGCCAAAATAGAATCAAAATGCACTTGGGTTACATCCTTAGGAACTTCTGCTTCTACCATAATTCCTTTACCTTTATCCAATACATCAATAGTGGGTAAAGAAATTGATGGTACCTGTGTAGACACTTCCTTAATGATAGCTGATGATTGGAATAAATCGACCACACCTGTAGCTTTGTCAGCGTCTAAAACCTGAATTTCAACGCTTAATTTACTCTTGTCAGCGCTTGACTTTGTGAGCTGCTCCATCATTTCAACAAAAGACACCTTTGTAGGAGTAACCAATGAAGCATCAAAACCTGGTTGTCTCTTCAAATATGTAAGAGCCTACCAAAAGATTCACCTTCATGTGAGCCTTTGTCACTCACATGTACCTGTTCATCCTCCCCTTTTGAAGAATCCTCCTCCCTACGCCTAGTGTTAGCATCTTCCAAAATAACAATCCTCTCCCTTAATTGCTTGAGTTCAAGGCCTTGTGTGTTGACAATATGTACAAGGTTTGCATTTTGCTTTTGCAAGCTAATGCAGACAACCGTCAATTCCAACATTATGTAAGGTTCCAATCTGCCCTCCTCTAAAATGGGAATTTGACCTCCCAAAGTAGATTCATGAGGCATGGATGGGGTCTTAATGATGTTAGGACTGTCTTGGCCTGCATCTAAGCTATAACCAATAGCCCCAGCCCCACCCATGTCACCAACCACACTTGTGGTGGTGGTTCTCTCTACTACATGGCTAGGACCACCAGAGGAGAACACTCTAGTAGTCCTTTGACGTTTAATCAACCTATACTTTGGTGGTGTAGAAGATGGTGTGGATTGAGTGTCTGTTTGAAGGTTAAGGGGTGTTTGGGTGTGTGGTAAAAGGGTGTCAGCGTTTGGATTTGGAGTGTCAACGCCAACATTTAAAGTGTCAGCATTGAATTGTTCTTGGTCAACTTCCATTTGTTGGGGTGATGATGGTGGTGCAGGCAATGGGTCTGGTTGTGGTTGAGGGTCTGGTTGTGGGTTTGCTGCTGCAATAACAGCAAGCATGGCTTGGGTAAGGGGTAGGTCTCTATAAGTTTCAGAGTTCATCTTCCCAAAAATCGCTTTCTTTTGAACAAGGATTGTATAAAAATCATTGTGATCCCTATTGTAGTATCCTTGTAAATCAAACACCATTTGTAAAAACCTTGGGTAAGCAAGAGTCATCTTGTTACCCTTGTTATGACACATGCCATCAAAAATCATTTTTGAAAAGTTATATTTTTGTCCAGTTGCAATACACACAATAGCACTCCCAATGGATCGGTTGATTTCATTGTGTGCAGTACATTTGGGACTTAAACATTGAAGAATGACATGTATTAAGTACTTCCAAGCGGGGGGAAATTCTTGTTTAGTATATTTGTTTAAATAGCCTTCTTTAGGTAAAGGATAACCCAAGGCTTGGAGTCCTTGCTCTAGCTCTGCAATGGGTAGGGTGGTTATATCATCTGCATCATTAAGATGCAAGGCTTGGCGAACCAAAGCTTCAGTAACCACCCATGGAACCCTATGGACAATAGCAGTCAATGTAGTCACTTCATTAATTGTTGAGGAAGTAACAATGTTCCAAAACTGTTTAATGTGTGTGACAGGGATAAGAGGAGCATGAGAAAGTGCATACCTTAAGGGGGATGCATTCAAATACTCAACCATCTGAGTACATTGGGGAAACAGAGTATTATCAGCTTGTAAATAAGCTACCATGTTATATTTACTCCTGAACCCCAATTCTAAATCTCTAGGTTTAAACTTAGGCGCCATTGATGTAGAAAGCTGTGATTAAAGTTATGGAAGATGAAAGTTTGAGAAAATTTAGTTGGACAAGAATAAGCAGTTACCCTGTTTAAAAGAAATGAGCCAAATATATAGGAGAGGTGAAAATATGTGATTGGTTAATATGTGAGGCAGTTATATTCAAAAAGTAATTATGAAAATCTTGAAAATATATAACTTATCTCAAACATTAATAAAAAGTTACCAACTCCTAAAATTACGGACCATATTTTTGTCAAAAATAACAACTGGGTAGGACCCAATGTTTATCAACGGTCAAAAATAACTTATCAGCGCCTAACGGCTATATTCTTGTCAACGTTGGAAATTGCCATGTCAACGTCAAAATTGGTCTTAACAGCGTTTGGAAAGAAAAGTGTCAGCGTCCAAAAATAAAAATAATTAAAAAGAAAAAGGACCTTAACAAAGTAATTTATCCTAGTGAAGATAACTTATAGATTGAAAATCGCTATATGGTGGCAAGCACTGTCCAATCATGCACACTTGCTTAAGCAAGATAGACATTATTGCCCTCAAGTGTCCCTTGCTAACCAAAGTTCTTAACAATGAAGTTATCTCATAAAATCCCTTGTAACTTCCCAGGTAAGCCCAATAAAAACATACCCAAGTCTCCCAACCGACCACATCCAATTCTAGGTCAAAAAGTCTTGGCAGCGTGCAAAGTATATCAACTTTGCATGCTACAGTGCCTCACGATTTAGTAAACTAACTCGTACTCACCAGTGGACACAATCTAGAATTATGATAAGAGTATTATATGAATACCCAAAAAGTCTTAAAGGTTTCCTAAACCTCCCCTTAAAATATGATATACAAGTTTCCAAAAATAAAATATGCAATAAAAATTTATGTCAAGATAGGAATGTAAACATTCCAACCATCATCCATAAACTTGAAGACACTCCTAGTAAGCTCCAAAGATCCATAAGCAACTCTGTATACATTTGTACAATGCTCATAATGGCTGCATAATTAGATCAAAAACCATAAAACTAACATATTGCTGTCAACGTCCATTTTAACACTTATCAGCGTTAAAATAACCTTTGTCAGTATTAGAAAAAATAAAGTGGAAAACCTAATTTTATACAAAGACCAAAAACATTGCATATCCTGTACGTACTTTTACAATAAGTTCCAAAACCACATTTTAGGTAAGATTGATCATTCCAATACTTGTTACCAAGTATTGAAACCTCCCAGCATCAAAAGGTTTAGTTAATAAATCTGCCACATTTTCTTCTGTGTCAACCCTATCTGGTTGTATTAAACCTTTTTCAAAACAATCTCTTATAAAATGATGTCTAATTTATATGTGTTTTGTTTTAGAATGATGTACAAGATTCTTAATAATGCATAAGGTACTGTTATTGTCTACAAAAATCTTGGTATGCATAAAATTATACCCATAATCCAACAGTTGGTTCTGAATCTATAAGACTTGTCCACAACAAGCAGCTGCAGCTACATATTCTGCTTCAGTTGTAGAGTTGGCCACCACTGTTTGTTTCTTGCATTGCCAAGATATCAATCTACTCCCAAGAAATTGGCATCCACCAGTTGTGGATTTTCTATCAAACTTGTCACCTCCATAATCACTGTCTAAATAACCAATAAGCTCCAATGGAGTATCCCTTGGATACCATAATCCCACGGTGGGATAGCACCTAAGGTATCTAAAGATCCTCTTGACAACATGAAGATGACACTCTTTGGGAGTCACTTGATGGCGTGCACATGCATACACAGCAAACATGATGTCAGGTCTAGAAGTTGTAAGATACATCAATGATCCAATCATTGACCTATAATGCCTGACATCCACCTCTTTTCCATCTCCAATCTTTCCCCAAGGGTGTTCCCTACCCATGGGTGTGCTAGCCCATTTTTCATGTGGGGAAAAGCCAAACTTCTTCAAGATTTCTGCTACATATTTTTCTTGAGAGATAAGGATACCATCTTCTTTCTGTTGAACTTGTAAACCTAGAAAGAAGTTCATCTCTCCCATTTCACTCATCTTGAATTTGTTTTTCATGAGCTTGGAAAAGTCTTCACTCATCTTTGGACTTGAAGAGCCAAAGATGATATCATCCACATATACCTGAACAAGTAAGCAGTCCTTACCAATCTTCTTGGTAAATAAAGTCTGATCTATGGTGCCCCTCTTGAGTCCAATTTCCACCAGATCGGTGGACAATGTTCCATACCATGCTCTTGGGACTTGATAAAGTCCATACATTGCTTTCTTCACCCTATACACTTTGTCTGGATGCTCTGAATCTTCAAAAGCAGGAGTCTGCATTACATAAACCTCCTTTGTAATTATGCCATAAAGAAAAGCACTCCTCAAATCCATTTGATAAACTGTGAAGCCCATGCAAGAAGCATAGGCTAGGAAAAATCCTTATTGCTTCAATCCTTGCAACAGGTGCAAAAACTTCTTCATAGTCTATCCCTTCCTCTTGTGTATAGCCTTGAGCAACTAAACGTGCCTTGTTTCTAACCACAATCCCTCTCTCATCCTTCTTGTTTCTAAGAACCCATCTTGTCCCTATAGGTCTGACATATCTAGGACAGTCTACTAACTCCCAAACATCTTGAATAGCAAATTGGTGAAGCTCATCCTACATTGCTTCCACCCAACTTGGTTCTTTGAGAGCATCAAAAATCTTCTTGGGTTCCTGTTGTGACAGAAAAAAAGCAAACAAACGTGCCTGTACAAGAGGGGTATAAACCTTCTTGAGGATATTGGCAACAAAACCTCCTTGATTCTGATGAGACCTTCTTGTTTGAATAGGAGACAACACATCACCAATGATTAGAGAAGGAAGATGATTTCTGATAGTAGAAGTAAGTGTTCCTCCTTCAATAAGAGTGTTTTCTTCAATCTCAGTCTCCATGTTGCCAATATCATCTTCAAATTCTCCTCTATCATCACCAGAATGAACCTCTTCATGAACTGTGGAAGGTTCACCTTGGTCAAAAACATTGGAAGAGAATAAATGTTCAAAAGGGTTGTCAGCGCCTGAACTTGGCCTATCAACGTTTGAGCTGTCAACGTCTGAATTTGGCCTGTCAGCGTCAGAATTGCCTTTATCAACGCTTGAAGATTCATGCATATTTTCATCAATTGGCTTTTCTTGTGGACTATCTTTTTCCTTTCCAGCAGCAGCAAATCCATTTGTCCATATAGGGATGGTAACATACTCAAGTATGGGAGCTGATTTAACTGCATGTGATATTACTTCCTTGTCAACCTGTTTACCTCCAATCTCAACTATAGGTTCTTCCACAACATTTGAATCCACTTTCACAATGTCTGGATTAGTAACAGGCATATAATTCAAGGTCCTAGAAAAAGGTTCTAAATCAAAGAACCAATTTGGTCCACTCTCAGGATCATTAGGTTTACTTTCTAAAAACTTAGCATGTACCTTTTCAAGTATACGTTTTTCTTTCTTAATGTAAACCCTATATCCTTTACTCTGCACTGAATAGCCCATAAAATAGCCTTCATCACCTTTAGCACTAAACTTTCCTAAGGCATCACTAGTATCCAAGATCACTACATGACATCTAAAGGGTTTAAGAAAACCAGTATTAGGTTTCCTATTCCAAAATAGCTCATAAGGTGTCTTATTGTAGATTTTATTGATCAATGCCCTACTCTGAACATAACAGGCTGTATTCACAGCCTCAACCCAAAAAGCAATGGGAAAATGAGCATCAACCAACATTGTCCTAGCTGCTTCTATGAGTGTTCTATTCTTCCTTTCAGCCACCCCATTCTGTTGTGGGGTTCTAGATACACTAAACTGCCTAGTAATCCCTTTATTGACACAAAAGTCATCTAACAACTTGTTTCTAAACTCAACACCATTATCACTTCTAAGTATTTTAACCTCATTCCCAGTCTTTTACTCAATCTGGGTAATAAAATTAATCAAAATAGTGGCAGTTTCACTTTTTAAGGCCAAAAAGAAAGTCCAAGTAAATCTAGAAAAATCATCAGTTATGACAAAACAAAAAGATTTACCATTTAAGCTTTCTATATTAGTTGGATCAAATAGGTCCATATGCAGCAAGTGAAGTGGTTTAGAACTAGAGTGCACAAGTTTAGACTTAAAAGAGACTTTGTGTTGTTTGCCTTTAAGGCATGCAACACAAGAATGATCATTGTGGAAAGCCTTTTCAGGCAAACCATCAACTAAACCATGTCTCACAAGTCTGTTTATGTTCTTAAAATTTATGTGCCCTAACCTTCTGTGCCATAGATTACTTTCATCAACTGAAGCCTTAGCATATAGACATGACAAATTATTATTCATCCTAATTCCATTAAGATTCTCATTATAAATGTCCTTATGCCTAGGTGTTCTATAATCAATAAACTTCTCATCAGGTATCTTAAAGTCTTTGTTTAACACCAAGCATTCAGTATCAGTAAAAAGAACCTTATTTTTGTTATCACAAACTTGTGATACACTAAACAGATTATAATCAAGTTCTTTACCAGAAATACATTTTCAAAACGCAAATTATTGGTGATAAGAGTGCCTTTGTCAGTAATTGTACCATATCCTCCTCCAAAATACACTTTGTCACCATCTTTAATGGGGGTAAAGTTTGTCAAATAATCTTCCTTCCCCGTCATGTGCCTAAAGCATCCACTATCCCAATAGTCATAATCATTTACCGGTTTTTGAATGCCATGCACATAAAGAAAACAAATTAGTTTTCTTTGGGAACCCAAGCCTGAGCAGACTTAGATTCATTTGGTTGTTCAACAAGAACAGATTTAGTCCTTATAACAACCCTTTGTTCATCCCTTTGAGAGTTGAACACCCAGTTAACCCCAATTGGTTTAGTTATGACCTTTGAAATATAATGAAATCTGTTACAGGTCATAGAAATACCATCAAAAATTAGGGTTTTGGTCTTGTTTGGGTATCCATGTCAAGCTAGATGAAGCTTTAGACCCTTTCCCTTTGGCTGCAAGTATTTTTTATTACTTGGTCTAACAGCATTGGAAACATTCCTGTCAACGTTAAAATTGTTCTTGTCAGCGCTAAAATTACACTTATCAGCGCCAACATTAGGGTTTGCTACTGGAATCCATTGTCTGTTAGACCATGTATTTGTCTTTTGAAAAGGCCATGGTCTAGTAACTTGAGGACTTTGTTGGACAAAAGGTCTAGGTTTGACCACGGTTGACTTTTTGTCAGAGTTGACTTTTGAAGCACTGACACACTTATAAGTCAAATGTGAAAAACTCCCACAACTATAACAAGCTTTTCTAGACATAGCCCTAGGTCTAGATGAAAAGAACCCTGTCCCATTATCACTAACTTGACTTTTTGGTGACCTAGGTTTTCTATACATTTCTACATACTTAATACTAGGTTTTCTATTAACATATGAGCCAAGTTCAACAGGTTTTCCAGTATAAGGTTTGGTTATGGTTATGGGTGATGACTCAAGTGGACTCTCACTAAGCATTCCACCTTTAACAAACAATGTGGGATTGGCTTTCTTCCATTGTTCTAGGTCAGTCACTTTCTGCTTATACTTCACTACTAGAGTAAGAACTCTTGATGGAGGAATGAATTCCTTTTCTTGAAGTTCTAGTATACCAGTCCAAGATAAATCCTTTCTAAAGACACCATAAAAGTTCCCAGCAGGTGGTGGAACACCAGCATACTCTTTCATCCCAATCCTAATCATATCCCTAGAGTCTCTTTGCTCACTTACACACTTTTCTAGGGTTTGTGTAGCTTTATCAAATCTTTGAATTTTAAACCCAACATTATCTTTGTTTTTATGGCCTCATCTAACTTAGCTTGTATGACTCCTTTGGATCTTTCCAAAATGTCCCTAAGGTCAACACTAACATTTAGGTCATGAGACAAAACGTTAATTTGATCTTTTAGATCAAGCTCCATTTTCTTATATTCAGCCATAGCCTTTTCAGTTTGAACAAGTGCCAGTTGATAATTAGATAACTTGCATTTTTCATAAAAAAAATCTGATTTTACCTTTAAAATTTCTTTGTTAAGTTTTTCTGTGTTTAAACGACAACCTTTACTACAGAAATCATCATCATATACCTTGATAACTAAGATTTTCCCTAGTTAAAAATATCGTTGTTCCAGTCTAATCGAATTGATCTGGTTTAACTATGCGACTCAGTCGTTCTTTGGTGAAATAAAAGTTGTGTCGTTGTAGTATATTAAAAGTGCAAGACTTTAAAGTAAAATGACGTTAAAGTAAATCTAAACCTAATTTAAAGTAAAAGGCAAGTATTTAAAAGCGTGACGGAAATTAAAAGGCACTAAGAGTAAATAACGTAAACTTAAATCTAACTAAGGCAAACTTAAAACGCAACTAAAACTTAAAACTAAGGCAAGGTTAAAATAAATCTAAGGCAAGTAATCGTAAAGTGCGACTAAGTAAAAAGGCGTGAAAAATAAAGCTTAGAAAATTAAAAACAGAAAATTAAAGACAGAAATTAAAAGAACCTGAAAATTAGCTCATCCGGAATAATACCCTCATTCGGAATAAACATTCATCCGGAATGTCACCTTCGTTCGGAATGTTCTTCTTCACTCGGAATATTGCCCAAAACTCTTGATCCGGAATAAATCCTTTATCCGGAATATGTCACTTATCCGGAATAAAGTCTTGATTCGGAATAATTGTCTTGATCCGGAATGTTGCTGTTGATCCGGAATGTTATTCCGAATAAAACCCTTGATCCGGAATGTCTTAATATTCCGAATAAACTCCTTGATCCGGAATAATAAATTATTCCGGATGAACTTGCTGATCCGGAATATTATTTGATTCGGAATGAGAGGTTGATCCGGAATAGCACCTTGATCCGGAATATCCTGTTGATCCAGATTGTTTGGTTGATCCGGAACTTTTGGTTGATCCGGAATAACTGATTATTCCGGATGAAGAACCTTGATGCGGAATAACAACTATTCCGAATGAACTCAATTGATCCGGAATGTCCAATATTCCGGATGAACACCCTTTGAAATCCTTCACTCGGAATGTTTTGCTGGGCTTTGATCCGGAATGTTTCCTGGGAACAGATCAGTAACAGAAACACACGCGAAGAACAAGGGATACCAAGATATACACGAATCTAAACAAATATAATCAAAATCAACCATAAGATTAAATCAAACTAATCACAAAACATATACTAATGATAATCAAACAATCTAAAACAATCAAACTAACAATAATAACCAAAATAATCAAAACCCACTTAATAAATTTAACAAAAACTCAAGAACATGAACATGAACAATAAACATAAAGATCAAAGATTAAAGAAAGGTAGAATGAGAGATAAACAATAATAATAAAGATTGACAAGAATTAAAAGAACACTTACTTGAAATTAAATGTATTTAATTTGTAAGACAAGGTATTTAAATGGACATGAAAGTAAATGTGCAGGAAAGTAAAATGGAAGAAATAGTTTGTCAAGCTATCCAACAAAATGAAATGATTAAAATCATAATCTATATATAGCGGAGGATTAGAGAGTGCTTAGGAAGCTTCCTCCCCTCCTTCATTTTTCCTTAATTGCACACTTAAGTCCTTAAGCCTTTTAATCTTCTTAATCTTGGACTTTAATGACTTTGTCTCGGGATTTCTTCAAACTCGTCTTGTAATTCTTCAATAAATTAGACTTGAGTTTTTCGGCTTTTGATAAACTTCCGTCTTTTGACTTTTTCTTCGATAAATCTTCAGAATTGGTCTTGGACTTCCGTTCTTTTTGCACTCTTGACTTCTTGACTTCGTCTTTCGTCTTTTTCTTCGATAAAAGCCCGTGAATGCCCGTGTTTTCTCCACTTTTCACCTTTTCGTCCTAAATCACAACAAAAACACAAACCACGCATAATTTCGACATAAAAGACATAAAATACACGTTTTGACTCGGTTATTATTGTAATTAAGTGGTAAAAAGGATGGGTGTTTACACACCTATCAAATCCCCTACACTTGACCATTGCAATGTCCTCATGCAATGCATTAGTTACAAAGCACGTTTACATTTTTCATCATAATCAATCCACATTGGCCTTTATTAAAGAGATAGAAAATTATAAACATTCAAAGTAAAGAAATAAAAAACATACCTTGGGGTTTTGGAAATGTTATGAATAATCATCATCCTCAAGTTTTCACTTTCTCCAAACCAACCTTAAAAATGAGATCATTGTTATTATAAGTTAGCAAACTAACACGAACTCATGTGGGCCAATTATTCACTTAGACTCCCTTATTCCTAGGTGTACCTCTTATATTTTATTGTTGTCTTTGAATGATCACGAGGATGCATTGTTGACTTATTTCGATAGTTTATTAGGCCGAAAATAAAGTGAACGATTTAATCAATAGTTAGCTAAAGGACAAAATCTTTTAAAACTGCTTCTCGGGACCTCATAAAGTTCATATCTTGGCATAACTCGCTTCGCGATTTGAGACCTTTCTCGGACCGATATTTGGCAGCGACTTCATACTTCAAATCTTGAGAGACGTTCATGAAATAATGGTCTTCTCTTCATATAGGAATTTCTTCACTTGAAGTTTTGAGAGATTCATACTTGGACCACGACTTCTTCATTTTTCTCCAATCTTTATTTTGGAATTTGATATACAACGATCCGCCTCCTTTTTGGACTTGGCTTTATTTATCCTCATACCTTGCTAGGGTCTTTTCGGATAGACTTCTCCATAACTTTTGGGGAGTTTTTGCTTTTCGTCGTGTGTCTCGATCCTTCATATTGATTTTCGATAAATGATTCTTCACATCACTTGGGATCTTTAGCAACAAAATATAGCCCTCATGTCTTGTTAGGACCTTTTCGGACTCGCCAATCTTCGCATCCCGCTTCAATAAGTTATGCCTTGGCTATGAACTCTAATCCATACCGAGCAACTTTTAAACGATCTTGGGCTAGAAGCTAAGTAACTTTTCAAATCGTACAACCTTATTTATTGCAGATAA
Organism: Glebionis coronaria; assembly: GCA_025667525.1. Lineage (NCBI taxonomy): Eukaryota > Viridiplantae > Streptophyta > Magnoliopsida > Asterales > Asteraceae > Glebionis > Glebionis coronaria. The sequence continues at coordinate 381,464,748 of CM046880.1, read as the reverse complement.
ATTTATTGGCAAGCGATGGGAGAATAGGCTTATAATTTCACATAAATTCACGAAAGAATACCAAACTTATAATTGACTCTATCATCTCTCGTTCTCCACAGTTTAAAATCTCAAGGAATGAAACTCCTGGATGCTTAGCCTATTAAATCAAAGTTTTGGGTTTTCGAGTCATCTATAGGATCTTGCAAAATCTTAGACTTTTTCAAGTTTAGAAATCGCGTTTTAAAGTTCCCTTGATAAACGACTCTCTAGGATCAATTATAGGAACTTGCAAAAAGTTCTCGTTCTTAACCCGTGAGAGTTAAGACTTTCACGTTTTATAGCTCCCTATATAAAATCCTAGCAAAACTTGACTTAAACACGTTAAGGATACTAGCTAGAGTAAACTAAGATAAGTAAACTCGGGTTGAGTCAAAAGATTCACAACGTTTGAAAATTAAAACCACTTTATTAAAAATTTATTCTAATAAGGAAAGGAAATAACTATACAAAGGGAAAAACTAATAGGCCAAAATAGATCAAAATTTTTGAAAAATGTCGAAAAATTGATTTTCCGGTTAAAATGTGGACAAATACAAGGAAAAGGCCACTTAACTTCGATAGAAGTCCCTCCTACACTTAATATAAACATTGTCCTCAATGTTTAAGCATGTGGGAGTAAACTCCCCTACACTTAGGACATTGTGCACTTTGTTTAAATCTTGCTAAGGAAGAGACAACTAAAGAGATTCCTATTTTAATATTGAGAAATATAAAATAGTGAATCGAAAAGAGTTTAGGATAGAACCGGGAAGAAGGGAACACGAAATCACGGGTCGTCAAAATTCATCAAGAGTGGATCATTGAGCGCTCGAATCTCTGAGTAGTAGAAGAGAGAAAATAGCAAACACCAACGGGTCTCCCCTACACTTAGGATAAAGAAAGCTAAAAGATAGAAACATGGGTTGCCTCCCAAGAAGCGCTTGATTTTTGTTTACCGAGTCGTGAGCCTGACTCGACCTTGATTAGCATAGGAAGAAGCATGAAACATATCCACCGGGATCAAAGACATAGTTTTCGTCCATCAAATAGCACAAGCTTAAGGCGAACAAGGCATGCCAAAGAAGAATAGGCAAGGTTCCCTTAAGCAAAGACGGAGCACGGTGGAAGCAAGGGTGAAGTGGTGCAAGCATATCTTCAAAAGTTCCAAAGATTTTTCCTTTTATTTCATCAGGTGGATACTGAGATGGCTGAAGAATATCGATACCAGGGTCGAACACCTTTTCCTTTAGGGGAAAATAGCACTCAGGCTCAGTAGAATGTGAAGAAGATCCGCGATGAAGATGCACAACCTCGTCCTCAGAAGGTGGACAAAGAGGTGTTAAATCATACATGCTGCGGATGTTGGTGTCGACCGGTTTTTTCTCCATTAAAAGAATTTTCTTCAAATCCAAAGTAGGATCAAGACGATAATCATCAAAGTCTAAAGGAGGTGCATCACTATCATGAGGGAAGTAAGTATTGAGAAAAGTAGAGAAGTCTTCCTCAAATGAGTAATCATCCAAAGTAGGATCGAGTGATGTAGGAGGATCTTCATCATGAGAAGAATCACTCGAAAGAGTATCGGCCTCATCAAAATCATTGTATGTGGGCATGTCGGGATACTCGGAAGTACAATCATCATAATCATCTGAATCTGAGCTAGAATCATCATCATAAGCATCAAAGATCGGTGGAGAATCATAACTGGGTGAAGGTTCCAAATTGGAGATAGAATCATCCACATCATCTTCAAAAAGTGGATTATCAATGCAAGAATCGAATAGAGGATTGTTGTAGACGACAAAATCATCAAGCACATTAATCATATTCGCTGATTCTCGTCCATAGGATTTGCTTGTAAGCTTCCCCATTTTAAAAACTTGTGCATCATCCCCGACTCTTATTAACTCACCTTCAACAACATCAACTAGAGCTCGTCCGGTTCTCAAGAATGGCCGACCAAGTATTAAAGGAATACGAGGGTCCATTTCATAATCAACAACGACAAAGTCGACCGAGAAAGTAAATGTGCCAACTTTGATGAACACGTCTTCGGAAATACCAACGGGGTAAGCGAGAGTGCGATTTGCAAGCTCAAGAGTCATCTTTGTTGGAGTAAGGTCGGGTAATGATAGTGTTTTCCAAACACTCAAAGGCATAAGATTAATACTGGCCCCGAGATCAGCTAGGGCAGTAAATTCTTCAGTTTTGTTGAAAATGCAAGGCAACACAAAACGACCGGGATCTCCAAGCTTTTCCGGAAGTTCTTTAAGAATAACTGCAGAACAGTTTTCATTTAAGCGTGTGTTGGCGAGCTCAATCAACTTCTCCTTCTTGTTAAGCAATTCCTTGAATGCTTTAACAAATTTCGGCATGTAGACAAGTGCTTCAACAAGGCTAATGTTGATGTTCATTTGAGAGAGCATCTTCACATAGCTCGACACTTGAGAGTCATCCTTGGTTAGCATTTTGGTCTTGCCTAAACGAGAAGGATATGGGATGTTGGGTTTTGGTGGTGAATGTGCGGGTGTAGTAGGTAAAGGTTAAGATGTTGAAGGGTCCTTCCTAGGTACATCGTCATGACGAGGCGGAGACGGTAATGGTGTACTAATACTAGGTGTAGGATGAGTAGGGATAAATGGTGGTGGAGGGGGTGTAGATGATGGGGGTGGGATAGGTGGTCCTACTATGGTAACTCCACTACGGGTAGTAATAGCACTCACATTTGCTCGCTGATTGGTGACGGTGTTTGAAGGTAGAGAACTCGAAGAAGAAGGTTGAGTTGTGGGCAAGAAACTAGCCAGCATATTCTTCAAGTCATCTCGTTTGATTGCTGAAGGAGGATTGAATATTATCTCGAAGCTCGGATCTTATGTCATTTCCTTGCTTGGTGATATCCCCTTTCAAATTGATAATTTGGCTCTGCAGATTCTTGATTTGCTCACCTTGGGTTCTCATTAAAGCTTCAACATCGGGGTTAATGGGTGGGGCTTGTTGAGCAGGTGGGTGATAAGGATTAGAAGCTCTTGGTGGGATTTGGTTGCTTCTATTGTAGTTGTTGGCGGGGTTTTGGTTTTGAGGAGAAAAATTGGGTGAAAGGTAGTTGTTGGACCGGTAACTCAGCAAGTTTCTATCCCCTTGAGTTCGAGCTTGGTAATTTTTCGGTGCATAATTACCATAAGCTGCATACACATTTTTCGGATTTCCTTGAGTCGAAGGACAATCAGTGTATGGGTGTGGACCGCCGCATGTCTCACAAGAAGGTGCAACCGCTTTAACTTGATGTTGTTGGTTTGTAGCGAGAAGTAAGATATTTTTGTTCATTTCGGTCATCATGCGGGTGAATTCGGTCATGTCGGGGTTTGCTGAAGTAGAAGAAACATTGACTCTCGAGTTGTCCTTGAAGAAGAGGAGGAATCCCAGTTTTTGTGATGAGTAGTCATGTTCTCAATAAGCTCTCTACACTCCTCGGGTCTCCTTTTCATAAATGTGCCACCGGCGGCTGCATTAACCGTATCACGATCTCGAAAAGTCAAACCGTTGTAGAAAGTATCAATCAATGTGACGGGAAGCATGTTGTGGTTTGGGCAACGATCGATCAAGACATTATATCTTTCCCAAGCATCAAAGAGAGATTCATCGGGTTCTTGCATGAAACCGCTGATTTGATTGCGAAGGCTCGTGACCATGGATGGTGGAAAGTAGCGCGACAAAAAGCGTTGAGTCATGTCATCCCAAGTATGAATAGAATTCTTCGGAAGACGATCAAACCATTTCTCGGCGTGATGTGATAAAGTATGTGGGAAGAGTTGAAGGCGTAGAACATCCATTGTGGCACCGGGCAACTTCATGCTTTGGGTAATAGTAATGAACTTGTCGAGGTGTTTGTTGGCATCATCATCAGGCATTCCTCGAAAAGGATTTGTTTGCACTTGCTGAATCATGTGGTGCTTCAACGAAAACTCCGGAGCTGTGATTTACATCGGCGCAATCGGTCCTCCTCATCCAAACATGGTAGGTTGACAAAGCTCCTCCATTATCCGAAGATCGGGCTGTGGAAGAACATTGTTGTTATTATTGAGGTGCGGTGGATTATTGTTGTTGACACCTGCCATACTTAAATCTTCTCGAGTCTCGGGCTCTTGATAATTAGAAGATCTAGTACGCATACACCTACAAAGGCAAAAGAAAACAATACCAAACACAAAGACAATATATATACACAATAAAAATAAAATCTTTTTGGATTTTTGAAATTTTTTATTTTTATGTGTTTTTAACAATTTTTAATTTTTTTGTTTTTTGAAATTTTTAGGCAAGAAAATAACGTTCACAAGTGAACAGATCCCAAAAAGCAATGCGTCTCTCACAGAAAACCGTTAATCTTTACGAAAAGAGCCGGCAGCGGCGCCATTTGATAACTAAGATTTTCCCTAGTTAAAAATATCGTTGTTCCAGTCTAATCGAATTGATCTGGTTTAACTATGTGACTCAGTCGTTCTTTGGTGAAACAAAAGTTGTGTCGTTGTAGTATATTAAAAATGCAAGACTTTAAAGTAAAATGACGTTAAAGTACTTCTAAACCTAATTTAAAGTAAAAGGCAAGTATTTAAAAGCGTGACGGAAATTGAAAGGCACTAAGAGTAAATAACGCAAACTTAAATCTAACTAAGGCAAACTTAAAACGCAACTAAAACTTAAAACTAAGGCAAGGCTAAAATAAATCTAAGGCAAGTAATCGTAAAGTGCGACTAAGTAAAAAGGCGTGAAAAATAAAGCTTAGAAAATTAAAAACAGAAAATTAAAGACAGAAATTAAAAGAACCTGAAAATTAGCTCATCCGGAATAATACCCTCATTCGGAATAAACATTCATCCGGAATGTCACCTTCGTTCGGAATGTTCTTCTTCACTCGGAATATTGCCCAAAACTCTTGATCCGGAATAAATCCTTAATCCGGAATATGTTACTTATCCGGAATAAAGTCTTGATTCGGAATAATTGTCTTGATCCGGAATGTTGCTGTTGATACGGAATGTTATTCCGAATAAAACCCTTGATCCGAAATGTCTTAATATTCCGAATAAACTCCTTGATCCGGAATAATAAATTATTCCGGATGAACTTGCTGATCCGGAATATTATTTGATTCGGAATGAGAGGTTGATCCGGAATAGCACCTTGATCTGTCCTGTTGATCCGGAATGTTTGGTTGATCTGGAACTTTTGGTTGATCCGAAATAACTGATTATTCCGGATGAAGAACCTTGATGCGGAATAACAACTATTCTGAATGAACTCAATTGATCCGGAATGTCCAATATTCCGGATGAACACCCTTTGAAATCCTTCACTCGGAATGTTTTGCTGGGCTTTGATCCGGAATGTTTCCTGGGAACAGATCAGTAACAGAAACACACGCGAAGAACAAGGGATACCAAGATATACACGAATCTAAACAAATATAATCAAAATCAACCAAAAGATTAAATCAAACTAATCACAAAACATATACTAATGATAATCAAACAATCCAAAACAATCAAACTAACAATAATAACCAAAATAATCAAAACCCACTTAATAAATTTAACAAAAACTCAAGAACATGAACATGAACAATAAACATAAAGATCAAAGATTAAAGAAAGGTAGAATGAGAGATAAACAATAATAATAAAGATTGACAAGAATTAAAAGAACACTTACTTGAAATTAAATGTATTTAATGTGCAAGACAAGGTATTTAAATGGACATGAAAGTAAATGTGCAGGAAAGTAAAATGGAAGAAATAGTTTGTCAAGCTATCCAACAAAATGAAATGATTAAAATCCTAATCTATACATAGGGGAGGATTAGGGAGTGCTTAGGAAGCTTCCTCCCCTCCTTCATTTTTCCTTAACTGTTCACTTAAGTCCTTAAGCCTTTTAATCTTCTTAATCTTGGACTTTAATGACTTTGTCTCGGGATTTCTTCAAAATCGTCTTGTAATTATTCAATGAATTAGACTTGAGTTTTTCGGCTTTTGATAAACTTCCGTCTTTTGACTTTTTCTTCGATAAATCTTCAGAATTGGTCTTGGACTTCCGTTCTTTTTGCACTCTTGACTTCTTGACTTCGTCTTTCGTCATTTTTTCGATAAAAGCCCGTGAATGCCCGTGTTTTCTCCACTTTTCACCTTTTCGTCCTAAATCACAACAAAAACACAAACCACGCATAATTCCGATATAAAAGACATAAAATACACGTTTTGGCTCGGTTATTATTGTAATTAAGTGGTAAAAAGGATGGGTGTTTACACACCTATCATAGCTCATTATCTGATGAAGATGAAGAATGTGTCATGAGAGCATAGTGAACATGCTCTTCTTCTTCCTTTTCTACAATCAAGGCCTTATTCTCTTCCACCTCCTTGGCCATAAAGCTCCAGTCCCAGCCAACACCATCAATTTCTTACATGGCAACCATAGCCTTTGTGTCTTCAACCTTGATGATTTGGCTTGAAGGCTTTCCAACATCAGATCTTCTTGGAGATCTGCATTTTCTCATAAAGTGACCCATTCTATGGCAATTGTAACACTCAACCTTGGATTTATCAAACCCAGCAGTGTCTTTAGCATTAAAGGTCATCTTCTTCCTGAACCTCATACTCCATCTATTGGCCCTTATGCTTGCAAGTACCATATTCCACTTAATGTCCATCTCCTCCAAATTCTCATCACTGATTTTCTCAAGGTCCTCATATGTAATCACTGAACCATTGGGCAATGCAGCAATGTATGCACACACTGTATCTAGATCAATACCAGTAGGTTTAATTCTTGGTGAGTCAACATTGTATGTGTCAGCATCTGAATGTGAGGCGTTGACAAAGGTTGATCCACCATTGACACAAGGTGGCCTAGTAACAGGATGTACGTATGACTCTCTTTGATCAAATTGACCTTCACTATGTGAGAAGAAAGCCATGTTTCCAGAGGTAGATTTGCTTCCTTGATCCAAGAGGATTTCATTCTCTACAATCTTCAGTTTATTGTAGACGTCATCAAAAGTGGAACTTTTGTGAGCATTGGTAGCAATAATAGACCTTGCTTCAATCTTCCATGCATCACCAAGACTTTTAATAAAAGTTGTATGATATCAGCATCACCATACACTGTTCCCATGAAGGACATTTTGCTTGTGATGTCTAGAAGTCTGCTTCTCACCCCCACTTAGCTTCTCATTGGGAAGAGCCTTGAACACAGCATACTCATGCAAGAGTTGCTTCTTCTTCTTTGAGGCAGTATCATCATTACCACCATAATTGACTTGAAGAGCTTCCTAAAGCTCTTTGGCAGACTCAAAACCTCTATGCTTGTGCTGATTGGCTGGTCCCAAAGAAAGTTTGAGAATGCTCAAAGTTTTTATGTCATTCATTCTCTTTGCAATATCCTCAGTTGTGACAGCTCTCCCATCTGTAGGTCTTTCTTTTCGATCCTCTTCAGTTGAACCCTCAACTGATCTTAAAGTAATAGCAGCAGCAATCTTGGCAGCCTTATCGAATGTGTTTCCATATTCAATAATTTCCCATAGTGTGTGATCATGAATCTGAAGGTACTAATCAAAATTGAACTTCCATAGCTCAAAATTGTCAGGGTCTAGCATGGGGCTTTTTAGATTGTGGCTAGAGGAAGAAGTCATATCTGGAGTAGAAATCTTGTCTGGTTTTTAGGGTTTCTTGAAAAATTAGGGTTTTTGGCGATTTAGGGTTTTTAGGGTTTCGTGCTCTTTAGATCAAAGTTCCTCAACAAGCTCTGATACCACTTGTTGATCCCAAACTTAGATCGATTAGCTTTGTGTAAACAAGATTAAATCAAGTTAAACACTTAAAGAAACTTTGTGTTATGAAACAATCTAAGTATTATGCGGAATTAATACTTAGAACAAGAACACACAAAACATAATAAACCAAACTTTCACTTTGATTGATGATCGAACTTGTGTACAATGAAAGTGTTAAAACGTATATTAAACTAAAACCTAAAGGCCTCTTTTTATAGATTAAGGAGCCTTGCACTAGAGTCTACCTATCAGCTATTCTAGGTAAAGATAAATATAGAAAATAAAATGTCGAACATATCTTTACTAGAAATACAAAACGTGTAGACTAAGTATTCTATCAGTGCTTGGACTTCTTCACATCAGCGCTTGATTTCTTCTTGTCAAGCTTGATCTGTCAACGCTTGATTTCTTCCTATCAACGTCCAATTAACTCTTGTCAGCGTCTAAGTGTCTTGGCTCATTTTATTCCCAACAGTGTCGAGAAATCATATAATCATTTCTACGATGCATCTTAACCTGTGAAAAGTATTTTTACAAAACCCGAGCCCCGTAAATATTTTGAGTATTTACCAATAACCATTTTCTACCCTTTTTAACAAAGTATTTATTTTCTAGTCCTAAAGTTTTAAACTTTACATGTTTAGTCCCTACACTTAACTAGCCATATATAAATCAAAATCTTTTCACTTTCACACATACTAAACTAGTTAATAAAAAAACACACCATCACCCTCCTACCCCTTCTTTGTCGTGACACCCCAAACCAAAAACCCTTAAAAATCATCCCTTTTTCACTTGAACAAATCAAAACAATTTAAAGACCACTTCCTAGATTTTTATGATGCATCTTTTGGTACTAAATTTATACACATGCATCAACTTTTGAAGTTTTGATGATTCCATGGTTGATTTATGTTATAATCATCATGCATGTGTTATTTTTGGTAAGATCGTCACTTTTTGATCCTAAAAAGTTTGGATTTTGATCTTGGGTTTTTGTTAAATTTTACATACGAGTGTTTTTAGGAGTGTTTGGTTGATGGGTATGATAGTAGAGTGATACTATAGGTATATGAATGAGTGGTTTTGGTTGGAAAATTTATTTGACATGATTTCTAAAAGTGTATTTTGGGACAGCAGGTCTAGAACAGATTTTTCGTGGGTTTAAGGTTTGAGATAGGCTGAGATTATATGATTTTATTGTAGAGTTTTCCGAGACGCTCGTTTTGGTATAAGATAGAGCTTCTAACTCTTTACGAGTCAAAAGTTATGCTAGTTTTAGTATTCGTGTATCGGGAGACGCAAGTCGGCACAATCCGAAATTGTGACTGATTTTGGGTCGACTCTTGGGGACTTTAGGCTTGGTTAGGTAAATGCTGTTACTTGTTTTAAAAGTTTATAAACCTAATATGATGATTCTATTAGTGGGTTTGCAAGGCGGATTGTCAAAATAGTATTTTTAAAGCGGTCAAAACGGTTGTATAAAACAAGTGCACAATCTGTCCCAAATTTGGAGTTGAGTAAAGTGTCGAGCTGATGGGTTTTAAAGTGTGAACTTTGGCTCAAACTTTGGTGAGATCTTATACAGGTTATAATTAACCTTGATACCAATTTTCATCTAAATCGGACAAGTCTATATAGGGTAGATCGGTGTGTACATTCGGAGTGTACTTGCTGATTTGTATGTTGGACACGTAGTTCAATGCTTGTGTTGCGTGAGTATGAGTATTGACTATTGGAAATGGTGACATACTCAAGTGCTTAGTCATTAAATAAATGACTTATCTACTGGTCCATATAAGGTAAAGGAATACTTTGACTTGCTTTGACTTGGCGTCGTATGATGGATCAATTTCAAGTGCACAAGTGTTTAAACGAGCAGTGTTGAATTAATGGGATAATGTGGATTCATTTGTTTCGTGTCAATGGTTTTGAAACATGAATACTTTGAAAACATTTGAGTTATATTATATTTGGTACATATCGATACTTGAGTTCGAGTCTTAGAATGCACCTTATTTTGATAGGTTGCGGCTTTCATGTTTTCCTGGACATCCATATCATCGGTGATCGTGTTACCACTACCGTTTCTACTCAGCTTCTGAGTACCGTGATGCATTTACCTCATGGCTAAGGTGAGTTCATAGCCCCTTTTTACTTGTACATGGTTTCTAAACACGAGGTGAGATTTTACATGGTGGAACACAACCATTTAAAAACTGTATGCTATCCAGAACTTGTATGCTATCCAGAACGTGTATGCTTTTCAGATGAATTTAATGGTATTATTTCTTTTTAGACGGGGTTAATACACAAATAGGTTATTAAAGTTTGCCTAAATGTTCACCTAAGTTACTAAAGTATTTTTGGTAACAATTAGGTTACTGAAGTATACAGATTATTCATACAGGTTACTGAACGTTTAGAAAAGTTATCTCCAGGTTACTCCTAAGGTGGGCAACCGGTACTACCGGTTTCATTGTCCACGAAAGTTTCATATGTTACAAGAAAGTTACTATAGTTCACGAGTTTAACAAACGGGTTACAGAACATTAGAAAAAGTTACACTCAATAAATAATTACACATATATTTTTATTTCGTCCATTTTCTTATGTATTCTTCCCTTTTCGTGCGTTTTCATATGTTTTATACGTTATCATCCGTTTGTATCTATTTATCCGTTTACGTACGTTTACAATCCTTTTTTATTTATATATCTTGTCACTTGTATTATTTTCACTAATCAATCAAAAAACATTTTATCAAACAAAAAAATGCATCCCAAACCACAAATTATATTTTTTTAGAAAATAATATTTATCTAAAAATTTTAAAAGTAACCAAAAAATTCTAAAATTTTAAGATTTAACTTTTATTATAATTTAAAAATTTAAGATTTTAAATATTGTAATGAGTCAAAAAAAATTAATTTTTTTATATAGAAACTTATGAAGTACAAAAATAATTTACATTTTTCTAGATTTTTTTCTAATCAGAAAGTACCAAAAAATATTTTTAAGAAAAATTAAGGTTTAACTTCTTTTAAGATTTTAGATATTTTAATGAGCCGAAAAAAAGTAACACCTTTTTAAAATTTTGAGAATTAAGATTTAACCTTTCTTTATGATTTAAAACAAATAAGATTTTTTTATGTAAGAAAAAAGTTCCATTTTATAAAAAAATTGAATAATAACGTGAAGAATTAAAAAAATCAAAATATAGTTAAAATAATAATAGTTAAACGGTCCTACAAATAGATAATTGTGAATATAAACAGTTATTAAGCAAAATGATAGACGCTTCAAGATTTTATAACCATAGGAAGTAACATGTAAGAGTGTTACAATATAATGAGATTTATTTGCGTTCGTTAATCATAATGAGTCTCTACATTTTATATACAGTATTTATAATATTTACCCGCAACTTATTTTATTAAAAAAGAAAAAAGATTACGTCACATAGAAATGAAAAGTCAACTGATAATAGTTTAATCGTGTAAATAAAGACGAAATTATATTCAAAAGGTATGTGACTTCCCACGTTAATACATAACCTGTAACAACAAGTTACAAATACTTAAGTAACCTGTATAACAGGTAACCAAGACAATAGTAACCTAATTGTAACCAAAAATACTTTAATAACTTAGGTGAACATTTAAGAAAACTTTAGTTACCTATTTGTGTATTAACCCTTTTAGACGCTAGCCTCTAAGTTTCATCTCCTGATCATGAACCGTTAATTTCGAGTACTAAGCGCGAACGTTGTGGGTGGATCCATCGGGATTGACAATCCCCGTCCCGATTACCTTGACGCACTAATATTTGTTTATACTTGAGTATTTCGGCTGAATACTCCCTAGAGGAACTTACGTAAGTTAAGCTTCGGTTCATGAGACTAAACAGCAATAATATACATCGTGACTATGGACAATGTACATAGTTACCCCCCCCCCCCCCCATTACTTGTTTTACAAATGAATGTTTATGTTCCACGCCTTTACTGCTAAACCTATGAATATCACTCAACTTTATGTTGACGATATTACATGTTTAATCTCAGGTATAATTACTTAACTTTGCTTGGATGGGAGCCCGCAGGATATCATCGCAGCTTGGAGATTACTGTGTATAATTTAACTTGGTCAAATCTAAAAGCTGTCAGAAGATAGTTTTTTGTATTTTTAGTAACTAAGTGTTATAAACCTTGACGAAATAATAAATATTTCCGCATATAAAACTCTGGGACCTATGTTTAAAACTCTGATTATTTTATGATGTAATGTACATGTTTTATTACGTTGGCTTTGTGTCAACTATAATTCATTATTTCTTGTACCATGACGTGTTACCCCCTCATTGCCTAGTTGTTCCATGTCAGATTCTGGGGGTCTCACATTCAAGTTGTTGGAATGGTGTCAATATGGTTACCGACTTTGACATACACGGGTTCCATAAGAGAAGTGCAACATCATCGGCAACTAAAAAACACCAAATCCCCTCTGACGTTGCAAGTGCCTTCAGAGCAGTATCATTAAATTGTGAATTTGTTGGTGTAAATGTTAAGTCACCATCAACCGTGTACATTTCACCTTCATCTGCTTCCTTAAACTGTAAAATGAAACTACAATAATCAACTTCACGCGAGCCAAACTGACGAATAAAACTTCCGCGATCAATGCAAGATTTCCATCGCTTAGACACAAGACGAAATCTGCACAAAGATTCTACAGGAAACCTAACCATGATTTCTCTTTGAATGTCAAAGGGAATGTAGTCAGACATGTTTTTATTTTTCTAGTAAGATTATGTTGATTTGTTTACCAAAAACAATTTAACTTGATACTTAAATAGATGCATTTAGTGATATAAAACATGCTTTTTACATGCTCGGGAAATAATAAATGAGACATTGTAAATTTTCATTAACAATTCTAGTCAATGTCAGGATTAAACATGTTTTTTACATGCTCGGGAAATAATAAATGAGACATTGTAAATTGTCATTAACTAGTCTAGCCAATGTCATAATAAAACATGCTTTTTACATGCTCGGGAAATAATAAATGAGACATTGTAAATTGTCATTGACAAGTCTAGTCAATGTCAGGATAAAACATGTTTTTTACATGCTCGGGAAATAATAAATGAGACAATAAATTGTCAGTGACAAGTCTAGTCAATACCAGAATAAATATGCTTTTTACATGCTCAGGAAATAATAAATGAGACATTGTAAATTGTCATTGACAAGTCTAGTCAATGTCAGGATAAAACATGCTTTTTACATGCTCGGGAAATAATAAACGAGACATTGTAAATTGTCAGTGACAAGTCTAGTCAATCTCATAATAAAACATGTTTTTTACATGCTCGTGAAATAATAAATGAGACATTGTAAATTGTCAGTTACAAGTCCAGTCAATGTCAGAATAAAACATGCTTTTTACATGCTCGGGAAATAATAAATGAGACGCTTTTTACATGCTCGGGAAATAATAAATGAGACATTGTAAATTGTCATTAACAAGTCTAGTCAATGTCAGGAAAAAACATGCTTTTTACATGATCAGGAAATAATGAATGAGACATTGTAGCTGCTCAAAAGAATGCCATATTTAAACATACTCGGGAATATATATAAGAGAAGATCACTGTATTATTACTTTGATGATTTTCGCCATAACCTAGCTGCTAAAAAAATGCCATTTTTAAAAATACTCGTGAATTTGGTTTTGAGAGTTTTGAGATTTTTATGATAACGATACCCTCCCTAGCTGCTAAAAACATCCCATTTATTTACTCCGTGCTCGGGAAAATTTTCAACCGATTAAATTTTTTGTAGAAAATGGGCCCATGCTGTCAGTGATACCATGCATTACTATTTGAGTGGACCCGAGGCTGTCAGTCGGTCCCATGCTGTCAGTCTCCATGTGCCATACTCGGGATTTATGGCTCCCAATTTTATATAATTGTTTTTTTTTCTTATCGAGTAAGGTTGCAACACGTGTCAAATGGGTGGTCGGGTGTAGGATTCCCGGTTTGGGAACCCAAAAAAAATGTATCCTCTGCAAGACATATGAATGAAAAAGTAGCCCTGCTGGTAATTTTCGCCTCCTAAAATCCATGATTAATAAGGGTATAACAGGAATTCAATGACATAACTTGAATTTTAATTAGTTTTCATAAAGAAAATGAGTAAATATGACAAATTATTATTTAAATCGAGTATATATGCCCTTTTGATTTTTGGTTGGGTAAATGTGGCATTACAAAGTTTAAGTTGAGGATATATGGAATTATTCCTTTTAATATATTAAATTTTAAGACTACGATTAATTAACAAAAAACCATGTTTGAAGCCTAATGTTCTTCTTTTCACACACTTTTCCAGTCGAATTATATGGCTTGGGGATTTGAATTACCGAATTTCCCTTTCTTACCAATCAGCTAAGGCACTTGTTGAGATGCAAAACTGGAGAGCCTTGTCGGAGAAATATCAGGTATACCATCTATGTTCTAGATAAAAGTATGTGTCCTTATATTTTCAGTAATTTTCGGGATAACCAACCAATCCATTAGGCTAACTTGTGTTTCTTCTTATAGTTGCGAATCGAGCAAAGAAGAGGCCGAGTCTTTCAGGGTTGGAATGAAAGGAGAATCTACTTTCCATCAACATATAAATATCTCACTAATTCAGACAAATATACAGGGACAGTTTGCCCCATAAAGAAAAAAGACAAACACCTACTTCTGGTGCTTGAATCTACTTCTGGAGTATAAACCCTAGAAATCGTCAATTACACGAATTCGCTCAATTGAACGAATTGAAAGCTGTAATTCAACGATTGATGATGTGAATCTTGATTTTGATTCAAGAATCGATTTTAGGGTTTGATGAATTTGATCGATTGAAGTAGCCGCTCAATTGAGAGATAGAAGGGTATTTGTGTTTCTGGGTTTTTTAGGAAAAAAAAGAAGAATATAGAAGAGCATTTTACTCATTCAAAAGGGTATTTTAGTCATTTCATTGTTATATTGGTGATATCATAGTCAAATTTGAATGTACGTTGGTCAAATGAGTACAAAAAATAGTTCGTTTGTCATAACGGCACGAAATAAATAGTACGTGTCTAGTTTATGGCTTTTACCCTTTTAATTTGGTAACTCAAATTTATATTACTTATAAAGATTGAATTAAGTTTATTTGGATACCAAGAACTAATCTAATGGATAAGATTAAATTCAAAACTTATTTTTTTTTAACATTAATATCTCTTAAACCATTATTCGTTATGCGAAAAACATATACCATCACGACGGGCATTTAATTATCATTCTACAGATATGCTATATTATATACTTTCGACAATTTTTTTTTTCATTTTTTCACGTTTTTTTGTTGTTGTCGAAAACTATTATGATACTAAATATCATATATAATAGTAACACCAATATCATATATGATTTAATAATAATTTGTAATCCAACACTAATATCATATATGATGAACCACTTTATCGAAATAACGAAAAAAAAAAACGATTTTTTTTCTTCAAAAGTATATCATAGTGCATATCTGTAGAAAGCTATTTAAATGCTCATCGCGATGGTATATTTTTTTGTTTAACACTTAACGATTTATGAGATATTTAAATTATAAATATAAATAAAATAATAAAATAATTTTAATTTTTTCCATTAGACGGGATGAATATGAATTGTGATGATAAGTCCCTTGATATCTAATATTTAATATGGTATCCAAAATAACTATGTTCATTAAAGTTTTAAATTTATTTTATTTTTATGTAATTTTCTAAAATTAATGTGTTTATCAATCTAAATATTTTTCAAAAAGCTTTTGTTGCAATATAAGAAAACTCTTTAAAACACTTTTAAATTTGGTAAAAGCCTAAAAGGTTCATCCATAATGCAAAAGGCTTTTAGAAAAAATTTACATTTTATTTTAATGTAGATTTATTTATTACATTTAATACATAAGTTATTACTAACTCCGTCCCATAATAAGTGTCCGTTTTGACTTTTCTCGGTGTTTTATATTCAACTTTGACTATAAATAGTTCCATTTGTGTTATATAATATTGGATGAAACCTATATGTATGGATTGAGATTTAAGTACGTTTTCATTATATATATTTTTTATCCGGTATTATGTAACACAAATGAAGATATTTATGGTCAAAGTTGAATAAGGAAGACCGAAAAAAGTCAAAGTGGACACTTATTATGGGACGGAGGGAGTAATTGTTAAATGATTTTTTACATAAGCTTGAAATTTGTCTAAGTTTTTTTGTATATAACATTTTTTAACCTTTTATTACAATGTTAATTTTATTTTTTTTATAAAATACTAGTAAAAAAACTTTTTATGTTTTATAGAACTAGCAGGGTACTCGTGCGTTGCAGTTGTGGGTACCCTATATATAATGTTCAAGCGCAAACAAAATAACATGACGAATCAATTAGCCTGAAAAAACAAAATGAAAATAGTTTAGTATCCTATGTTTCGTTTTCGGGCGACTTTTAATTAGTTTGTATTGAGGACTATGTAAGCTTTAGTATCCTATGTTTCGTTTTCGAGCGACTTTTAAAAGGGTAAAAGCTATATAATACCATCGTACTTATTGATTTGTGCCGACTTTAAACACTTACTAATTAATCTCGTGACTTTACCATTATACTTTCAAATTCGTTCCGACTACACCAATATAAGCTTAAAATGACTATATTACCCTTGTCTTCTTCTACATAATTACATTTATTGCCACTCCTCCACTTTAACTTCAGATTTTCAGATTTTAACAAAGCATAATCTTCTTCAACCAGCTAATGTACAGTCTGACTTTTTCTTTTTCATATTTATTTTTTAAAATTATAAATTCACTTATATCTCTCTTTCTTTATCTTTTTCGATCTCTACCAAAACCCACTTTGCTTGCCTTTTTCTCAGTAGAGACATCCTCTGCATTGCAATTTCTTCACCGGTATGATGTGGATAAGGGGGATTAGAAGCTAGTTTCTAGTCCTAACAGTCCGCCTCCTCGCAGTGCTCATCAGGCTGTTACTTGGAAGAATTATCTACATATATTTGGTACGTCAGTATTATTAGTATTTAGTGGCCTTTTTTAACTCGCCTGAAGTATTAAGTATGGTTTTGTCAACTAAAGACGGGTCGGCCTCTTCTTGTAGCTTTAAAAGCAACCCACCATTAATGCGCTTAAAAATACTTTCTCTCTGTCTTTTGATTCTTGTTTTCTTGATTAGATTGTACAATACATAGATGACTGCAATAACAAGAACTGACCCCAAGATTATCAAATATTATATAAGTAAAGATAACTCATTGTGTTGTTTTTTATTCTTTATGTTCTACCATTAGTGAACATGGAGATGGGTTTATTTGGTAACTCGTTCTGAAATGTGTACTGATTTAATTTTCAAGTGGGTTCTTTTGGTAAACTGTTGGTGTATTGATTTGATTCTCAAGTGGGTTTTATCAATGTAATAAACAACTTTAAACCGTAAGCTTTTCAAATATTATTTCTTATTCACTTGCTGAGATATATTGTAGTTTTTTTATGTTATACAATGTAAATGGTGCAGGGTCCTCTTGGTTTCAATGTACATCGATCTTTCTTCGAATCTTTGTATTCTTACTATGGTGTTTCTAGCCAAAAGGGTATATTAGTTATTTACAAGGGTAATATGGTCATTTCAGGCTTATATTGGTGATAGGTGTGAAAACACCCATCCTTTTACCACTAAATTATAATAATAACCAATCCAAAACGTGTATTTTATGTCGTAAATGTCGGAATTATGTGTGGTTTTTGTTTTTATTGTGTTTTAGGACCAAAAGATGAAAAAGGAAGAAAACTTTTATCGATGAAAACGAGAAAAGACGAAGTCAAAAGATCAAGAGTGCAAAAAGAACGGAAGTCCAAGGCCAATTCTGAAGATTTATCGAAGAAAAAAAGTCTAAAGACGGAAGTTTAATGAAGTCGAAGAACCCAAGTCTAATTATTGAAGAAATTATAAGACAAGTTCAATTTATATCGACAAATCCCGAGACGACGTCGAGAAAGACAAAGAAATTAAATCGAGTCGAGACAAGAAGAAAGAGGGAAGGAAGCAACACATGCACTCCCACTTCCTATAAATACCCTCCTAATGACACATTAGGAGGGTGTTAGTTAGTTGTTAGCTAGTTTTCATTTTTCTTTCTTTTAGTTTTAATTTTAGAGGGAGAAAGTGCTCAACTTTCTCTCACTAGAACTTCATCCTTTCTTTCCTTTCATGTTTAAGCTTTGATTTGATCTTGTATTTTGGAATCATTAATCTATAAGTTCAAGTTTAATCTTTTCATCTTTAATCTTCTTCTACCTTTCTTGATTTTTATTTGTTTTTTATCCGAAATTATCTTTGATTTTGTTTAATCTTGATGTTTATGAGATCAAAATTTTATCTTTTGGTTTCTATCTAAGTTTTATACGGATTAAGCTTTGAGCTTATCATGCTTATTGGCTTATTTTGTATTTAGCTTAGTTACTTTTGAGTGTTCTTAAAAGTTTAATCTTTTAGTTTATTTTATAAAGTTTACTTATTTCGTGTCTTAAAAGTTTTAAATTTATGCTTGTTTTCATTTGGTTGAGGTTTAAATAAGTGCTTATTCGTCTTTGCTTATTTGTGCTTATTCATTTTTGCTTATTCTAATTTTTGAATCCCATCGTAACTACTTTGATGTTTTACCCAGTACGATCGAGTAAGTGTGATCGCATAAACCCCTAGGGTTTCTACTTGCGATCCATTACTGCGATCCTTAATACGATCGTTCACTACGATCACACTCTTTAATCCACACCACGATCACTTGTTGCGATCGTGGGTACGATCATAGAGTGCGATCTGTGGCTGCGATTGCCTTGGGTGCGATTACTTGTTTCCATCGCATTGAGTGCGATCACTTGTTTCCATCGCATTGAGTGCGATCACTTGGCCACGATCTAGGCTACGATCGATTGTTACGATCGTAGGCTACGATCACTTGGTACGATCACCAAGTGCGATCCCTCATTTCTTGAGTACGATCCACCACTGCGATCTGAGTACGATCGTGTTGCGATCTGATTTATGTTTTTGTTTTATTTATCTTAGTTTTCAAATTTAACTTTTCCTGCATTTTTACTTAGTATTATTTTTAAACGAGTTTTGTCTTAGTTTATTTTTACAAAGTTTTAAATTTTACAAAGTTTTCAAGTTTTAAATTCATTACGTTTTAATTTCCAAAAATTGCATGCTTCCCGAAATCTCTGTTTTTACCAAGTGTTTTTCCAGTAATTTTTAGTTTAATTTTTAAAGCTTTTATTGTATTCAACGACATTTTCATATTTACTTTTAGTTTAAAATAGATAACCAATCCATTTTATTTGTCCACCAAGAACGACTGAGTCGCACTAATTACTCGTAATCAATTCGAAAAGACTGAAACAACGAACTTTCATAACTAAGTAAAATCAAGTTATTAATTGGTATAGTCGAACAAAATTTGAAAGTAAAATGGTAAAGTCACGAGATAAAATAGTAAGTGTTTAAAGTCGACACAAATCAATAAGTAAGATGGTATTTTATAGCTTTTACCCCTTTTAAGAATAACATTAGTGAGTATATTTAATTAGTTTGTATTTGTACCTTATGCTTTATCATGTGTATAACTTAAATTAAAATTTTTAAGAAACATTTAATTTATGAATGGTTTATAACATAAGTTTTAGAAAGTTGTATTAGTTAAAGTTAAGTTTTGTGCATGGATTATGTTATAAAGACCTCCCTAAAATACAATTGGTACCCCCCCCCCCCCCCCCCCCCCCCCCCCCTTTTTCCTTTTTTTTTTAAATTTTTTTTATTTTTATAATTTTATTTATGTTATAAAACTGAGATCTTGAAAATACGGAATAAAAATTATAAAGTTTAATAGGTTAAAAGTAATAAACAGACAAAGTTACGGAACATTAACTGATAAAAAAAACTATGCTGGATTGCAAACAGGGGAAAAAGGGGAAAAAAAATACAAAAATGTATTACTTTTTGTACTTTTTGAGGTATTAGGAGGGTATGAATAAAATGACCTTTTGTTATTTAAGGATTGTACCATAAGTTTTAAAATTTATACTACTTAATATTAAATGAGGAGAGAGATAATAATCTATTTTATATCTAATATAGATATAGATGTAAATGTATATGTACTTAAAAAGTGTGTATGGCCTACTATTAAGTATTAACCATGTGTTATTTATCTTAGGCTGTATCACATTAATAATTGAATAGGTTGGAGATGCCCTAACAAATACAGTAATTTTTTCCGCTTATTAACAACCTTTTGAGTGACTTGTTAGCTACTTTTCACTTTAAGAGCTTTTGACATACTACTTTTTCACCGACTGGACGGAAAAAGAAAACGTAGGCCACAAAAGTAACGGTGGTGTACAAATGGTTTTTTAAATGATGCATCTATATAAAAAGCCAGTAAATTTTGGATATGTTTAAAAAATTCATGGTTCAGTAAAAAGACAATTTAGGTAAAAGTTATGGTTGAATCTCGGTTTTGTTTGTAATTCAGTTGATGTTTTTTGCATCTTTAATTCGAGGACAAATTATTAAAGCTATAAAAATAATTGGTGTCAAAGGACATCTGAAGTAAGATATTCCTGTCAATTTTCATCCTAAAGTGAATATATAGTCATTTTGGTTTTGAATATCTTTAGTACAAGATCTACTTGACCACGACAACCATTGGACCTAACCAAACCATAAAGGTTTCACGCATGTTTGACTTGATAATATGAAAGTTGTAAAATTATATACGAACATGATAAAACTTCAAGACATCGGTGTGAAAAAGGAATTCGAGAAGAATTTTCTTTTCTTTTTTGAAAAAACAGGTGTTGTGCATATCATCACGTAGAAATGGCCATGTTGGAAATAAGCACCAAGACAAAGAAATTAATTGACGGATCCTGATGAGATTGTAGCCATGACTTTGGGACTTGGTTTTTTTGTTGGTCAAGCCGTCTTACGTACGCCTTCGAATTTATTTGCCACTTTTTCAGGAAGACATGCAAATGTGTACACAGAATATTGCCCATATTT
Organism: Glebionis coronaria; assembly: GCA_025667525.1. Classification (NCBI taxonomy): domain Eukaryota; kingdom Viridiplantae; phylum Streptophyta; class Magnoliopsida; order Asterales; family Asteraceae; genus Glebionis; species Glebionis coronaria. Next base: position 381,443,725 of record CM046880.1, on the reverse strand, counting down.
ATCTCTTCTTTTTTGTAATAACTAAAAGTCTAAAATCACCGTTCTAAATGTTCTATTCACACAAAAAAATACGGCATTTTGCTAAAAAGATTGCATACGAATCGTTATGATCATATTTATTAAATATAAAGTGTAAACAACTATGTATCTGCTGTAGGACACATTGGAAGCCAAAGTAGACCACCACCGTCATTTTTGTGGCTCACGTTTTCCTTTTATGTCCGATCAGTAAAAAAGTAGAATTTTTTTTTTTTGCAAAAAAAAAAAAAAAAAAGTAGAAATTATAATATCAAAAGATTTCAAAGTAAAACTCATTCTTAGCTAACAAGTCACCTTTTTTTATGTGGATAAAGATTGTTACGCGAAAAAGAAAGTATTAGTGATAATGTGATACAGCTTAACATAAACAACACATGGTTAATAGCCACGTCTATACCACTTTTCTAAAGCATTTAAAACATTTATATTTTTAGAATGGTTGAAAATTCTAACTTTTAAAATTCTATTTATGTTTTGTAACAATGTTTACAATTTTAACCATCAATTATTTTGTAACAATTTCTTATAGCAACCTATTCAAAAATCATGTTTATCTTTAAATGAAAAATCTTTCTAACTTAACTTATTTATATTATTATAAAACATTTCAAACATATATATTTTTAAAAAATCTGAAAACATTCAAACTTTTAAAATTCTCTTTTAAAAAAATATTCATTTGTAACAATATTCAACCATTAACTCTTTTATAATAATTTTTTTAGCAATCTTATATTTATCTTTAAATTAAATAATTTTTTTTCATCATCTAATTTTATTATATTTTTAAATTTAGGATTTTTAATTCAACATTTATTTTGATGTATTTTTATTAACTTTAGTTTTTTCAGTTTTAGTTGATTTATTTTTCATATTTAATAAACTTGCGAGAGCACATTTGACCACTAGAAAGTTAAACTATTAACAAATATCATCCTCTCAAGTCAATTTTGTCAAAAAAACATTTTTAATAAGGATGATTTTTAGAAAAATTAACAAAAAATTTTAAGAAGTATCCTTCGAAAGATATATAGAGTGTCATACATTTGATTGATCGAGGATGATATTTGCTAATAATTTTTGACAATATTAGTGTCCAATTTGACAATAATATGATTGAGTTTTTTTAGTTTACTTTTAAATTATTAAACTATCTTTTTTGTCCGACTTATATAAAATAATTTATTCATTTAATTTTAACATGGAAACAAAAATGCACATATAAATTTCCAAAGACAAGGAGTGCAATCAAGAAAAAATAAAAAGTGAATTCGCAATTTTAACAAACCATTGACATAATTTTTGCAATTATACCTTAAGTTAAGGGTGTGTTTGAGTATTTTTTTAGTTATTAATATTTAATGTTATTATAACAAAGTTTGTTTAAATTAGTTAACATTTATAAAATTATAAAAACATTAATTTCACAGTGTTTCTTTGAATAAAAACTTAACGTTTAACATTTAGCATTACGTTATTTTACACAATAAAATTATAGTTACAATTTTCTTACCAAACACTTTTACAAATTAAACCATCACATCTACTAACTGTTAGTTACTAGTTGCTACCGCTAATTTTAACAAACACATCCTAAATGTTCAACAAAAAAAATCAAACAAAACACATAATACAAAACACAAAAAAGATAAACATCATAAAAATAGAATTAGACCCAAAATATAAATACCAAAAACAAAATTCATAAAAAAAGTAAAAATTACCATAATAAATTGTAACAGTAGAATATGTGACTTAAATGTGATACTACCATGTATAAAAAAAATAAAAAAAATCATCTTCAAAATTAGTAGCAAGTCTTGCTATTGACTATTGAGACAGTCCTATATATATTGGCTCATTTGATTGGTTAGTAAAAAAGTTGGGTGCAGGGTTTATGATATATATACAATTATTCAAAGAAATACGTGTCTAACGCGTAACAATTCTGCATGCAAACAGCAGATAATCAGTAGATCATTTCTTACTCAACCGCCATTGGCTTCTTTTTAACCACAACGTTTTCACACGTACTATACTCATTTCATCTTCTTGCAAGCTTTTTTCACTGTACGTTTTTTTTTTAACAAATTCATTAGCATTATGTATATATATATACTTTGCGTACGTTCATATATATACGTGAATTTGTTATAGTTAGTTTGTTTAATTTGTTATAGTGTTTGTTTAATTTGTTTAACTCGAAATATTCCATTGGTCGAAAAGTGCATTTCTCGCTTTTATTAAATTGTGTGATTGAGGTAGTAGAATATAAGTAGCTAGGGTTTATATAGCTAGTGTTGTTACTGGAAATGAATTTCTGTTTGTTTTACGCGGTGTAATGATGCGTTTATTATGTTTCGAGTTCATAGGGTTTATGTATATGGCTTATTCAGTGGCGGAACCAGGAAAAATGATCTTATAAAACATAAGCCCAAAATCAAATAAGCCGCTTATTTGGTTTTGGGCTTATGTTTTATAAGATCATTTTTTTGCTTATTTTGAAACTTTGCGGCTTATATAAGCTTATTGTGACTTAATAAACTTACATAAGTCGAAAAGTTAAAAACAAACCAAAAAAAATCAGCTTATAAATCACAAGCCAAAAGCCAAATAAGCAATAAGCCCGCTATATAAGCTGAAACAAACACCCCTTAACCCTTAAATAACCACACGAAGGCGGATTGTCACATTGTCTTTTTGGTTTGGGGATGGATTAATTTTAGTTATATTCTGTTCAGTTACTAATGCGCATCAGAATAACATGACTGAGTTGATTTTTCGTTTTTATAGTGATGGACTTGGGGTGTTTGTATTAGGTAATGAGTTTTTTCATCACCAAACAGGTTGATTTCTTTTTAATTTGGAATTGATTGAGGGACAAGGATATGTACGTTAGTGAACGTATAGTAATTAGTAGCAGCATTGGTTTAGTCTTATTTGGATAGAAAATATCCACTGAATTTTGGTGCATCACACATTGTATCGATGATGCTGAGAGGAATTTGACTGCATAATAATAGTGCCAATCCTTACTAAAAAGGTTCACGTGCATCTTCATATTGATGTCTGGTGTGTTTTCTTATTCATGATACTTCATTATGGAATAAGTAGTACGCAACATTTGAGCCTTTAAACATAAGTATTTAGCGTTTTTATACTTATATTCTGTGATTTGATTTGTACAAATTGGTTAAGATTCATCTGTTAGTGTGGAACCGTTGAATAATTTGCAGGTGTCTGTTTTTCCCAGGAGAAAAGACTTGAAACTAAGACTAATATTCGACCATGAAGTTTGGAAAGGAGTTCAAGAGACAAAAGGTACCCGAATGGATCGACGCCTACGTGGATTATAATGGACTAAAAAGAGTACTGCAAGAACTCCGGGATTTCAAACAAAGCAAAGGCCCTTCAAAACCAGCGACAACTTCACAGGAGAAATCATCATTACTCAGACCCTTTAGTGGCCTCGACATGCGAAAAAAAGACTTTGAGACTAAAGAGGATGATATCGAGAACCAAGTTATAGCTGTTGAAACCGTTCATAAAGATGATAATACCGAAGAATACAGCACCAATTTTCTCATGCCACCTCAAGAAGGAGGACAAAGTGAGATTACCTTCTTTGAGAGGCTCGATGAAGAGCTTAACAAGGTGAATGCTTTTTATAGGGACAAAGTGGAGGAAGTGATTGAAGAGGCTGCTTCGTTAAATAAGCAGATGAATGCTTTAATAGCCTTGCGGATCAAGGTGGAACAACCATCAGATTCTAGTAATAGTCATTCTCAGAGAAACGTGTCCAAGGATAGTAGCTCGACAACATCCCCTGAACTTAACTCTCCCAGCAGAAGTGAAACAGCTCCTTTGGATATCCTTGACCGTGTGAGGATGAACAATACACTTGAAGACCCGATGTCAACCATCAGAAGTGTTCTTAATGATTCGAAGGACAAGGATTTAAGGTTTAAGAAGAAGGAGCTAGAAGAAGCGGAAGGACGGCTGAAAGTTGTCTTTGTGGAATTTTACCGCAAACTTCATCTTCTGAAGCATTACAGGTGTTAAACAGATAATGATTTTATATATTTATATTGGTCTTTTATTGTTTGATGACATATGGGATGGAAACATGACATATTTTCTTTTTGTTACTGGAACAGTTACGTAAATCTCCTAGCCTTCTCGAAGATCTTGAAAAAGTATGAAAAGGTTAGGGAACTACTGCAAATACTCGAAGCCTATATTATCTTACTTTTTCAGTAAACAAAATGACTGCATTTTGAAGCCATTTTACAAGAACAATCATGAACGGATTGAAGTTGCTATAGTTTTCAAACTGTTACTGTGCATATGCAGGTTGCAGAAAGAAGGGCAGCAAGGTCATACATGAAAACTGTGGATGACTCTTACATTGGGAGCTGTGATGAGGTTTGCTCGACATTTCCTTTTATATTTCGTTTATAGGTGGTGATATATCCTTTGTAAAGATGTCACGTTATGCCAATCTGTAATTTTAGGTTAATCATCTCCTGGACCGAGTGGAGGGTACCTTCATCAAATACTTTGCAAAATCTAACCGAAGAGAAGGTATGAAACTATTGAGGCCAAAACGGAAGAGGGAACAGCACAGTGTGACATTCTTTTCAGGTACATAACAACCATTAAATGAGTTAGGGGTTTGGATACTCTGGGTGACTTTGGCCCACTATCCATTTTCTTTACATGTTAGGTATCTTAAATTTTTACCCGTTTGACCTGGTGGATACAGAGGTTAACCTGAACCAACCCGTTTACCCAGGAACGGGTCAAATCTCCCACATCTTGATTTCATATGATGCTATGTCTTGTAACTTTCAGGATTTTTTACTGGTTGCACCATTGCTCTCCTGATTGCTATCATCTTACTCATACAAGCAAGAAAAGTAATGTCTAAAGAGGAGCATACCATGTATATGGAGAATGTTTTCCCACTTTACAGGTGTTGTAACTTTTGGTGATAATCGTCTATAATAAAGGTCAAAACTGATTCCATTATGTTTTACTGAACTCTTGTATTACTTGCAGTTTATATGCATATATAATCCTGCATGTGTTGATGTATGCTGCAAATATATACTTCTGGAGGCGCTGCCGAATCAACTACCCCTTTATATTTGGCTTCAAGCAGGGTACTGAATTAAGTCACTATGATGTGTTTCTTATCAGTACGGGTCTTGCTGTACTCACACTTGGCACCTTTTTGGTGCATGTGCACATGAAAGTGGATTATATTAACTCGGTCTATACGAAATATGTAGAATTAATTCCATTGGGATTACTCATTGTAAGACATGACACCGTCTCTTTACTTTTAGCATTGTAGGATATCAAAATTCTAATTTGTTTTCTTCATGCAGAGTATTCTTGCCATCTTCTTCAATCCATTCAAAATCTTGTACCAATCCAGTCGGTTCTTTCTTATCCGGACATTATTTCGTTGTATTTGCGCTCCTCTCTACAAGGTATGCATGTTCAATATAAGATAATATAAGCTAAATACATTTATTTTTCATAACCTCGGTCGTTCATATCTTAAATCTATGCTCAAGTATGCATTCTGTTTTTCGTTTCACTGTAGGTTCAACTTGCAGATTTTTTCTTTGCAGATCAGCTCTGTAGTCAGGTTTGACATAATTCTAATTCTATTTGTTAGTCGTGCTTGTAGGCTTGTTACTAAGTTTGCATTACATTTTGTTTAACCTCAGATCCAGGTCATACGGTGCTTACAGTTTTACATTTGCTACTATGGTTTAGCATTGTACCAGAAGGAACAAAAGTGCCATAGTTTGGATCTCTACAATGTCTTCTATATCATTGTAGCACTTATACCATATTGGCTTCGATTCTTACAGGTACCTTTATGCTCTTTGTTCTTTCACTAGACAGATGCATCTAGAAGATAGTCGATGCATATGCATTTAGAATATAGTATTATTTCTTCCGTCTGAATTGATGCAAAACAAAAACTTAGCGATATAATACATCTAGGGTATTAGTTTTTTGTGATTTCAAAAAATACTACTAACTGATGAAGGATATTTGCTTGTAGTGTGTTCGCCGTTTTTTTGAAGAAGATGACTCTATCCAGTTGCTTAATGCTTCAAGATACTTCTTGACCATCATTGCAGTAGTGGTTAGAACTGCATTTGAATTGAAGATGGATACAACTTGGAAGGTTTTGGCCCTTGTGTGCTCAGTTGCTGCAATTTGTTTCAACCTATATTGGGATTTAGTTATGGATTGGGGCCTTCTACAGAGGAATTCAAAGAACAGGTTTCTTAGGGACAAGCTTTCAGTATCGCGCAGAAGTGTGTACTTTGTAGTGATGGTACAAGACGAAGCCTTTAACCTTTTCATTTGCTGTTATTCTTTTCTGCTTGATAGTTTAACATCTGTTTATAACGTTTTGCAGGTTCTGGATGTTATACTACGACTTGCCTGGCTTCAATTAGTGTTAAAATTTAACATACCAGCCCTGAAAGGAACTGTCATATCAAGCCTGTTTTCTTGCCTGGAAATTTTCCGACGTGGGGTGTGGATGTTTTTTAGGTACAATATTCCATTTCACAAACGATAAAGTGAAAGTCTAGTTGTAGGTGCCAGCACTCAAAAGAGGTGTTGCTGAATATTTTCTAAAACTTCCATTTCACAAAGTTTCCTGAAAACAGACCAAATTTACTATCTCTATGACATCTTACTATGTTACAAATTTTGCAAGAATGATTTAAGTTTTAGGCATACTGACAAGGTTGTTGTATATGGCAGGTTGGAGAACGAGCACTTAAACAATGTTGGGAAATATCGAGCATTTAAATCCGTCCCACTTCCGTTCAGTTACTATGAAGAAGATGAAGAAGATGACGACAAAGATGACTGAAATTTTTACATATTTTAAACTTTGTGATAGTAATCCGGCTTATCATCTCTGAAACATGCATCATGCCCAAATGAGTTCTAATACGATTTGTTAAAGAATTAACACAAGTAATGAAAGACTGTTAGTGGTAGGTCTTGAATTTTATAAACCATTTTTCAAGCATTAATCTAGGGTGTGTCCAGAAAAACCGAGGAGCCAAAAGAACCGATGAATCATACCAAAACCGTACTGGAACCTAACTGTATATTAGAACCATGGTACGGTTTTTGGTTCCTAAAATTTCAAATTTTGGTTTTCGGAACGCTTCAGGGAAGAATCGGCCGGTTCTGGTTCTTTCCCAAAAGAATCATTCTCTTGAAATTATGAATCTTTATAGAGTTATCTCCATCATCATCATCATCAACATCATTTGGATGATGACGAGGTTGTAAAATAGATAGAAGAAACGGTACCAAGTTATAAAGGCGAACAAATAATGGAGCGTTAAGCTTTTTTGAGGTTTGGAACACAAATGTGTGTTCTAGATACTTTTAAACTCATACTCTTATATTTTTTACATTTTGTGTTTTTGTTAATGTTATCTTGTACTATTGAAAAATATTGATACGATTTTCATCGTTGAAGATAATTTTGTGTGTGTTTGTATTGTTATAATATGTCGTCTATGAATGATTGAAAAAAACTGAATCTTTTACTCAATCGTTCTCGTCGGCAATTCCAGAAAATTTCCATACCATAACCAAACGAAGAATTTGGGATGGCTTTCGGTTCCACATTTTCTTTATTTTACATTTCTCGGTTCCTACGATTTAGGTCCGGTCCGGTTCTAGAACCATGGACACCCGTACACTAATCAGTTGGTTAAGGTTAATCATGGTTTTGGCATTCTATAAATATCTATTTCTTGTGCATGTGCTATTAGATTTGATAGAACAAAAACCTTTAAAAGTGAACTAAACCTTGGAAAATGATTCACTTAAGAATTAGTGTGGACAACCTGAACACGAAAAACCTCATGCCGTCATGCGTTTACCCGTTATGTATATGTTCGAACTAGAGGTGCACATCCAAACCGGTTAGCAACCAGTTAACCGATTCATAACTGAAAACCAAAACCGGTTCTAACCGGTTATTAAACAAACCGTTTAGGGTTATTTACTAACCGCCGGTTAGTCACCGGCTTGGGTTTTTAGGGTATTGGACCGGTTTGTAACCGGCTTTTTTTCCAACCGGTTTTCGGTTAACCGGTTGAAGAGGAGTTTTTTTTAGATTTTTAAATGTTTTATTGTATAAACGAATGGTAAAAGGGGTTAACCGGTTATTAACGGTTAGACCGGTTATATATTTTTTACCCTTAGACCGGTTAGTAACCAAACCGGTCCAACTGGTTTTTTTGGTCTTCGACTAAAAACCGGCTTTTTTCATCCAAACCAAACCGGTTCAGTAACCGGGTATGTGCACCTCTAGTTCGAACACTTTTCACCTGTATGTGCATTCTATAATTTACAGTATTGGATTTGTCTCGACTTGGTAGTTGTAAAATACCAAAGTGTTTCGAATATTGCATAGCAAAAAAGCACTCAGGTAACGAAAAATCCAAGGACAAAATTTCTACTTGGGATTTTACTAGTACCATTGAAGACATCAAAAATTCATTCATGTCTTATAACAGCTTTATGCATACATTATAGGGTCAACATACTTGCAACCATGAGAAAGTGCCAATGAATGAGCGTACATAACCCTAATGAATACTAGTCATGAAACTGATTACTGAACTTTGATGATAGGAATAATTTTATATCATAAAAAAGAAAACCCGAACTCACATCAAGTTCTATGTCTAAGATGGTTTGGAGAACCCATTTCTACTTGCCACTAATCATCTGGTTGAACCACTGGGTGCATTAAGCCCACTGCAGCAGAAGAAATGAGGTAGCTTGACTCTGCCGCAGACTCTGCAACAATTTTATCAATCTTAATGAGCATATGGTAAGAAAAGAACGGTCCAAAAGAATGAAACTATATCCTTTTCTGAGATAGTTGCAGCATTTCCCTTTATAAGTATTCATAAAAAATTAACTTTGTTACTGGCCGTAGCTATATAATGATAGTATTGTTTTACTAACTTTAATTTCAACATGGGTAAGATTTGTATCATTATTAAAGGGGCAAAACGCGGATGGGTCATGCGATTTGGTACAAATTTCGGGTCAAAACAGTTTGTCCTAGTACGAGTCAGGTCATGTTGGATTGACCCGCACACAAGCCAATATTTTCTATAAATAGAAGGCTTACTTGCAACGAATGATGACTGGTATAGGTTTTAGAGCCCTTGGTCCATTTCTGATTCCACGTTTATGAGGAGATGTCTGCAATCATCAATGTAGTTTCACTAAATACGTTAAGCCAATTAAAATGATCCATACAGACAGCAGAATTCAAGGAAGAAGAATCGTAAAACAAAAAAAGAAGATAATATCAACAACAATAACAAATTCTAGTCCACTAAAAGACAACATAGATTAGTGTCCTTATCCAATTTTCCATAGTAAAAAGAAAAACTAAGCATTAGACAGTGAGGCATGTTTCAAGATGAAAAATGCTAGAAATGCTACTGGAATAAGTGTTGGACGTAAGATTACTGTACAGACGCATCATCAGCATCTTAATAATAAGAAACATTTATGAACAAAATGGAAGAACATCAACCTTATGATAAACTTATAAGATGCTATATCAATGAACTGTGGTTGTAAAACTGGAACTACTACTGAGTGACTCTACAATGTTAGGATCAAAACACTTTCACTCATCTTAACCTTATAGAAGTCCATGAAAAAATGCCAATGTAATAAAACATACATAAATTTGATGCTTTAACCATCCAAAACGTGTTGGGAATTCTTTTCGGAACTGATTGTACAACTATTATGACTTCAAGTCACAAGAATCAGTTTGTCATGTAGAAAGAAAGCAGAAACAGAATCTGATCATCTGATCTCATTTGTGACTCAGATAATTAATCATACCTGCTGCATCAAAATTGATTATTTAAGTGTAAATGAAATCAAAAAACATCATCCGCCCTTCTTTCTGAACAAAAATGAAGATGCTCTTATTTCAATATCACTAAATGTGTCTATTTTTTCCCGCAAAAGTGTTGAGGTTTATTTTAAATAAATTCCATAATAATCAAAATTAGCTAAGCACACATAGCAGCTGATTATCTTCAAATTTCAACATCAGGAACATAAAAAATACTTTCAGTCCTTTTCAATACAACTCATCTGATTATGATTATTCTATTTCACATAACATGATGGGCACCAAACTTCTGGTTGGACATCACAATCCGCAGACTATGGCTGCCATTACTACAGAGTTTGGACAACCCCCTTGCGAACTTAGAGCTATATTTAGATCCAACTACATCTATTAGATTCATGTGCCGCGACACATATGACAACAAACCGTATGACTCTTCATATCACAAATATGAGTCACAACTTAATTTACATTCAATCATTTGAAAGGCTTGTGATTAACAAGCCTTGAATGAGAAACTGAAATAAGAGATAATAACTATGGAAAAGAACTATAATGATTTTATATATCATTACCCGAGGATAATTAGCTTACACGCGAGAATGTGACATTATTAGTAAGAACATAAAGAGTGAATGCATCGAGATGTACAATAAATAACAATTTTAATACGATCTATCATCCTCCGCAAGTTGGACAACATTGGTAACTGGAGACTTGAAACACTTTTTACAAGGAATACCATTTAGCAACTCGGAACATAGAAAAAAAGAGCATAGAAAAAAAGAGCATCCGGTAAAAGCATATGTCAGGCTAACGTGCAAGTAAATCTCAATATGTTATGTCATTGACGAAAAACAAGATAGGTATACGAGTAAGTAGCACCGATACTGCCACTCTAAGGCTGGGCACATCAGTTCGGTCGACCAATTCGATCGACCCACTTCGCCACTCGGTCCCCTTGATGCAGCAACCCGGTCACCACTCGATAAAACCAAAAGGGTCCTTTGCCCACCCATAATAGTCCTCACTTTGTGTGTATTTTTGTGGGGTATATTTTTTTGGTGTAGGTCGGCTTAGTGTGGAAAAAAGTCGCATGTATATCGTCGGAGAGAGAAAGCTGAGGTGGCGGAGGACTGGGGTGTAAAAAGGTCGGCTGATGTGCCCAGCCTAATGAAATCGTGGACACAGTGGAAGTAGACGAATCTCTATGAGCCAACCTAATAATACTAGCAAGAACTAGAGCAAGTGGTCGATACTCGGCCTCGGTACTGGAACGAGCATTATGCATTGTTTTTCAAACATTCAATCAGTGGCATTAATTCCTAAGAAAAACAAAAACCAATGGCATAGCGACTCTCATTCTAACACTCGGCTCAAGAAGCATCAGAATTCAGATGACAAGCCAAAGTCATGATTCATGGATGAGAAGGTACATGCTTAATGGTGCTTTTTTTCAAGTTGTTTAATGAACACTTATCATGCAAAAGGGTTTGAATGACATATCCAAACATGGCCTTCTCATATGCAAATCGTCTAAGTTCCAAGGTCGTACTTATTTTGATGTTGAACGGGTAATGTGTCCCAATGACATATACTTTACTATTGGATTTTGCATTTTACTATTAGGTGACCTAATTCGTTGAGGCTCTAAAAAGCAACACACTGTTTCTAGACCCAATATTGCTCTTCTAAGATATGTTGCCTCACATCACTAATAAAAGAGACTCATATACTTCCGTTATGTCCAATCATCTTTTTAGGTGTCTGAATATCAAGATGGCATACTTGGATGCCAATCTTGTTTTTCATCAAATTACGAAACACGCCAGGATTGACTTCATTTTTCCAATATTGGTGGTGTTCATGAAGTAGCTAGCTAATATTATTGAACACGCTACTCTTCGTTTTGTAATTCTTCGTTACAAACGGCTTGTCACGAATGCCGTTGAGCTTGCCAAGAACGGTAAAATGGATTTAATTGCCACATATTATAGCTTTGATACATTTATTCTTTTTTTCCTTATAATATGTAACCAAATGCTTTATATCCCTTTATATCTATTCACGTGTATGTTCTCTTAGTTGTCATATCTCATTCACACTTGCTAATCTGAAAGCCTTTTCAAACACCTATAACCCATAAAATGACCAAAAAAAGATACTACACAAAATCATCCCAAGTTCCCAATGGAACTTAAAAATAGTCCACTTTTCATAACACAATGAGTGCCTCAACAACCACTTTTTGCCTCAAATCTTTTCATAATACTCGGTTACATTTAATCTTATTGGTATGCTTAAGATCTTAACTACTTAGCTAAACCAAGGATTCGAGTATAAATCAACGAAATCATCCCATCATTTATGACATGTCACACCATAGACAACTACCTATATTATGTCTTAACAAAATCAAGTAATAGCTACCCATATGTAAGAGAACCCTAAACCCTGAGTTGAATATATATGTGACGTCTTTCAATTATGTTCACTTATTTACCTCCTTAAAAAGCTAAAAGGAAGCGATTTACCTAGTTTGTTTTGAGTATGTGAATTCAAACCTGTGGATTAATAGGTCGGACACCATAGTTACCAAAAAAACAAAATTCAAACATCTATTCAACGAAATATGTAAACATAAAGGTGTTGTTTCGGCTTATGGCTTATTTTAGTTTGGTCTTATGGTCCATAAGAGGTTTTGTTTCAGCTTATGAAACATAAGCCCATTTAAGCTTATATTTTCATAAACCACAATTTTCTGGCTTATTTTGTGACTTGTGGGCTTATATAAGTTTATCTTATATAAGCCGATTAGTCTCAAAATAAGCCAGAAAATTGGGGTTTATGAAATATAAGCCGAAATCATATAAATTTCGGCTTATATTGAGAGTTATGGGCTTATATAAGTTTATCATATCATAATAAACTTATATAAGCCCACAAGTATCAAAATAAGCCGAAAAATTCAGGCTTATGAAACATAAGCCCAACCCAAACTGGCTTATGTAACAAACACCTCTATAAGCTCGCTTTTTGGGTCATTTCGAATACTTTCGGTTATATAAGCCGAAAAGCTTTAAAAAAAAGCTACCAGCAGTAAGGGCTTAGCCTCTTCGGACGAAAGTGCCTATAGGTCTTGGGTTCGAACCCTGGGGAGAAAATTAGTTCCCCATTGGCCATGGAGGTTCACCTGCGCCGACTCCGGGCTATCCAAAAGGGTAGTCGCCCTGGGATTCGTCGGCTTGCAACCAGGTATAGCAACAAAAAAAAAGTTAGGTCATGAAACATAAGCCCGAAATGAAATAAGCCATAGCTATATAAGGTGAAACAAACACCCCGAAAGAACAAGTGAAAAAATATAACATGAGAATGAAGAAAAGAAACCTTCTTTTTAGGAACAGCCATTAGGTCCATAGAGCCATTTCCAATATGAAAACCCGATCCAAACCCGTAAATAATGGATTCTAATCCTCTCTCAAATGACGGCGGAGATGCGGGTGACTTGCTGATCGGAATATCAAGCGCCGCCGACTGTGGTTGTGGCGGCGCGAGTGGTTGAGAGAAGGTGTGAATACATCTGTTGAAGGCAAATGAGCATGATAGTTTGTTGTTTGTTGTCCTTAACATCATCGCCATTTCTTGATCAGTGTGATACTAGGGGAAATGAAATTGTTGGTTTTAGGTTTTTTGTTTGTGTTTTGTTTTGCGAAAGGTGTGAAATGAGTGATTTATAAACTTGGTCCCTGTACTATGATTTCATTCATATTTCAACCTCTTCACATTATTTGGAGGCGGTAACCGCCGCCGCGTGCATATTTTACACTCTGTTTTCGAGTTTTTTTTTTAAAGAATGGAAATGGAAGGGATGGGAAATTGCAAAATTTTGGTGTTCTCAAGATTTTTATAAGAAAGAAAGGTAGGGGACAGGAAAAGAATAGGAAAAGAAGGTATGCCTTTTTTTGTGTAAATTGTTTCGTCCAATTTCGGGGGATTAGGAAGGGAAGTGGGTTATTAACATCATGGGCTTATATAAAATTACAAGTATATCCCCATCACATAACTCACGTCTCATATATTTGACCTACTTTTTCACACTCCACATCTATTATCTTTGTACGGCCTTCGTTTTTATATACTTACCAGGTAAGTTTAATTCTTGAATCGTATTCTGTTATCATGTTATGTGTAATCTTTTGTCATCATGTTCATATTAGTTTTCTGCTAATCCATGTTTAATCTGAAAAAATTATTTGGAGACATTTATCTATCATGGTTAGGAGCAGAAAGAGTTGTAATGATAGGTTGAAATAATAAGAATAAAAAAATGCTCATATATAGTAGTATTACGTTATATGTTGTTGGAAATATATTTCAATTAAAGGTTCAGTTCATACTGGTGAATAGGTAAGGAGGTACGGAGTGTACACCCATAAGTCCCTGAACACATTGACTCATTTCGTGGTTACTATGTTGTTTAGTATTGCTGATAATGTTCAGTGAGTTAACTCTTCAAAGAGTATAACTCTGGACTGAAGGTACTCTTCGGCAAGCCCTCTTCAGTGTTGAAGGCTTCAGCAGGAACACCCTTCAAGGGTTTGCTGATTCTTCAGTAGGACTGAAGAATAGACTCATAATGGAGCTGAACATGAATGCTTGTAACGGTCTTTGACCAATTTAAGTGTTTTAAAAACCACGTTTAATTGGTCTTGTAACCACTATGACTTGGTATTATGGAGCATATTAAGAGGAGTTAATGGGTCGTTAAATCCTCTTAATACCATTGACTAGGGTTGAGTATTTCACCTATAAAAGGAGATCATATCTTGCATGAAAGAAATAGAGAAACAAGAAACACATAGCAACGAAAGGGTTAAAGATTTGTGCCTAAATCTCTAACTGCATTTGGTATTATCCCAAGTAGGTATTCGTGATACCTAGGCATTAGGGTCGAATAATTTACTTTGGAAAGTGATTACACGATTCCAAGTGATATCCAGTAACCATTGTTTTGGTACGTAGCTAGGATTGATTATCTATACCCTGGTTGGGACGAAATAAACACCAAAAATCAAAGTAAATTATTTTGTGATAATCAATGGTAGCTGCTATGAAGCATATGGTGGTTAACTTCTCCAAGCTGGATAAGTTTGAAGGGGTGGATTTCAGAAGATGCACTTTCTTCTTTCTACCATGAGCGTGGTGTATATGCTGACTACTCCCATTCCTGATGGTGGTGATGATGCTACTTTAGAGGAACTGAGGAAAAGGAGAAAATGGGAGAATGACGACTATGTGTGTCGTGGTATTATTCTTAATGGTATGTCTGATTCCTTATTTGATATTTACCAAAATTCTGAATCTGGTAAAGAACTATAGGATTCCTTGGAAGCCAAATATATGGCTGAGGATGCATCAAGTAAGAAGTTCCTCGTGAGTGATTTCACAAATTATAAAATGACTGATTCAAGACCAGTCATGGAACAATACAATGAACTTCTTGGAATACTTGGTAGATTCACACAACATAAAATGAACATGGATGATACCATTCAGGTCTCTTGTGTCACTGACAAATTACCTCCTTCTTGGAAAGATTTCAAGCATACCTTAAAACATAAGAAGGAGGAATTAACTCTTGTTGAGTTGGGCAGTCATTTGCGCATAGAGGAATCCCTCAGGGTGCATGAAAGTGACAAGCCAAGGAGCAACAATGTTGTTGGTTCATCAGTTGTCAATATGGTGGAGCATAACAACTCCATCAGGTACAATGACAACAAAGGCAAACGTAAGCATCAGGATAACACCAAAAGTAATCCTAACAAGGAGTCATCAGTGGCTTGTTGGAAGTGTGGGAAACCTGGACACTTCAAAAGGGATTGCAAAAGTGTTGGTACAGGCAACAAAGCTAGTGGATCAGGCACAAATGGTTTAGTGATTGGTTCTAACAACACAACACTGAAAGGTCAGAATATGTTTAATGAATCTCTCCAGATTTTGTTATGTTACATATGTATCTGAAGCTTATTTTGTGCAGGATGATGATGTTGTGTGGTGGGTTGATTCTGGTGCAACTGTTCATGTGTGTAAAGATAGATGTTGGTTCAAGACTTATGAGTCACTGAATGATGGATCTATTCTTCATATGGGAAATGAGTCAACAGTCCTAGTGCATGGACGTGGTTCTGTAGATCTTAAGTTTAGTTCTGGAAAGATTGTTAGCTTGTTTAATGTTTTGCATGTTCCTAATATTAGGAAGAATTTGGTTTCTAGTAGTGTTTTGAATAATTGTAGTTATAAACAAGTGATTGAATCTAATAAATTTGTTTTATCCAAACATGGTGTGTTTATTGGTTTTGGTTATTTGAGCAATCAAATGTTCAGGCTTAATATTGAAACAACCACCAGCATTAACTCAGTTAGTGCTGGTAGTGCAAATATTTGTTCAGCCTCAGTGTCCACCAGTAAACTGAAGGATTCTTCACTATGGCATGCTAGGTTGGGCCATGTCCACTTTAAGAGAATGCAAAATATGTCTAAGGATGGGTTAATCCCAGTATTTGACATGGACACTGAAAAGTGTCAGACTTGGATGCTGAACAAAATAACTAAGAAACCATTTCAAGATGTAAAACGTGAAACTAAAGTTTTGGATCTAATCCATAGTGACCTATGTGATTTGTATGCTACTCCCTCATTAGGGAATAAGAAATATTTGGTAACATTTATTGATGATGCTTCAAGGTTTTGTTATGTTTGTTTGTTGCATACTAAGGATGAAGAATTAGATAAATTTAAAGTATTTCATACTGAAGTTGAATTACAACAAGGAGCCCAAATCAAAAGATTTAGGACTGATAGGGGAGGTGAGTACATGGTTGCTCAGTATTTTCAGTATGTTGGTATTATCCATGAAACGACTATTCCCTATACCCCTCAGCAAAATGGTATATATGAAAGGAAAAATACTGAAAGAAATGGTTAACTCCATGTTATCCTATTCAGGATTGATTCAAGGGTTTTGGGGTGAAGCTATTTTAACAGCTTGCTATTTACTAAATAGGGTTCGCAACAAAAGGAACAGAATTACCCCTTATGAACTCTGGACTAAAAGGAAACCAAACTTGAACTATCTCAAGGTTTGGGGTTGTAAGGCTGTTGTAAGACTCTCTAATCCAAAAGTGAAAACTTTGGGTGAAAGAGGCACTGAATGCATCTTTGTTGGATATGCTAAGCATTCCAAGGCTTATAGGTTCTATGTTATTGAACCTAATGATTCAGTTTCTATAAACTTAATCATTGAATCAAGGGATGCAAACTTTGATGAGACTAGGTTCTCATCAGTCCCTAGACCAAGCCTCAGGACTCCTGTTGGAGCTGAGGACATTGGTGCTTCAGTGGAACCTGAAAGGGTCACTGATGAGGTTGTAGTTCAGCAACCTAAGCCTGAGCTTAGAAGAAGCACAAGGCATAGGACTCCAAGGAATTTTGGGCATGAGCTTCAACTATACTTGGTTGAAGGTACAAGGGATGAGGTCTCAGACCAATACTCCTATTGCTTTAATGTTGAGGATGATCCCAAAACATTTGATGAAGTAATGAAGTCCTAGGATGTTGCTTTCTGGAAAGAAGCTATAATGTATAAGATGGATTCCATAGGCAACAACACTTGGGTGTTGGTTGATCTACCTCCAGGTTGCAATCCACTTGGTAACAAATGGATTTTCATGAGGAAAATGAAGGTAGATGGAACTATTGAAAAGTTCAAGGCAAGGCTAGTCAGTTAATAGACTATTTTGATACTTATGCTCCAGTAGCACGTATTAGTACCATAAGAATGTTGATTGCTCTAGCAAGTATTCACAATCTGATTATTCATCAGATAGATGTGAAGAGAGCATTCTTGAATGGTGATTTGGATGAGGAGGTTTATATGAACCAACCTCTTGGTTTCATCATGCCTGGTCATAAAGGCAATGTGTGTAAACTGATTAAGTCCTTATATGGACTGAAGCAGGCACCTAAGCAATGGCACCAGTAATTTGATGAAGTGGTTTTGTCTAATGGTTATTCACTTAACCAAGCTGACAAATGTGTATATAGAAAATTTGATGAATCTGGTAAAGGAGTCATCATTTGCCTATATGTTGATGACATGTTAATCTTTGGTACTAACCAAGCTAAGGTTGATCAGACAAAAGAATTTTTGTCATCAAAGTTCTCCATGAAAGACATGGGGGAGGCTGATGTTATCCTTGGCATAAGGATTAAACATGAAAGTGATGGTATTGTAATTTCTCAGTCTCATTACATTGAGAAGGTGCTGAAGAAATTCAATCACTTTGATTGTACTCCAGTGAGTACACCAATGGATACAAGTTAGAAACTGATGCCTAACAATGGTCAGGCTGTCTCCCAGCTTGAGTATTATAGGGTTATTGTTTGCTTGATGTATGTCATGACTAGTACTAGGCCTGACATTGCATTTGTTGTGGGTAAACTGAGTAGGTACACTAGTAATCCTAGTACTCAGCATTGGCAAGCAATTCAGAGAGTACTGAAGTATTTGAAAGGAACAATAGATTATTGTTTGTCCTATACTGGATATCCTTTAGTGTTGGAAGGTTACACTGATGCAAGTTGGATCAGCAATACTGAGGATAATTCATCCACCAGTGGTTGGGTATTCCTACTTGGTGGTGGTGCAATTTCTTGGGCATCCAAGAAACAAGCTTGCATTACTAGCTCTACCATGGAATCTAAGTTTGTGGCTCTAGCAACTGCTGGTAAAGAAGCTGAATGGTTGAGAAACTTGCTTCTTGAGATTCCAATATGGTCAAACCTATGGCACCCATATCTATCCGTTGTGATAGTGCAGCTACATTGGCTAAGGCATATAGCCAAATGTACAATGGTAAGTCTAGACACTTATGTGTTAGACATAGCATGATTCATGAGTTAATCATGAATGGGGTGATTTCAATAGAGTTTGTGAGGTCTCAACAAAATTTAGCTGATCACTTGATGAAGGGATTGGCTAGAGACTTGGTTATAAAGTCTGCTGAAGGGATGGGTTTAAAAGTCCACTTTAGTCACTGAATGCTAGGACACCCAACTCCCTCCTAAGGAAACTTGGGAGATGAGTTCAATGTGGAAAGCTGAACATTCAGGGGACTGAAGCACATGTATATAATCCCAAGGATGTGCTTGTACCTGCTGAAGGAGGATGAGGTTATAAACTTCTCAATGGTTAAAGTCTTTGAAATAGTGCTGAAGCATAAGCATGATCTAAAGAGGAACCACCTATGTAAATGTTGAGGTTTCACCGCCTCAAGGAGCATGGACTTGGCTCTTACAACATTTATGAATTTGGATATGGACACATGGCTAGTAGTGTCAGAAGTTGTTATGTATTTGAAAACTTGTGTGTATTTTATCTTCAGGTATTCAAAGTAGTTGAAGGGTTCAATTATTAGAACACCCTGATTCTCGAATGTTTGAAGTGATGTACTAAGATGGAAATTCAATCCTTAGGATATTTTCATTTATGCACTAGTTTTTTTAATGTTAATTTTCATGCAAAAGGAATTGTACTATATTGGGGAGGATTGTTGGAAATATAGTTCAATTGAAGGTTCAGTTCATACTGGTGAATGGGTAAGGAGGTACAGAGTTTACACCCATAAGTCCCTGAACACCTTGACTCATTTAGTGGTTACTATGTTGTTCAGTATTGCTGATAATGTTCAGTGAGTTAACTCTTCAGAGAGTATAACTCTGGACTAAAGGTGCTCTTCAGCAAGCCCTCTTCAGTGCTGAAGGCTTCAGTAGGAACACCCTTCAAGGGTTTGTTGATGCTTCAGTGGGACTGAAGGATAGACTCATAATGGAGTTGAACATGAATGCTTGTAACGGTCTTTGACCAATTCAAGTGCTTTAAAGACCACGTTTAATCGGTCTTGTAACCACTATCACCTGGTATTATGGAGCATATTAAGAGGAGTTAATGGGCCGTTAAATCTTCTTAATACCATTGACTAGGGTTGAGTATTCCACCTATAAAAGTAGATCATATCTTGCATGAAAGAAATAGAGAAACAAGAAACACATAACAACGAAAGGGTTAAAGATTTGTGCCTAAATCTCTAACTGCATTTGGTCTTATCCCAAGTAGGTATTCGTGATACCCATGCATTAGGGTCGAATAATTTACTTTAGAAAGTTATTACACGATTCCAA
Source organism: Glebionis coronaria (assembly GCA_025667525.1). NCBI lineage: Eukaryota > Viridiplantae > Streptophyta > Magnoliopsida > Asterales > Asteraceae > Glebionis > Glebionis coronaria. The sequence goes on along the minus strand of CM046880.1, from coordinate 381,423,486 downwards.
GTGATATCCGGTAACCATTGTTTTGGTACGTAGCTAGGATTGATTATCTATACTCTGGTTGGGACGAAATAAACACAAACATACGTAATGTTTTGTCTTTGTTTATATATGTTTGTTGCTAATCCATCTTGATTATTTTCATGAAACCATAAACAATATAGATAATCATGTTTAGGTACTCGTTTACAACGTTTAGTCTTTCTACTGTATGGTATGACTCGCTATGTCTTGGTTGGTCGACATTATGGCTGCAACTGGTGTTGACTGGTGTTCATAACATGGTCGACTTTGTTGCTACCATTGTCCTTAAAGCTTTATAATAAAACTCTCGATCATGGCTTCGCTTGATACTCGATAAAGCCTTTTCGATCAAGGCTTTGTTGTTGCCTTTGTCATGTGACTGCCTTCATTAGTATGGTCATAGTTCGTTAATACTCGATAAGGCTTTGTTGCTGCCATTGTCCACAAAGCTGCATAATACAACTTTCTATCATGGCTTCGTTTGATACTCAATAATGTCGTTTAGATCAAGGCTTTGTTGCTGCCATTGTTACGTGAGAAAGTTTTTAAGTTTAAAAGTAGCTTTAGTTAACAACCTTTTCATGTGCTGCTGGTGTATCAAGGTGTGTTACTCACACAAGCTTAAACTCTTGCTACATACTATTCGCTTGGTTGACACAAAAGCTGAAAATAAAGTAATCTTCCAAATAAAAAAAGTTGATGGTATAAAAAGTTGTTGCATATGTTGTTGCTTATACAGTGTGCGTTAGTTTTCATCTACACTTTTACTAGATTTAAATCTTCATTCTTCTATTGAAAATTCATTTCAAAGTAGCACAATTGTTTCATGGTCATGACTGGAAATTGCAATAAAATACAAGGACAGTTGATGACTTTATGGTCTAAAATAAGAATTCTCGTATAACTTTTTTTCTTTTCTTTAGTACGTACAAATTAAACTATATAAAGAAAAATAGTTATCTATAACATCTAATTGTTGGTTTAAGATTTGGTTTAATATGTTGTTTAGAACTTTCTGTAAGTAGCATTTAATTCATGTTCAAGGCTTGTGTTCATGTGCTTTGCGTAAGGTTAATCCGCGAGAATAAGCATGGGGCATCGTAGCTTCTGGGCTTCACTTGTGTTTTACACTTATTCTATATTATGCATTAAGACAACTTATTACATATATCTTTGATGACAAAACTTGGCTGCTATTGCAATTGTATAAACATATATCTTTGATGGTGAGTATGATGACAAAAGTTTTTGCATGCAATGTATTTTCGAATATGACTACTTCACTTTTGCATAATGACAAAATCTGAATCTTGTTTATTATTGATGAAAGATAATTACAACCATGGATAGGGCTAATTGTCTAAACACAATGTCGATTATTAGTATAGTATATGAAGGACGTGAAATTGCATCATGTTAATGTTAAGTCGATGAAAGATAATCACTTGCTAAGTTAATTTTATAAGCAGTGTTTATTGTGGTTCAATATGATGGTAGAATGCGAATGCAGATAATGTTGCCAATATATGTATATGGAGATAGAAAATGGGAGTAAAGTAGTAATTATCTTCGGTTCCCTTTCTTTTCCTCCCAACTAAAAAAATAAACTGGAGAACATAAATTAATGAGCATGTTCCCTTCCTAAGATGATCCACTCCCTCCCCTTCCTGTCCCCCTCCCTTTCCATTCTTTTAAAAAAACAACTCGAGAAGAGAGCGTTAGGGTTTTTAGTAGGGGTGGTAATATTTGACACGACATGATAAACGAGACGAACTTAATACGAAGTTAAACACGTTTGGGTTGAGGATAAACAGGTTTGGGTCAAAAACATGTCAACTCGTATAACCCGTTTAGTAATTGGGATGTGTTTGGGTTGAGTAAGTATTAAACATGTCGACACGTGAACTCGTTTAAGTATATATAAGTCTCTAAAAATAAAATATATTTTGTTATGTAGTTAATAAGAGTGAATTACCATTATAATGTATATTTTATTGAAATTGTTGCATAATTATTTGTATGTTATATTTATCATATTTAATATCATTATATCATTTTTTCGTATAAATGAGTCAGATTAGCAAAGCATCAACCTTATTAACCGCTTGACATATTACTTAAACAGGTTAAACGGGTCAAAAATGGGTAACACGTGTTATGCAAGTGTAGGTTAGGATTTAGTTTCTTGACACGAATAATAAATGGGTCGTGTTTGGGTTAAGGTTATAATAACACGTCAACCCGCGAACTCGAACAGGTCGACATGAACATGACTCGATAACCACCCCTAGTTTTTAGAGCAAGGTTGTCAACAGGGCTGAGCAACGGACTCAGATCGGACCGGATTGATCAAAATCGAATTAGACCGAGGACTGAAATGGTCTAAAATCCTGGACCGATACCGGATCGAAGACCGAATCTAAATTGTCTGAATCGGTCCGGTCCGAGTCAACGGTCCAAATGCTCACCCTTAATTGTCAAGATCCGTAAGAACGGATTGATATTTTAAGATCCTAATATTATAATGTTATTTTTTTAGTAGTTTTTGTAATGTATATATAATTATTAATCACTAACATAAAAGTATATGAATATTTCATAAAATGTTGTTTTAAATTATAATTATAAGATGTTTAAGAAGATTAAAATGTTATTTTTTTTTTAATTTTACAAAACATAACCAAATAAATTTGTAATTTTTTAGTTTGTGGTTAGAGAAATGTAGGATCGGATCATAATAGGTCTTAAGACCCTATAGTTAAGATCATGCTCATATAAAATCTTACACTTGCAAATATCCTATGTAAGATTTATATCATTTTTGTTTTACGATATCGTAAAATTGTAACATCATAAAATCATAATCGGGATCCTGAAAATCATGTTTTACAAACTTAAAACATGTGACGCAACAAACATCCTCGTAAAAAACCTTAAAACAATATGTGGATTGTAATGATGATATAAACCAATCGTTCAACCTACTAGGTTTATGAGGAACGACAAAAGATCTCATCCTAAATGTTGATTCTTATTCGTTTTTTAACTAAACAAAACATTGTATTGCAAAAATGACATTAATAAGACTGAGACTAAAATTTCAAACCAAACGGGTGTGAGTTCAAATATTGTCTAGTACACTACACATAAGATATATTTATGGTTTTTATATTACGAGTTACTTAAAGGAGTTTTACATGATTATATGGAAAATTAAATTTCATAAATTCAGTTACATTTAATGAGTCGAGTTATTTCACATCACTCTTTTTTGGTGGAATCCAAGGGCTCAATCTGAGCCATCCATTGAGAGGGACCATATCAAATGATAAAAAACACGGAAGGGTTAAAGTTGTCAAAATTTGAAACTTATGTCAGGGACTGAAATTGGAAATCTGATAAACGTTTAACCATCCATTCAAAATTAAGACCAAATCCAAATAACTTTCTCTCTCTAAAAACCAAAAGCTTTCCATTTCTCTCTCTAAAAGAAAACAAACCTAAAAAACCTCTAAAATCATCATAAAAACTCGATCAAATCCTTCAAAAACACTAAATAAAACACAGAAATCGAAAAATTGAAGCAAGTCCGATCTTTAAAAAATGCTTTAGAGATGGCGGAGGGTGGTGGTTGTTGTCCGCCGATGTATATATTCCAATGAGAAGCCATGGATATAGTCCACGTCATTATCCTAGTCGAATTTGCTAGCCTTTTACCTCGGTAAATGTCATCAGAATTCGTTTAGCCATGATTATGTATAGTTGTGATTTTTTGATGTAGTGGGTGTTGGTTTATGGCTTATTATAAAAATCAGCTTTTGTTGCTTATTTTCAAACTTTTCTATTTATATAAGTTAATTTTGACATAATAAACTTATAAAGCCGAAAAGTTCCTATATATGCCACAAAAAGTGACCGTATAATTGATCACAAGTTATAAGATGTACGTGTCATACTTGGTTAGTTTTTTTTTGTATTATCACATGTGATGTTACAAAGTATCTATTGTTAACATCATAAAACATCAAATGTGGGCACATGTAATCAGATAGTGGCTTTAGCTAAGAGGCTGCTTTCATGCCATTGCTTAGTAATCATATCATATCTATTTTGTAAACGAGATACCTTATGATTGTACTCTTTGTTGGCGACTTGCTAATTACGCGAGTAGTAAAATGAAAAAGTACCTAATAATCTCATAAATAAGCTTACTTGCCAACATCACATATATAACTATACAAGTTGATAATCAGATGCTACATGTGCATATTAACGAGATCGTTTGTGCAACTAAAAGAGCATGCTATATATCTAGATCAATGGCTACAATTGCTTATCTGAGATGTTACTCAACTGCAACTTGTTTTAACTTATTTATTGTGGCTTAAAGCTTTAAAATTTGGTTTCTCGGAATATACTTATTTATGATGTTTACAACAGTTGGTTGCTTAACTGGAGTTTATACTCATTTATGATGTTTTTGGTTGGCTTGAACTTAATTTTACTTGTTCTACACGAAATGCATGATTCGTACTGTAACACTCCGCTTGGATAAGTGGACCGTTACGTGTGTTTATGGCGTGTCATCAAAGCATAAGGTAAATGTCCTAAAACATTAACTGACCATAAATGAAATACCGGAATCAAACATCGGTAATCCAAACATAAGCTCAAAACAAGAATAATAAATACTGAAGGAAAGGACTAAACAATATCCAAATAAGCAGAATAATGTAAGAAGTTCATAACGTAAGAAGTCTAGATAGCTTCCATCCAAATGCACATGCCCTTAGAATCCTAAAAGCGTCCTGGTGTACCTACCGTTGGAACATGAAAGGTACTACGGCTGAGCATAACGCCAGTGAACGGATATAAAGCATGATAAGAAATACTGAAATGAAGCATATGATAAAATACTGAAGCTGTAAGACTGATAAGTAAAGTTGCAGCGGAAACCTGTGTAAAATCTGAAAAGTCTGATTTATAAATAATAAAGCTGAACTGTTATATGTTATCTGTTAAATCTAAAAACATGCATTTATTATATTTTAATTGCCAAGAGCTTATATAGGTCATGTGTTGAAGCATCTGTTGCATGAATAACTGGAGGGGTGACCTCGTCATGCAGTAGAGTGGTGACCTCTAAATAATGTGTTGGGTGGAGGGATCAACTCCAATGTGAAGGATGTAGAGCACACACCATATTCACCCGATAAGCTGTAAACTGATAACCTAGGATGCATTCATACGCCCCGCTGATAATACTGATAAATGGCCAAGCTAAAATAAAGGGACGCTGCAAGAAATCACTCCCCCGCAGAGGAGTCATGACACCGGTTCCTCAAGTGTCATGGTTACGGTACCTCCGTAACTAGTATATAACTGGTCATGCATGTATATAAAGCTAAGGCAGTTTAACTTAGTTATTAAGATAATTACTGTAAATTTCATAACATATATTGGGGAAAAACATTTGGCTGCAGACGGAGAATCCTAATCATGCATAGGAAAGGAAGTCCTTACTGAAGGACGAAAAATCCGTACCTTGTGTCCAACAAGCAGTGAGAGAGATGGATAACGAAAACGAACTACTCGAACTTATTTTCCGTCAAATAATCTACATTAAATATAAAACCAATTACTTCTAATTTAATAAGATTATGATTTTGGACTAACTTTAAAGAGCCTAGAAAATGATAAGGGCCAAGTATGTAACTTTAGAATTTGCAATATTTATTTGTAATTAGCTTTAAAAATCAGGGACCAAATGTGTACACTTTCATTTTAACTCCATGAAAATTAGCATGACTTTGTTATCAAGATTCATAAAACGTAAAGTACGTCTTCTTCGGCCAAAATAGTACCTTTTTCCTTTAGTTGTGATTTTTTTTTCCATGCGTAGTATTAGTTCAAGAAACAATTTGCTGTAGCTTCGAAAAAGCGTAGACGTTTTCATCTAGATCAAATATGCCTATTTTGTTTAAACATATACTTTTTGAAAGCCATTACCATTAAAACATCTAAAATGTATCAAGTTTAATAACACTAATTGGATTGAGCTTTAGTAGCTTTGAATTACCTTTATACATCATATATATATAAGTGACCAAATGTTACTCATTAACAGCGTGCATATATGTATATATTTTTGCATCGAAGAGATAGCTCAAGGTTTACCTCTAAGCGATAAACCGAGACCGAAATAGGGCACGAGTACAAAGATTCAACGACAAAGAAACGAGTCAAACCATACACGATCAACCAAGCGTAACAATGACTAACTAAAACCGCGAGCTATCGATCCAAAGTCTTAATCCCATGCGAACTGGAACGGAACCAAAATGCGAACCATCTAACGAAATAACTTCGTCATTGAAGCTTTAGTACTGTGTAAGCAGTAAGCCAAAACTCGCATTTAATTCTAAACTTGAACAAATGAAACCATCACTCGAGAAAGAACTGAAACTATGCTCCGGGAGACTCCACATGAACAAACTTGTGATGATATTTTTAGATAGGCCCATGTTATGAATGAGAATATGTGATCAACAAGATGACATGCTAGTGGGTGCATATCTGTACATATATAGTCTAAGAGAAATTCTTTTTAGGAACTGACGTGTGATGATATGCGTTTACAATTACTCAAAGTCATAACTGAAAATCATAATTATAGGGTAACTATTCTAAGATGGCGTTTCAACATTATTGTTGGAAATACGTTTTACGTATTTATGAAGGATCGGTCGCTCCAACGATAATTATGTAATGGGCTCGTGATCCATTTAGTTAATGTATAGTCCATATAGCCCACATGTAGGGTGGGCTATATATATATATCCCCTCCTAGCATGTTAGGAGGGGTTGGTTGTTGATTTACATTTTCATAATTCCATCTTTACTTTCTCTCTTTACTATTCTCCCTTCTCTCCTTTCTCTCTCTACTCCATCATTTCCTTCCTTCATCTTTCTTATATTAATCTATTTAATCAACCATCTTTCTTATATTAATCCATCAAATCCATCATGTAGAATAGGCCAATGATTACGTAGACCTTCAATTGGTATCAAGAGCATGGTTAGTTTGGTTTATTCTTGTTTTTCTTTTATTGATTTTGGTGGGTTTTGATTTAATCAAGCTTTTATATTAAAAAGTTTGTATTTTTTATATATAAAGTTTGTGTTTTTATGTTTTAAATCATAAAAAGTTTGTATTTTTTATAAAAAGTTTGTGTTTTTATGTGTTAAATCATGTCAAATCTTTAGATTTACTTACTTTTTAGATAAAAATCACAAATTTTTATACAAAAATCAAAAATTTCATTATCAAATCTTAAAAAGTTTGTGTTTTTATAAAAAGTTTGTGTTTTTCTCTTTTTAATTTTGTATTTTTTTTGATTAAATCCTTTCTATTTTGATTGCCTTTTTGTTTGAATTCCTTAAATTGAACTTTTAATTTTATCCTTTTTTTTATTTTTTTAATCAGTTTCCACTTTAATTTTTTTTTTATTATTAGTTTTTTCTTTTATCAGTTTTTTTTATAATCAGTTTTTTATATAAATTTTTAATCAGTTTTTTTCGTTTATCAGTTATCAGTTTATCATATCTGGCTTGCTTTTCGTTTATCAGTTTTATCATTTTTGGGTTTTCTTTTTTTTGGTCAACTGTCAAACTGTCCAAAGTTCCATCATAACTGTCCAAAACTGTCCTATCATAATTGTCATTCTTAAAGTTCCGAATCAAACCAAATGTTCCGGGTGAACAAAAGTTCAGGGTGAAGGAAAAGTTCCGGGTGAAGGAAAAGTTCCGGGTGAAGAAAAAGTTTCGGGTGAAGAAAAAGTTCCGGGTGAACGAAAAGTTCCGGATGAACGAATAGTTCCGGATGAACGAAACTTCCGAATGAATGACACTTCCGAATGAATGAAAAGTTCCGAATGAATAAATTCTTCCGAATGAACCATTTCAAACATAACGGGACCAGACTCGACTACTCTTTTCTCGACACAACAAACTCACCCCTAACATCAACACACCATTGATTAAAACAAGAAAAAGTTGATCTCAGCACACCCTCTCACCCTCTCACCCTGACACCCTCACACCCATCATACACCGACTCACAAACTCTCGACCAACAACACCGACTCACATAAAAGACTCGACCACAACACAACACCCTCAAACCATACCCACCTTCGAAACTGGACTTCAATTTTAGGATAACACACTCAACCTCACACTCAAGACTCTCTCGGACACCCTCTCGAATACCCACACAACTTAAACTGTTAAACAGACTCCCCCTTAAAATTACAACGTCTTTTTGACTCAACAAAAATCCCTCGAACTCCCTCACACCTCTCGAAAACACAACATATTATCACTCACCCTTGCTTAACAGAATCCAAAAACCCACATCAGAACCCTCGACTCCCCTCGTTTACTCGACCCTAACACAAAAAGCTCAACCCCTACCAAACCAACAAACCCTCGTCCAAACAAACAACCTACTTCCTCACCACCTAAACTCTCACAACAACTCTAGACTCGACACCCCAACATCCCCGATATCTTTCAAAACTTACACTTCTTGACTCGAACAAACTCAAAACCAAGATCTCAGATTCAATTTCATGAGATACCTTCATGCATGTAGAGATCTATTAAGATCCATCCAACACGAAATTGTTATCATCATCGATCCATGTCTATTTTGAACCATCCTTGTTTTTCGAATTAAAAGAAAGAACTTTAACAAAGCCGTTAAAATTCTATCTTTGTTTCGATTTTGGATTACGAGAAATCAAAGACAAACATCACAGAAGGACTCTACAGATGAGAGAGGGACTCAACAAATTAATCTAAAAACAAATACCTACCCGAGACCCCTTTTCGGATCTTGAAGATTTGAGAGTGCTCACGCCTTGTTTTCATAAGACACGATTCTCGTTTGGTTATATTAATTGATTGTGGGTTTTGATGATTTAACCTTAATTGATAGAAATTGATATTTGGATTTTTTTTGGTTTGGTTGGAGGATTTGATTGGGTTTTTCAGGCTGTGAAATTAGGACGGAGGAACCAAGAAAGAGAGACTGTGAGAAGATAGGTGAAGACGGAGAAAGATTGGTTCTTGTTTTGGGAGGAGAAGTCAAAGTGTGGTGTGTATATTTATTTTAGCGGAAATATCTAGGTAGTGGTTTCCACGTGGTGTAAGGCGGAGGAAACGAGAAAACCAACATTCACACTCGTTTTTTTTTTTCTTCGTATTTTTGTTTTCTTTTTTATTTTTTTTAATTTTAGTTAAGTAAATTTTTTAAGTTAACTTAACTTTTTATATTTTCATATTTTAAAGATAATTTTTTTTTCATTAAATTAATTTTTTATTTTAGTTTTTACTACATCGTATTGAGACGGGTATTTAGAACGAGCCACTGTGGTAAAATATTTGACGAACCGTTCATTAAAATTACCGTAGCTTGGATTTATTAGTTGACGGACTTTATTTTTAGAGTGACTTTTATTTGTATTGATCTTCGGTTGGTTTTATCAACGTTTGAGCCGACAAGAAACACTTCAGCCGAGAAAAGAGATTTTTTATCTAACGCGGATTTTTTTAAGAGTTATTTCCGGATCTTTTGTTGGTGTTGTCATATCCCGTGAATTCCCATTTTCTAAGTTTCTTCACGAATTGGTAAATTTCGAATACAACCACAATTATTCGTCATCAAACTTTCAATGGATTCGTTGAAATCGAAAATTCAAGAGGGAGATTCGCATCACATACAAGACAACGATAAAAAAAGTGGCATTACTTCATTTCAAATGCTTCAGTGTCATATAGTTACTCTTTCACGAATTCAAGGAGGGAGCGAATTTATGAAAATCTTTGGTCAAGATCGTCATATATTGATCGACTCAATATTCACCACTTTGAGCCAACTCGCCGAGCAACTCAACAATGACAACTTCAATCACTCCGCATCGGTACTTGCATATAAGACTCTTGTGACACAACTCACGCCTTTCCTCCAATTCAATATCATCAAGCCTGAAAGTTCAGTGATTTGCCAATCATTTCTTCGAGATACACATACCGAGCTTCGAGTTTTCCGTGATACAATATTGAAACTCATGACATTGGTCTCGTCTTCGATTTATCAAAGATCACAACTTCAGCAAGTGTATGATAATGGAGTGCAAGAATCAATGACGCAGATGCAAGAGGAGAATGGTCATACGGTTGACAACTTGGAGCATAACGATGGCAAGAGCACGGAATCAGAAGGACAACATGATACCAGTGGCACGTCAGGGAATGTTCACGAGATCCTTCTTGATGACGCCTTACCCGTTTATGACGAAGAGCCTGCAAACATGGTACAATGTAATGTTGATTATGCTGTATATGCTGATGATTTGCCGCATATTGAGCATTCTGAACCTAATTATGACAAACATGGGATGGAAAAGAGTGATAGAAATACCACTTCTGATTCATTCGATGTAAGTCATAATGGAGGAGAGATTGTTCAAAATGCTATAGTACATCATGATAATTGTATTATAACTGCTTCATTGACTGCTTCTGATTCCAAGATTAGAGAGCTCGAAACGATTGTAGCTCAACAATCAAAAGATCTTGAGGATGCCAAACTTGAATTTTCTAAGAAAACGGACAAATTTGAAACATACTTTGAAAAACTTGAAAAGTCAAATGTTTTTCTTGAAAGAAAATTGGATCAAAAAGTTTTAGATTCAAAAGCTGAAAAGGATAATTTTTTGAAACAAATTCAGTTACTAGAGTCTAAATTGGCATCCCAAGATAGATTGCTCAAAGAAAATGAAACGTTAAAAGCCCAAGTTCAGGAAAAGGTGTTTGCTATAGCTGCGTTGAAAAACGAGTTAAGGAAAAATAGAGGACCTAGTGTGGACACTAAGCTTGAAAAACCATCAATCTTGGGGAAACCGCCTACAAATCAGTTCGTTAGACAACCGATTGTCAGACAACCTACTGCATTTAGATCCGAGCGACCACAATCCTCGAGAACGCGGTTTGCCTCCCAAGTTGATTTGGGTCATATTTCTAGAACAGTCACTCCACCAACTAGGCCCAATGTGACTAAATCAGTTTTGGCAAGACCTCATCACATGATTGCCTCTAGTTTCTCTAAGAATAGCTCAATGAACACGTCTAGAACTAGTTCAACTGATGTGCGCCAGGATTTTGGTCAAAGGGAAGCTAAGCAAAAGACACAAGTAAGAGATATGAATTTCAAACCTAGTCAGATGCCTTCTAGTTTACCCAACACTGCTAACCGTAGCATGTCACATCCTAGGAGCATCAATCATTCATCTAGGAATTCTAGATCTTACTCAGACATTAAATATGCTACTTGTAAAACATGTAGAAAATGTGTCTTTACGACAAATCATGATTCCTGTATCAAGAAACTACTTAATGAGGTGAACTCCCGTGCTAGACTTAAATCCCAGTGGGTCGCTAAAATCAAACCCTTTGGTAAAATGTGGCGCCCCACTGGTAGAACTTTCACTCTTGTAGGAAACGAGTGCCCTTTAACTAGGATTGTCTCTGATTCTACGAAGACTACTAGGGAGGAAATTGCAAAGGATGATACATCACTTAAGCCTGAACTTAAGGTTTTCTATAAAAGGAAACGTTTGCCAACTAAGACAAGTGAATCATCCCCTCAGGCCATCTCTGACACAAGAAAAGAAAACCGTGAACCCCCACGTGCTTCTAAAATAGATATCTCTAACCCATGCAAAAGTATACAAACTCCTAATGAGAATGCAGGTACCAAAGTTGATGTTCCAAAAGAACGAAGCGGTCCAATCATTGTATACCGTTCAACTAAGGACACTCTTAGAGTTTGGTTGCTGAAGAAGCAGATATCGGAGAAACAAATGTCTCAGGGGATTCATGGTTAAGCTGCACAAGGACTTATAGTCACATCACAGACTATAACTCGCTCTTCAAAGAAAGGAAAGTTTATCGCCGATGGTAAACTTATCCTAACAACGAGAAATTAATTTTTCTCGGGCATGAGCTTATATCAAAAACATTCCAAGTTTTTTTAAGCTCATGCACAATGGCTCCTCGTTAAATGACAGACGACGACCCGGACTTCAGAGACATGGAAGTTTATCCACGCAACGATAACTTACCCTCTTAACAAGAAATTAAGTTTTTCTTGGACACGAGCTTATCCTAAAACCATTCAAAGGTTTTAAGCTCGTGTATAAGGCTCATCATTAAATATCAGATGATGACCCGAACTTCAAAGAAAGGAAAGTTTATCGCCGATGATAAACTTATCCTAACAACGAGAAATTAAGTTTTCTCGGGCATGAGCTAATATTAAAAACATTCGAAGTTTTTAAGCTCATGCACAATGACTTACAGTTAAATGTCAGACTGTAACTCGAACTTAAAATAAAGGAAAGATTATCTTTTATGATAACTTATCCTCTTAACGAGAAATTCACCTTTCTCGGTCATGAGCTTGTATTAAAACATTCGAAGTTTTAAGCTCAGAAAGGAAAGTGTATCTTTTAAATAAGAGAACTTTTCCTCATAACGAGAAATTAACCTTTCTCGGTCATGAGCTTTCCGTTAAAACAATCAAAGTTTTCAAGCTCATGAAAACGACTTCGAAGTAAATGTCAGCTTAGGACTCGTTCTTCAGATAAAAGGAAAGTTTATCGCTGATGATAAACTTATCCTTAACAACGAGAAGTTTACAACTTCTCGGACTTGAGATTTCCTAAGATATTCCAAATCTTAAGCTCAAGTAATTGGTTTTCAAAACTTTGAACACAATTTTTCAAGAATTTCTCAAAAGGTTTTTCTAAATCTTTCAAAATTGTGTGTTCAAAAATGTTTTGATAAAAAGAGCATGTCTTCTGGAATCGATAATATTTACGAACCTAGAAATGTCATTCAATAATGACACGGGGTTGTAAATAAAGTTCGAGCAGAAGTTCAAACAATTTAAAACATGCTCCATTATGGTTTGCTATTATTTCCGATAGTAACCCGCTTTTCACTTTGAAGTCAAGCATTTCACCGGAAAGCTTTGACTTCAGAATCCGAAGTTATCATCTCCACCAACCTTAGCAACTTACAATTGATATCTACATACTCGACGATGCGACTACTCAAACGGTGACTACAGCTCTTTCAATAGAACATGGGTCAACAATTGAGGGGGAGCAATTGTCCAGCATTCAGAATCCTTGATGCCGAGAGTGCCAAGTTCACATATTGGTGTTAAGACAACGATATCAATCATTCACATGGAGTCAAGAGATAACTTCAGAAGTTACGAGGAAGACCAACATTCGTGAACAAGAACCATGTGCTTCTTTCATATGATGTTCTCCATCATTCAGGTCCAACCTCGTAAATTGCTAATATTGTGAATTCATTATCATATATGATCTTTGCACGTGATAAATACCTTACACTTGTGTTTAAAAGGTATTTAATTTACGTTTCAAGTACACCCTCATTAATTTGAGGGGGAGCTTGTGTAATTCATGAAGATAATTGGATTTGCATTTTTCTTCCCAAATTTTCTTAACACGCTATTAAATCAATTGATATTAAAAACATTGATTGAGTTAATATTTTTAATATGGGGGAGAAAATGTGATTTAATATGAGAAATGATTAATCACAAATGGTTTGACTTAACGTGCTAGCTCATCCCGACATGTGCGAAATGTTTTCGGATATCGTGGCATATGTTAAGGGGGAGCAAAATGGATTTGCACTTCAAAATGGATTTCATGGTGACATACACTTACCCAAAACATCTCTATTCACGATGATGAAGATTGTGGTGACATAAGGATGGTAGGATAGGTTAAAGTCCAATGATTCCTCTAGAACCGGAGGAATCTTCCCAAGGACATTCCATAGCTAGAAATAGTAGTCCTTAGAAAAGATGGAGAAAGATTATGAACGTAGCTGAATGCCGACCAAGTACTTAAGTTAGCACTGGAACAATCACAACAAGGTGCTAGTTATGACGTATTGGTAAGCATTGAAGGGGTTGAAGAATGAAAAAGAATTGTAAAGATAAAGGGTGTAAAGAAAGAAGCCCTCCTTACAACTTAGGCAGAAACCGGGTCAATTCATATGCTATTGAGATCATTTTTAATGATTCTTGATATTGAAGAAAGACATCATGGACCCAGTGATGCAATGCACAACCCTTCCCAGCTAACTCAAATATCTCTCAAAAGGTATTTGTTTTAATCACACGGAGATCAACACATTATCTATTGATTTATTCACTCCGAATAAATTGGTATTGAAAAGGTGGCACTCCTCTCCAGCCTCCGATCACTAAAAATCCAAAATGCACGATCGAGTCTAGAGCCATTTGAGATCATCAAATATCTCATTAGGACACACTTTCATTATTCCTTGCTTATTCATACACTATGAAAAGTAAGAAAGATATTAAGAGTCCTACGCAAAATCTTCATGATCTTGCCTGAACATCCGAGTAATACGAAAGTATTTACAATGAAGATGGAAATCCTTCTTGAGCGAATATCAAAAAGCTCATGGTAGGTGACTTGTGCGATTCTTTATGAATCAAACTTGTGATAACTGGAAAGCAACAGTGGTTTAATTCTTAAATGAATTTAAACACGTTCCAGGCCTCTACGCAATATCTTAGTGATCTTGCCAGAACATTCAGAGTAATACTATTAAGTATTTATAGTGACGAATGGAAATCCTTCTAGTGTTAACATCAAACAGCACTTGGTAGGTAACTTGCAAGATTCTATATGAATCAAGCTAGTGACTACTGGAAAGCAACGATGGTGCGGTTCTTAATTAAACTTCACTTGTTCCAGGAACATGAATTGACGGCTTCAAATCATGCGGATAATATTATCCAAATGATTCACTCTTTACGTTCGCAGTCAGCTTTGGACGGTCGAGTAAAGAGAACGGGTTTACCCGCGAAATCTTGTCAAGGAGGTTCTTTATTGAAACTACCTGCCACAAGTACGATATTTAATATCGTCCAACGGTCTTCACCGACCGGAGGTAAAATGCTACCGAATTAGAATGAAATGTTCAAGGCCATTTCATCCGTGTATATTGTTTGTTGCTAACTGTCTTATGCAGCGTAACAAGAAGGTGGCATTGCGGTGTACAATCCAGAAGAAGTCGTCACCACATGCTTATACTACATACAATTAGTACTTCAACAAATTCAAGAAAGCCCGAAGGTCAAGTCTTCCGCTGTATCAAACTCTGAAGCTTTCAAGAATTTAAAAGTATAAGTATGTGGAACATGAAGTCACGAAGAGGCAAATATCACAAGTGAAGAATGCACAAGGCAAGGAAACATGCTCAAGACTAAAGTCAAAAATCACATCAAGCATATTCACAAGAACAAGATCGAAGACTCAAGCATAGATGCTAGGTTTAAGATTTTGTAAAAAGATGTGACCTCCCTTAGGGGAGATTGTTGGAAATACGTTTTTCCCTATAAAGTCTCGGTCACATCTTAGTTAGCATAGATCACGAGATATAGACTATTTAGAACTTTGTCTCTTGGAGCGACCTCCCTTAGGGGGAGATTGTTGGAAATACGTTTTACGTATTTATGAAGGATCGGTCGCTCCAACGATAATTATGTAATGGGCTCGTGATCCATTTAGTTAATGTATAGTCCATATAGCCCACATGTAGGGTGGGCTATATATATATCCCCTCCTAGCATGTTAGGAGGGGTTGGTTGTTGATTTACATTTTCATAATTCCATCTTTACTTTCTCTCTCTACTCTTCTCCCTTCTCTCCTTTCTCTCTCTACTCCATCATTTCCTTCCTTCATCTTTCTTATATTAATCTATTTAATCAACCATCTTTCTTATATTAATCCATCAAATCCATCATGTAGAATAGGCCAATGATTACGTAGACCTTCAATTATTGACTACATTAATATTGATATAGTTTCCACTAATAACAAATGCGTATATACCAATCGTGAGTTATGAGTTACTAGTAATATTTATCATAACATAATTATTCGTATGCAATTATTTGTATACTTTCGTGATTTATTTTGGATCCCCGTGAATTACATATTCGTGAGTTGCGTTTGTGTTTTATCATGTCATGAGTTATTTTATATTTACGTAATTATTTGTCGTGTACATTTAACATACGTAATACTTGACTAATTACTATTAATTATTTTTCTGAAATAATTAATTACGTAACGTTTTAAATAAGGTCTGAAACTGCGTGTTATTAATGTTTAAGGATTTTAAAGGCGGGTTTTATAACTCTTCTCCTCTAATAAAATATAATTCGTCCTCGAATTAAGGATGCGATAATGCTGCGGTTTTACAATTCTCCCTCTCTAAAAGGAAAATCCGTCCTCGAATTAAAGTTAAAATAAACTGATAGAAATAAAAGCTGAAAGGACACATAAGCTGAAGAGACATATAAGCTGAAAGGACATGAACGTGACATGACTGGCAAGAGCATGGAACATCACATGACTAAAAGAACGCATGGGACGTAACATAACTTAAACAACATAACTGCATTATTGAAGGAAACAGATGAGAGGTCCGGATGGACTCCTCCGTTCCGAGTGGCTTCCCGCTCGAAACGGTTCCTTCAAAGGTCTGAGCATCATGAAAATCTTGGTCCTAATGACCTTGTCCTGACGATGCTGAATAGTTTCTGGTTTCATACTTGAGATGGGTTTTTCTGACTCTGATTGAATGAATAAAATATAACACGTAGGATATAGATGAAACGATACGTACAATTAACATGAAACGATGACTTTTATATTTATGAGCAAAGATGCTGAAAACATATTGAGACGAACTGCGTGAGCAATTGTGAACGTGCTAAGTGAGCAATTGTGAACGTGGTTCACGATCATAAGAGGAACGTTGTGCATGGAGTATATCGTGAATGTGATACATGAAACATACTGTGAACATGGTACGTGAAACATACTATGAACGTGATACTATGACATATCATGAATGTATGCTGACTGAGGAAGGAATGACAAACGATACGGCCTGAGACGAAAATCGTTTGCCTGGGTATGGAAAAGCTGTGCTAAACTTGATTCTGGTTTCTCAAAGTTTCTGTAACCAAATCTGGTACAGGACCTGGAACGTATATACTGAGATGGAACACTAACTTGAACGTGAACGATGTGATGAATGCGAACGTGAATCTAAATCATGAAATAACACAAAATATGGACTGAAACAACATCATAATGTGAACGTGAGACTTAAACATAAAGTAAAACGTAAATGTGAAGATGTACATAAACGTGGACGTGAATGTGAAAGTGAACATGATCGTGATCAAGAATTTCTGTCTGATATGATGGTTGATGAAATATTGTGCAGTCGTACGATCTAGGGGTGTAATCGAGTCAAGCCGAGCTCAAGCTTTATAGGGCTTGAGCTTGGCTTGCTAATACAATTGTAGGCTTGAGCTTGGCTTGATAGCTTGTCAAGCTTAATCAATCTAGGCTTGAGCTTGGCTTGATAAGCTTGATAAAAGCTTGAGCTTGGCTTGAAAAGCTTTATTGTGTATAAAATTATTTTTTTATAATACAAAACTCATCATTAATAACATATGTATAGAATAAAACAAACAGAAACCATAATTCGAAACCAAATTCGATTCATTTAGCATTAATAAAACTAAAAATAACATAATCGTACAGTGTTGGTTTGAAAATGAGTTTTGCAATCCAGTGTGATTAAGGTCCCAAAGACCATTGCGTGATGTGATTGCAAACGCAATTACGGCACCCTCGTATTAAAAAAGTACCAAAAATTTCTATACTTATTATATTTCACAAAGTACCAAGTACATGTAATAAATTTAGAAAATTAAATAAATTATTTAAAATACGATAAGCTAAATTATAAATTCAATCAAAAAATATATTATTTATTTATGAAATAAGCTCTTATAATTTAGTTAACACTCACATTAAGCTCTTATAATCATAGAAACACATTTTAATAAAGCTTGAAAAAGCTTGATAAGAGTTCGATCCGAGCTATTAAAAGCTTGAGCTTGAGCTTGATATATGTTTCAAGCTATTTTTTAAGCTTGAGCTTGATAAAAGCTTGGCTTGATCGAGCCAAGCTCGAGCTCAAGCTCGAGTTGCTTGATAAAAGTTTGGCTTGATTACATCCCAAGTACGATCTATTGCTGAATTTCCTGCGGATCCGCTACTGCGCAATCCTTTCGGATGAAAGAAAATGTGTAGGCTGGGTTAAATGGTCGACAATGACTTAGATAGTATCATACTTTTTATGAGTTATGTGGTAAACTAATAACAACCTTTATGGAATATTGTCCCATTTATGTTCGTAATTTCTACTGGTTGTAATAACTCACTAGCATGACGACATTCTATCTTGAACCTGCGGCATGTTAGGCATCTAGATATGAGCATAGCTGCATCAATGTGTTATATTGCTTCTATCAAAACTCTGCCTGGGATTATGGTACATTCTGATGGAATCTGGGTGAATAGTCGTGGAAGAATTATGAGTCTCGGTAAATTAGATTTCCTAGCGTATGATCTTATGGAATACAAAATTTTAGTGTAGGTCCTCTCCTTTATGCGTAAGCTTAGCCATGAAAAGCTAATTCATAAAAATTTTCAGTAATTTCTGCGGAAGTAGTTAACTGTGTTCTAGAAAATTTTCGTACTTCAGTCACATACGTCGGTGCTAACCATCTAGCGATGGCCTTCAACTTCGCAGGATTTCTGAAATCTCTTTCTGTTGAAATAATGTGGCCCAAAAATGCCACCTTGTTCCACTGGAATTCACATCTGGAAAGCTGCGTATATAATTTTCTCCTATCGGGTAATCCGCATGACCGTGAGAAGGTGATTCTCGTGTTCTTCTATAGAATTCAGCAGATCGGGGTGTTATTAATGAATATACTGACGATTTTGTCTGAGAATTCATGGAAATTTTTATTCATCAATTTCATAATATAACTGGAGCATTTGGGAGCTCAAAAGTATAAATTAAAATTTTAGAGAGACCATAACGTGTGCAAAAGCAATCTTGGAATCATCATGTTCTTTCTCTCACCACTGATGGTAGCATGATCAGGAATTGTTCTGGAAAATGTTTAAGACATCGTAGCAGATCAGATAAACCTTCTATACGTGAGATGAACATCGATTATAAATGGTGATCTTGTAAAATTTTCGGTGATCGATATATGATCTCATGTTACCGGTCTTCTTCCTGATAGACAGAAAACAGTACACCTCCTGGTGGTGCGCTAGGTCGAATAAAGCCTCGCTTCGGTAACTCTTGCAGCTAATGCTGCAACTCTTTTTAACTCAATTGAAGCCCTGCGATAAGAGTTTTGAAAACAGGTCTTATTCTTGAGACAAGCTCGATGTTAAATTTTGTCTCGTGGTTAGGAAGGAATTTCTTAAACACCTTCTCAATTACTTCTGGAAATGCTGAAGAAGGAAAATATGCTGATCATAAGTTTTAAGAACTTCAGAAGTGGATTATAACTGGTGACTAGAAAGTCTTCGTAGCTATAGACTGATAAGTCACGCGCTTGTAAGGCAGAAACAATTTGTACTGATTTTTCTGGCATAAATATAATAAATATATTTGGGATTTAGTAAGACGAATCTCGTCGTTAATTGAAAGGATAACTTTAATAAACATGGTTGGTACTGTGGAGTCTTTTCTGGCTGGGAGGTCGGTAAATACATGTTTTAAAATAAAGTTTTCATAGGAATACGTGAAGTAAACATGGCGATTTTCAATGAATGTGTTCGTCTGTAACCTCACAGAATGAATACTGTGTGTTTAACTTGATTAATACCCAGTGGCGGTAACTGAATTGTAAGGGTCTGATTTATGCGTGGTATAACAAAACGGTATACCCCTTTGGAGGGTACCCTGAATTTCTGAGGACCTGGTTTAGAAGGCATACTGTAATTATGAGTCTTAACTCGTGCCTTGAAAAGATATTCGTATGACATGTATCATGACTGGTATCCTGACATGTGTATACCAAAATGATACTTGGGACTTGTGTCTTGACTGATGTCTTGACATGTGTTTTTAGTAGGTGAGTCTGAATAAGTAATAAGTGTGAAAACACTTATCCTTTTACCACTTATTTCCAATAATAACAAGACCAAAACGTGTAAGTTATGTCGTAAAAGTCGGAATTATGCGTGGTTTGTGTTTTTATTGTGTTTTAGGACCAAAAGATGAAAAAGGAAGAAAACACGGGCTTTCACGGGCTTTTATCGAAGAAAACGAGAAAAGACGAAGTCAAAAGATCAAGAGTGCAAAAAGAACGGAAGTCCAAGGCCTATTCTAAAGACGTATCGAAGAAAAAGTCTAAAGAAGGAAGTTTAATGAAGTCGAAGAACTCAAGTCTAATTATAGAAGAAAATTGAAAGACGAGTTCAAATCCCGAGACGACATCGAGAAAGACAATGAATTTAGATCGAGTCGAGAAGAAAAGAAAGAAAGAAGAAAGCACACATGCATTCCCCACTCCCTATATATACCCTCCTAATGTGTCATTAGGAGGGTGTTAGTCATTAGCTAGTTTTAGTTTTCATTTTTCCTTTCTAGTTTTAGAGAGAGAAAGTTTCAAACTTTCTCTCACTAAGTTTCATCTTTTTCTTTCAAGTTTAAGGTTTGAATCATTCTTGTATTTGGATTTCATTAATCTAATTCAAGTTAAGCTTTTTGTTCCTTAATCTCTTTCTACATTTCTTGGTTTTACTTTATCCTTGATCCGAAATTTCATATTTGATCCGAATAGTTCTTTATTCGTGTTTGAATTTGATGTTTTAGTGCTTAAAAAGTTAATCTTTCTATTCCTACGTAAGCTTTTATACGGTATAAGCTATAAGCTTTTGGTGCTTATTGGCTTATTTGTATTTTGGCTTATTTACTTTTAAGCTTTCTAAAAAGTTTTATTGTTTTGATGTTCGGTTTATTAAGTCCCAAGTTTAGTATTCATAAAGGTTTCGATTTTGTGCTTATTTACTCTTTTCCAAGTTGGTAAGTGCTTATCATAGTTACCGCTTTTTTCGTTTAAGCTTATTTACTTTTGGACGCCATTTCCATCTTAGAAGGTTTTGCTTGGTACGATCACTTGACTTCGATCGCATAGATTGCGATCTGTTTATTCTTCCCTGGTACGATCCATCATTTTAATCACCCAGTCCGATATGTGGGTGCGATGGTGTGTCACGATCTCTAGTTGCGATCGCATTGATTGCGATTCTGTTTGTTACGATCAGTCCACGATCCAGACCACGATCTACTTTTTGCGATCGTGGTTGCGATCGGTGAGTACGATCACCCCTACCCATCGTACTGCTGAGTACGATCTAACTCCTTGGTTGCGATCGCATTGAGTGCGATCTGGATTACTGTTTGAGTGCGATCGCATTGCGATCGGATTCAGGCTTTCGTTTTTTTTTTAGATTTCAAATTTAATTTTCCCGCCATTTTTACTTAGTTTATTTTAAACAAGTTTTCAAGTTTTTAATCATTTACATTTTAAAAAGATTGCACACTTTTATTTGTAGTTTAATTTTTTTTAAAGCTTCCATTTTACTTAACGACAATTTCCTTATTTTCATTTTAGTTTAAAATTAGATAAATCACACAAACCATCCTCTTGATCACCAAAGGACAATTGAGTCGCACTTTCTACCAATAATCAATTCGAAGAGACTTGGAACTACGAACTTTCATAACTAAGTAAAACCTAGTTATTAAATGGCGCAGCTGCCGGCTCTTTTCGTTAAGATTAACGGTTTTTAGTGAGAGACGCGTTGAATTTTGGGATCCGTTCTTTTAGGAACGTTATTTTCCTTGCTCAAAAATTTCAAAAATCCACAAAAAAAAATTAAAAACTTTTCAAAAATACAATAACACTAAAAAATCATAAAAAGCAATTCTTTTCCAAAGATTTTGCACCAAAAAGATTATATAGATATTATCTCTGTATATTTTTCTTCTGCCGGTGTATGCGTACTAGATCTTCAAATTATTCTGAGCCCGAGACTCGTGAAAATTTAGATATGGCTGGTGTGCATAATAACAATAACAACCCACCTCTACCCAATTTGAATAACAATAACAACAACAACAATGCTCCCCCACCCGACTTACGAACAATGGAGGAATTGTGTCAACCCACCATGAACGGACGCGGAGGACCGACTGCGCCGATGCAAATCACGGCTCCTGAATTTTCGTTGAAGCATCACATGATCCAGCAAGTTCAAAATGCTTGCCCATTTAGCGGATTACCGGATGATGATGCCAACAAACATCTAGACAAGTTCATTACCGTCACTCAAAGCATGAAACTACCCGGTGCTTCCATGGATTTTCTTCGCCTTCACCTTTTTCCACACACTTTATCCCATCATGCCGAAAAATGGTTTGATCGTCTCCCGAAAAACTCAATTCAAACATGGGATGAGATGACTCAAAAAATTTTGTCACGCTACTTTCCACCATCCATGGTCACTAGTCTTCGCAACCAAATCAGTGGATTCACACAAGAACCTGGTGAGTTGCTTTTCGATGCTTGGGAACGCTATAATGTCTTGATCGACCGTTGTCCAAACCATAACATGCTCCCTGTTACATTGATTGATACTTTCTATAATGGTCTAACTTTTCGTGATCGTGATACGATTAATGCTGCCGCCGGTGGTACATTCATGAAGAGACGACCTGAGGAGTGTAGAGAGCTGATAGAGAACGTGACCACTCACCACAAAAATTGGGATTCATCTGCATCTTCAAGAAATAATCAGAGGGCCAATGTTTCTTCTACATCATCTAACCCAGAGCTCACCGAACTTACTCGCCAAATAGCTGAGATGAACAAAAACTTCTTAACCATGGCTACAAACCAATTTCAACAAGCCAAAGCTATTGCACCTTCTTGTGAGATTTGCGGGGGTTCTCATTTGTACATCGATTGTCCTTCTACTCTTGACAATCCGGAAAATGTGTACGCCGCTAATGGTAACTTTGCTACAGGAGGCTACCAAGCACGCCCTCAAGGAGACCGTAACTTGCTAAGTTATCGTTCCAACAATTATCTATCTCCACCAGGTTTTTCTTCTCAAAACTAAACCAAAACCAAAACCAAAACCAAAACAATTTCAACCGCAACAATCAAAGCCAACCTCGAGCTACCAATCAATATCAATCCCAAAGAAACCAATATCCACCTCAAGGAAATAATTCAGCTTACCAAGCTCCACCTCTCAACCAACCCACGACATTGAACCAAGACCTCGAAAATTACATGAGGACCAATAGAGAGATGGTGACGAATCTGCAAAGCCAATTCATTAACTTGAAAGGTGACATGGCAAAACAAGGGAATGATATTCGAGCCGAGCTAAGGAATGACATGGCGAAGCAAGGAAATGCTCTTCAAGCCGACATGAGAAACTCTATGAACAATCAAACGAATAACTTAAGGGATATGATGGCTAGTTTTTTCCCAAGTAATCAAGCCTCTGGTTCGGGTACTCTTCCGAGTAACACCGTTGCTAATCCCAGAGGGGAGATGAAAGCAATCACCACTCGCAGTGGCAAAGGTTTAAAGGAACCCGAGATTCCTACACCTACACCGGTGATTGTAACAAAGGAAAACGAGTCCCCTTCTCCAATTCCACCACCTTCTACTTCCACCCCTCCACAACCCATGGATGTGAGTGAGAATTCCATTCTGAAGCCTTCATCTCAACCCAATATACCTTATCCTTCAAGGTTGAGGAAAGAGAAATTGAAGAACAAGGATGATATTTAGGTTTCTAACTTTCTCAAAATGTTTAAACAACTGAATTTTAATATCTCCTTTGCTGAGGCTCTCACTCACATGCCTAAATATGCTAAGATATTTAAGGATCTTTTAAGTGATAAGGAAAAATTGCTCGACATCGCCAATACCCAATTAAATGAGAATTGTTCTACCGTTCTTTTACGAAAACTTCCAGTTAAGTTAGGAGATCCGGGTCGTTTTCTCATTCCTTGCAACTTCCCCGGGGTAGAGAATTGTATGGCCCTAGCCGATCTAGGTGCTAGTATCAACCTAATGCCTCTAAGCGTTTGGAAACAATTGTCTCTACCCGAGCTAGTCCCCACTCGAATGACCTTGGAATTAGCTAACCATACGGTTGCTTATCCAGTGGGGATAGCCGAAGATGTGTTCGTCAGTGTCGACAAATTCACCTTTCCGGCGGATTTTTGTTGTAATTGACTACGAGATGGACCCCCGTGTTCCATTAATCGTTGGACGTCCATTCCTGAGGACCGGTCGCACTCTCATTGATGTAGCCGCTGGCGAATTAATCATGAGAGTTGGTGACGATAAAATCGTGTTCAACATGGGTAAACTTTCTAAGCAGCCTTTTGAAAATGAGAGCGTTAATTTCATTGACGTTCTTGATGAGGCTTGTGAAGAACATTTCAAAGACGCTTGTAAAAGTGGTTCTTCTTCTCTACCACTGTTGAGACCGTTGCCTCTATTGCTCCATTACTAACTCCATTTGGAGAAAGTGATTTCATCTTAAAAGAATTTAAAGCAACTTTGGGAGATGTGGACTTGCAATATGACGATTCTCCCTCCAATTGGGATGAAGACATTCGTAACATTGAGAAACTTCTCAATGAGGACCATACTTCTCCACAGTCTCCTAAGGCTATCTCTACCGATGATCTGATTTGACTACGCCTACCATCGAAAATCCTCCGGATTTAGAGCTTAAGGATCTTCCATCTCATCTCGAGTACGTTTTCCTTGAAGACAACAAGAAGTCACCCGTCATCATCGCAAAGGACCTGAAAGAAGAAGAAAAATCCCGACTTATCGCCGTGCTAAAGAATCATAAAAAAGCAATTGCTTGGAAAATCTCCGATATTCGTGGAATTGATCCTCACTTTTGCACACATAAAATTCTCATGGAGGACGACTTTAAACCCACTATTCAAAGCCAAAGAAGGGTGAATCCCAAGATCCATGACGTTATCAAAAAAGAGGTTATTAAACTTCTTGATGCGGGAATGATCTACCCTAGCTCGGATTCACCATGGGTTAGTCCAGTCCATTGTGTGCCTAAGAAAGGCGGAATCACCGTTGTTCCCAATGAAAACAACGAGTTGATTCCTACTCGTCTCGTTACAGGGTGGAGAGTTTGTATAGACTATCACAAACTCAATGATGCTACGAGAAAGGATCACTTTTCCCTTCCTTTCATGGACCAAATGCTTAAACGTCTAGCGGGTAATGACTATTACTGCTTCTTAGACGGTTTCTCGGGTTATTTTCAAATACCCATCGATCCCCAAGACCAAGAGAAAACCACATTCACTTGTCCTTATGGAACATTTGCTTACAAAAGAATGCCTTTCGGCTTGTGCAATGATCCTGGGACATTCCAAAGGTGTATGATGGCTATCTTCCATGACATGGTTGAAGAAACTATGGAAGTCTTCATGGATGATTTCTCGGTCTATGGTGATTCCTTCTCTTCTTGCCTTACCAATTTGGAACGCATGCTTAAGCGGTGTGAAGACACTCGCCTTGTTCTGAATTGGTAAAAATGCCATTTCATGGTAAAAGAAGGCATTGTGCTTGGACATAAAATCTCTAAAGCCGGTCTTGAAGTGGACCGTGCTAAAGTGGATGTCATAGCCAAATTACCTCCACCTTCAACCGTGAAGGGTGTGAGAAGTTTTCTGGGACATGCGGGCTTCTATCGTCGGTTCATTCAAGATTTCTCTCTTAGGTCAAAAAGTTGATGTGCCAGAAACTCAAAAACGAAGAAAACATGAAGATTTTGTCTAAGCGTTGTCAAGAGCAATCTAAGCGTTGACAAGAGCAAATCCAAGGTTGACAAAGCAAGCATTGTCATGTACAATCCAAGCATTGTCATGTACAATGTAAGCATTGTTAGAAACGTAGACAAAGAAGCTTATGGAAGTTTCTATTTAGATAAACATGCAAGATATATTCTGCATAAGTTTATTTAAATAGAAGATTTACTTGTTTATTTGATTTTGTCTCTTGTAAACCCTAATCCTTACACTATAAAAGGAACCAAGGGTCTTAGGTTTTATTTATAAGTTCATTCACAATGTAAACCTAAAGCGTGTGTCAACTAGACGTGGGATTCAATGTATACACGTCTAGTGGTTGTTTGCTATTAATATAATGAGCAACCCAATTGTTTTAATTCATGTTCTTTGTGTCTAAACACCTTGTTAATGGTTGTTGTTCTAATTCCGCTTTGATTATGTTAATCATATGAACAATGATCATTCCTAGTAGCTTTAAAGATCCGGAAACCAGGGTTTCCACAATTGGTATCAGAGCCTCGTGGCTCGTGATGCTAGGACCAACAAGGTGTTCGTGTATGGTGAAAAGAAGAAAAATCCGTCTAGGGTTTTTCTGGACGTTTTTGTGTGCGCAGCAGTATTCAGAAGGTCATAACTTTTTATTGGATCGTTGGATCGTCACGAAATTTATTGTGTGTATTCTATACACATATATCTAGACATCAACCGGAGGGATTGTTGAGTTTTATCCCCAGGAAAAAGTTATTAAGCGTCAAAGTCAGCAGTGAATGAATGCAGTTTTCTGTGAACAGCCATATACAAAACACGATTTCTCCTTCGTTAACCGTTGGATCATTGTGATTTTCGAACTGTAGATTCTTGTCACTTGTGTCTAGGATCTCACCGAAGGGATCTTTGATCTGCGCTCTAATGAAGAAGTTATCATATGTCGAAGTTGACTGCATAATGAGGTATGAAGTTTTTGTTTAACATAAAATCATGAATTAGGGTTTCCTTCAAACCCTATCTCGATTCAGAACAGCCTCAAACATGATCAGTTATTGATAAGTGTGCATAAAGGTGCGTGGATCTGGTTATGAACAGCAAGGATGATTGTAGCTTGTAACGTAAAGGGATGATTGCAGCATGTGTGTCATGCGTGATTCCTAGAAGTAAGTTTAGTATGTGTTTTAAAAACGTGGGTTATCACAGAAATTTTGGGATGGGATATGCTTTGAATATTCAATCCCTGACTATTAGGGATATACTATATACTGGTTGATAAGAATCCCCACGTTACATATGGAAGTACATATATCTTGCTTAGTTCGTTGCATTATCTACAAAGTTAAAGGATGTAGTTATCGTCACATAGCTTGCTGCAAAAGAAAAGTCATTATGTATGTTGCTGATGTGATGTACGATTATATGTGTTTGTTTTGGTGGTCATCACGTGTTCAAACAAAGAAGATCATGACATATTGATAAAGACAAAGGCAGCAACGTATGAAGGTTGAAATCATGTACAGATCAAAAGGTTGAAAGTGATGGGACGAGGGAAAGTACATCGTTTGGAACGCTTCTGCTAATTAGTCTATTGCTCGATCACATATGGAATATTTTGAGAGTGTCTATTCACGTGACAAACTATCTAAAAGCAAAAACTTTTGGTTAGTAGTTTTATTATTCATTGGTTGTACAATTGCTTTCTGTGGTCCAACGAAGGGGCTTCAAGAATAATACTTCATCTTTCGTGGGCCCAGGGATCATGATTTAATTTTACATGGAGTAGCAAAAAGAAACGTGGTAGATAAGACAGAAAAAGTACATGTTTTCGAAAGACACTAATGTTTATAAGTCGAGACGTTGATAAGAATGAAGTTTTAGTTCGACGCTGACAAGGTTTAAAGTTGACGCTGATGTTTGTTAATTTGACGCTGACAAGAATAAGTCGAACGCTGACAGAGAGCATTGACATGAGTTGTCCGAGAAACGCTTGCTCAAGCGTTGATAGGTGTTGTCCGATATGTGACAGTACACATAGAAAGGATATTGGACAAAGAAGGTTCTCGGATGACAAAAGAATAGCTGCTGTTTGAGAAAATTGGTACGTTTTTAGCACACAAAAAGGAGGAATTTACACACGAAGGTACATGGAATCTTCGTTTTTATTTAGAATATCAAGTTGATATTTATGGCTCGGATATTTTTAAAAGGGATTAATGATCTTAAAGTGAGTTAGCAATTATTTGTGGGAATTTGATGGATATTTAAACTATGTAATCGGGATAGCCTTGCAAAAGAGTTACCCAATCAAGAACTTTTACATAAGGTATGAAGATGTTATTTCATTAAATTCTTCATGAAGAGGTGTTGGCTTAAGGGGAAGAATTCTTATGGTAAGCTTGATGATTGAAGAAGATTTTCGCGAGTTTGTGTTCTATTATATCTTAAAGTCATGCACTTCCAGCCACTGACTTTTAAGATAACTTGTTCGTGCTTTACATGGTTGGTGATGAAGACTTGTCATATCTAGCAAAGTTAGATTGCTATCACTTGAAGGAGTTACATTATCGTGCTCAGTGTCTCACAAAGGATGAGGATTTTGACACTGGGATCGAGGTCTACTTATATCTTCTCTATAAGTTCTTTATCACATGGATAGTACAAGACATGGAACACAAGGTTGGGTTATTCTACTTCTACATCAAGAATACTTTATTTATTTTTCTTCAAGATCATTACATAGAGCTACATTTGGAGAATCTTCAAAGATTGCATACATTGTTTACTTCCCTGTTGATGTGACAAAAAGGGGAAGACCTACATGCTACACTTGAGGGGAAGCAATTTGAAGATTATGTACAACTTACAAGAGATATACAAAGATTTTTGCCGACATCAACTAGGGGAAGATTGTTGGGCCAAAAAGTTGATGTGGCAGAAACTCAAAAACGAAGAAAACATGAAGATTTTGTCTAAGCGTTGTCAAGAGCAATCTAAGCGTTGACAAGAGCAAATCCAAGGTTGACAAAGCAAGCATTGTCATGTACAATCCAAGCATTGTCATGTACAATGTAAGCATTGTTAGAAACATAGACAAAGAAGCTTAGGGAAGCTTCTATTTAGATAAACATGCAAGATATATTCTGCATAAGTTTATTTAAATAGAAGATTTACTTGTTTATTTGATTTTATCTCTTGTAAACCCTAATCCTTACACTATAAAAGGAACCAAGGATCTTAGGTTTTATTCATAAGTTCATTCACAATGTAAACCTAAAGCGTGTGTCGACTAGACGTGGGATTCAATGTATACACGTCTAGTGGTTGTTTGTTATTAATATAACGAGCAACCCAATTGTTTTAATTCATGTTCTTTGTTCTAAACACCTTGTTAATGGTTGTTGTTCTAATTCCGCTTTGATTATGTTAATCATATGAACAATGATCATTCCTAGTAGCTTTAAAGATCCAGAAACCAAGGTTTCCACATTCTCTAAAATCGCTCGCCCGATGACCCACCTCTTGGAAAAAGAAACTCCTTTCATCTTTTCCAAAGAGTGTCTTGAATCCTTCACTCTTCTTAAGGATAAGCTTACTAAGGCACCGGTCTTGGTTACCCCTAATTGGGAGCTACCTTTTGAGTTGATGTGTGATGCTAGCGACTTTGCTATTGGAGCGATATTGGGCCAAAGAGTGAACAAACACTTCCAACCAATCCATTATGCTAGCAAGACAATGACGGGGGCTCAATTGCATTATACCACTACCGAAAAAGAGATTTTAGCTGTAGTGTATGCTTTTGAGAAGAGAGTTGATTTGCACACTCCAAATAGTTATTTGCACACTCAAATTATATGTGTTATGACAGTTATACCCTTAATAATTATACACTCCACTAAATGATGTGAGGGTATAAATGGCAAAACACTCAACATTTTGAGTGTGCAAATAACTTTTGAAAGTGTGCAAATCACTAGTCTTTTGAGAAGTTCCGCCCCTATCTTGTCCTTTCTACCACCATCGTGTACACCGATCATTCCGCGTTGAAGTACTTGTTGACTAAGCAAGATTCTAAACCAATACTTCTTCGTTGGGTTTTGCTCCTTCAAGAATTTAACATTGAAATTCGTGACAAAAAGGGAGCCGAAAACCTAGCAGTGGATCATCTAAGTGGACTTGAGGATCCTTATCAAGGGGATCATCCGAATCAAGAGATCAATGACTCTTTTTCCCTTGAGGCTTTAATGTCTATTCACTCCAATCTTGATGACACCCCGTGGTTTGCGGACATTGCAAACTACTTAGCGGGTGGAATTCTCATCGAAGGGTTAACATCCCAACAAAAGAAGAAGTTCTTTCAGGATGTTAAGACTTACTTCTGGGATGACCCTTATCTCTTCAAACAATGTGCTGATCTAATCATTCGTCGATGTGTTGATGGGCCGGCAGCTTTACAAATCCTTGATGCTTGCCATAAAGGACCCACCGGTGGTCACTTTGGTCCCAACTACACCTCTAAGAAAGTGTTTGACTCTGGATTCTATTGGCCTACCATTTATCGTGACGCTCACGAAATGGTTAAGCATTGTGATGCTTGCCAACGACAAGGCAAGATCACACATAAAGATGAGATGCCTCAAAATTTCATACAAGAATGTGAAATCTTTGACGTATGGGGCATCGACTTTATGGGGCCATTTCCATCATCTAAAGGCAACAAGTACATCCTCGTAGCCGTTGACTATGTTTCTAAATGGGTTGAAGCTAAGGCTCTCCCAACAAACGATGCGAGGGTGGTTGTGAACTTTTTAAAGCAACTTTTTGCTCGATTCGGTGTTCCTCGTGCTATCATGAGTGACCGCGGGACTCATTTTTGCAATGATCAATTCGCAAGAGTCATGGCTAAGTATGGCGTCAATCACCGTCTTTCTGTAACACCCCTTGTTGGTCAAATGGAGCGGAATAGTAATTGGGGTGTTACTTGGGTGGATCGATAGCACATAGCATATAGAGCAATGATCATAAATGTCATTTGAAACATATTACATGAATTAATCGTACACATTTAGTATCTTGTCTGAAAACCACATTTATTATAAAACAGAAGTAAATATCCCAGCCCGATGGTTAACATGATGCTCCCTATAATGATGGAATCCAATGCATGAACCTGCTTATTTTCCTGAGAAAACATATAAAGTAAAATGTGGGGGTCAACACGAAGTTGGTGAATTCACAAGTTTAATTAAATAAATAAAGTATCAATATGCAAAACACCACAGTGATAGCAGGACATCACAGCCCAATACTATAGTAGTTCCTACTGCCCTGTAATAGAAGCTAGACATGATTCTCAGTACGCCCATTGGGTCTATCCTGATGTGGTTTCCCTTAATCCAACAATGACATAAACCTGCTGCTTGGCCTAAGCAATATGTGACAGCTGATCACGACAGGCCGGGTGTTGTCAATACCCGAATAGATCTATCCATACATTTCACGCTATACTATTAACTATTACAGTCCACGGGAATGGGGCAAACAGTAGGCAATAAATTGTTGTTGTCTGTGCATGCTTGCATATAAATAGTTTTTGTATGTTTTCTCCCCCAGTTATAAAACAGTAAAGATGGGGCCATGAACTCACCTTAGTGGTAATGAGGTAGTGAGGATGATGTCACTGAGTAAACTGGCACAATATGATCACGAACTGGAGAAATTACCTAAGTAATTTAAATGCCTCAGTGAATGCAAAAATGATAATGCATGATGAATTGTACTTATGAAAATGCATGATCACGAATTAATAAGTTATTACGATGGTTTATGTGTTTTACACTTATAGTGAACCGAAGGTATATACATATTTTTAGCTTCTAAAAATATACATATAAGTTGTTTAGTAAATTGGGTAATAAATTAAATAAAAAGATTTCTTATTATTTAATTTATTATAAGATAATAAAACACAATTAACTTTCCTTAAGGTTTCCAAAAATATAATTAACGGGGTTTGTCAGTTTATGTAGAGTTTCGTAAATAAACTTAGTGCTTTATGTAATGAACCAAATGACTTAGTTTAATAAAATGTTTTATTAATACCTTTAATTAAATTAAA
Organism: Glebionis coronaria; assembly: GCA_025667525.1. Taxonomy (NCBI): domain Eukaryota; kingdom Viridiplantae; phylum Streptophyta; class Magnoliopsida; order Asterales; family Asteraceae; genus Glebionis; species Glebionis coronaria. The sequence goes on along the minus strand of CM046880.1, from coordinate 381,391,399 downwards.
AGTACTAGCAAGTCCTTGTAAGTATGACAATTTACAAAAGTAAACCTTAAGGTTTCGTTCGTTAAGTCTATTACACCGTTAGTCCTTGTTGGTTAGTTTTATTTACAAAGACGCCCCTAGGGCTTTAAAAACTTTGGGGAAATGACCAATCACCCCCCATATGTCTCGGAATATATTTAATAAGGGTTAGGGTTTGTTTTAAGTTTGCAAAATGACACAATAGGTCCTTAAACTTTCGGTTTTATTAAAAGGGAAAAGTTAGGGCTTATATTAAGTTTCATAATGGGCAAAAATGACCCTTAAGGTCTCGGTTTGTTTAATAAGGCAACTAGGGCTCCAATTAAGTTTACGTTTTGGCAACTAAGGCCCTTGTGGTTTCCTTTTAGCTCACGGTTTAAAAACAAACGCACCCTATGGTTTGAAAACTGACACAAATGACCCTTGCACTATACAAAAGTCACGAAATGTTTATACAAGTTTTATTAATTTATGAGTTTGGACTTAACTTTCACCAATTGTCATATGTGGCCCAAAAAGTCACAACAATTTTGTAAATGGGCTTGGCAAGCCCATCCTAGGTCTCGGCTTAATTTACATGGGCCTAAAGGGCTTAAATAAATTTACTAGGTAATTTAAGTGAGTGACTAGTAACTTTTTAGGTTTTACCAAGTGGGCCAATATTCTTACTATAGGCTTTTATTAAATTTACTTACTTGCTAAAATAGTTTAGGCTTATATTCCATGGGCTTATTCAAGGTTTTTGGCTTAGCTTATATGTCTCGGCTTATATTAGATAAAACCTAGGACTTATATTAATTTGAAAGCTTAATGACTTATGGGCTTATTTAGCTACGGCTTATTCCTTAGTGGGCTTAAATAAGCTAAAGTTAAGGCTCGGCTTATATAAGCTTTTTAGGGTTACATGTTACGGCTTAACAACATAGCCTAAACAAGTTAAATCCTTGGTTTATATTTAAGTTTTATAAGCTTATATGAAGTAAATGTTTCGGCTTATTTTAAGTTTAATACACATTTTAAGGCAAGTGATATACTAGGGCTTATTTAAGTTACCTAAGTTCATGTGTACACGTTTTTAAGAAGTTTAAGGCAAGAACACCCCTAGACTTCATATAAGCCGTGGGCTTATATGTCGTTTTAGGGTTTGTTCATAAGTTTTAACGTGTGCATGCATCATAAACACCATTTTCATAACATGTACATGCATGAATATATGAAAAGAGTAAGGAAAACTTAAAGGTGGTTTATACTTACTTGTTTTCAAGAAATGAAGTGATGACTAGGGCTTGAGGACTTTTGGACGGCGGGTTCAACTTTGAAGGGTCTTGGATTCGTCTTAAATGTGAAGTGTCTTGGATATGGATACTAAATGCTTGAAGAAGACTAAGAGTAAATGCTAGGAGATATCAAGGTGTTTTGTGAGGGTGTAGCCGTGTGTTTTTAGGTAGTGAGTGAAGTGAGGGTCTTCAAGTAGGGAAAATATCTTAGTTGTGAGTTTGAGAGTTGTGGCTTGGGCGTGTACACGTCTAAGTGAGAGGGTGTTGCTAGATTTGAGGATTTTGGTTTGTACTAGGTAAGGACATGCCTTAATTAGCCAATGTTGTACATATGAATTCTAGCCAAGTTTTGCCGTCGCATGCATAGCAAACCAAGAGACAAAAGGGCTTGTATAGTGTTTTCATTAAATGGCATAATGTACACAAGGCTTTGGTGTGTGGTGTTGGTTTATCACACGTCTAATAGACATAGGGAGGGGATAGATGTCTTGCTTTTCAAATAACTAACTAGTACAATCCTTAAATGCCCAAATTGTACATCTTCCCATGGTTTATATATATAAAACCAGCGGTATGGTGTCCTAGTCAAGGATAGGAAGTGTTTTTGTATAGTGTATGCCTTAATGATATACTTTGTATATAATTTAAAAGTCATGTGTGAAAATGGTAAGAGTTTTGGTAATTTATATGTTATGGATATGTATGTATATTCGGCTAAAAACAAGTCTAAGTATTATTATGTTTAATTTTTGTGCCAAGGTAATGTTACCAGAAGTATGGTTGAAATATAGTGTGAGTATGTATAGGTTTTGGTAAAATTTGGTTAAGTTTAGGGCCCTTGGTGAATGTATGGTCGTTTTTATATTAGAAAGATTTTATTATACTAAAAGTATGTCAAAAGGATAAAAATGATTTAAGGTAATGTTTAGGTATAAAAGTAGTTGGTGTCGTAGCTTAAAGTCAATCATAGTGTAAGAAAACATATATATATATATACATTTAAATATATTCAAAACTTATGAATTTATACTTAAGTAGACACTTATTAATTATGATCATGGTTTTGGGTTTTTATAACCAATATGATGAATGCAAGTGATCATGTGTTCAGGTGACTCAAAAGTCCCAAAAGAACTGATTGTTTGATGTCCCGTATGCTCATAAAATGTAGTCATACAAATGTGGCCGTGTCCTTATGATTAAATACTCATAATCATAGTGAAATGTTGTGATCCAGTTGTTTCCATGTTCAGATGATTTAAAATGATGTATGCTCATGAGATGCATATGATTGCTCAAAAGATTTCATGCAAAGGTGATAGTATAAATACATATAGATATCATGAGGTGACGAATACAAAGTTGACATAGTCAAAACCTGAAATTTACAGGTTTTACAGCATTAACCCGTTATTTTAGCTTTGTCCTCAAAGCTTAAGATGACGTTATTGCTCAGGTGAATAGGTGTGGGTACTTAGCTCTAAACGAGTCTTCGCGTTACCAAGTAAACTCGGGACCTTTCCTAGAGTTCCATCGTATTTTCACTAACGGAATCTGGCTTTGTTTTAACTTCTTAATTTCTCTCTCCACGACTTCCACTGGTTCTTCTACAAACTGGAGTTTGTCGTCAAAATGGACTCCCTCCAATGGCATGGCTAACGGTTCATCCGCGTAGCACTTCTTCAGGTTTGAGACATGGAATGTAGAGTGCACCCGGCTCAGCTGCTGGGGCAGCTCTAGACGATAGGCGACCTCTCCGATTCTGGCAATCACTTTGAAAGGTCCAACGTAACGTGGATTTAACTTCCCCTGTTTTCCAAACCGTACCACACCCTTCCAAGGTTATACATTTAGCATAACACGGTCACCTACAGCAAACTCCATGGGTTTATGTTTTCTGTCTGCATAACTCTTTTGCCTATCCTGGGCAGCCTGAATTCGCTGCTTGATGAGGGCGATCTTCTCAGTAGTCTCTTGGATCAGTTCGGGTCCTGTCAGTTGAAATTCCCCCACCTCTGCCCAACATACGGGTGATCGACATTTGCGGCCATAGAGGGTCTCAAATGGTGCTGCCTTAATACTGGCATGGTAGCTGTTGTTGTAGGAGAATTCAACTAATGGTATATGTTCGGCCCATCCTTTTCCAAAGTCTATCACACATGCCCTTAGCATGTCTTCTTGGGTTTGGATTGTTCGTTCACTCTGGCCGTCGGTATGCGGATGGTATGCGGTACTCATATATAGATTTGTTCCTAAAGCTCGCTGAAAAGCTTTACAGAAGTTTGACGTAAATCTGCCATCTCGATCGCAGATGATTGAGACTGGTATCCCGTGTCTCGTCACAACTTCCTTTAAGTACGTTTTGGCTAACTTGCTCAGGGAATCATTTTCCCTGATAGGTAAGAAGTGAGCTGATTTTGTGAGGCGGTCAACGATTACCCAAATTGTATCGTAACCGTGGGATGATGTAGGAAGCTTGGTAATGAAATCCATGGTGATGTTGTCCCATTTCCATTTTGGCATTTCGGGTTGGACTAACAATCCCGATGGTCGCTGATGTTTTGTTTTAACTCTGGCACCAGTCAGACATTTCTTCACGTATGTGGCAATGTCTGCTTTCATGTCGACCACCAGTATAATTTCTTCACGTCTTGATACATCTTTTCAGATCCGGGATGGATGGAGTACTTGGACTTGTGAGATTCGTGCATGATCACGTTTCTCAAGTCTCCGTAACACGGCAACCAGCTTCTTCCGTGTAAACACAACGTTCCGTCTGCTCTAGCCTCTAACTTCTCCTTGCTTAGGTCAGTCCTAAGCATTCCTCCTATGTCTTCTCTTCCGATGTTCTCGGGCTTCTGTGCTTGGAGCTGAGCCTCTAATATTTGCTTGGGTAGGTCCAAGCTAATGGTCATAACTAGGGCTCGAACTCTCATGGGAGGATCAGTTCCCTTTCGGCTTAGTGCATTGATGTAGAGTGGAATGTATATGTGATAATTAAGATACGTTATAGGGTAAATTAGAAAATTACATTTAGGAAAAACTAATAGACTAATATTACCAAAGACGAATTCAATTAAACACGTGATGAACCAAGTTCGTTGTACACGAAGATCGAGTGAATTTGAGACGTTTTAGCTTTGATTTAGACAATTGATTCGAATTGGTTTTCGGTTTTTTAAACTAAAATTAAATCTACCAATTTTAAATCTATATAAAATTATCCTAAAGTGCATGAATCGTAATCCCCAAATTTAATCTAAACACAATTACTTAAAATTTAAAACTATTAAAAAATCTATAAAAATTAATCTATAAAAATAACTTTTAAACTATTTTAAAAATCTAATTAAACTTTTTAAACTAATTAAAATTTACTTATACCAAATCTATTTTAAAAACTATATTTATCTAAAACAATAAAAATCTAATTATATAAAAACTAATTAAACTTTTAAATTTAATAAAAACATTTTAATTCTTATTTATTTCTTTTAATTTTTTTTATATTTTGAAACTATTTAATATTTTTAAAACTCAAAATTACTTTAATAAAAATATTTACTACTTTTTAAATAAACGGAAGTTAATTAAAATTCAACTTGAAACAAAATTGCCTGAACAATAAGACTACTTTAATTAAATAACTGAAGGTTAAACCAAATGAGCCAGTTAGCTCAGATGGCTAACACATTGGATTGTGGAACGCGAGGTCACGAGGTCGAGACCCAGCAGTGGACAAAATTTTAATCTTTTTTTATATTTCGACAATAAAGTAAATCCAGTAAATCCAAACTCACAGATTGACCCAAAATTTACTTAAATAAAAACTCAGCCCTAACACATTATGCTACAGATTACATTAGCATAATTAAGCAACAAGAGAAATCAGTAAGTAAACATGTACTACAGATCATAAAGAAAAACTTAAATCTTAATACCAATATAAATGCACAGACAAACTAATCGTAAGAGAACAGGAATGAAAATAAATGATGATCTAGCAAGCTACTTACGAAACAAATTCGATGATAATCAGAAACCATAACTGATATTTTGTAAATCAAACAGATAACTCAGCTAATCCAAAATCATCTTAATACAGACTAAAAACGAAAAAGAAATCAGCAAACGAAAATCAAATTAATCTCACATAAACATACACCTACTGATTATTCTTTGAACGCCCCATATCACAGGATTATAATCAATCTCAAAGAAACCAAACAGTCGCAGCATAAATATAAGATCAGTGAACCAAAAATAGTCTCAAAAACTGAACCGATCAATTGAAAGAAACCAAGTCAGCAGGCCATATACTTTCAGCAGATCCAGACGATAAGGTTAAAGCGGACGAAAAATCTAACCAATCAATTAGTCTGCTAAAACTTATAAACAGCCATATCATAACAAAACTCTAGCAGTTAAATCCATAGCAATAACACAGTAATATCTCTACATTATAGCTAAGTACCAAATCATGGCAAATCCATAACAATTACATTAATCATGAACAGATTATACCACAGAATTTCCCATTCAAACAGGTTCATATTCAAGCTGATTCACATCCATAAACATATAATCTGATTAAAACAAATTAAACTAAAGAATTTAAGAGGTATTAAACTAGAGCTTACTCTTTAGATGACCTTTGATGTGAAGGTAGGCGCTGAGCCACCTTTAGACTAAATTGACACCAAATAAACCACCATTTAACAATCAAACCACCATCGAACCAAAAACAAATCACCAATTAATCTCAAATCGCCACTCAAAATAATCAACGTGAACCAAACAGATCTCTCGATCCAACAACTTTAGATCTTTTTAACTACTCAGTGGGAATAATTAATATTCTCTTTTTCTAACATATTCATTTAATTAAGCTATTATTAGAACTTAATGAACAAATCCATAAATTACTATATTCAAATTGTATAAAGAAAATTGCAAGCTACTTTAACTCAGTAAAATAAAACGTGGACCAGGAGATTAATAAACTGAAAATAACTTTTTATTAATCAAACTAACATTACATTATTTATAAAAAGAAGATTACAAGATTCTAACTACATTTAAACATAATAACAGTGCTAGAAGAAATAGAGTGAATATACAGTGAAAATGATGGGCATTTTATATGCGAGCCCGAGGGTAGGGGTTATTGGTGATGCGTTGATCTTGACCCTTCGATCATCTTTTCGTTCTTCTCTCTCATGTTAGTTTAGATCCAAGGGCTGTGAATAACACACTAGCACACGGATTGCCAACATGGCAATCAAGTGTGCTAGTTGTGCTTCTTGATAGCTTAAGTGTCCATCTATTATTGGTGGATTGGGGATTCTTTGCTGTCACAACCAATAAGGTGATGCCACGTAGCCTTGCTCTTCCACTCTCTCTTCCGAAATCAAAGGGGATTATTTACTCACTCGTGTGAATCACACGAGTACATCAAAACCCCTTATTAATTTGAGATATATAATAGTGTGGTAAAATTAGGGTTTGAGGAATAGTGAATAACTTGTCTAGTTATTTTTGGGGAAAGAAGAAAGGAAAGCATAGGTAATATCGAAGAATGGAGTGTGGTGGAAAACGTGTGAATGTGTGAGTTACGTTTGTGGTGGAGAGTTAATGTGAATAGATGGGAAGATATTTTTCACACGTTTTATTTTTTTCTCGTTTGTAACTGGTTTCAAATGAATCAATCTTTAGTGATCCAAAAACAACTTGCATAGATTTGAAGCCCAATTCTTTTTCATCCGTCACATGTATTATCTCTTGGGCTTGGACCCAAGAGTGAATTATACTTCATCATCAGTCTAATATTTCTTGGGCCTTTTAAACCCAATCCCAATTTATGTCCATCCGTTTATATAACTTGGGCCATTATCCAAATGTGGGTCCCACCAAGGCCCAAAAACTTCAATAATGATTAAATCCGCTAGAATCGATCTTGAAATTGGCTTTGCGATCTTTTCTTCAAATCCCGTGTCGGTTTTTGTCGATATTCGTGAACTTCGATACCTACACACACGAAACAAGAAATACACATATACAAGGCAATATTTATACATTAAATGCATTTATTGGTCGTTTTAAGATACAAATGATATGAGTAAAATCACTCATATCAAACTTCCCCTTGCTAAGCAATTGCCGTGTCCTCACGCAATGATAAAATAAAACACTAACTACACCATTATTCAACTTTTTAAACTTTATTTTGCAAAGACATAATGTATTGCTTTCATTATTTGAAAAATAACTTTTAGGATCGTAAAACTCAAATAGATTCATCGTCCCCGACTTTTCACTTTTCCATGCCAAGTGCAAAAACAAGATCATTGTCAATCATAAGCCCCAAAATTAAACCAACTCATACAAGTAATTTGTGTTAAACTCAGTCTCCTATTATTCCTAACTGTATCTCTAGATTTTATTTGTCATTCACCCAAAGGCTCCATTTGACTTTATTTTGATATTTATTAGTCCAAAAATGAAGGCAAGAACGGTGTAAACTCAACACTTAAAACCTAACCTCGACTTCAAAAACCGTTGTCACTAAAGAAAGCCCACATCAAGGATAACTTAACACGATTTGAGGGATAAATCCCCGGACCCGAAATTTGGCTAATATGGCTACTTAAAAGCAAAAATAAAAACCTCCAAAGTCAATTATGACCTTATTAAAGGAGTTAGCAACAACTACATCATAACACCATGTGGATTTTTAAGATGCAATTGTGCTCCTTATTTAAAATCCACACCCGAAGGCTCCTTGGACAAAAATAAGGGAATTGACATCACCACCCACCTTATGGCTCATGATGATGAAGCAATTTTTATTCAACACGTCCCCTCGCCATACACCCTAAGGCTCTAATGACAAGGTTAGTGCTACATGACTCCCACCCGAAGGCTCCTAGAGAACATGTTTTTATTTATTCTTCTTATTAATATGATATTTATAGTAAGCCAAATTTCCGCAATCCCATGATCAAAAGTCCATGACGCTGACACCCTTAATGTGTTCTCACTTTAATTACAAGGGAAGAAAAAGAAGGAGTTACGAGTTAAGATATCAAGCCTAAACCGCTAAAAACTTCATTTATTAAGCAATTATTATTCAAGCGTGGAAAATAAATACGAGAAGATTAAATCAAACACAAAAATACTTGCACAAAGAAGAGTTAGTTTTAGAAACTTATGATTGAACTCTATCATCTCTTGTTCTCCATATTGTAAAATTCCAAAAATGTGAAATGAATGGATACTTAGCCTATTAAACCAAAGTTTTGGGTTTTCAAGTCATCTATAGATCTTGCATCTTCGATACTTTTTCAAGTTTTAGAATTTGCGTTTTAAAGTTCCCTTGATAAACGACTTTCTAGGATCAATTATAGGAACTTGCGAAAAGTTCTTGTTCTTAACTCGTATGAATTAAGACTTTCGCGTTTTAAAGCTCCCTATATAAAAGCCTAGCAAAACTTGATTCAAATACGTTAAGGAAAAGCTATGGTAAAAACCGAGTCGAGTCAAAACTTTTTTTATTTTCACCAACGGAAAGCCTACATTCGTGTCAAAAGCACTTATTTTATTTATTAAAACATAAAAAATAACACTAAAAATTTAAAATTTTATTGAAAAATGAGAAAAAACAACGTTTGGACACGACAAAAGCAATTGCAAGCGATTATATCGATTGACTCCCCCATGCTAAAACCAAACATTGTCCTCAATGTTTCTTAGCTCAAGAGTAACACCCCCTTGCTAAAACACGAAGAGTCTAATGCAAAATCCTAACATGGAAAGAGCACGCAAATCTATAAGCCGTTTATTAATTATGCCTCAAGATAAAACGTTAGTCGATAAAAATCAAGGGATAGAAAGTGTGCCCCTTTTTGGGCATTCAAAGAATGGAAAATCAAGTGGACCGGCAAAAACCGAACACGAGAGTCTTCAATGATAAGGGTCATACCTAAGATTCACAACACAACTAAACACGAGCACGAGCTTGAAAGATCAAGCCTTATTAGTGTTAGAAAATAGAAAGAAGATAGAATGTATGGGACTCCCCCACAAGGCACCTCGTTTTTGTTCACCGAGTCATGAGCTCGACTCGATCCCCACATTCATTGGTCCTTAGGGAAAGTGGTGAAAACCGGCATATTAGAATAAAATCCATAATAAAGCACGATGTCGGGGTCAAAGATCTCATCCTCGTTGTCGGATGACAAACGAAAGGAAAAAACTCCAACACAAATCTCTAAAAAGAGATAGTGGTCAATATCACGAATCATGAAATGAATATAGCATGCTCCCCGAGATAAACTCGCACCAAGATTATAGAAAAATCTTTCATTTATTGCATCGGTGAAAGGCCGAGATTTCCCTAAATCAACGATTCCGGGGTCGAATACCTCGTCCTCGGGAGAGAAAGGAATAGATAACACGGTGTCATCCACCCATGCTAATCCAAGATCATATAAAGCCTTGGTAATGGTGGGATAAAAGTTTCATCCAAAGTGGAATCAACATTCTTTGCTTTAACGACCATTTCACCCTTAGAAATGTGATCAATCGGGTCATGGTACTCAATATGAGACACATGAAAAACCTGCACATTAAGGTCAAAGTGGGTGGGAGGAGGACTTGGGACGAAATCATCATCAAGTAAATTCTCTAAAAAGAGAGCGTCCCCCTTCGGGTCGATTTCATCAACACCCGGTGGTATCGAATCATTAGAAGCAAGAAACATGTCAATCTACTCCATAAGCGGATCACTATCCTCAACGGGAATAGGAGATGGAGAGAAAGACTTGGCATTAGGCTTAGAATTCAAAGCCTCAGTCCTTGAAATGAGAAGATAGACGTTGGATAATTTTTCACGAAGAACCACGTCTTCCACATCTAAATGAGTAAGTTCATCGGTGAACTTCTCAAGGATCGGAATAGTCAAATCAACCTCATTTCCCGGTGGAAATGGGTCTAAAGGAGCAAGTTCAAAAGTGAACTTCTCAAAAATCGGATCACTATCATCCTCATTTCCCGGTGGAAATGGGTGAAGAAGAGTAGGTTCATCGGTAAAACCCTCAAAATCCGAGTCGTGAATGTCATCTTTATAAGAAAGTTCATCGGAGAACTCCTCATTAGAAAATTCACTAGAAGTCGAATCATTCTCAAAATCTTCATCACAATTTTCATCATTAGAATTGGAGAAAATATCAAAGTGAATGGAAGAAGTAGAGTAATCACAATGTGGCAAATCACACATCTCATTGGAATTACCTTCAAACTCTCTCGGGTTTTGGACAAGAATTTCAACACTAGACTTTATTACTTCGTCCGATTCTGTATCCGGAATAGTGCTAAAATGCTCGTCCCCCTTGCTTAGAGAATTTTCGGGTTCCACGATGGAAGAATCATGCATAGGAGTGGTGATGTCATGAGAGATTTCCTCATCATCTAGGATGGGTGAATCCTCGGGCTCCTTAGCCGGCAAGATATGAAAAGGAAGCACGATTGCACTAGACGAAGGATGTAGAGCAATAAGATCTCTCAAAGAAATAGTGCTATCCTCGTCATCGTCCAAAAGAAGAGAACGCTCGAGTTCACGATTAGCAAGAGATTTTTCTTCCGCTTGAATTTTTTCTTTCTCTCGAATTTCAATGCTTAATCCATTATAATCTTGCGAAAGTTGTCTAATCTTAAGTTCACAATCTTGTTTAAATCCTTCATGAATTATTTCTCCATGAAATCTACGACTTCCCAAATCATTAGTTATATCATTAATCTCTTGATTGATTTGTCTCTTTTCAAGCAACATATCTTCAATGCTCTTTTCAACAACTTCAACATTTCTTTGATTCGTTATTTGTTGGAACATCGTTTCAAATCGTTCAATATCGAAAGAATATTGTGGAGATTGGTCAAAACCGGAAGGAATCGAATTATTGCAAGGACTAGGCTCATAAAAACTTTGATCCATTGGTTGACAACAAAAACTCTCGTGAGGACCTCCACAATACTCACAACAAGGATGTTGTTGTGATAAACTCGGTAAATCTTGTGGATAACAATTATCATTAAAGTTTTGATTGTAGCTCGGTTCTTGCTCGTAATTAAGCGATAATCAATGCGAACAATCATCACCAAAATGAGAATCGTTTCCACAAAACTCACACGAGGGTGTCTCGTATGTAGGGTGTGGAGGTGGATTGAAATCGAGAGAATTATTCGAAAAATTCGGATTTCCACATGAAGTAATTTTATTACAAGAAGGACAAAATCCAACTTGTAAATCGTGACGTAAGTGATTTCCACAACGCTCACACGTGCACCACCGACATGGTAAAAAACCATATAACGGTTCTCCACACCCAACACAATCGACGAAGGAATTCATAGAAGAATTAAAATTTAGAGGGTGAGGAGAAAAAGAATTAAACATGATAGAGGATTAAGAAGATTATTTTTGGTATTTTTCATAAATCAATCAAAGATTGACAAAAAAACGATACTATTTAATAGAACAATAACAAAACTTTCCGAGGACGGAAAGGGTCTTCAAATCAACGATCAACAAATCTCAACGAAAACGAATCGTACACAAGATCCCCGGCAGCGGCGCCAAAATTTTTGATGTAGAGTGGAATGTATATGTGATAATTAAGATACGTTATAGGGTAAATTAGAAAATTACCTTTAGGAAAAAGTAATAGACTAATATTACCAAAGACGAATTCAATTAAACACGTGATGAACCAAGTTCGTTGTACACGAAGATCGAGTGAATTTGAGACGTTTTAGCTTTGATTTGGACAATCAATTCGAATTGGTTTTTGGTTTTTTAAACTAAAATTAAATCTACCAATTTTAAATCTATATAAAATTATCCTAAAGTGCATGAATCGTAATCCCCAAATTTAATCTAAACACAATTACTTAAAATTTAAAACTATTAAAAAATCTATAAAAATTAATCTATAAAAATAACTTTTAAACTATTTTAAAAATCTAATTAAACTTTTTAAACTAATTACAATTTACTTATACCAAATCTATTTTAAAAACTATATTTATCTAAAACAATAAAAATCTAATTATATAAAAAACTAATTAAACTTTTAAATTTAATAAAAACATTTTAATTCTTATTTATTTCTTTTAAAATTTTTTTATATTTTGAAACTATTTAATATTTTTAAAACTCAAAATTACTTTAATAAAAATATTAACTACTTTTTAAATAAACGGAAGTTAATTAAAATTCAACTTGAAACAAAATTGCATGAACAATAAGACTACTTTAATTAAATAACTGAAGGTTAAACCAAATGAGCCAGTTAGCTCAGATGGCTAACACATTGTGTTGTGGAACGCGAGGTCACGAGGTCGAGACCCAGCAGTGGACGAAATTTTAATCTTTTTTTATATTTCGACAATAAAGTAAATCCAGTAAATCCAAACTCACAGATTGACCCAAAATTTACTTAAATAAAAACTCAGTCCTAACACATTATGCTACAGATTACATTAGCATAATTAAGCAACAAGAGAAATCAGTAAGTAAACATGTACTACAGATCAGAAAGAAAAACTTAAATCTTAATACCAATATAAATGCACAAACAAACTAATCGTACGAGAACAACAATGAAAATAAATGATGATCTAGCAAGCTACTTACGAAACAAATTCGATGATAATCAGAAACCATAACTGATATTTTGTAAATCAAACAGATAACTCAGCTAATCCAAAATCAACTTAATACAGACTAAAAACGAAAAAGAAATCAGCAAACGAAAATCAAATTAATCTCACCTAAACATACACCTACTGATTATTCTTTGAACGCCCCTTATCACAGGATTATAATCAATCTCAAAGAAACCAAACAGTCGCAACATAAATATAAGATCAGTGAACCAAAAATAGTCTCAAAAACTGAACCGATCAATTGAAAGAAACCAAGTCAGCAGGCCATATACTTTCAGCAGATCCAGACGATAAGGTTAAAGCGGACGAAAATCTAACCAATCAATTAGTCTGCTAAAACTTATAAACAGCCATATCATAACAAAACTCTAGCAGTTAAATCCATAGCAATAACACATTAATATCTCTAAATTATAGCTAAGTACCAAATCATGGCAAATCCATAACAATTACATTAATCATGAACAGATTATACCACAGAATTTCCCATTCAAACAGGTTCATATTCAAACTGATTCACATCCATAAACATATAATCTGATTAAAACAAATTAAACTAAAGAATTTAAGAGGTATTAAACTAGAGCTTACTCTTTAGATGACCTTTGATGTGAAGGTAGGCGCTGAGCCACCTTTAGACTAAATCGACACCAAATAAACCACCATTTAACAATCAAACCACCATCGAACCAAAAACAAATCACCAATTAATATCAAATCGCCACTCAAAATAATCAACGTGAACCAAACAGATCTCTCGATCCAACAACTTTAGATCTTTTTTAATTACTCAGTGGGAATAATTAATATTCTCTTTTTCTAACATATTCATTCAATTAAGCTATTATTAGAACTTAATGAACAAATCCATCAATTACTATATTCAATTTGTATAAAGAAAATTGCAAGCTACTTTAACTCAGTAAAATAAAACGTGGACCAGGAGATTAATAAACTGAAAATAACTTTTTATTAATAAAACTAACATTACATTATTTATAAAAAGAAGATTACAAGATTATTTACCCAAAAAAAGATTACAAGATTCTAACTACATTTAAACATAATAACAGTGCTAGAAGAAAGAGAGTGAATATACAGTGAAAATGATGGGCATTTTATATGCGAACCCGAGGGTAGGGGTTATTGGTGATGCGTTGATCTTGACCCTTCGATCATATTTTCGTTCTTCTCTCTCATGTTAGTTTAGATCCAAGGGCTGTGAATAACACACTAGCACACGGATTGCCAACATGGCAATCATGTGTGCTAGTTGTGCTTCTTGATAGCTTAAGTGTCCATCTCTTATTGGTGGATTGGGGATTCTTTGTTGTCACAACCAATAAGGTGATGCCACGTAGCCTTGCTCTTCCACTCTCTCTTCCGAAATCAAAGGGGATTATTTACTCACTCGTGTGAATTACACGAGTACATCAAAACCCCCTTATTAATTTAAGATAACTAATAGTGTGGTAAAATTAGGGTCTGAGGAATAGTGAATAACTTGTCTGGTTATTTTTGGGGAAAAAAGAAAGGAAAGCATAGGTAATATCGAAGAATGGAGTGTGGTGGAAAACGTGTGAATGTGTGAGTTACGTTTGTGGTGGAGAGTTAATGTGAATAGATGGTAAGATATTTTTCACACGTTTTATTTTTTTCTCATTTGTAACTGGTTTCAAATGAATTAATCTTTAGTGATCCAAAAACAACTTGCATAGATTTGAAGCCCAATTCTTTTTCATCCGTCACATGTATTATCTCTTGGGCTTGGACCCAAGAGTGAATTATACATCATCATCAGTCTAATCTTTCTTGGGCCTTTCAAACCTAATCCCAATTTATTTCTATCCGTTTATATAACTTGTAACTTGGGCCATTGATGAGCTTTTACCAAAATAGAACTTATTTACTCCATCTTAATGGGCTTTCAGACCCATTATCCAAATGTGGGTCCCACCAAGGCCCAAAAACTTCAATAATGATTAAATCCGCTAGAATCGATCTTGAAATTGGCTTTGCGATCTTTTCTTCAAATCCCGTGTCAGTTTTTGTCGATATTCGTGAACTTCGGTACCTACACACACGAAACAAGAAATACACATATACAAGGAAATATTTATACATTAAATGCATTTATTGGTCGTTTTAAGATACAAATGATATGAGTAAAATCACTCATATCATGCATCTGCAACTACGTTGGCTTTACTTGGGTGGTATCTGATGTCACAGTCGTAGTCGTTGAGCAACTCTATCCAACGTCGTTGCCTCATGTTTAGTTCCTTCTGGTCTAGAATATGTTGCAAGCTCTTGTGATCAGTATGCACCATGCACTTTGTCCCATATAGGTAGTGTCTCTAGATTTTTAAGGCGAACACTACAGATCCAAGCTCTAGATCATGGGTGGAGTAATTCTGCTCGTGCTTCTTCAGTTGTCTTGAAGCATAAGCAATCACTTTCTGTCTCTGCATCAACACAGATCCCAAACCCTTGTGTGAGGCGTCGCAGTAGACAACAAAGTCTTCGTTACCTTCTGGTAGGGCTAAAATAGGTGCACTGCACAACTTTTGCTTGATGGTCTGAAATGCAGCTTCTTCTTTTTCTCCCCACTCACATTTTATGCCCTTCTGGGTAAGTTTCGTCATTGATTTAGCTATCTTAGAAAATCCCTCGATAAATCTTCGGTAGTAACCGGCAAGGCCTAGAAATTGACGAATTTCCTTTAGCAACGTGGGAGATGCCCAATCCTTCACGGATTCGACTTTCGCGGGGTCCACTTGAATTCCTTTGTTATCAATCACGTGACCGAGAAAGTGCACTTTAGGGATCCAAAAATCACACTTTGAGAATTTTTCATACAGCTTCTCCTCCTTAAGTAGTTTTAGCACTTGAGCAAGATGTTCTCCGTGTTCTTGCTCATTCTTGGAATAGATGAGGATGTCATCAATAAACACTATCACGAAGTTGTCCAGGTAGGGTCTGCACACTCGATTCATGAGATCCATGAATATGGCTGGTGCGTTGGTCAGCCCAAATGGCATGACTTGGAATTCATAATGACTGTAACGTGTTCTGAAAGCTGTTTTTGGTATGTCCTTTTCTCTGACCTTCAGCTGATGGTATTCGGATCGTAAGTCGATCTTGGAGTACACGCTTGATCCTTGCAGCTGATCAAATAGGTCATCGATTCGTGGTAGTGGGTAGCGTTTTTCACAGATAACTTATTCAGTTCTCTGTAATCGATACACATTCGGAAAGAACCGTCTTTCTTTTTGACAAATAACACTGGGGCTCCCCAAGGTGAGGAATTGGGTCTGATAAACCCTTTGTCTGACAATTCTTGAAGTTGTTCCGCGAGTTCTTTCATCTCGGTTGGTGCTAAGCGGTAGGGTGCTTTAGCTACAGGTGCAGCTCCCGGTACCAAGTCGATTTGAAATTCCACTTGGCAAGTCGGAGGCAGTCCTGGTAAGTCGTCTGGGAAGACTTCAGGATAATCACAGACGATTGGTACATCCTTGACTTGTTTCTTCTCGGGTTCTTCTTCTTTGTCTGTCTTGAAAATATGTGCTAAAAAGATAGGACATCCTTTTAGTAGATATTTCTGGGCTTTGGTACACGAGATCACGCTTAGTCTAGTGTCTGTTCTGTCCGAATTTCCGTCTCCTCGGATTATTAGCTCTATATTTCCCCATGGTATACGGACTAGCTTATCGTCACACACGATAGTTGCATGATATCTTGCCAACCAGTCCATACCAATAATGACATCAAAACTACTCAGTTGTATGGGTATTAATTGAATATCAAATGGGTGATTCTGAAGGTTTAATGTACAGCCTCTTAGGATGGTATTAGTTTCAATGATTTTTCCATCTACTAATTCGACTTTGTAACAGTCGTCTAACGGGGTAGGTAAGATGTCTAGTAAGCTACTAAACTCTGTGGATACGAAACTCCTATCGGCTCCTGTATCAAATAAAATGGTTGCATAATGATTGTTCAGAAGAAACGTACCAGTAACTACATTGGAGTCGGAGTTGGTCCTGTTTTCTCCTATGACATAAACTCTGGCGGGTGCTCCGCTCTTACTTGTATGCTTTGGGCAATCAGGTCTGATGTGTCCGATCTCTCGACAACCATAGCAACGGATCTCCTTACGAGCCATGTTTCCACTGCCAGTGAGCTGGCGGTTTCCCTGATGTCCACTTCCACGGAAGTTTTGCCTGTTGCCATTGTGGGGCTTATAGCTGGCACTAGAGTTGTTCCTGTTGGTCGGAGCAGGTGTGTTGCTATGTCCAGGCCTTCGGCAATCATCAGTAGAGTAATGATGGAAGTTACACTTTGATCATTTTGGTTTGTTCCCCACGTATGGAGGTGGTCCTGAGGAAACAACACTGTAGACATGACCTAAACTTTGCCTCTTGGGCTGGGGATGATGGCGGTAACTCTCATCGACTTTCCTCTTGTGCTCTGCCTGTCTAAGCAAATGATCACACCCACGTTTGTCCACTAATTCTATGGCAAACTCAATGGCACTTTCGACTGTAGTAGGTCGAGATGCAAGCACACTGTCATGAACAGAGTTTGGAAGTCCACTAACATACTTCTCTATCTTATCCGGCACTTTAGGGTACATACGGGTACACGTCAAAGTTAGTTCCTGGAACTTCTGGTTGTAGGCCGTGATGTCAAAGTTGGTGCATTTGAGATTCCACAATTCAATCTCCAGCTTCTTGATTTCACTGCGAGGACAGTATTTCACGGTAAGCTTGTCTTTCAATGCAGCCCAGGTCATCCCATAGGCTCCATCGTGTCCGAGGGTAGCAACTTGTGAGTTCCACCATGTGAGAGCATGTTCCAAGAGTGTATCTGAGAACCCGTACTTTCCCAGCATTATTTTATTCTTTTTATTCGTGTTTCTAAATTTTCCAACGTATTTCATTTTCTTGGTATTCTTATATGTAAATCCTGAGATTTTTAAATAATACCTTTTAAGTATTTACTGATCATTGATATTAAATTATCTGGAATTATAAAATTTCTTATTTTATTTTTCCATATTTATTTAAATCAAATTTTTTTATTTAAAAACACACGCGTGCGTTTTACAACGAGTTTATTCAAATCAATGTACAACGAGAATTTCTAGTGATCGCAATACCGACGGATGCCCAAAATATTACGTTTATTTATCGATTGTTTCGATAATTAATATTTTCGACGATTTCGTTTTAATTACGTATTAAGTCGTGTCGGGAAGTCATATAATCATTTTTACGATGCATTGTAACTTTTGAAAAAGTATTTTTACGAAACCGAGCCCCGTAAATATTTTTAATATTTACCAATGACCATTTTCTACCCTTTAAAACTATTAATTTCTTTTAGGTCCACAAGTTTGCAAATTGGCAACTTAAGTCCCTCCACTTAACTAGCCATATATAAACCCATTTTACTTCCACTAACTAACCATTTCATTTGTAAAAAAAAAGCACACACAATCTCTCCCCACCCCACCCTTTTGCCGCCACCTTCACCACCATCAACCACCACCATCCATCATGATTCATCCAAAACAAAAACAAGACCCATTCTTAGAATTTTCTTGTGATTATAATGATATCAAATTCATTAACATGCATCAAAATTTCAAGAACTTTTGATTTCAATATTTTATGATGATTTAATCATCATGTATGTGTTATTTTTGGTATGATCATCATATTATAATCCTTAAAAGTCTTGTTTTTAATCTTTGATTTTGTTAGATTTTACATGCAAGTGTTTTTAGGAGTTTTTGGTTGATGGGTATGATAGTATAGTGATCCTAGGGGTATGGGTATGAGTGGATTTGGTTGAAAATTTGATTTGTCATGTTTTCTAAAAAGCTAATTTGGGACATCAGCCTTAAACAGTATGTTTCGTGAGTTTAAGGTCTGTGAAATGCTAAGATTATTTGAAATTGTTGTAGAGTTTTCCGAGACGGTCGTTTTGGTATAAGATAGAACTTCTAAGTCATTACGAGTCAAAAGTTATGCTAGTTTTAGTTTTCGTGTACCGGGAGACGCAAGTCGGCACAATCCGAAATTGTGGCTGATTTTGGGTCGACTCTCGGGGACTTTAGGCTTGGTTAGATAGTTGATACTACTGGTTTTCAATGTTTACAAACTGAGTTTGATGAGTCTAGTAGTGGTTTCAAAAGTCGGACTGTCGAGTTTGTGCTTTTAAAGCGGTCTAAACGGTTTTACAAAACAAGTGCACAAATCTGTCCCAAATTTGGAGTCGAGAAAAGTATCGAGCTGATGGATTTTAAAGTGTGAACATTGGCACAAATTTTGGTGAGATCTTATACAGGTTATAAGTGACCTTAACACCAATTTTCATGTAAAACGGACAAGTCTAGATAGGGTAGATCGGTGTGTACATTCGGGGTGTACTTGCTGATTTTTATTTTGGACACGTAGTTCAATGCTTGTGTTGCGTGAGTTTGAGTGTTCACCATCGGACAAGGTGACTTACTCAAGTGCTTAGTCATTATATAAATGACTTAGCTACTGGTCCAAGTATGGTTAAAGGATAGTTTGACTTGCGTTGACTTGGCGTCGTATAACGGGTCAATTTCAAGTGTTCAAGTGTTTTAACATGTAACGTTGGATAAATGTATTCATTTGATTCGTGTCAATGGTTTTGAAACATGTATACTTTGAAAACGTTTGATTCATATTATATTTGGTACATATCGATATTCGAGTTCGAGTTTTAACGCGCGCCTTATTTTTGATAGGTTGCGGTTTTCGTGTTTCCCCGGGCATCCATATCGTTGGTGATCGTCTACCACTACCGTTTCTACTCAGTTGCTGAGTACGTGTTTGACTTACCTCGTGGCTAAGGTGAGTTCATAGCCCCTTTTTACTTGTACATGGTTTCTAAACACGGGGTGAGATTTTACATGGTGGAACACAACTAAATATAAAACTGTATTGCTATCCAGAACTCGTATGTTATTCTGAACGTGTATGCTTTACAGATGATTTCAATGGTATTATTGCTTTTAGACGTTAGCCTTGAGTTTCCTCTCCTATCATGAATCGTTAATTGTCCCGTATGCTTTGAGCTAAGCGCGAATGTTGTGGGTGCATCCATCGGGATTGACAATCCCCGTCCTGATTACTTTGACGCACTAATATTCGTTTATACTTGAGTATTTAGGCTGAATACTCCCTAGAGGAACTTACATTTGAGTTAAGCTTCGGTTCATGAGACTAAACAGCAATAATATGCATCGTGACTATGGACGTGCATAGTTAACCCCCCCATTACGTGTTTTACAAATTCTATTGTGTTCCACACGTTTACTGCTAAACCTATGAATATCACTCAACTTTATGTTGACGATTTTACATGTTTAATCTTAGGTATTATTACTTAGCTTTGCTTGGATGGGAGCCCGCAGGATATTATCGCAGCTTGGAGATTTCTGTAATGCTTTAAAAAGACTGTTTTTAGTAAAAACTGTCAGGAGTTATTTTATCTTTTCAGCAACTTTAGGTTACAAATTGAGACGAAATAATATAAATTTCCGCTTCTAAAACTCTGGGACCTATGTTTAAAAACTCTGACCTTTTATGATGCAATATACATGTTTTTATTTCGTCAGCTTTGTATGAACTGTAATTCATTGTTTCTTGTACTATCACGAGTTACCCCCTCGTTGCCTAGTTGTTCCATGTCAGATTTTGGGGGTCTCACAGAGTGGTATCAGAGCGATGGTTATAGGGAACTGAGTCGTTTTCAAAAAAAAAACTTAGTCTATAACCGAAAGTTTAAATATTTCATGTTCTAAGTGTCAACCACAGAATCTGCCAATGTTGTTCGATATCTGCACGGGTAACTCTCTAATCCTTATTATTTACTTTTGATTTTCATTGTAGTATTTCATCTCTTGATTTCATGTTGAAATATTACATCACCTTAATGACGATAATTACTGTGTCTTTTCAAAGCCTTGTGCTTCATGGATTATCATTCGATATTACTGTGATTACATCCACTTATACTGTATTTCTTGAATTCTTATTCTTGTGACTTGATCTTATTACAATGATTCTATATCATTATGATGTTACGTACTTGTATTCAGAGCGCGTATGCTATCAACTTTTCATGCTCATTTTGTGAGTACTATTGCTATTTCATTTATGCGTGATACGACTGACTTCATATGCTCGTTCGTTTTAAATCATCTGTTTTTCTCGACTCGCTGTTACATGTTGTGCATACTTTCATGATACCATTGTTCGGGATCGAATAAGTGTTGTTTTCGATGAACTCCTGATTTTCATTTTACTACCGTGCGTGTTGCTTCCATTGTCTGTTTCCTTCAAAATTTCTATATAGATACGCAGATTTTCTTTCCGACCGTTCGTGATTGAATGTCTAGTCTATAGACCATTGTGTAGTTCGATGTGTCTCCGAAAAAGACTAAAGGACATCTTGTGAGTCTCATATCTTGAAGTATTCGTTGAATCAGTACCTGGATAATAACGTGAGTTTTCTTAATCTTGATTTACCTTTACGTCACTGTTTTACACGACAATTGTGCATGGATTACATCTTATTTCATTGACCATTCTACGTTTCGACTTCGAATTTCAACATTCGTTGTACCTTGAGCACATGATCGTCATTTATTATGTGACGATTGTTTGGATTACGATCCTACTTGTATCCTAACTTTTTCATTAAACCTCCTCGCCTCAGGAGTGTGACTTGTTAATATTTTGTTTCGTCCTCGGTATGTGTTGTGATTTTGGAAAATCACGCCGCCTAAAGACCTTCCTGCATTGCATCTTGCAGCCGAAGACACGGATATCATGCGTCGTTTTTGATCTCTCAGATTATCGTTGACATTCTTGAACCATTTCTGTACTGCGTTTTCTTTACATGATTAATTACACGGTTTATTCTCTTTCGTCTTTATGGAATCCACAAGTCTTGTGTGTACATTAATTCTGGGTTATTATGAAACTGGATTTAATTTCAAGCTGTGTCGAAAAATATACTTTGTATAGAAACTTTACAGGAAGTTTAACAGTGTCGAGAAAATATTTTTATAACTTTAGACATAAAAATATATATTTCTACTTATTGAGACGTCCGTTTAGGACATAAAATTTGGCCACTAAACATTAAAATCGAGCAGGTTACGCTCATTTGAGATTGTGAAATTTAAGAACTTATTTTTACGTAGTTCTAAAATATCGTTTTGCTGACAGATTTAATGCAAGGGCATTTTCGTCCATTTTTATTCCGTTTCAAGTCCCGGGTAAAACTAAAAAGTTGTCTGAAACGTCGTTTTACATCGAATTGCATAGGACTTCGAGTATTAAAAATATCATTTAGCGAGATAATTGGTATAGAACCCAAAAGTCAAAAAACTGATAGACTTTAAAAATATGATTTCAAGCGTTTTTGAGTTCGTTTGAGCTCGTAAAACTTTAACTAATGATATTTTGCAAACTAAAAACAATGATTGCGTTTGAACAAGTATAAATAGTAACTTTGAGATTCGGTCATACATATAAATAGATCTTGAACTTTTGAAATTCGGTAACTTCCTAATATAGAAACTTTTCAGAGTAATTGTACTATTGGTTAACTGATGCACTACTTTCTTAAAAGTATATTTTTGTCAAATAAATTACGATGTGCACATACGGATTCCTTTATCCTTTCTTTTATATATGACTTATTTGTCATTCTATATTGTCTTTCTTTGCTTCTATCGTACCCTTGAATTGGACAGAGGTTGAAGTTCTTGCTTTCGTATCGTTTGTTATCATCTTGACACGCGTCTCTTGACGATTCCTGCTAAACCTCTTGAACCCTTAGCACCTTGTAATCATTTCGTTGACTGTCTTGAACTACTCCTTATTTCCCTCTTGTAACTCACTCGCTACTTTACACACTATTGTCATGTTACCATATAACTCAAACTGGTCTTGTTTGCGAATCATTTTACAAAAGGTTTCGTTTGGGCTTTCTTAAAATAATTGAAAGCTATCTTATAAAATTAATCTATATTAATTTACGCTGTAACATTACAATTGTTGAGTTAAATATGTAGCCAATAACTTAGTGGCGAAAAGTTTCATATGTTATTTTGATTCCTGTTTTTACAAATGCTATTATACGCATATTTTAAATAATATGACCTGTAATACTGGTTTGACGAAGATGAGCATCGCATTGCTAGTCCTAAATTATGCATGACCATCACCTATGCTTAATTTAGAAGGAGCCATGCAAGGCCGAATAGTAGTCACCTTAAATATTTAACCAAGAATCAACTTTTTAGTTATGTTTCTTAAAAAGTTAGATAAAAGTAAAGTTTTGAAAACTTTTACTTCTTATGCGAGTATCAACAGTTCGCAACATACACATATGAACCCTTATCTTTTCTTGAACAAAGTACATGCCTCAAGCACAAATTTCCTTACTCAGCGATCTTTGCTTTACTTGTTACCTCATCATCCTTATGATACAATTTTCGTTACCATTTGTCTAATTTACTACCATTGATACCGAACTTGAAAGTTTCAACGTTGTTATGCTTCTACATCAATCGACTTTCTCTATCTCTTTTGGTAGACATTTGAAACGTCTCTAGACGCGATTAATGATTTACGACTGGACGTGAACAATGATTTCGTGTAACTGTCATGATGTGTGTTAGACTTTGTCGTTTTGAAATTTGTTCGTGTGAACCATGTGTTGATTTCGCCTCTCATTGGGAATGTTCTTCATTTACTGGAATTCCTCTCGAGTAACTTCTTAAGAACTTTCTTTGATTCGAAAATTCGTTGTGTGACTTTTCCCTTTCGATCGTATTTCGACCACCGAGAACTTAATAAGCCGTTATTGGTGACGCCAACCGCACTCGTGAATTAATCTTGCTGAACCCTTTGTTTCTTATTGTCCTTATCATTGATGCATCTATTCTATCATGTTCGTTAAGAGTTGATACGACTTCCATTTTATTCCCTCGTGTTATTGCTTATATACTAATTGTTGATCGATATTCGTTTCATAATTGTTTTCTATTTTGTCACTTTCTGAAAACCCGAAACTGTTACGTGTTTATCGTTTGATATCTTAAACACTTTCTTGAATTTCTAAAAATTATTATTAATTTTTAAGAACGTTTTATACATTTTATCAAATGTTTAAATTACCAAAATAACTATTTCAAGTTAAGTACCGGATCTATACATCCTCTTGGGTAAATTTATAACTTATATTTAAACAGTGTCAAGTTGCATCTTTTAAAGTAATTGATTTTATCATACTTTACTGTCAGCCTAATAAAATTGTTAAATTAATTTATAATTTCTAACAATGATTTTAAATAACTTGGAAACTTTGATTTTTCTAATGGTAACGATAAACCTGAGGTTTTAACGATAATTTCATGCAGACATCCAAAAGTTCTTAAGTCAATCAGGATAACTATTTGAACTGAGTTACTTTTACTTTGAAGTCCTAATCAAGGAAAAGATTTGACAACTGTTTACCCACTCATTTTATATATAGTTTGATTTTTAAATCACTACATCTGGTAAAATTTTCTTTTAATCAAGAAAATATTTAAACTAAGTTTTAAAGTAATACCAAAATACTAGACAACTGATTGTGACAACTTGTATTTTAAACGATCATATGTTATTCATTTTTCACTTCTATTTCCATTGTAACTAGATTGTTACGTTTTAAGACTGTCGTGTTTTACAGTTGCACGATTTGCGACCCCTTGTTGATTTAAAATCTTGGTTCATTTTATCGCACTTTGCCTGTTTAAGCGATTCTTGTGTTCATTCTTGTTAGTTTATCGCACGTATTTCCAACAACTCTATCTCTCGATGTATCTCTGTATTAAAAGATCGTTATTCTAATCCAAGACTGAAAATTTATACGAAAAGGAGTTAAGAAACTGAAGCATAGTGAATTCTAACCGTTAAGATTCGTCGTGGTGCAGAAATTACCTGGTAAGCAATGAATTTTGTTCTACACTTTCTACCTCCTCTTGTTTGCATCTTCTACTGTTTTCAGGAGAACTCTGGGGACCAGAGTTCCTTTAGGGGGGAAGACTGTGAGAACCCGTACTTTCCCAACATTATTTTATTCTTTTTATTCGTGTTTCTAAATTTTCCAACGTATTTCGTTTTCTTGTATTCTTATATGTAAATCCTGAGATTTTTAAATAATACTTTTTAAGTATTTACTGATCATTGATATTAAATTATCTGGAATTATAAAATTTCTTATTTTATTTTTCCATATTTATTTAAATCAAAGTTTTTGATTTAAAAACACACGCGTGTGTTTTACAACGAGTTTATTCAAATCAATGTACAACGAGAATTTCTAGTGATCGCGATACCGACGGATGCCCAGAATATTACGTTTATTTATCGATTGTTTCGATAATTAATATTTTCGACGATTTCGTTTTAATTACGTATTAAGTCGTGTCGGGAAGTCATATAATCATTTTTATGATGCATTGTAACTTTTGAAAAAGTATTTTTACGAAACCCGAGCCCCGTAAATATTTTTAATATTTACCAATGACCATTTTCTACCCTTTAAAACTATTAATTTCTTTTAGGTCCACAAGTTTGCAAATTGGCAACTTAGGTCCCTCCACTTAACTAGCCATATATAAACCCATTTTACTTCCACTAACTAACCATTTCATTTGTAAAAAAAACACACACACACACAATCTCTCCCCACCCCACCCTTTTGCCGCCACCTTCACCACCATCAACCACCACCATCCATCATGATTCATCCAAAACAAAAAAAGAGCCATTCTTAGAATTTTCTTGTGATTCTAATGATATCAAATTCATTAACATGCATCAAAATTTCAAGAACTTTTGATTTCAAGATTTTATGATGATTTAATCATCATGCATGTGTTATTTTTGGTATGATCATCACATTTTAATCCTTAAAAGTCTTGTTTTTAATCTTTGATTTTGTTATATTTTACATACAAGTGTTTTTAGGAGTATTTGGTTGATGGGTATGATAGTATAATGATCCTAGGGGTATGGGTATGAGTGGATTTGGTTGAAAATTTGATTTGTCATGTTTTCTAAAAAGCTAATTTGGGACAGCAGCCTTAAACCGTATGTTTCATGGGTTTAAGGTCTGTGAAAGGCTAAGATTATTTGAAATTGTTGTAGAGTTTTCCGAGACGGTCGTTTTGGTATAAGATAAAGCTTCTAAGTCATTACGAGTCAAAAGTTATGCTAGT
Source organism: Glebionis coronaria (assembly GCA_025667525.1). Taxonomy (NCBI): domain Eukaryota; kingdom Viridiplantae; phylum Streptophyta; class Magnoliopsida; order Asterales; family Asteraceae; genus Glebionis; species Glebionis coronaria. The sequence continues at coordinate 381,365,056 of CM046880.1, read as the reverse complement.
TTTAGTTTTCGTGTACCGGGAGACGCAAGTCGGCACAATCCGAAATTGTGGCTGATTTTGGGTCGACTCTCGGGGACTTTAGGCTTAGTTAGATAGTTGATACTACTGGTTTTCAATGTTTACAAACTGAGTTTGACGAGTCTAGTAGTGGTTTCAAAAGTCGGATTGTCGAGTTTGTACTTTTAAAGCGGTCTAAACGGTTTTACAAAACAAGTGCACAAATCTGTCCCAAATTTGGAGTCGAGAAAAGTGTTGAGCTGATGGATTTTAAAGTGTGAACATTGGCTCAAATTTTGGTGAGATCTTATACAGGTTATAAGTGACCTTAACACCAATTTTCATGTAAAACGGACAAGTCTAGATAGGGTAGATCGGTGTGTACATTCGGGGTGTACTTGCTGATTTTTATTTTGGACACGTAGTTCAATGCTTGTGTTGCGTGAGTTTGAGTGTTCACCATCAGACATGGTGACTTACTCAAGTGCTTAGTCATTATATAAATGACTTAGCTACTGGTCCAAGTATGGTTAAAGGATAGTTTGACTTGCGTTGACTTGGCGTCGTATAACGGGTCAATTTCAAGTGTTCAAGTGTTTTAACATGTAACGTTGGATAAATGTATTCATTTGATTCGTGTCAATGGTTTTGAAACATGTATACTTTGAAAACGTTTGAGTCATATTATATTTGGTACATATCGATATTCGAGTTCGAGTTTTAACGCGCGCCTTATTTTTTATAGGTTGCGGTTTTCGTGTTTCCCCGGGCATCCATATCGTCGGTGATCGTCTACCACTACCGTTTCTACTCAGTTGCTGAGTACATGTTTGACTTACCTCGTGGCTAAGGTGAGTTCTTAGCCCCTTTTTACTTGTACATGGTTTCTAAGCACGGGGTGAGATTTTACATGGTGGAACACAAATAAAACTGTATTGCTATCTAGAACTCGTATGTTATTCTGAACGTGTATGCTTTACAGATGATTTCAATGGTATTATTGCTTTTAGACGTTAGCCTTGAGTTTCCTCTCCTATCATGAATCGTTAATTGTCCCGTATGCTTTGCGTTAAGCGCAAATGTTGTGGGTGGATCCATCGGGATTGACAATCCCCGTCCCGATTACTTTGACGCACTAATATTCGTTTATACTTGAGTATTTAGGCTGAATACTCCCTAGAGGAACTTACATTTGAGTTAAGCTTCGGTTCATGAGACTAAACAGCAATAATATGCATCGTGACTATGGACGTACATAGTTAACCCCCCATTACGTGTTTTACAAATTCTATTGTGTTCCACACGTTTACTTCTAAACCTATGAATATCACTCAACTTTATGTTGACGATTTTACATGTTTAATCTCAGGTATTATTACTTAGCTTTGCTTGAATGGGAGCCCGCAGGATATTATCGCAGCTTGGAGATTTCTGTGATGCTTTAAAAAGACTGTTTTTTGTAAAAACTGTCATGAGTTATTTTTATCTTTTGAGCAACTTTAGGTTACAAATTGAGACGAAATAATATAATTTTCCGCTTCTAAAACTCTGGGACCTATGTTTAAAAACACTGACCTTTTATGATGCTATATACATGTTTTTATTTCGTCAGCTTTGTATGAACTGTAATTCATTGTTTCTTGTACTATGACGTGTTACCCCCTCGTTGCCTAGTTGTTCCATGTCAGATTTTGGGAGTCTCACAATGTACAAGTTGCAAATTTCCCCTTGTTTTCCTCAGTGCAGTCACTAATACGGAACACTGTCTCAGTTCTCTCAAACCATTGCATGAGCTCGACTACCCCTTCCTTGCCCTTGTAATAGTTGGGCTTGCACTTTAGGAAGTCAGGGTAAGTACATCCTCGAGCTTCTCGGTTTCTATTATTGGAGTTTTCACTGTCTCCATGAGTTCCGCTGGGGCGGTTTTCTCTTGCAGCTTAGGCGCCAGTAATGCCTTGCTCAATGAGTACTATGAGCTGCTCATCAGACATAGTCGTCGCAGGTGTTTCTGCAGGGTTTGGTCGAACGCATCTTGGTGGCATTTTTCTATATTCATAAGAATAATTGAGATTTATTAGCTGATAAACAAGATGGTTATATTAACTGCATGGGTAATGTTTATGCATAGAATTCACAACAAATTTCATAATCCGTCAAGAGTTCATAATAATATAAATGTAAACAAACAGATGATAACATGTTATTTCTGGCAAACAACAATATAGTACAAGTACAACCAATCTAAGACAGGGGTACAGTAAGCATGTCTGAAAGAGTGGTACATATGTTTGTAGTACAACAAAAGATAACCTACCTACTAAGGTTAGGTGCTAGAAATACAACTGAAAAGAAATACAAGTACAAAAGAACTAAATCATGCGAGTTGAGATGCAACTCATGGCTTGTCATGATGTACAAATGAAATCTAGCCTACACTAGTATGGCTGCCTGCAGGTGCAGATGGTCCAGCTGGTGGTGCGGGTGTACGCTCATCCTGCATGCGAATCACGGCACTCCGGGTCTCTCAGGTGTATCTCATAGTCTCGAGTAGCTGGTGCTGACGTGCAGTGTCGGCACTCCGTAACTACTCTGTCTCTGCTGTGATCCCCTGGTGACGAAGATCTGCCAGGTCCACAAAGGTCCTGAAGGTGTCCTCCTGTGTGTATATGGCGGCTCGGGTCTCATAGGAATGACTCTCTAGCGAAGCTAGGCGATAGCGGAGGTAAGATACCTCATCCAACAACCAGTGTATGGTCTCCTGGGTGGTGTGTGACTCGCTAGCCACGGCCCAGTAGAGAGAGTTAAATCTCTCCTGAAGCACGTCGCGACCCTGCTGGTCTGCCTGTAGTAGGGAGTGGATAAGGGCAGTGTCTTGCGCCTGTCGGGCAACAAGTGCATCGACATGTGCCTGAAGGGCGCTATGTCTAGCCTGATCGACTCCCGATCCCTCTCCAATCTCAAAGGTCGAGTCAGGGATAGTGTCGTGTCTCCTCTTACGAGGTGGCAAAACACTAGTGGGGTGAGTGCGAGGTACAGAAGGTGGTGGTAAGGGTGGTAAGAAAGGCACGACCTGGTCCACCTCTCTAGGAGGGGATGCAGGTACTACAAGCAGTGGTGAAGTAGGGTGTACCGTAGGTGGTGAAAGAGTAGGTGAATCTGAGAGTATGATGACCCCGTCTGGCTAGTCATCTCTGGACTCGGGGTCAGACGCGGGTCCAGCTAATACTGATGTCGGTGACAAGGGTGGAATGGTAGGAACCATAAGCTCCTCGAAAGTAGTCACGATAGTAGGTGTCGTCATGATATCTGGAAATAGCATTTTAAAGTTGAGTAAGTCTTCAGCTTACACAATTTAAAAAGTTTTATGATGCATATGCGATGTGGTTTTTAAATCTTTTAACCATGGTTGTTAAAAGTATAGATGGATACTTATGTGATTTATGTACCATAAGGTTATAAATCAATGTGAAGTTAGTTCACATAATATGCATGCTCTACAATGCTATATGCCTAACTTATAAGGTTCCCCGTAAATCAATTTTGCTTTTTACTTTATTGATTTAAAACTTCCAGTTATAGTCCAGTTTTAAAATTTTTCTTTCTTATTAAATTTTTACTAATGATCTGGTTCTCTATAACTATGTGCTCTGATACCATTTCTGTAACAACCCCTTGTTGGTCAAATGCAGCGGAATAGTAATTGGGGTGTTACTTGGGTGGATCGATAGCACATAGCATATAGAGCAATGATCATAAATGTCATTTGAAACATATTACATGAACTAATTATACACATTTAGTTTCTTGTCTGAAAACCACATTTATTTTAAAACAGAAGTAAATATCCCAGCCCGATGGTAAACATGATGCTCCCTATAATGCTAGAATCCAATGCATGGACTTGCTTATTTTCCTGAGAAAACATATAAAGTAAAATGTAGGGGTCAACACGAAGTTGGTGAATTCACAGGTTTAATTAAATAAATAAAGTATCAATATGCAAAACACCACGGTGATAGCAGGACATCACAACCCAATACTATAGTAGTTCCTACTGCCCTGTAATAGAAGCTAGACATGATTCTCAGTACGCCCATCGGGTCTATCCTGATGTGGTTTCCCTTAATCCGACAATGACATAAACCTGCTGCTTGGCGTAAGCAATACGTGACAACTGATCATGACAGGCCGGGTGTTGTCAATACCCGAATAGATCTATCCATACATTTCGCGCTACACTGTTAACTATTACAGTCTACGGGAATGGGGCAAATAGTAGGCAATAAATTGTTGTTGTCTGTGCATGCTTGCATATAAATAGTTTTTGTATGTTTTCTCCCCCAGTTATAAAACAGTAAAGATGGGGCCATGAACTCACCTTAGTGGTAATGAGGTAGTGAGGATGATGTCACTGAGTAAACTGGCACAATATGATCACGAACTGGAGAAATTACCTAAGTAATTTAAATGCCTCAGTGAATGCAAAAATGATAATGCATGATGAATTGTACTTATGAAAATGTATGATCACGAATTAATAAGTTATTACGATGGTTTATGTGTTTTACACTTATAGTGAACCGAAGGTATATACATATTTTTAGCTTCTAAAAATATACATATAAGTTGTTTAGTAAATTGGGTAATAAATTAAATAAATAGATTTCTTATTATTTAATTTATTATAAGATAATAAAACACAATTTACTTTCCTTAAGGTTTCCAAAAATATAATTAACGGGGTTTGTCAGTTTATGTAGAGTTTCGTAAATAAACTTAGTGTTTTATGTAATGAACCAAATGACTTAGTTTAATAAAATGTTTTATTAATAACTTTAATTAAATTAAAAGTACTAGCAAGTCCTTGTAAGTATGAAAATTTACAAAAGTAAACCTTAAGGTTTCGTTCGTTAAGTCTATTACACCGTTAGTCCTTGTTGGTTAGTTTTATTTACAAAGACGCCCCTAGGGCTTTAAAAACTTTGGGGAAATGACCAATCACCCCCCATATGTCTCGAAATATATTTAATAAGGGTAAGGGTTTGTTTTAAGTTTGCAAAATGACACAATAGGTCCTTAAACTTTCGGTTTTATTAAAATGGAAAAGTTAGGGCTTATATTAAGTTTCATAATTGGCAAAAATGACCCTTAAGGTCTCGGTTTGTTTAATAAGGCAACTAGGGCTCCAATTAAGTTTAGGTTTTGGCAACTAAGGCCCTTGTGGTTTCCTTTTAGCTCACGGTTTGAAAACAAACGCACCCTATGGTTTGAAAACTGACACAAATGACCCTTGCACTATACAAAAGTCACGAAATGTTTATACAAGTTTTATTAATTTATGAGTTTGGACTTAACTTTCACCAATTGTCATATGTGGCCCAAAAAGTCACCACAATTTTGTAAATAGGCTTGGCAAGCCCATCCTAGGTCTCGGCTTAATTTACATGGGCCTAAAGGGCTTAAATAAATTTACTAGGTAATTTAAGTGAGTGACTAGTAACTTTTTAGGTTTTACCAAGTGGGCCAATATTCTTACTATAGGCTTTTATTAAATTTACTTACTTGCTAAAATAGTTTAGGCTTATATTCCATGGGCTTATTCAAGGTTTTTGGCTTAACTTACATGTCTCGGCTTATATTAGATAAAACCTAGGACTTATATTAATTTGAAAGTTTAATGACTTATGGGCTTATTTAGCTACGACTTATTCCTTAGTGGGCTTAAATAAGCTAAAGTTAAGGGTCGGCTTATATAAGCTTTTTAGGGTTACATGTTACGGCTTAACAACATAGCCTAACAAGTTAAATCCTTGGTTTATGTTTAAGTTTTATAAGCTTATATGAAGTAAATGTTTCGGCTTATTTTAAGTTTAATACACATTTTAAGGCAAGTGATATACTAGGGCTTATTTAAGTTACCTAAGTTCATGTGTACACGTTTTTAAGAATTTTAAGGCAAGAACACCCCTAAACTTCATATAAGCCGTGGGCTTATATGTCGTTTTAGGGTTTGTTCATAAGTTTTAACGTGTGCATGCATCATAAACACCATTTTCATAACATGTACATGCATGAAAACATGAAAAGAGTAAGGAAAACTTAAAGGTGGTTTGTACTTACTTGTTTTCAAGAAATGAAGTGATGACTAGGGCTTGAGGACTTTTGGACGTCGGGTTCAACTTTGAAGGGTCTTGGATTCGTCTTAAACGTGAAGTATCTTGGATATGGATATTATATGCTTGAAGAAGACTAAGAGTAAATGCTAGGAGATATCAAGGTGTTTTGTGAGGGTGTAGCCGTATGTTTTTAGGTAGTGAGTGAAGTGAGGGTCTTCAAGTAGGGAAAATATCTTAGTTGTGAGTTTGAGAGTTGTGGCTTGGGCTTGTACACGTCTAAGTGAGAGGGTGTTGCTAGATTTGAGGATTTAGGTTTGTACTAGGTAAGGACATGCCTTAATTAGCCAATGTTGTACATATGACTTCTAGCCAAGTTTTGCCGTCGCATGCATAGCAAACCAAGAGACAAAAGGGCTTATATAGTGTTTTTATTTTATGGCATAATGTACACAAGGCTTTGGTGTGTGGTGTTGGTTTATCACACGTCTAATAGACATGGGGAGGGGATAGATGTCTTGCTTTTCAAATAACTAACTAGTATAATCCTTAAATGCCAAATTGTACATCTTCCCATGGTTTATATATATAAAACCGGCGGTATGGTGTCCTAGTCAAGGATAGGAAGTGTTTTTGTATAGTGTATGCCTTAATGATATACTTTGTATATAAATTAAAAGTCAAGTGTGAAAATGGTAAGAGTTTGGTAATTTATATGTTATGGATATGTATGTATATTCGGCTAAAAACAAGCCTAAGTATTATTATGTTTAAGTTTTGTGCCAAGGTAATGTTACTAGAAGTATGGTTGAAATATAGTGTGAGTGTGTATAGGTTTAGGTAAATTTTGGTTAAGTTTAGGGCCCTGGGTGAAAGTATGGTCGTTTTTATATTAGAAAGATTTTATTATACTAAAAGTATGTCAAAAGGATAAAAATGATTTAAGGTAATGTTTAGGTATAAAAGTAGTTGGTGTTGTAGCTTAAAGTCAATCATAGTGTAAGAAAACATATATATATATATATATATATATATATATATATATATATATATATATATATATATATATATATATATATATATATATATATATATATATATATATACATTTAAATATATTCAAAACTTATGAATTTATACTTAAGTAGACACTTATTAATTGTGATCATGGTTTTGGGTTTTTATAACCAATATGATGAATGCAAGTGATCATGTGTTCAGGTGACTCAAAAGTCCCAAAAGAACTGATTGTTTGATGTCCTGTATGCTCATAAAATGTAGTCATACAAATGTGGCCATGTCCTTATGATTAAATACTCATAATCATAGTGAAATGTTGTGATCTAGTTTTTTCCATGTTTAGATGATTTAAAATGATGTATGCTCATGAGATGCATATGATTGCTCAAAAGATTTCATGCAAAGGTGATAGTATAAATACATATAGATATCATGAGGTGACGAATACAAAGTTGACATAGTCAAAACCTGAAATTTACAGGTTTTACACTTTCCACTGCCTATCATCCCCAAACCAATGGGCAAGCCGAGATTTCCAACCGTGGATTGAAATAAATTCTGGAACGTACTGTGGGAGAGCATCATGTCGCGTGGGCCGATAAGTTAGATGATGCTTTGTGGGCTTTTCGTACCGCATATAAGACCCCGATTGGCTGTACACCTTATCGTCGTGTGTACGGGAAAGCATGCCACCTCCCTATCGAGCTGGAACATAAGGCATACTGGGCCTTAAAGTGGGCTAACTTCGACATCAACAAAGCCGGTGATCATCGGAAGATTCAACTCAACGAGCTTAACGAACTGAGGAATGAAGCTTACGAGAACTCACTGATCTACAAGGAGAAGACCATGATCATCCATGATGCAAGCATTAAGAACCGAGAGTTCCACGTTGGTCAAGTCTTACTTTTTAACTCTCGGTTGAAGATCTTCTCGGGCAAGTTGAAGAGCCGCTGGTCTGGTCCATTCACCATCGCTAAAGTCTTTCCATATGGCACCATTGAGCTTTCTCAGCCAAATGGGCCCAATTTTAAGGTGAATGGCCAGCGTTTGAAGCTGTACTTTGGTGAGGACATCTATCATGAGATGATTCCTGTTGGGACATACAGATTTGATGATTACAAAACCTATAGGCAGAGATGAACACAGAAGAAACAATAAGGACCTAATATGTAATATTAGGTTAGCTTAGTTAGTAAGCTAGGGTTTGGCTTGTAAACCCTAGTCCCTCTATTATATAAAGAGGGTTAGACACACATATTGAGCATTCATTGATATACAATGTAAACTAAAGGTGTGTGTGTGTTCCTCCTGGTGTCGAGCCTATAAGGCACCAGGAGCAGTTAGTAGCTTATTAGTAAGCAGTTTATGAATAAGAAAGCCTTGTTCATAACTTTGATTGTGTTCGTTATTATGTTCCGCTGTGCATTACAATCATTGTTATATATCCCAGATGAGTCTAGATCCTAAGACTCAACAAGTGGTATCAGAGCTTGTTGGCTCTCGATCTGGTTGATCTACAAGGTTTTCATGTTAGTTTATTTTCTGTTTTTAATAAATAATGGTGTTCCTGCTGATCTAAGGTTTTTCCTAACAAACCCTAGATGATTGTTGCTGTTCATCTGATGCTGTTACTGTCATGTTGCTGCTGGTTCTTTAACGTAGCTGATATTTCCTAATGATGCCATACATGATACTTAGGGTTTCAGATATATAAAACCCTAGATTCGTTTAAATGGAGACAGCATGTTTGTTATTGGTGGTGTTTCGGCTAGCTTTGGTGAGTTGATCGTGGATAAATGATGAACCCTAGTAGGATTTAACCAAACATGCTTGCTGCTAAGATTTCCGGTTGCTAATCACGTTCATAATGGAGGTTTTGTTCTGTGATCTAAGTTACTAGGGTTTCACAAAACCCTAAGGCCTGGATCAGGTCACGTATGGCAGCAGGTGTTAAAGTGAAAGGAAACGAATGTATTGGAAGCTGTTTGATGCCAGCATGATTTATGGAAGATGTTCCCTATATTCCAAGAGAACTGGTCCCGAACATCATTATTCATAACTCTTGGAACAGTTATGATGAAGTGTATATGACGATTTCAAATAGTGCCTTCTGATGGAAGATTCAGTACATTTGACTGCTCTCACATGAGGTTGTTTGCATTCACTGACTTAAACATTTGTCTGATTGTCTTCGTGGTCCTTGCAATTGCATGGTCCATATAGCAATCTTCACAAACACGTGAGCATTAGCTGATACAAAATAACATGGCAGCAGTTGGGTATGTTACGTATTCCAGGTATGGATTCGAATATTTATGACGTGATATATGTTTCTGTTTGCATAAGTTATTTAGAGGATATGTGGGTTTTGATAAAGTCCAAGACGTGTGTAAATATCATGATATCCCTGATTTTATGGACAAAAACGTGGGGATAATATACACACTTTAACGGGGTCAATACCTGATTTTTTAGAGATTATATTTGATCCTAACATGAACGTGATATATGGCAAGGAGTTACTAGTTTCATGGGATATTCCAAAAAATAAGGCATTTATTTTCCAAAGTCGGTTGATATATGATACGAGAATTTTGGGATTGATAGCATATTGGGGTCACCGTGAGTTTTGGAAACTCCTCAAAACGTGCTGTATAATATATACATTGCTGTTTTTAGAGATTGGAAAATCACCTATTTATATGGATCGTGGGATATGAGATGTTCTTTATGGCAGCTATTATGGACGACATGGGTTCAAAGGGAAGGTCACGTGAAGATCCAAAGTCAATTATGATATTGGAGGATTACGTTTTATTCTTCCTGATTTTTAGGGAGTCTCGTGCTCATCGTATCATAGTGCTGGTGTCTTACATTCCTATTATACGTTCGTTATGAGAAGCATACATGGACTCTAAATGTATAAGTTATGAGTCACGTTTATATATGGGCTTGGTATTACGCAAGATGGGCTCCAAAGTTTATGTACAGTCCATGATGCCAATTCAGCAACAACATTAGTGACGAATTAAGTGTCACTAAAAGGTCATGGGAGGAAGGAGCTATTCCTTTTTGTGACGCTTCTGCAACAGTATTAGTGACAGTTCTTGCGTCACTAAAGGTTTGGAGGAAGAAGATGTGTTTGATATTAGCAACAGATTTTGCGACAATGTGGTAACAGTATGTAAAAAAAAAATAAATAAATAAATAGAACGGGGTTCGAGATGCTACTGGTGAGCCATGGTTCCTTCTGGTCATTGAAGTTGATGCTTGATTATTTATTTGATGTTGTAGTTGAGTTTCACACATTTGTTTCTTATTATATCAGCATTTAGGTGAGCAATACACCTTGTCTTTTGACTAAATATATTGTTATAGCTAACAACTGGCTCATAGTTGTGAAGGTTAGCAGTTCCCATGTACCAAAAACTGTTGGTGAGCAATACACCTTGTCATTTTGATCAAAAATATATCATTTTGCCTAAATATATTGTTATAGCTAACATCTGGCTCATAGTTGTGAGGGTTATCCGTTCCCGTGTACCAAAAACTGGGTAAAATGCATGATATAAGACACAAGTTTGGGAGGTTCCACTTCTTCATCAAATTCGTTATACTTGATTTTCTTCATCAGTGATCACTCCAAGGTACCTATCGGATTGGACATGCACTTCTTCAGGGAAAGCATACATGGATCGAGGGGAAGCTTAGCCTTCATGGTGGATTCCTACTAGTCGGTTCCTACTGGTCGTTACTACTGGTCGTTACTACTGGTCGTTCCTACTGGTCGTTCCTACTGGTCGCTCCTACTGGTCGTTACTACTGGTCGTTACTACTGGTCGTTCCTACTGGTCGCTCCTACTGGTCGTTCCTACTGGTACGTTGTGTTTTCTTCTGGTGGTTTTGCTGGTTCCTGCTGTTCGTTTTAAAAAAAAAGAGGGAGTTCATCTTGACAGGGGGTATAGATCGTTTCGAAGATTCAGTTTATGCTATAATTCTTAACTGGAACAGTTACACGCTCTTTTACAAATATTTGGGGGGCATATGATACCATACAGTTCATGATATGATCATCACAAAATTAGCATGATCATAAGCATCGAGTGGTTTCTGGTTGATCCGTCAGAGCTCACTGAGACTATCGGCCATTGCATGTGATCGCCATGCATATATTGACTACATGAATTATATAAAGACATTTTATTACATGATATTGTAATAAGCATGTCTTTTTCATACTGAAGGAAGAAATGATCTATGCGACTGAGTTCAAGATTCAAGAGATGGTTAGTATGATTGTTTATATACTTAACCATCTACATGCATCACTTAAGGGGAAGCGTCTACAAGTTGCACAAGACCCTATTTGCTAATTACAAAAAGGGGAAGAATAGTTAGATGTGCAGCTTATTATCGTGATGACATGTTCGAGCATTGTTTCTTCATGCACATTGTTTTGTAATATCAAATAGGGGAAGATTGTTGGGACATACAGATTTGATGATTACAAAACCTATAGGCAGAGATGAACACAGAAGAAACAATAAGGACCTAATATGTAATATTAGGTTAGCTTAGTTAGTAAGCTAGGGTTTGGCTTGTAAACCCTAGTCCCTCTATTATATAAAGAGGGTTAGACACACATATTGAGCATTCATTGATATACAATGTAAACTAAAGGTGTGTGTGTGTTCCTCCTGGTGTCGAGCCTATAAGGCACCAGGAGCAGTTAGTAGCTTATTAGTAAGCAGTTTATGAATAAGAAAACCTTGTTCATAACTTTGATTGTGTTTGTTATTATGTTCCGCTGTGCATTACAATCATTGTTATATATCCCAGATGAGTCTAGATCCTAAGACTCAACAATTCCATCCATCACCACGTTTCCCATGAACTAGTTTTGGGTCGAGTCAGGCTCGCGACTCGGTTAACAAAAACAAGCGCTTCTCGGGAGGCAACCCGTTGATCTATCCTTTACCGTTTTCATAATAAGTGTAGGGGGAGCCCCGTATGTGTTTGTTGTCTTGTTTCTTCTTATGTGCAGGGATTCAAGCTTCAAAGAGCACCTCGATGACTTTTGACGAACCGTGATACCGTGTTCCTGTCTTCCTGGTTCTATCCTAAACTGTCGTGATTAAATTTTTCATATCTTATATGTTCACATTGAAATCACTTTAGTTGTCCTTTCCTTAGCAAGACTTAAGCAAAGTGCACAATGTCCTAAGTGTAGGGGAGTTTATTCCCACATGCTTAAACATTAAGGACAATGTTTATATCAAGTGTAGGGGGACTTCTATCGAAGTAAGTGGTCTTTTCCATGAATTTGCCCTCATTTTAACCGAAAAATGTGATTTTTCGACATTTTTCAAAAATTTTAATCTGTTTTGGCCTTGTAATTTTCCTTTGTTATCGTTATTTACTTTCTTTGCAAAAATAAAGTTTAATAAAGTGGTTTTAAAATTTTTCAAAGTCGTGAATATTTTGACTCAACCCGAGTTTACTTATCTAAGTTTACTCTAGCTAGTATCCTTAACGTGTTTAAATCAAGTTTTGCTAGGCTTTTATATAGGGAACTTTAAAACGCGAAAGTCTTAACTCTCACGGGTTAAGAACAAGAACTTTTCGCAAGTTCCTATAATTGATCCTAGAGAGTCGTTTATCAAGGTAACTTTAAAATGCGATTTCTAAACTTGAAAAAGTCTAAGAATTTGCAAGATCCTATAGATGACTCGAAAACCCAAAACTTTGATTTAATAGGCTAAGCATTCACGAGTCTCATTCCTTGAGATTTTAAACTAGGAGGACGACAGATGATAAAGTCAATTATAAGTTTGGTATTCTTTCGTGAATTTATGTGAGTTGATTATAAGCCTATTCTCCCATCGCTTGCTAATAAATTTATCTACAATAAATAAGGTTGAACGATTTGAAAAGTTACTTAGCTTCTAGCCCAAGATCGTTTAAAAGTTGCTCGGTATTAATTAGAATTCATAGCCAAGGCATAACTTATTGAAGCAGGATGCGAAGATTGGCGAGTCCGAAAAGGCCCTAACAAGGCATGAGGGCTACATTTTGTTGCTAAAGATCCAAAAGTGATGTGAAGAATCATTTATCGAAAATCAATATGAAGGATCGAGACACACGACGAAAAGCAAAAACTCCCCAAAAGTCATGGAGAAGTCTATCCAAAAAGGCCATAACAAGGTATGAGGATAAATAGATCCAAGTCCTAAAAGGAGGCGGATCGTTGTATATCCAAGTCCAAAATAAAGATTGGAGAAAAATGAAGAAGTCGTGGTCCAAATATGAAGAATCTCTCAAAAGGTTCAAGTGAAGAAATTCCTATTATGAAGAAAAGACCATAATTTCAAGAACCTCTCTCAAGATGTGAAGTATGAAGTCACTGCCAAATATTGGTCCGAGAAAGGTCTCAAATCGTGAAGCGAGTTATGCCAAGATATGAACTTTAAGAGGTCTCGAGAAGTAGTTTTAAAAGATTTTGTCCTTTAGCTAACTATTGATTAAATCGTCCACTTTATTTTCGGCCTAAATAAACTATCGAAATAAGTCAAACAATGCATCCTCGTGATCATTCAAGACAAAAATAAAATATAAGAGATACACCTAGGAATAAGGGAGTCTAAGTAAATAATTGGCCCACATGAGTTCGTGTTAGTTTGATAACTTATAATAACAATGATCTCATTTTTAAGCTTGGTATGGGAACGTGAAACTTGAGAATGATAAACGTTCATGGCAGCCAAAACCCAATGTAAGTCTTTGATTTATTTACTTGTTATCTTTTTATTTTCCCTAATGTTTAGTATTTAATAAAGGACAAGGTGGGTTATTTATGATGGAAAATGTAAACCGTGATTTAAAATTAATGCATTGCATGAGGGCATTGCAATGGTCAAGTGTAGGGGATTTAATAAGTGTGAAAATACTTATCCTTTTACCACTTATTTCCAATAATAACAAGACCAAAACGTGTAAGTTATGTCGCAAAAGTCGGAATTATGCGTGGTTTGTGTTTTTATTGTGTTTTAGGACCAAAAGATGAAAAAGGAAGAAAACACGGGCTTTCACGGGCTTTTATCGAAGAAAACGAGAAAAGACGAAGTCAAAAGATCAAGAGTGCAAAAAGAACGGAAGTCCAAGGCCTATTCTGAAGACTTATCGAAGAAAAAGTCTAAAGAAGGAAGTTTAATGAAGTCGAAGAACTCAAGTCTAATTATAGAAGAAAATTGAAAGATGAGTTCAAATCCCGAGACGACATCGAGAAAGACAATGAATTTAGATCGAGTTGAGAAGAAAAGAAAGAAAGAAGAAAGCACACATGCATTCCCCACTCCATATATATACCCTCCTAATGTGTCATTAGGAGGGTGTTAGTCATTAGCTAGTTTTAGTTTTCATTTTTCCTTTCTAGTTTTAGAGAGAGAAAGTTTCAAACTTTCTCTCATTAAGTTTCATCTTTTTCTTTCAAGTTTAAGGTTTGAATCATTCTTGTATTTGGATTTCATTAATCTAATTCAAGTTAAGCTTTTTGTTCCTTAATCTCTTTCTACATTTCTTGGTTTTACTTTATCCTTGATCCGAAATTTCATATTTGATCCGAATAGTTCTTTATTCGTGTTTGAATTTGATGTTTTAGTGCTTAAAAAGTTAATCTTTCTATTCCTACGTAAGCTTTTATACGGTATAAGCTATAAGATTTTGGTGCTTATTGGCTTATTTGTATTTTGGCTTATTTACTTTTAAGCTTTCTAAAAAGTTTTATCGTTTTGATGTTTGGTTTATTAAGTCCCAAGTTTAGTATTCATAAAGGTTTTGATTTTGTGCTTATTTACTCTTTTCCAAGTTGGTAAGTGCTTATCATAGTTACCGCTTTTTTCGTTTAAGCTTATTTACTTTTTGGACGCCATTTCCATCTTAGAAGGTTTTGCTTGGTACGATCACTTGACTTCGATCGCATAGATTGCGATCTGTTTATTCTTCCCTGGTACGATCCATCATTTTAATCACCAGTCCGATATGTGGGTGCGATGGTGTGTCACGATCTCTAGTTGCGATCACATTGATTGCGATTCTGTTTGTTACGACCAGTCCACGATCCAGGACCACGATCCACTTGTTGCGATCGTGGTTGCGATCGGTGAGTACGATCACCCCTACCCATCGTACGGCTGAGTACGATCTAACTCCTTGGTTGCGATCGCATTGAGTGCGATATGGATTACTGTTTGAGTGCGATCGCATTGCGATCGGATTCAGGCTTTCGTTTTGTTTTTTTAGATTTCAAATTTAATTTTCCCGCCATTTTTACTTAGTTTATTTTAAACAAGTTTTCAAGTTTTTAATCATTTACATTTTAAAAAGATTGCACACTTTTATTTGTAGTTTAATTTTTTTTAAAGCTTCCATTTTACTTAACGACAATTTCCTTATTTGCATTTTAGTTTAAAATTAGATAAATCACACAAACCATCCTCTTGATCACCAAAGGACAATTGAGTCGCACTAATTAACGGTAATCAATTCGAAAAGATCGGATTCAACGAACTTTTATACTTGGATAAAACCTTGTATTAATAAGGTTAAGAGTTTCTGGTAACTGTTAGGGTTGGCGGACCGGTTAGACTGACCTCTGTATTTCTGGTCACGTCTGTTCTGGAGTTCTGATGGTTACTGACTGATTAACTATTAGCACGGTGGTTGTCACTATTGCTTTGTCTGTCAATTTTATGACGGTCATTATCATGACTGTGATTCATGTAACTATTTCTGCTGAGTGGTCGGCTGGGTACCGGTTCCTACTCTTCTGACTGAAAATATGGTTGTGTGACGTGTGACATCTTAACTGAGGAAGTAAAAGCATGGAAGGTATGGTAGCGTCTAACAGTTGAAGTATATTCTTGTCAGGAATTTCAAATTTATAATTTTCGTCCTTGTTCTGAAGAGTCTTCATAGTATAAACAACATCAGTATCTTTAGAAATCTCCAAAGCACCAGCAACATCAGCATCTGTGAGGTCTTCGAAGTGTTAGCAGCATCGGTATCTGGTAAAATCTTCAATTTACGAGCTGTATCATCATCTGGTAAAATATCGACGAGTGGAAACGCCTGAGATGATTGAGGATCGATTAACAATACACATGTAGTAAGGTACATGGAGTACACCTGGAATGCTGTACATGTAGTACATATGAAAATTTGCTGATATGATCAATACTGATGTCAATTATTTGACATGATCAAAAGAAATAAATTGATCTAATTAGTTAGCAAACTGAGCTGAAACGGTTAACATGATAGGCTGATAATTTCTGCGTAGACTTAATGCTGGTTGTATAGAGGCTGAAAAGTATGATTAAACATAGTTTCATCAATGTTCAGTATGAAGACATGATTGATGAAGACCAGAACATGAATTATCATGAAATACAATTTTTTTGTAACCCTTCCGTATCTTAGCATGAACACATCATCACCCTATTGAAAACATAATTCTCATGAGGAGACATGAAACTTTATCAGCATGCAAACGACATTCACGTGAGAGTATAAAACTTGACTGATACAAAGAACATATAAGGAACTCAACTGAGGTTTAACATCAACTGGTGTGGATGGCTATGGTTCAATCCACAGAGTTCAACGAAGAGAACATGTGACTGAGTATGGGCGATTCTTGTTCAATCCATACGTGTCAATTTTTTTTGTGAGAACTGTCATGTGTAGAAATTTACAATCTGGGACTAAATATGGTTGGCTGTAGTCCAATCCATACTTGTCAAAATTTTATAAAATGTCATGATATGACGAAGGTGAACAACTATGGATCGGTTCACAAAACAACATTCGACTGAAAAACATGACATCTGACCTAAGAAATGGTGAACGCATATGGGTCAGTTCACCCAATAACATTCGACTAAAAACATGAATCTGTCATGAGTAAGGGTAAACGCCTATGGATCGGTTTACCAATACAAAATCTGAATGGGCAAGGGTGAACGCCTATGGGTCGGTTCACCAAAACAAAATTCGCAGAAAATCACATGCGACTAAATATGGCCAGTCATGTACCAACCTTTTACTTAGTCAAAATTTTAAGAAAACTGACTGATAACTAAAGAAAACTGACTAATAAATGCATGAGAAATATGAAAGATAACAACGCCAAAATATGGGAAGTTCCTAGTGACTACCCACTAGTCATAGGTTAAATTTTAGAGCCTACAGGTCGAACCTTGCGCTCTGATACCATAATTGTAACACCCCGCTTGGATAAGTGGACCGTTACGTGTATTTATGGCGTGTCATCAAAGCATAAGGTAAATGTCCTAAAACATTAACTGACCATAAAGGAAATACCAAAATCAAACATCGGTAATCCAAACATAAGCTCAAAACATGAAAAATAAATACTGAAGGAAAGGACTAAACAATGTTCAAATAAGCAGAATAATGTAACAAGTGCATAAAGTAGGAAGTCTGGATAGCTTTCATCCAAATGCACATGCCCTCGGAATCCTAAGAGCGTCCTGGTGTACCTGCCGTTGGAACATGAAAGGTACTACGGCTGAGCAAAACGCCCAGTGAACGGATATAAAGCATGATACGAAATACTGAAATGAAGCAAATGATAAAATACTGAAGCTGTAAGACTGATAAGTAAAGTTGCAGCGAAAACCTATGTAAAATCTGAAAAGTCTGAATTATAAATAATAAAGCCGAACTGTTATCTATTAAATCTGAAAACATGCATTTACTGTATTTTAATTGCCAAGAGCTTATATAGGTCATGTGCTAAAGCAACTGTTGCATGAATAACTGGAGGGGTGACCTCGTCATGCTGTAGAGGGGTGACCTCTAAATAATGTGTTGTGTGGAGGGATCAACTCCAATGTGAAGGATGTAGAGCACACACCACATTCACCTGATAAGCTGTAAACTGATAACCTATGATGCATCCATACGCCCCGCTGATAATACTGATAAATGGCCAAGCTGAAATAAAGGGACGCTGCGAGAAATCACTCCCCCGTAGAGGAGTCATGACACCGGTGCCTCAAGTGTCATGGTTACGGTACCTCCTTAACTAGTATATAACTGGTCATGCATGTATATAAATCTCAGGCAGTTTAACTTAGTTATTAAGATAATTACTGTAAATTTCATAACATATATTGGGGAAAAACATTTGGCTGTAGACGGAGAATCCTAATCATGCATAGGAAAGGAAGTCCTTACTGAAGGACGAAAAATCTGTACCTTGTGTCCAACAAGCAGTGAGAGAGATGGATAACGAAAACGAACTACTCGAACTTATTTTCTGTCAAATAATCTACATTAGATATAAAACCAGTTACTTCTAATTTAATAAGATTATGATTTTGGACTAACTTTAAAGAGCCTAGAAAATGATAAGGGCCAAGTATGTAACTTTAGAATTTGCAATATTTATTTGTAGTTAGCTTTAAAAATGAGGGACCAAATGTGTACACTTCCATTTTAACTCTATGAAAATTAGCATGACTTTGTTATCAAGATTCATAAAACGTAAAATACGTCTTCTTCAGCCAAAATAGTACCTTTTTCCTTTAGTTGTGATTTTTTTTCCATGTGTAGTATTAGTTCAAGAAACAATTTGTTGTAGCTTCGAAAAAGCGTAGACGTTTTCATCTAGATCAAATATGCCCATTTTGTTTATACATATACTTGTTGAAAGCAATTACCATTAAAACATCTAAAATGTATCAAGTTTAATAACACTAATTGGATTGAGCTTTAGTAGCTTTTAGTTACCTTTATACATCACATATATATAAGTGACCAAATGTTACTCATTAACAGCGTGCATATATGTATATATTTCTGCATCGAAGAGATAGCTCAAGGTTTACCTCTAAGCTAAACCGAGACCGAAATAGGGCACGAGTACAAAGATTCAACGACAAAGAAATGAGTCAAACCATACACGATCAACCAAGCGTAACAATGACTAACTAAAATCGCGAGCTATCGAGCCAAAGTCTTAATCCCATGCGAACTGGAACGGAACCAAAATGCGAACCATCTAACGAAATAACTTCGTCATTGAAGCTTTAGTACTGTGTAAGCAGTAAGCCAAAACTCGCATTTAAATTCTAAACTTGAATAAATGAAACCATCACCCGAGAAAGAACTGAAACTATGCTCCGAGAGACTCCACCTGAACAAACTTGTGATGATATTTTTAGATAGGCCCATGTTATGAATGAGAATATGTGATCAACAAGATGACATGCTAGTGAGTGCATATCTGTACATATATAGTCTAAGAGTATTTCCTTATCTTTAGGAACTTACGTGTGATGATATGCGTTTACAATTTACTCAAAGTCATAACTCAAAATTCTAATAATAGGGTAACTATTCTAAGATGGCGTTTCAACATTATTGACTACATTAATATTGATATAGTTTCCACTAATAACAAATGCGTATATATCAATCGTGAGTTATGAGTTACTAGTAATATTTATCATAACATAATTATTCCTATGCAATTATTTGTATACTTTCGTGATTTATTTTGGATCCTCGTGAATTACATATTCGTGACTTGCGTTCGTGTTTTATCATGTCATGAGTTATTTTATATTTTACGTAATTACTTGTCGTGTACATTTAACATACGTAATAATTGACTAATTACTATTAATCATTTTTCTCAAATAATTAATTACGTAACGTTTTAAATAACGTCTAAAACTGCGTTTTATTAATATTTAAGGATTTTAAAGGCGGGTTTTACACGTACGGGCTGTTTTGGATTGCTTTCTGAATACACTTGTAGAGGCTGTTCCGGATTTTCTTATTGAAAGTGCTATTTTTTATAAGCAATCCGAAACTGGTTTTCTTTTTATCGTTAAACCAAAGGTTAGAGACTGGTTTAAAATATTGAAACCACTCTAACTTAGGGTTTTTAGACATGTTTTAAAGACGACACCCTGTTTGCATTTTGTTATAGAGACATGTATTAATACTTCTTGTCTTTATAACAATATTATATCACAAAGAGCAAAATAAAAAGAAAAAAAAAACAAATTATGAAATATGATAGTGGATATTAACTATGTTTATGAAATTTCACAACTCGTATTAGACATTAAGTATGTTTATGAAATTTCACAACTCGTATTAGACATTATCTATGAAGTGTCACAAGCAAACTATGAAATATTACATGTGAAATATCACATGACATATCATATAACAAATATCACTAGTGATATTAGATATTAACTATTTTTATTAACCTTTTAATATCACAAGTGATACTTCAGAAACCAACACGTATATTTTATTAACCGTTTAATATCACCAGTGATATTTCATTGTTTTGTATGATCTCACCTATGTGATGTGAAAAATTAGAAAGTAATAAAATATCAAAAGTGATATTAAAGGTTAAAAACACAATTATTGGTGTATGATAATATCACAAGTGATATTAATATCACAATTGATATTAGACCATATATTTATAAAATATCACAAATGATATTACACATATCGTACAACAAACAAAGACATAGATGACGAAACCATCAAGAAGAACATTGAAGATGCTCTACATGAAAAGATAACATAATCATGAAAATACAATAAATTATATTTTGATGCTAAATGTTGAATTTTATGTTTCTACAAGATACCGTACTTTTATTCAAATGTTTAATTTATTAATGAATATGGCAAGTAGGTTTGATTTATCACTGGTGATAAACAATGGATGTTAGAAAAACATTTGTTGGTCTTTAATCTTGATGCTTGCCTTACGAGAAGGTAATTTTGGATGCAACTTAAAAAACTTGACGATTTAGCGCGCGCACATTATTTTTTCTTTGGTTGCTTTGGTTTTATTATTATATAAGACAAGTAACAATGGTTTATCAACAGTGATAAATAAGAAAATAAATATATATCAATACTTTATCATTAATGATAACATATGTAAAATCAAAAGTGTAAAAGAACAAGTATGAAAAAGATATCACAAAATAGTTTATCAGTAGTGACATCGAGTGTCAAAATCAACGATGTATGGCTTTTCTTTTCTTAACAAGTGCGTTGACCATAAGTGTGAAAAATAAATTATTAGTGATAAAGCAAAACTTTTTTTTATATAAAAATTTTTCAATACTTTATTACTAGTGATAACAAATAAAAAAAATATTTCAATACTTTATTACTAGTGATAAAGTAAGTAAAATCAACCAGTGTAAACAAAACTATGAAAAAATATCTCAAATAGTTTATCCCTAGTGATATTCAGTGTGAAAATCAAGAATATATATTTTTATTTTTTTAACAAGTGTAAGGACTATAAATGTAAGAAATATTTTAATAATACATCACTAGTGATAACGAATGTATAATCAAAAGTGTAAACTACGAGAAAAAAAACATATCACAAATAGTTTATCACTAGTGACATCTAGTGTGAAAATAAATAATCTATGAATTTTCTTTTTGCAAATGATTTCACTTCCATCACCACCTTCTGACTGTTTAAGACCATCTGTTTTTTAAGACCATCTGCTGGATTCTGACCAGCGGGTGCTCCTCACCAAGAAAGACGAAATCCCCACCACTAAGAATAACATTTGCGGGCAGAAGAATCTGTGAATTCACCTTAATATTTGTTGTCCTCGTCACTATTTGTTTCAAAAATTTCCTTTACCAGGGTGCTCTCTCGCTATGTTTGTACTTTGTAAGTTTGTTGGCAGTTTCTCATTCTCTTCCTTGTTAAAAAAAAATTCAAACAAATTAATATTTAACAAAACACGTCCTTCGTTTATAGGGAATAAAAACTATATGGTAAAACAAAATTTCATGAACATGAAAGGGGTGGATACATGTTCTTCTTTAGTTATTTTAAGGTCATAGATGCACAGAAAGCAGAAGCAAGCCCTCATACATAGATGAACTTACTCTTGCATACGTTAAAGTTACATGTGAACTTGTGCAAAAGCTCAGCCAAATAACTAACTTCTGTGAAAGCTCTACACTATGGAGAATCTCCATAGTGAAGAAGGAATTATCAAGCAAAATGGGAGATTAAGTGCAGAAAAAGCAAACTGAGTTAAATGGCCACAGAGGAAGCAAACTGTGCGATTGAGTTAAAGGAGCAATCTGTATTTTTTTATCTTGATGTCACATAACTTGCATGGGTCAAAATGTATTTTTTTGTTCTTCATGTCATAGAACCTCCATGGGTCAAACTGCATTTTATTGTTCTAACATCCATGGGTCAAGCTGCACTTTTTGTTCTTGCTGTCACAGAACCTCCATAGTTCAAACCGCATTTTTTTGTTCTTGCTGTTATAGATACTCTGATGTGGGGTTGTTGTTTGCCAAACAACCCTTTATGTTTTATTTTGAAGGCTAATATATTTGATCTAATGATGAGTTGTCTTTCTGTTATAAAAATGGGTAAAAGTAAAAGCCACAAATGGTTCCCAATTAGTGAAGTGCTCCAGTATTGATGGTTTTCAATTTTGACACATAGCTTTGGCTCCAACTCTCATTGAATGGTGTATACTTACATGATCTAAATTTCACTTAGTACTTTTTATTAAATAGTTTCAAATGGAACGTATGGACGTGATAAGAAACAATTATGATCTAAATTTCCTTGCAATACAAAAAATATGCCAATATTACATACGAATATCTTAAGTACAATATGGCAATATCACAAATTGCATACCAAACTACTATCTGAAGTAAAAAATGGTAAATACACACAAGAGCCTTCAAATACCAATGTCTGTATAGTAAGAGAATCAAGGCAAAAAAACATTTCTAAATCAAACTAATAAACTAATCAATCACTTTGAAAAAGTTATATCACTTTAAAACTTATACTGTGCTCTACCCGTTTTAGTCCGTTATACCGTAACCGATACCGATACTGGTATAAGATACGGCTCCCGGAACGGGACGTTGAATATAAGTCGGGATAAAATCTGGTACACCAAAAACGGTGCCGGTACGGTACAAATATGATACAGCGCTCATTCCTAATGGAGATTGACAGCAAAGCGGTTTAAGTGTAACTTAGTGCATTTATGGATTGAGGGGTCAAACATAGAGTGACTAACGGAATGAGCGACTAGTGAAAAGAGCATACCACGTGAAGCATCGGACACATATCAGGGGTGCATACCTTTTGTTTCTCGAGTTTGTGGTATTTGGATACATATTTAATTAAGGTGGTTAAATCTACTATAAGAGTGTTTTCGTTTTGTTATGTACCAACTCAAAAGCCGTTCGTCTTGATCCTTACAAGTAAATAATACGTTATTTTAACTCAAATATAATACATCGTAAAAGAGAATTGCTTTAATATCAATATTATAATTTTAATTGTCTTTAATAAAAGGATAGTGATTCATAGTTTAGATTTAGGTGGTCCTTTCTATAGTTTAATACAGCTAGGTATTTACTTCATAGTATGTTTGTTAATAACATATAGATGTGTGTGTCATATTGAAAACATGGAATGTGCTTACTCACTCTAAATCTCGCACAAACAGAGCTACAAGACATAACAAACTCACAATGCTAGAACTCTGGAAGTGTTAGAACCCAACCAATATTACTGTACTATATTCCATTAGCACATTTTATCGGCAGTTTCTTGTGCTGTATCAACACTGTATCATAAAAGTTAAGTTTTTATCTCGATAACTAAAACTCCTAAGTACACCAAATAAGAAAACCATAGATCTGAGCAATCTTACGACTTACTACTGTCAAAGAAAAATGGAATCCTATCATGTATGACACTATTTACTACTAATATACTACATTTTCAATTAAAACAAACAGGCTGTGAGCATATCTTGATTTAGCTTTTCTCATTTAGTTAAAGTTAAAACTTTCTTAAAAACTTAATTGAGTATTCAATTCTCAAACACAAGTGTTAGTCATTTATCACAAATTCACATAACTCCATGAGCACATTTAGCCACAGTTTTTAAGCTTTCAAAACACTTTAACTAAAATTGCTCAATAATCACAACAACAACATCATCAGTTATATAACCTACAACATTTCATCATCAGTTAAGCTTTATACTATCATTTAAACACTTAGCTCATAAATTTTAACTACATTAAATAAGCTTGTGTATCATAATTCTGAGTAAATGAAGACATATTATCCATCTAGTTCTAACAATGGTACTTATCTTCCAATAACAGACATATTATATACTCTCTTATAAGAAAATTATATATACACATCTAATTCAACAATCATATTGTCACAATAATTCGATCAAAAGCTAACATATAATCTCCATAGCAAAAGAGGATCACATATATAAACATAATTGTAAAAGTAAGATCACTTACTTTTAGGGGTTTGCTACATCGGCGTTGATAGGTGATTGTGGTGGTTAGGGTTTCGTGACGGATCTACATAGGTGGCCGGTGGTGTAGGAGATGACGGCTGGTGGTAATGTAGAAGGGAAAAGAGAGAGTAGTGAAAATCGATAGTGACATCATACCTGATCGGAAAGAAATATGGTGGTGATGACGTGGACGACGGAGATAGGGAGATCTACTGGAGTCATAACATTCTATTTGGATCGAGAGATGAACTAGAAATGTTATGACTAATTTATGGGGAAAAAGAAAGACCGGATCCAGATGAAAAAAGACGACAAGAAAAAAGGGTAATAAGATTTAAATCAAGTAAATAAAGGGTGGGGATTTGTCCCTCACGATGCAAGAAAAAACAAGGATGTAAAATAACTTTTCTCTTACATTTAATCATCATCAGGTAACCTAATAGTAAGATTATTGGTTTTCAAACAAGAAGTTAATGGTTTAAAAACTTGCCAGGTGGGCACATTTAGGAGTAGTAAAAAAAAGTAAAAAAACAATTTCATGATCAACCTGATGAAATCGTATGCATTTTAGTTAAAAAGCTCGTCCTCACCGGATAATCCGAACAAATTAAAACACAATGTTCTAAAAGTGGCGCATTTGTGCCGTCATTGAGTCACCAAGACGTAAGGTGTAACCTCCGTGTTACAAAATGGACCTTGTCGTTAGCTCTGGGTATGGCGTAAAAAAGGCGCGAAAAGACGGGTAAAGACGCAAGGCATGACAAGTATTTTTTAAAAGTGTTAGAGATTTGCTAATATATGATATTTGAGCATGGATTTAATAATGTTTATCATTCATATAATTTATAAATATATATTTTATAAATATATATTTTCGGCTTAAGTTAAACCTCAAAAACATCATGACGCTACGCTTCACGCTAAAGCATGAAACTTTGTCATGACGTCACGACACGTCACGCCTCACTTTATGTATAACCTTAAAAAACTCATTTGCTTATAAAAATTTATTACTCCCTCTGTCCCATAACTATAGTCCAGTGATAAAAAAACATATTTAATAAAAACATTACTTTTATAATTGTCTCTTTGACTTTTTACATAATGATTGTTTTACCATTAGCCAATTAATTTAAAAAATTTCAAAGTTTATAATAATACTCAGGGTAATATGATAAACTTAATTTAAATTATTTATCTGTTTTTAGAATTTGACAATTATTTTGAAACTAAAAAAAAATGTGAACTATAACTATGAGACATAATTTGTTCTTGTGTCAAAAGTATAAAATGTTGAACTCAATTGGCTAATAGTGTAAACAATCTCATACCTTATGGATAAAATTTGCAACTTATCCAAATACCCATTTCACTACTAAAGATCAAGAAACACAGCCGTCTTGCATAACTCCGTCACCGGAATTTCACTGCAGGTAACTTTTTTTTATGAAGTTTCATTCTTTATATCCATTTCCATTTTTTTACTGCATTCCTGTTCCTATGAAATGAGATCCCTCAAGTTGTTGCAATATATATTAATTCAGGTTTATTTTAGTTTTAATGGGCTGAAATGAAACCTAGTATTCGCGTATTATTCTTTTCTTATATTATATATCATGTGATTAATAATGCTAAGCTATCAAGTTATGTTGTCGAGTTACTATCGTAAAAAAGTTTCTTGCTGCATTTACCTTAAGAAGTTCTGCTAAAACCCTTTTAAGCTGGTTTGAGTCTGTTTGGCGGTGGTTTAAATCCCGTGGATTAGTCAGGCAATCAGGGGCGGACATACTTGTATGGTTTGGGTGGGCGGCGCCCCCCATGGTTTGCCCAACAAGATGAGACTTTAGTGTAATTTTTTTTTCGATTTTAAGCATTTTTCGAAAGTGCCCCCCTCCCATAACTCAAATTGCCCCCCCACCTACGTATTAAAACCCAATATTCAACGCTTTAAAACCTTATAAATCCATCATTTTTAAGTAAAAATACCCGATTTATCGTTTCGATACTAGTTTTTTTTCGGTATTTTGATGCTATTGTCAAAAAAAAAAAATTTGCCCCCCACTATCTATTTTCCTGCATCCGCCACTGCAGGCAATGTGTCGGAAACCATGGTTACTAAAAAAAAAAAAAAACCTTTTAAGCTAATCGACAGAATAAGCCTACGGATTTTACCACCTCTAGAATCATGGATTTAAAGCTCTCGCGGTATGATTATTAGAACCGGTCTCCAATGTGAGTGTCATAGGTGTAAATGATGCTTTGGGCTCTCAAAGATACTTTTATTTCTTTGTTGTCAGTGTAAATATGTGTTTATAGAGATTTGACTCTAAAATATTTGTGTATGGTATTGCAAAGAAAGTGGTCATATCTGTTAGGATGAATACCACTACAGCTCCGCAAGACGCAAGTGATATATGTCATGCGACTATATACTTGTGTTTCATTTGATCTTTTGTTTGACGGCAATTGATTTTAGTCAGGTTCAAGTCATTATTGACTATCGATGCATTTTTTATAATCAAAATGGGTTATATGGACTTAAGTTACTAGACTTTGTGCATTTGAGAATCTTGATGGATACCTTATAGCTGCATTATAGGTAAATTCCCTTCTCTGGGGATGGTCTTGAATGCACCTCTAATTCTGAGCTAAATGGTAGACTTGTTACTTTCGCCGATTGAAATTTTCATCTCTATTTCACAAGTTGCGATTTTGGAGTCCAGAATATGTATTCAATGTTAATGTGGTTATTTTGTTATCTTGCTATGCTATGAAGTTATTATTTTGTTTGTTAGAAAGTCTTTTGAAGATAATATTATTTTGGATATTTTGATGTTAAAAAGTATCAAAATGTCTGAGACTTAATGTAATGTAGGGGTTAGTTGAGCTAGCTAAAGTTGACATGTTCTAGTTCTGGTTCAGTTGAGTATTTTATTAATGTTAAACTAGGTTACTTTATAGATTTATGGATTTGTTCAAGACATACATATATGAACTAAATTACAAACTTTTTGAAGTGACTTCTGAACCATTCATGTTTAGTAAACTGGGTTATATCTTTTACTACTCATATCTGCAATAGCAAGTTCTAGGTGGTCGAGAATCCTTTTAGCTTTAGTTGTACTCAGTTCCAAATTTTTTCAGATTCAACACATTTTGTAATGCAAACCACAACTGTTAGGTCTTGTGTTTTTTTTTTCTGTTTATTCAATGACCTTGTATTCTCATCTTTTCTTTTATACTCCCTGTAATCATATTAAGTGACTGATAGATCATTTTTAATTTTTTGTTGATACCAGAAACTAACACCTTGAATTTGTTGTTACAGAAGAAAAGCTATGTTTACGAAAGGCGACTTGCTTACAAAAACAAGAAAGTTAGTAAATGGCTTGGCCAGGGCGAAGCCTGTCTGGCTTAAAGCTATGGAAATGTATGTACCTTTTTTCCCCAACAATTTGAATTCTGGGTTATAAACTCGACATCTTATCAGTCAAGTAATTTTATTGTAATTGATTAAAAGGTTTTTATCAATGCTTTATAACCTCTACATGTAACGCTCGCTTAAATTCTGGTTTTCATTTCTATTAAATGGTGCACACAGGGCAGAATGATAAGGTGATGTGAGACTGTAATGCATCACTAGTAAACTGTGGACTCTGATGTGGTATGAATGTGCAGGTCACCCCCTCCGGTCTTCCCTCGTGCTGAAAAGAAAGTTGAAAGGATTATCCTTCCCGAGGATGTGTATATTAATAAGTTCTATAAGAAGCATCCAGAGTCATTGCATGAAGATCCTATCAAGTACTTCTTTCATCCTATTTATTTTACTGTGTAGCATTTTAAATTTTATTTATTTACTTTTTAACTATACTAGATACCTGCAACTCTCTTGTCAATTCCTCTTTCCAAATGGTATCTTGCATTCAAAGTTGTAGTTTGGTATTCTCATTCATTTTATTTACACTTTTCAAACCTTAGAAGTCTTTGAAAACTTGCAATGACGCAACCTTTGATTTTTGTTTCTATGCAAGCAGGTTACAAATTTATCTGGGCATTCATTTTTTTTGCATATGTGTAGTTTTGTATGCTAGTTTAGGTAAAAAATTATAAATCAAGCCTAGTTACTCAACATTTTTCTCTGCAAATACCCTTAAAGTAAGTATTGTGTATGTTGGTACTGCTGTATAAGTGACGTGTTGCCTGATTTTGATAGATAAATATTTTTGGGTGAAAGGGTAAAAATATATTACAGAACAAAACTTATAAACAAGATCAAATAATGAATACCAGTATCACCAAGAACATTCCCAAGGCATCATTTTTGACCTGATACTTACCAATACAAATAACACATACATTCTAGTCATTATTTGTTCTCTAAATCTGCACGCTAAAACCAGAAACAACATGTCTCTTGTTTGGCATTCCACATAGTGCATTGAACCTTTCATTTAAACAGAGATACAAACATTCCGCATATCAGGCTGTGCATCTCTTTTGCTCCAATTTTGATTAACTTTCAGTTTTATTCACCCTATAACTCCCGATAGCAATCGTTAAGGCAAAGAAGTCCCATCTTCCGTGACTCTCTAGTCCATCAATTTGATATTCCATTTAAACCATTTCTCTTTCTCCTCAAATTCAAATATTCTCAATACTCATAAGTCATAATATTATTTTCCATGGGCCATTTTAAATTGCACATTCCATGTTTTAATCACCTTTTCAGGAGTAGTAGACTTCTTAACTCTGCATGACATTAGCTTTGCTTTAACTATTTCTAAATTATTTTTAGGCATGTATGTAGCCTGTAGTGCATAATTAGCATCTTGTCATCTTCACACGTCAGTTGTAAAAAATATCTTTATTACTGCTGAGATTAACCTTGATGCATGGACATAATGTAAGAACGGTCACGGAAATTCATGCACGACAGGCGACTTTGCATATTGTGTTTTAGAATAACATAAGAAAGTAAAAACGAGACTGCTTGCTACTGTTTCTTCTTTTCGTACATGAGTATGATTTTTTGCATGAAGTGCTGCACACCATGAGTAAATATGATATTGTAGTCTCTGTGAACCAAAAATGATTCAACCATGTAGTCATCTCATACATATTTGCATTTAAAAATCATATAAAGCTAATGACCGCAATCAACATGACAAGGACTCACAGTTATTTTTTTCTTATGGACAAAAGAATAAGTGATTTTGACCCAACCCCGTCACGGATTTTCGGTCAGCGGGTCCTAGAGCTAAAGGAGCAAGGTGTTAACGAACAGGATGCTATAGATGTAGCAGATGTAAGGATCTGAAAACTTTGAACATGTTTAATTTAACTATTTCATGGATGCTTCATATCATTTACATTTATCTTCACAGGCGGAGTATCGGCTACAGAAAAAATCTAAAAAGAAGGCTTACAAACGATTGAAAGAAATTGCAAAATTGAGAGGAACAAAGCCCCCTCCAAACCCATATCCTAGTGCTGTAAAGGAGATACAAGCTGAAGAAAAGAAATATGTTCAAGCCCGTTTTTTCAATCCCAGAATCTTAGAAATTGTTGACCAGCTCAAGGAGCAGCAGGCTGCTGAGATGCTAGATAGAGGCAGACCCGGTGGTGGCTCTTAATTTCAGATTCTCGTGCGTTATTTTATGCGTTATGACATCCACCTCATCAAACTTTGTGGGTTATTGGTTGCTATAATAAACACCGATTAGACGCCATAATCAACTCAAATTGTTACGAGGATCTAGTTCTAGAATCATTGGTTTCTGGCATGTTTGCTTGTTACTTGGAACAATTTGATTGTGAAATTGGTTTCTTAGCTATAAATTGTCCATACTTTGGTTAAGAAATAGAGACATCGCAGAAAATAGCAACAAATCTGCATATTTGTTCCTATTTGGTTACTGACAGGAAGTTATCTGTTTCATTCTTGTTAAAAGTATGTTTTTTTGGGTTAATTTGGCTCTGTTAAAGCTGTTTGGGTCTCTGTCTGCTCACTTGCTTGCAAGAGCCAGAACACATTTGCTCATTATAACTTTAAATGAGAAAATAACCCAAATAGTCTACCTTCAATATGCCACCATGGTACAAATGTATTTGCAAACAAAACGCAGTACAGTATTTAAATTGGAACCTACAGATACAGGTACTTTCACTGGTTCATTTGGTGCATTGCGTTGTTTGCCTTTATGTTTTTTTTGTTTCTCTTTATATCGTTTTTTGTTTATCTGGATTGTTTTTGTTCGTTCTACGTTGTATGCTTGCACTTCTCTTTAAAGGGTGGTTATGTTTGGTTCATTTGGTGCATTGCGTTTTTTGCCTTTATGTACCAATTGTTTTTTACACTTTATATTGGATGGATTTTGTTCTTAGTGTTATATTTTCATTGCTTCCCTTGCCACGTGTCATTTGTTTTCTTATCTTCATCAGTCTAGTTTCTTTGTATTATCACGTGGTGCTTTTTCACCTCGTTTCATATAACCGGAGGTCGTGAACAAGGGTAGAGGTATAATCTGTCTACATCTCACCTCTCCCACACTTTGCCTTTGAGGAAATTAGGTATCGTTGTTTTCGTTATTTTTGTTATGTTTTTTCTTTGATGGCGTCTTGAACCAAATAAGAAAAGTGAACATGCTGGCCATGTGTTCATCATACATGATTCAGTCAAAAGGGTTTGATGCTTTTCTTGAATGGTAAGCACAATCCCCTTTTTTTCTTTTGGTCTATTTGCTTTAGCACTAATATGTCTAATTCCAAATTCCTTTTCTATACCAAACTTGCTTAAATGCCTGCATAAGTTGTTAGCATTGAAAAGTGATGTTTAGCTAATACAAATAACCCAAAATATTTATCAACCTTATGATTAGCCTCAATTTCGAATGTAACTCTAACTTGACATTGCGAGCTGATTCATCTCAAAACGACTATCTTTTTGGATAGTTCAGAGTCGTCGCAGGTGAACCTCCGTGATATAATTTACCTTTATTCTACAAACATTCATCTTTTTCCATTAAGTATCACAAACGCCTTGGTATCACTTTTGTCTTGTATAAATACCAACCTCAGAATTCTTAAAGGATAAAAAACAGAAGTCCAAAATATCAAAAACCACACACGTGTCATCATCCCATTGGCTCACAACCTGCCAACAAACAAATTCTTTCATTCTGATATTTTCTTAATTTCTGTAAAAAAAAACACAAACATCTCATCATGGAACTCAGTGCTACAATAACAACCATATTTCCCACCAAAATATCATCAAGATCAACAAACAACCAAATAATCTTAAAAAGATCAAATTTTAAGAATACCCATTTTACAAAATCATATAAAAAACCAATTTTTATAACCCATTGTTCCTCAAATCCCATAATTTCAGATGATAAAGATAATGTAATCCAGGATCAAGATTCATCTTTTTCTCCCAACTCAAGCCATGATATTGAAAACCAAAAAATACCCAATTCGAATAACAAAAAACCCGTGTCGAATTCGTCTTTTTCGAGGGGTTTAGTGCTTGATTTGGGGTCAGAAGGTGCTTGGGATAGTGGTTATATTGGGTCACCTGTGATTAAAAGGTTTTTGAGTGATGAAGAAGAGAGGTGGTATATGTGGTATTATGGGAGATCAGGGGAGAATTCGGGTTCGGGGTGTATTGGTTTGGCGGTTTCGAGTAATGGAGTGCATTGGGAGAGGGGGAAAGGCGTTGTTTCTTCCGGTAGTGATGTCGGTTTAGTTTTGAAATTGAGTAATGATTGGTGGGCTTTTGATACTAGTGGTGTTATGCCTGGTGCAGTTGTGATCATGTCTAGTTCTAAGATTAGAGCGAGTAATGCGGTTTATTGGATGTATTATACTGGTTTTAGTGTTGAGAAGATTGAGTCTTTAAATGATGCGCTCCAGTTTAGTTTAGAGAATCCTGAAAATGGTGGTAAAATGGGTGGATTTGGGAAGATTTGTAGGTCTTTACCGGGTTTAGCTATGAGTCAAGATGGTAGGCATTGGGCGCGAATCGAAGGTGACCATCATAGTGGAGCTTTGTTTGATTTAGGGGCAGAAGGTGAATGGGATTCAATGTTTATTTCTTCCCCGCAAGTTGTTTTTCATAGTAGTGGTGATCTTAGGATGTATTACCATTCTTTTGATATGGAAAAAGGGCATTTTGGGATTGGTATGGCGCGATCACGCGATGGTATGAGGTGGGTGAAGCTAGGGAAGATCATGGGTGGAGGGCGAAGCGGTAGTTTTGATGAGTGTGGAGTGATGAATCCTTGTGTTGTAAAGAACAAGACAGATGGGGGTTATGTTATGGTTTATGAAGGAGTGAGTGTGGATGGGACGAGGTCAATCGGGTTGGCTCAGTCTTTGGATGGGCTAAAAGAATGGCGCAGGGTTGAGGATGAGCCCATTTTGAAGCAAGGTGAAGAAAACGGATGTTGGGATGATAATGGGGTTGGTTCGCCGTGTCTTGTTCATATGGAAGGCGAGAAAGATGAGTGGAGATTGTATTATAAAGGGATCGGGCAAAATGGTCATTCAGGAATTGGAATGGCAGTGTCTGAAGGAAACGAGGTCAAGAATTTTCGTAGATGGACTGGTTTTCATCTTTAAACTTTATACTTATTTTACTCTTTTGGTTTTGGTTTTGGTTTGTAAATCCGTTATACTTAATTATCTGTCTGTAATTATACAGTTAATGGTTGCATATAGTATGTTAGTTTGCTCATACATGATTCGTGTGCGACAAGGTAGATTGGTTTTAAAGAATTTGTTTGTAGGTTCGTGTTTGCATCAGTCATCTAACTGAAGGTGTTTGTAACAATCTTCTTTCATTGTATTACAATCAAATGTAAAATCTCAAATTCAATATTTCACACAAGTGAATCAAGAAAAACACAAAATGCCACAATCATTTCTCAAACTGAAACCAGAATGTGTTGCCTTTGTCGTGATAATGCAATGGCAGCAAGCAAGATCACTAGTATAAACACGACGATCCCACCATATGATCCAATTAGAGATCCTGATGCACGTTGACAGAAGTCGCCGTATTGTTGGCACACTGGTAACCAGTTCGTAGAGTTGTTGCCATTATGAGCCAAATACACAATTGATGTTGCAGCAGATGCTCCAGCCGTTAAAAGACCCAACATTACCTTAAAAAACAACCACAAGATTTCATTAAACAGAAATTTATATACAAAAAGTCAACTAATTTGTATAGTATCATTTACCGTATCAAGAATTACTAAGAGAATTCTGCTGCCTCTTGCTGCACTCCTCATGACGTGAACAATGGACAACGGGATAGTGAGGACAAAATAGGCGCACACTATTGCGTTCACAATCACAAACAATCTGTTTTATAAAGATTACTTGTTAGCCTAGTTACTTTCAGTAATCTTAAAGTCGTTACTTGTTCAAGTAGAATTACTTGCAGGTAACTGAAATGAAATGTGTATGATTATTAAGTGTTGGCATAAACCAACTCACCTGAAAGATGGAAAATCATCATACTGAGCATCGAAACGTACAAAACGGGTGAAAAAGGGTAGAGTTTGTTCCGTGGTTCCCATGGCAATGGAGCTACCTAAAGTGCCCACAACGCCAACAATACGTAAAATGAGGTCCATTAGTGAAATCCCTTTGTTTGACCCTGCACGAGCCGAGACCCTAGATGTAGAACTAGAACCTCCTGTTTCAAGTCGCTCGGATTTCATCATCTTCTATTCGACCGCTTATATTCTTTGCGAATGTGCTTTGGATTAGAAGCTAAAAATGCTCTAAACTTGTATTGAAGTTTACAAAACAGGAGAATTTATACAAGTGATCATTAGTTGAGTTAGTATTTGTATGCTTTTGGTAGTCAAAGGTTTGTTTAAATGTTCATTATATTTGACTATTTGGGTCATAAAAGATTGATTTCTCTTAAAAAGAAAAATATAAAGAAAGCCATACCCACTCAACTTAGGCATTTTAATGTCAACTTCCCAATCCACTAAAATGGTCTATCTGGTAGTTGTTCGTTTTTGAGATTGAAATTATGATGTTTGCCTTCTTGGATTAAAGAAGCGCATTTTATCATGTACAGTAGTGACGGATCTTGAGCCTTTATTTTAGAGAAATCGGATTGTTTCATACATATTAAAAAAAAAATGGATAATAACTTTAAAACGAAATGCATAATATTTACACTACCCGTCATGAACTTTGAAGGAGACGAGACCCTCCTCGGTCTCCACTAAGATTTGCCAATGATTTACAACAACATGTGCAGTGATGATGTGACTGCTTTTATACATGGTATCATCGTCTAAAACGGGCTTAAAACGATAAAAATATCATAAAAAGTGTCATATATATGCTTGTATTTGTTAAAAGTGTATTTTAGGTACGGATATCGAGAAAATGACAAAAGATCACAAGAATCAATAAAAAATGAATACGGGAAACGAAGCCGCACAATGAACCGGACCCGAGTGTTGAATTTCCAAGAAATACCCTTGAAGTTTGAAGAAATGACAACTTTGGTCCTCCAAATTTGAAGACTTGTCAATATTAGTCCTTGAAGAATGAAGTTATACAAGATTAGTCCTTCAAGTTTCAAGACATATACAAGAAAAGCCCCTGAAGTTTGGTCAAAAGTGTAAAAAAGTCCTTATGAAAAGTTCTATAATCACTTGTGCCAAAAATGACAAGTGTGCAATAGTTTCTACAAAGGAAAATAGGAATTAAGCTGCAAATCTTATTATGACAAAAATTGTAAAGCTTGGGGACTGTTTTTGCCAGACAATCAAACTTAAACCACCAACCATAAATCGCTACCTCACCCCACTCACCCGTTTTATTAATTAGTTTAATAAGTTTTTTAAACTGATTAATTAACTATTAATCTCGCGCCAAACAACTATAATCCACCACTTACGGATTAAAACCCCCAATTTTCCCAGACTAAGAACATAAGAACCCTAATTGCTATTACTAAGAATTGAGGATTGGGCTTTTCCAGACCCATGATTGAGCACAACCCGAACCATTCCCCACCCAAATCCCCATCACCAGACCACCCCACATGGACGTGGGACCCTCCCCTGCCCCGTCCCTTTCTCCTTTTTCCTAAACCCGACCAAATTAACATTGGTGATACAAGACGTGGTCCCTACGGAGTATATGGACGCCCCAGATCATTTATCCAGCTGTCATATCACATGGGCACCCCTGGCAGATCACAAGAACGCGTTTTGACTAAATTTGACCAAGGGCATTGATGAAAGATCACACTTAGGGTTTCTAGCTTTTGTTTCAATTCTAGAATCTTTTTATTGTAGCATATAAGCTAAAGTCGACATGTGACTTAGCTTTGTTCAAGATTTTTGCTTGAATTTTTTTGTAATTCCTTTTTAGTCTAATGAAAGTTGGTTTTGTTAAGCACTTGTGATCCTTTTTCAGTTTTATTAAAAGTTGGTATAAGATTAAGCAAAAGTCTGAGTTCCATTTATACGTTTTTGTGTTTGAGTCAAGTTTTCACAAGTCATAACCTCATATTCATCTTACTTGTTGTTTTAGGAAGACTTTGATCAAAAAAGTTGGATTTTAAGAGGTTTCTTGTTTAAGAGAAAGATTTTTTGAGAAGTTTCAAGTTTTTAGTAAAGATTGTGAAGAAAAGATAACAAAAATATAAAAAAGAAATCAGCGTTATTCATCTTGTTTGCTAACTGGATCAATAATTTATTCTTGATTCTTGTTTATTGTTTTGTGTTTCACAGAGATTGGAAGCTTGTGCTTTGCTAGCACATCAGTTCTTTAAATAGGGGGTGTGGATTGTACATCTCCTAGGTGAGTTTTCTTGTTATCATTGTCAAAAGGATAAGGTGGTTACTGAGTTTGTGATTTATTTGGTATAAATCTGCATGATCTTGCTTGTAGTCCATTGTTTGAGTGATTTTTGACCATAATCAGTTAGATATTTGTGGTTTGTGGAATTTTAAACAACTTTGCTTGCTAAAAATTTGCTCATCTAAACTGAATGGGTGTTTGGGAGTGGTATGTTCCTGGGTAGTAACTGACCACTAGGGCTTAATTTTACTCTGCACACATTAAGTAGATAGAGGTGAGTGATTTTGATCTAAAAAAGTTTGATGTTGTTTGTGAAAGATCGACTTTTCATATTCTATAAAAATATTGCGTTTGTGAAATATTTTTGTTGAAGTTTGCTGCTAAACCTGCCATAGGCTAGAGAGTAGTGAGTTGTTGGTTAATTCGTATGTATTTGAGGTGTCTTAATACTTGTGCTCATCAAATTTGTGTTTCCATTTGTTTGCTTACTGCCTGTAAGACACCAAAACCATCAGATAGTAAAGTGAAGTCTATATGGTTTGATTTTGTGAGTCAAGCACTAAATCTTGAAAGATTGGTTATAGTAAGGTAGTATCCAGGATTATTGAGTAAAAGAGACTTGTTTTGAACATTGATTAAACCTCCCAGTTTAACCAGAAAGTCACCCAAAAGTGTGAAGTCCTGCTTTTGTTTGCTGTTTGGTAGCATAGCTCAATTTCCCTATACCATTGAGTGATTTTGTGTTTGTAATTGGTGTTTGTGTGTTATTCTTGACTCCTACAACCCCACTGGTTTGTGGGGTGCCTTTGTTGTCCAGCAATTCCCAAGAACGGGCTCCAAAAACCCTAAGTCACTTTATGTGACCAAGCAGTGGGATCTCCTTTCCCAATGCCTTCACTTTCTAGCCACTTCTAGACTAAAAACAAAAAAGTCTGCATATGTCACTATCATAGTCAATTGTTTTTGTCTTTAGTGCTAAAAAATCATCTTTTTCTTTAATTTTCATTTTTTTTAGTTTAAGTACATTAAGTTAGGATTTTTAGAAAAGTTTTTATATTTTTGTCGTTAGTAAATTAATTTTTAGGATTATTTTATTAGTTTCATAGTTTTAAGTCATTTAAAAATAGTAAAGCAGTTTTAAAAAGTCTAAAAAAATACCTTTTAGTTAAAATACAATATAAGTAAGATTCTCATTTGATAAAATTATATTTTGGATTTATTTTTAATTTTATTTAATTTTAAGGCTTTAAATAGCATTTAAAATTGAGTATTAAATTGAAAATAAATTTTAAAATATTTTTGTTAAATTTTTATTCTTATTTATATTATATTAGATTTGTTTTTAATTTTTAATTAATTTTAGTTTAAAATTTTAAATTTGTCACGTTTTACATTCTTATTATTCGTCGTAGTTTAAAATTAACCGTAACCGTCATTATTTTATTTCCCTTTCTTCTCATTAATATTAATCTCAAATTTTACAAGTTTAACACACACATTAATCCTTCTTGGTGAACGATCTCACAAGGGTCATAAGTGTTTTACGTTTTCCTAAACGTACACTTGATACTTACCGCTTTTACGGTGTTTTTCCTAAAACGCGTATTTTTACCACAATCAAATAACTATATTTTTTCTTTTTCATAATTTCATGTAGCAAGAGACTCTATATGCTCCGCCATGCGTGGAGTCTTATTACATGACCACGACTACCAAGCGTGGTCGTTGTTGGAAATATAGTTCAATTGTAGGTTCAATTCATACTGGTAAATCGGAGTCAATTTTCTTCTGCATCTCGACATCGAAATGATCCAGGTCTTTAAAGATTTTTTCTTTGCCAGCTTTAAGATGGTTCATAGCCCATTTATTCTCTGCAAGCAGCTTCTCCAGTTTGGCACGTTCTTGGGCTAATATAACAAGGAGGTCTGTCTTTTCTTCATTAAGAGAATGGATGGTCACCACATCCATATGGGTTCTTGACTCTTCTGTTACCAACTTCATCCTGGCTTGCGTCAATTCTATGTTTCTTTCCCCAAGGATTTTGGCATGCTCAGCCTCCGCAATCTTGGCCAGATGCATTTGCTCGACAAACTTCTTCAAAGGCGCGATACAATTGTCACGTTATGGGCCGTGGCATAGTTCACTTCATCCATTAAAGAAGCATCGATGAGGAGGTCAAGTTGTTGGGCGCGCCCATGTGGGGTGAGATTGTCCATAAAGATTTGGCAATCGAACGTCCCAAATAGATCTGAGGATTTGGGCACACACCATTCGGGGACAAAAATGTCCTCATCAGTAGCATCAGTGCCCTCTTCCGCAGTGGGCATGGGTTTCTCAGCATTAAGAGCGACTATTACGGGGCTGGTGGTAGCAGTCATCAAAGGGTTGGGCCTTTTAACATCATAACTGTGCACAACGAGGTACAGTTAGTTTTTGTCAAGTAATAATTACCAGTACAGAATAACTGCTGAGAGTGCGGTTACCTCTATTTAATGGTCTCTGATGGAGTCTTGAGAGGAGAGTCATAATACGTTTTAGTCATGAGAGGAGGAGCGAGTTCTCTTTCTTCTGTCATAGGTGCAACAACGGATGGCTCACCAGTTTCGATCCGTGCGGATTTCTTGGATGTTTCAGGGGTGTCTCTACGCCTCTTCCGGGTCAGACGCGAGCTTGCCTCCTCTTTATCTTCATGTTCTTCTAGGACGATGTTCGCAACTTCTGATATGTTTAGCGAGTCAAGGTCAATTACCACACCTCCACCATGGCGGAATATGGGGCGCGACGTATGGATATCATCACAACAATAGTGTGTCTATAGAGAGAACTATATGAAATAGAAATGTCATAAAAAGGTGACACAATGTCATGACAATATCTCAAACAATGCAGGCGTCTAGGTAAGTAGGTAACATGCCTACCTCTTACCAAAGACAAACAAATAAACAAACATCAAACATATAGGTGTCTAAAATGTATCACTTAGTCAAACAATGAAAAGAAAACTAAGAGGAAAGGGATTCCTCCTAATGCAATCCTAGCATCCTCTAAACTCTAGCCACTTCTAACATCATCCTTCATCACTACCTCACCTGAAATGACACTAAAATCTGTCAACATAAAGTTGGTGAGAACATAGGTTTAAGTTATCAAAACATCTTAAGAAACCTTGTCAACCATAGTAAATAAGTTGAAGAAAACAAGTTAAAGCAATGGACCATAATGTGATAATCATGTTACATACAACTACAAATAAAGCACAATTATATCAATCAAGAACACACAATAAGAACAATGCACCACACTATCCGGATCCTTCCCACACCACTAGTGGAAGATGAACCATATCCCTGTCGAGATATCTTGCCTCCGAGGAGATGATGCACAAGTACTCAGGACGGATCGTGCCCCACGCTCCACACACATCACAAGTGGTCCCATAGACGCCCATACATCTATGTACTAAAGCGAATCACAACCCAAACAAGATTCACATATCAGAACACATATCAAAGAACATATGAGAACACATAAGCACGCATGTCACACAACAACACATCTATGTCCAAACATTTATAAAAATATAGTAACAAAACATTTTAAGAACATCACAAGTGTCATCTCCATCCCATACTAGAAGAAAACATTTAAAAACTCAGTGAAAATTAGACTATGAACTCACCTGATAGCACAGCAAGCTAGCACTCCTGCATGCCTATAAAATCATACACGACACCCTTAGCTCAGTTCTTTACACCCAAGTTAAGTAACAATCAAGGAGATAAATCTAATCCCCAATCCCCACTATCTGGTTCTCTCACTACAAGCTATTCTATACGTAAAAATCTAGTTTTTCCCCGGTACGGTTAACTAGTCACTAAACGATCACATGAAGTGAACTTAACACCACACTTGGCTCCTACCCTACTGTATTTATGTTTTTATATGATCTAAGAACTCCAAAGACCAATTTTACTTTCTACTTACACGTTTAACCCTTCCGTTTAGTCTCTACGCCAAAAGTCGTTTTCACCAAAACTGATTTTCTGTACATGCTAAATGTTTGTCACCAAAAGCCCGACCTAAACACCATAACTTTTATTGAAAACCTCCAGTACTTTCATATATATTATAAAGAGTTCCCAAATCAAAAATCTTTGGCTAACTCATTCGTTTGGTTAGGTTTTGACTCAAATTCCTGAAATTCAAATTTATTCCTAAACATCGCACTGTTTTTTTTAAAAATTGTTTGACGATCTTCCCGAACTCCATTTTCGACCAACCTTACATTTTTGAAAATTAGACTCTCTGAACTTAATTTTAAAAAAAACTCGACCAAAGGTGCTACCTACTGTCCGGAATAGTCGACACAAGACAACCCTAAAAATCAGACTGTTTTACGCCTTTATGCACTAACCCTCTAAACATCATTAATTACCCTTAAATTATTAAAAAATAACCTTAAAATCATTAATGGATCTTAATTATTATATTTTATAGAAAATTAATAAAACCCTAATCATCTCAATTATGGTTAATTAACATTACAATCATGATTAATTAATAAAAACAAGAATTATATTAAAGTTAAATTGATCACTTACCTTGAATCAAGAAAAATTAGGGAAACCTAATCATAATTTAGACTCCTCTTGATACTCATGGAAGATTAAGACTGATTGTAGGTTTATTTAGGGTTATTAGTCGCTTTTAGGGGTCTAGGGGTGTTTATATAGGTCTTGGTAACCTTCTGGACAAGTTTAGGCCCAATTAGGACTTTTACATGGTAATTATCCTATTTTTATTAATATAGTTATTAAAATTTCGGCTATGGGACCCACAAATTTGACTCCTATCTGTGTTTTATCATATTTACACTCTTCCCCTCCTATTTTATGTTTACTTATACTCCTATACACTTTCGAGTCCAAACCGGGCACCCTTTTGTTAATTTTTCGACTTTTTACGCGATTTTTGAACTAGCCTACATTTCTAAAAGTTTCTAAATATAGAAAGTAACTCTAAAACTTATCCTAACCATATTATATATACTTAATACATACATACAACATACGATACGTAAACGAAACCTTATAAAAACGATACCCGAACTTTTCTGCAGTTCATTTTTGAACTCATTTCATTTCATTTCATTTCCAACTTGTACCATGATTTACATATCATGTAAATCATTTAATTCTTCCTTATTCCCAAAATCACTCATAAAAACATATAAAATATATTGTGCACACAATATAACACATAATTAGCGGTTAACGGGTGACAACTGACTCGCCAAAACCCGAGTTGTCACATAATCCTCTCCTAATAGAAATCTCGTCCCGAGATTTACTCTCAAACTTAAAATTATTCTCAACAAACAAATGAGGATACATATCCCTGATAAAACCTTCACGTTCAAACGAACTCAGTTTATACTAAAATAATCTCAACCAACAACACATGAGCCTTAACCGTCCGCGAGGAAACTTATTAAAACCATAAAGTTATGTAACCAACCTAAGTAAATCTCGCAACTCATCAAACAAGAACTGTCTTGAAACCAAGTTAGGAGCCGTCACATAACTCGATGGGTTTAAAACTGTCACCCCGATTTTAGTCTTACTCATAAATACCATAAACCAAAACTCATCAAAATATAACCACGTATTCTAAGGTCTAAAAAACTCTTAAATTCTACCCTAACTTATCTCTCCGTTAACCCTCCAAGTGTTCATTACCCCAAAATACCCAAAACACAAGTTTAAACCATGTTGTCCGAAAATTAACCTTGAACTTGACACTTGTACAGTTAACTAAACCTAGCTATTGACCTCCATTTACTAAACATTCTGAATATTTGAAAAGTACGTTCCAAGTACATAATTTTAGGCTCTTGAATCACCCAAAAATCTTCAAAAACGAATAAGTTATGACCAAAACGTTTTTAAACCATAAAACCCCTTATTAATTACCAAATTCGAGCCATAATTTATTTTAATACCAGAAAATGTTGATCCCTTTGGTTAGATCTATATTCTATTAAGAATTAGTATAATAGTTTCTAATCAAACTAAAACACTTTAAGCACTCTTACTAAACACTAAATAAGTTATGCGGAATCTAACTTATAAAGCACAGAAGAACAGAATTACTTTTAACTATTCGATTATCTTATTAATCGACTTGTATGAGGTACATAAAAGACATTGTACATATGTTCCTTTTATAGAGTAAGGAACCCTAGAAACCCTAGAATATTCTATAAAGATAACTATATCACAGACGATATATAATGTATAGATTTTTGCTAGTTGAAAGTTC
This sequence comes from Glebionis coronaria, assembly GCA_025667525.1. NCBI lineage: Eukaryota > Viridiplantae > Streptophyta > Magnoliopsida > Asterales > Asteraceae > Glebionis > Glebionis coronaria. Next base: position 381,322,335 of record CM046880.1, on the reverse strand, counting down.
GTTTCTCGGTATCTTCTCGAATTGATTTCCGGTTAATTGTGCGAGATTAGTTGTTCTTGGTGGGATAAAAAGGGAATGGTCGTTGTCTAAAACTAATGAAAAAAATAAAGACTTGAAACAAATAAAATAAAGACGGTAAAAAGAAATACTGAAAGATAAAAACTTAACAAAAAGTAAATGACGAGAAGTTAAAAGGGAAATAAAGTAAATGACGCAAACTAAAACTTGACAAAACGTAAATTTAAAAACTTGAAAATAAAATACTTTAAGAATTAAACTAAGAAACGACAAATTAAAATAAAGCTTAAGAAAAATAAGACGAAACAATTAAAATAAAGCTAAGTAAAAATGGCGGGAAAAATAAATGTAAAAATTAAATTTGAATAAAAACTAATTAATTTCGCAATTCTAGAAAAATATGAAATAATTTTGCAATTAAAACCCAAGATTTCGCAATTATGTCAAAATTGACATAATTCCGCAATTAGCAAAAGACACAATTTCGCAATTGCTAGAAAATGAAAGATTTCGCAATGTTGCACAATGTCGCAATAATTGCACAATGTCGCAATAATTGCAAAATCGAATCAGATTTCGCAATTTTGAAAAACAATGATTTCACAACTTGTAGAGGATTCAATTTCGCAATTATGGAAGAATTGCGAAATTGAATCAGGACACAATTTCGCAATTATGGACAATTGCAAAATCGAATCAGCTCAATTTCGCAACTTTATGAAAAGTTCCAAAATCGAATCAGACAAAAGTACAATTTCGCAACTTATGAAAAGTTTAATTTCGCAACTTTATGAAAAGTTCTAAAATCGAATCAGACAAAAGTACAATTTCACAACTTATGAAAAGTTCAATTTCGCAACTTTATGAAGAGTTCCAAAATCGAATCAGACGTTCCTAAAAAATAGGAACCAGATGTATGACGAAAATAAGCAACTTTTTAGCACTTTTTCAAGGACAATAAGCTAAGAACAACTCTAATAAGCTATCAATAAGCTAGAGAGAAGGTTAAAACTCATAAAAACATCAAAAGAAACACACGAAAATTAAAAGATTTGAACTTCATGTAAAAACTTGATGAAAAAGATTATGAAAACAATAACGTGATTAACAAGAAAGATTAAAATGATTAAATTTAAAACAAGATTAAGCGTAAAAGTAAAGATTCAATTAAAAACAAGAAAGGAAGATGAAAGATTAAAGTTCTAGTGAGAGAAACTGTCACTTTCTCTCTCTAAAACTAAACTACTCCTACTCCTAAAACTAAAACTAACCAACCCTCCTAAATGAGTTTAGGAGGGTATTTATAGGAAATGGGGAGGTGCATGTGTTGCCTCCTCTTTCTTTCTTTCTTCACGTCTTCTCGTCTTTTAAGTTCTTCGACTTTATCGACTTTGTCTCGGGATTAATTAAACTCGTCTTATAATTTATTTATTTATTAGACTCGAGCTCTTCGGCTTTAGTAAACTTCCGTCTTTTGACTTTTTCTTCGATAAATCTTCAGAATTGGTCTTGGACTTCCGTTCTTTTTCCACTCTTGATTTCTTGACTTCGTCTTTCGTCTTTTTCTTCGATAAAAGCCCGTGAAATCTCGTGTTTTCTCCACTTTTCACCTTTTCGTCCTAAATCACAACAAAAACACAAACCACGCATAATTCCAACATAAATGACATAAAATACACGTTTTGGCTCGGTTATTATTGTAATTAAGTGGTAAAAAGGATGGGTGTTTTCACACCTATCAAATCCCCTACACTTAACCATTGCAATGTCCTCATGCAATGTATTAGTTACAAAGCACGTTTACATCTCTCATCACAATCAATCCACGTTGGCCTTTATTAAAGAGATAGAAAATTATAAACATAAAGAAATCAAAAACATACCTTCGGGTTTTGGAAATGTTGTGAATGATCATCATCCTCAAGTTTTCACTTTCTCCAAACCAAGCTTAAAAAAGAGATCATTGTTATTAGAAGTTAGTAAACTAACACGAACTCATGTGGGCCAATTATTCACTCAGACTCCCTTATTCCTAGGTGTATCTCTTATATTTTATTATTGTCTTGAATGATCACGAGGATGCATTGTTGACTTATTTCGATAGTTATTTAAGTCGAAAATAAAGTGAACGATTTAATCAATAGTTAGCTAAAGGACAAAATCTTTTAAAACTGCTTCTCGGGACCTCATAAAGTTCATATCTTGGCATAACTCGCTTCGCGATTTGAGACCTTTCTCGGACCGATATTTGGCAGCGACTTCATACTTCAAACCTTGAGAGACGTTCATGAAATAATGGTCTTCTCTTCATAATAGGAATTTCTTCTTTTGAAGTTTTGAGAGATTCTCCATCTTTTGACCACGACTTCTTCATTTTTCTCCAATCTTTATTTTGGACTTTGATATACAACGATCCGCCTCCTTTTAGGACTTGGATCTATTTATCCTCATACCTTGCTAGGATCTTTTCGGATAGACTTCTCCATGATCTTTTGGGGAGTTCTCGCTTTTCGTCGTGTGTCTCGATCCTTCATATTGATTTTCGATAAATGATTCTTCACATCACTTTTGGATCTTTAGCAATAAAATGTAGCCCTCATGCCTTGTTAGGACCTTTTTGGACTAGCCAATATTCGCATCCCGCTTCAATAAGTTATGCCTTGGCTATGAACTCTAATCCATACCGAGCACCTTTTAAACGATCTTGGGCTAGAAGCTAAGTAACTTTTCAAATCGTACAACCTTATTTATTGCAGATAAATTTATTAACAAGCGATGGGAGAATAGGCTTATAATTAACTCACATAAATTCGCGAAAGAATACCAAACTTATAATTGACTCTATCATCTCTCGTTCTCCACAGTTTAAAATCTCAAGGAATGAGACTCGTGGATGCTTAGCCTATTAAATCAAAGTTTTGGGTTTTCGAGTCGCCTATAGGATCTTGCAAATTCTTAGACTTTTACAAGTTTAGAAATCGCGTTTTAAAGTTCCCTTGATAAACGACTCTCTTGGATCAATTATAGGAACTTGCGAAAAGTTCTTGTTCTTAACCCGTGAGAGTTAAGACTTTCGCGTTTTAAAGCTCCCTATATAAAAGCCTAGCAAAACTTGACTTAAACACGTTAAGGATACTAGCTAGAGTAAACTTAGATAAGCAAACTCGGGTTGAGTCAAAAGATTCACAACGTTTGAAAATTAAAACCTCTTTATTAAAATTTATTCTAATAAGGAAATAAAATAACTATACAAAGGGAAAAACTAATGGGCCAAAATAGATCAAAAATTTTGAAAAATGTCGAAAAAATGATTTTCCGGTTAAAATGAGGACAAATACAAGGAAAAGGCCACTTAACTTCGATAGAAGTCCCCCTACACTTAATATAAACATTGTCCTCAATGTATAAGCAAATCACCAGCTATCAACGGATTTGATAAATTCTTTACCAGTTAGCCGTACACTCTGGAATAGCCAATACTTTATTCACAAAGAATAAGGTGTAATGAAAACCTTACAATTTTTGGTAAATTGTCAACCATCAACGAATTTGATGAAGTCTTTACCTAGTACCGTTTGTCTAGGACTAGCTAACTCTTTGTCTCGAAACAAGGTGAGTTAGAACCATATAATTTTTAGCAAACTATCAGCTTTCAACGGATTTGATAAGTCTTTACCATAAATCGTTTGCTTATGGACTAGCAAGTTCTTATGTGTGTTAGACATGGTGAACTGAGAACCATTTATGAAGTGTGGCTGAAAGTCAAACACTTAAGATTCTTTCTCAGCTTCTTCCTCATCTTTCAAATCCTTGATTTGTTGTTTAACCATTCTGATCAACTCCAAAGCATCAGCAGACTCTTCTGTAACCTCCAATTGTTGTTCTAACATCCTTTCCAACAATTTCCTTTTGAAGGGATAAGTCTTCTCTTGCAGCATATAATATGTAACATCATCTACATCCAAAATATGCAATCCACATGACCTGTAATATCTCCAGTAACTAGGAACCTGATTCTCTAATTCCTTCAACATTTCTTGATCACATTTGTGTGGCTCATACATAAAGAGAAATTCCCTATATAATAGTGATACTTCAGTTTTACCTGCACTGGCATCTTCAACTAACCTTACAAGATCTTGAATATCTTGTCTATCTAGAATGTGAAGAATGTCTTCTAAAAGTCTGAATATCCTTTTTGTGCCATCAGATCTATGAATTCCATGAGCTTCAAGTCCTTGATCTGTAAACTAAATCCACTTAACAATGGATGCTCTTTTTCCAAAAATCTCTATATCAAAACATTGATCTTCAAAGTTCACAATCTTCAAGTACTTCCTTAAGCTCTCATCATCATTACTATCTTTTGCTGTAGTTTTAGTTCTCTTAGCTTTCTTCTTTAGCTTTGTTGATCTTTTCCTTTTAACACTCTTGTAAATTCCTTCAGGTTCTGTTGAACCCTCTTCCAAGCTTGTATGTACCGTTTCATCAGTATGTACTGTTGTATGTATTGTTGACTGTGTATGTACTGCTTGTACATTTTTAGTCTGAGCAATTCCTTGAGTTTCAACTCCTGTATTCATCCTTTGAGCAGTCTCTTCCTCCCTTGAACTTACTTTCTCCTTTCTATTCTTCCTCACATAAGTGGTTTTGATAGGTAGAGATGTACTTGTAGGTTCAGCAGTACTTGGCTCAATTCTAGGAGTACTACCAAATTGTCTTTGTTGTTGTAGACGTTTCTTGAATTCTTCAACAGCTTTCTTGTCTGCTTCAGATCTAATCTCAACAAAATTCAATTCAGTCCTCTTACTTTGCTCATACAAAGTCTTGATTTCTTCAAAAGTTTTCTTGACCAGCTGAATATGAGTAAATCCTTTTACTTTCTTTAGAAATTTCATCATTTGATTTCTAATCTGCATAGTAGTTGGAGGCTTAATCTTTTCTTTCCTTCTCTTTTCAGCAAAGAATCTTTATTGCTCCCTTACCAGATCATCAATCAATCTTGATTTTTCTTCTTCATCATATGCATCTTTTTCTTTAGCTATCAATGAGTCTGCAAGAAGCTCACTTGCATGTATCTCAGCTTGAATCCTGTCATACTCTTGTATGTTCCATTCTTGCTGTATCCTTTTAGCTTCTAACAAATTTTGCTTTGCTGCAAGTTCTTCCTGCAATTCATCTTCACGAATTTGTGCTTGCATTCTATAAGCAAATTCCTCATCATGGTCAATTTGATTAAATTTGTACATGACTTTGTTTATATCAACATCTGAATCACTTTCATCTTCAGATTCTGACAATAATTGCTTCTTCCCCTTATCCTTTGGATTTATCTTAGGTAGCTTCTTCTTTAGTTTGGCAGCTACTTCTTCATTAGCTAACTGTTGAATGACTATACCTTTTGTAGGGTGTGAAGCTTGTACTTTCTTACCTTGAATTTGATCATTTGAGGCAAGAACTTCTTGTTGTGTCTTTTTCTTCACTTCTGCTTGCTTAGCCTTCTCAACTAAATTCTTCTTTAGATCAAGCAGCAATTTGGCTAAAGTCTCATTTTCTCCAAATGAACTTTGACTTTCTAGTGAAGGATGATCACCAGCGGTACTTGCAATTGGCTTAGCAGTACTTGCAATTGGCTTAGCAGTACTTGGGTCTTCAACAATGTCAGCAGTACTTGCAGTTGGCTTAGTAGTACTTGGATCTTCAACAAAGTTGACTTCACCAGTATTTGACACACTTGTTTCTTCAATCACTTGTGTTTCCCCAGATGCTTTATCTTCCATAGAAGCCATCATATCAACTTGCACTTCTTCAGTCTTTTCTGACTTATTGCTTTGTGGTGATGGATCAGGAAACTGATTAGAAATTTCCTCCAATTTCTCATAGAAAGCACTCTAATTAGCTTGAGGGGGTGATTGAACTGATGGTTCTGGTTGAGTTGCCAATGTTTTTGAAACTTGTGGCTCCTATGGAGTAGGTTGTAGGTCTTGCTATTGAATCTCCATGTCTGAAGGTTCATCCACACCAGTCTCTAAACCAGTTCCATCTTTAAAAGTCCCCATGACATCTTCATCCAATTTAAAATTGATGTCATTTCCAGAGATCCTTGTTTGATTATCAGAAGAAGGTGGTTGTTCTTCATTATTTCTTCCCTGTTCTTTAATATTCCTCCCCTGTTTGGTTGCATTCAGTTGCCTTTTCTTGAGGTTCCTGAACCTTTACTTCCTGATTGCAGATGTCTGGACAGATCTATATTGCCTCATCCAAGATGACACTTTGTTCCTTAACTTGAGTAGACTAGCTTCCAATTCAGCAATTTTCTTATCTTGAACAAGCTTATCTTTCTACAATACCTGTACCTGTTGGGACAAACTTGTACATAAAAGAAGTTAAATTTGCAACATCCACCACCTCTGGTGCTTGTGCTTGTGGTGAACCACTAGCAGCAATAGAAGCAGCAGGTGTGTGGAATATCTCATCAGTGTTTGGTGGAATACCAACATTGTGAGAAGAAGATTGTGAATCTTCTAGAGAGTAGGAGCTCTGGTGAGAAGGAGTTTGCTGAGAAGCACTAGCATTGCTAGGTTCCTCACCTTCTTGATTGGCAGGTTGGGCTAACATATGAGCAAACAATGGTGTTACAGTTCCTGAAAAGGCATTGCCTTGTTTGTTCAAGAAAGAGAAAGTTCTCTTTATGAATGAAGGAACATCCCATGTATCAGTTAATGCTGGTAGGTTAGGTATTTGGTCACTAACTAAAGCCTGAATGAATCTAGGATACATTAAAAACTTCTTAGTCCCTTCTAAATTCCTAGTCATGCCTTCAAAAATTAAATTTGAAAAATTAAAAACCCTGTTATTTGCTAAACAAATACCAGCAGATGCCAATGCAACAGGTATTTGATCAAAAGATGTACTTTTTGAACTTAAACAATGAATAATAGCATGAAAAAGCAATTTCCATTGAGGTGAAAATAATGCTTTAAAGAAAGTAAGACTTTCCCTACCACGCCCATAGCCCATGGCTGCAAGGCCATCATGAATCTCTGTATTATTAAGCATACTAAGTCTATTTTCATCATTAAGTCTCAAACTTGCTCTTAGCAGTACCTCAGTGACATATATATTCCTATGATTTACTTTAGCCTTAATACAAGGTTGATCAAAACGAGTACCTAAAACAGCAGTATCCCAAAATTGTTCAACAATGGGTATAGAGACAACTGGACTTACAGTGACTATGAAGCGAATATGACTTCGAGAAAGGAAACCAAGCATCTCATGGAATCCAAGTGAGTCATCATTCGTAGCAAGATTCGTAACAAAATTATGCTTAGAGATTACTTGTCAGGCAGCCATTAGTATTTTTGATGATCGAAAGATTAGAGAGAGGGTTATAGAATCAAGAGAGAAAAATAAAAGATTAGGTGAATCAATTGTGTAACTGGGATAAGTATTTAGGTAAATAACAATCCCAAGCGCGAAGAAACAGCCAAATTTACAAAACAAACCCTTAACGGTACAACAGACATGTAGCGGTACATGGAACATAAGCGGTACTTGGTTTTGTGCTAGCGGTACTTGGAGTGACAACAGTACCTCACAATTTTGACCAGTTCATGCTTTCCACTAGACATGTAACCTCTTTTATCTTTTTCTATAAACCTGCAATAACATAAAAAACACAAAGCATAGACTATACAATAAAATTTATATAAAACTTGTACAGCTATTACCTCCCCTCAACATATGCAGCATGTTATTGGTTGAGCATACCAATGTGTGTCACCAGGAATTCGAATCTCTTTGCATCAAATGCCTTGGTCAACAAATCAGCTACATTGTTGTCTGTATGAATCTTCAAGACTTGAATAAGCTTTTTGTCATAAGCATCTCTTATAAAGTGATGCCTTATTTCAATATGCTTAGTCTTGGAGTGAAATACTGGATTCTTGACAATGCATATAGTACTTTCATTATCAATGTAAATCTTGGTGTTCATGAAATTGAACCCATAGTCCAACAATTGATTTTGAATCCAAAGTACTTGTCCACAGCAATGAGCAACAACTACATATTCAGCTTCAGTTGTAGAAGTAGCAATAATGGTTTGCTTCTTACACTGCCATGATATGAGTCTTCTGCCTAGGAATTGACAACATCCTGTTGTGGATTTCCTATCATGATTTGCTCCAGCATAATCACTATCTGAGTAAGCTTCCAATTCAAAGGTGGAGTCTCTAGGATACCATAATCCTAAATTAGGTTGACTTTTAAGATATTTAAAGATCTTCTTCACAACATATAAATGTGACACCTTTGGATGAACTTAGAATCTTGAACATGCACACACAACAAACATTATATCTGGTCTTGAAGCAGTAAGATACATCAATGAACCAATCATTGACCTATAGAGATAAATGTCAACATCCTCTCCATGTTCATCTTTTGATAAAGATTTCTTGGCTTCAAAAGGTGTGCTTGTACTCCTTGTATCCATACATGAAAATTTCTTTAAGATTTCAGCAACATATTTACTTGGCTGATAAATATTCCATCTTTCCTTTGTTTGACTTGTAGTCCCAAACAAAAAGTTAGTTCTCCCATAGAACTCATTTGAAATCTTCCTTTCATCAAAGCTTCAAACTCTTCACACCATGTCTTCTTGGTAGAACCAAAAATGATGTCATCAACATAGACTTGAACTAGAACAATGTCTTTGGCATTTTTCTTGATGAACAGAGTTTTGTCAATGGTTCCTCTCTTATATCCATGTTCTAGCAGAAAGTTGGATAAAGTTGCATACCAGGCTCTTGGAGCTTGATGCAGACCATAAAGTGCTTTGATAACTTTGTAGACTCTATTGGTGAATTTAGGATCTACAAAACCTAGAGGTTGTGAGACATATACCTCCTCTGAAATAGTACCATATAGAAAGGCACTTTTCACGTCCATTTGTTAGACTATAAATCCCATATATGATGCAAAGGCCAAAAATAACCTAATGGCTTCTATCCTTGCCACTGGTGCAAAAACCTCATCATAGTCTATCCCTTCTTCCTGTCTGTAGCCTTGAGCAACAAGTCTTGCCTTGTTCCTCACAACAACCCCTATTTCATCCTTCTTGTTTCTGAAGACCCATCTTGTATCAATTACTCTTTTTCCTGAGGGAAGATCCACAAGAATCCAAACCTTTTGTAGCTCAAATTGTGTTAATTCTTCTTGCATGCCATCCACCCAATTTTCTTCATCAAGAGCCTGAGAGATATTTTTAGGCTCTACTTGAGATAGGAAACAGACAAACAAATAATGCTGAGTATCTTTATGATTTGTTCTCTGCTGTTGTTTGACATAACTCACTAGTGCATGAGTTTCAATATTGGTTTGCAATTGTCTTCTGGTTTGTACAGCAGATTTTGGATCACCAATAATCTGAGTAACAGGATGGTTGTTGTTGACTTTATGAGTGGGAATAGAATTGACTGGAATTTCAGTTTCCAAATTGTTGAAATCAGTTACTACACCCTGCTCATCATAGGAAGCTTTGGAGAAGATTCCTTCAACTGGACTGGCATATAAGTCTTCGTCGTCCAATGCTTTCAAAATCTCTTCTAGTGAGTCAGCAGATCTAGCAGATTTTGACTTAGCAGTACTTGTAGATGAAGTACCGCTAGGTATAGTGTCACACCCCACCATGGCGGAATATGGGACGCGACGCATGGATATCATCACAACAATAGCGTGTCCATAGAGAGAACTATATGAATTAGAAATGTCATAAAAGGTGACACAAATGTCATGACAATATCTCATCAATGCAGGAGTCTAGGTAAGTGGGTAACAATCCTACCTCTTACCCAAGACAAACAAATAACACAAACAAATCAACATATAGGTTCATAGTATCACTTATTGAAACAAACAGAAAAATAAACTAAGAAGGAACGGGGATCTCCTTCTAAATGCATTCCTACGCGACTCCAATCCTAGCCACATATGTTCTCACGCTTAACCACTTTATCACCTGAAAGAGACACTAAAACACGTCAACATAATGTTGGTGAGAGTCATAGGTTTAGACTCCAACCGAAAATAGATTACAATAAGCTGTGAACAACCATAACCCACTAAACATATGGACAATGTGCTACAAGTATGCATTAACAACTAACATTCAAGATCAATCATTCCAAACCAAATCCAAGGCTCCCAGCCTTACCAAACACCATGGTACCATAGCCGCCCATACACCTATGTACCAATCCTAAGGCCCCGCCTTGTCATTATCCATTGGTCCCATAGATGCTCACACATCTATGTACCTCCCCAAGGCCCCGCCTTGTCAACATCCCCTTGGTACCAAGTCAAACCACAATAACTGAGACGGTACGTGTCCCCCGATCTAAATCATAAACACAATCAAGAATCACATAGCAGTTAATCACATAAGTGCACACACAAGTCCATCACAAACCATAAAAACATTCACAGCATTAGTTACAAAACCATATAGTGTCTCTTCCATCCCATATGGAAGTAAAAATCATTAAAAGACATGGGACTATGAAATTCACCTGATTGAGCTTCTCCAAAAATCCGCGCACTAGCAAAAAGCTAACAAACAAAAGCACACAATCAAAACATGAACCAAACACTAAGATGGCTCATCAACCCATGATGAACATCTAACCTTCTCCCATATATATACCTCATTTATATGCTCTAAGCATCTCATTACACCCCTCTATAAAGCCCTTAACTTAGTTTACTTCCTAACCTGTCTCGTTAACATTTTACCCAAAACAGTCCCGGTTTTTAGGTCTCCAAACTATAAGCCAAACGCCCACCTAACCATACCCATGATCTCTGTAAAAGAAACCCTATGTCCTTACATATGTCAGCTAACTCCTCCCTTTTGCCCCAACCTTAAAGCTACTGTTAAGGCCCCGATATATATATATATATATATATATATATATATATATATATATATATATATATATATATATATATATATATATATATATATATATATATATATATATATATATATATATATATATATATATATATATATATATATATATATATATATATATATATATATATATATATATATATACTTTTGCCTATCCGCATATTACCGATTTTGAACATACAAAAAGTTTGTTATGATTAGGGGGTCTTACCCTAACCCATTTGCTTAGCCACCCTTAAGGTCTCTTATTTAATATATAAACCAACTACCATGCTCATTAGAGGGCTCAAGTGTACTCCTAAGTACCCCAATCACCTTAAAACATTAAATTAAACCCGACTAATTTCAAAACTGTTTTGACCTCCGACTGTTTAACCTGTACTTGACACACCTCCCTACCTCCAATTTAGTTCTCGTTTCTTGCATTTGAAAGACACTTCAAATACATATTCAGGTATGCTTGTACCGCAAAATAAGGGTTTGTAGAACTCTATATATGATCAAAACAAGTGACATAAAATTTTGCACAGTTTTTAAAAACGAATTTAACACAATTAGCTTAATTAATTACCATCACCATGTATAATTATTATATCTAATTAATCTAATCATGTTTATACCATTATAATACATAATTTATAATTAACTTAACCCTAGATCCATCATGTATTGATTGTAAGAGAATTAAAAACAATTTAATCAAAAAGTGTATTGAAGATTTTACCTTAGAATTTTTGAAAGAAGAAAAATTAATGAAGAAACCTAAATAGACTCCATCGATTTCGACTTAAGCTTGATCTCCATGGTATTATGATGTATTTTTAGTTAATAAAAAGTCTTTATATAATTTCCTAACAAGTCATTGGCCCATTACAAAAGCCCGGTTCCCTTTTTTTTCTTTTTTTCCCTTTTTTTTTCTTTTTAATCGGCCTAAACCGACTTTAACATATTTTTTTTATTACTTATTATTATGTTATTAATAATACCTTAATTTACCTTAATTTATTTCAGCTCCTAAAGCCTCCGAAACCTTAAAACCGTAAAACTAGTCAATTTACGCGTATACCGAAAAAAACGTAAAATATAGAGTTTTAAAAAAAATCTTAAATTTTGAAATAAACTTTATAACTAAGTCCTAAATGACTTAAAACCATCCCGAAAAATACTCACATGACTAAACACCTTACCCGAGACCTCTAAATGCTAAAACCCAAATCGTAAAAAAAATACGATTTACTATAATACTTATACGTATACGTAAAACACCAAAATAACACCATTTCATTTCATAGTCACTAATTTGTGAGCTCATGAACATGAAATAACCGTTCCTCGATTTACTTATGAGTACTTTATACCCATAAACGATATCCACACCAACCTCGTTCACGCAATATAACATGTAAACACGCAAATCACATAGTCACACATAAATTAACCTTAAAATAAGACCAAGTGACGAACCTCAAAACCATGGTTGTCACATATAGTATGTACTGCTGAGTGTTGTGACTCAAAAGATTCTTCTCCTGAATGCTTATTAGCAGATGTAGCATTCTTTTCTTGATCTTGAAGCCTCTGAAGCTCCTGGGAGGCTTGATCATCATTTGATGGCATGGTTTGATTTTTGGGAGTTGCAGACATGGGAGCAACAGTAGGCATATTTGGCACATAGATGTGAACATCTTCATCTGATAAAGAAACATCTTCTTGAGTACCTGCATTAGTTGCACTTGACTCCTCACCTGCATTGTTAGTTTGACAATCTTTTTGCAAAAAGTAGTAATCCATGGAGTTAGTTAGGTAATCTAAATCAAACATCCAAGCATAACCTATTCCTAGAACATTGGGTTTATTTTCTAAGAAATTGACATGAGCATTTTCTTCAACTTTCTTAGTTGCCAAATTGTAAACCCTATATGCTTTACTTTGCAATGAATATCCTACAAGATATCCTAGATCAGACTTTCCATCAAACTTTCCCAAGTAATCAAGAGTATTTAGTATGGACACATGACACCCAAAAGGTTTTAATTGACTTATGTTAGGCATTACATTAGTCAAAAGTTCATAAGGTGTTTTGTTTTGAGGCTTAGTTACTAGGACTTTATTTAACACATAACATGCAGTATTGATTGCTTCAGCCCAAAAGATATTTGGCAAAAGTGAATCAGCCATCATAGTTCTAGCAGCCTCAATTAATGTCCTATTCTTCCTTTCAGCTACTCCATTCTGTTAAGGAGTTCTAGGATTACTAAATTGCCTCTTAATTCCTTTAGACCTACAGAATTCATCAAAATCAGCATTCTTAAATTCTGTTCCATTATCATCTAATGATTAAAACCTGTTTAGTGAACTGCTTTTCAACTAAAGTGATAAAATCCTTTAGTAATTCACTTGTTTCATTTTTAAGGGCTAAAAAGAAAACCCAACTGAATCTACTATAATCATCAGTTATGACTAGACAAAAGGTCTTATGGCTAATGCTTCTTATAGAAACTGGACCAAATAAATCCATATGCAAGAGATGCAAAGGTTTTGTCACAGTATTTACAGTCTTGGTCTTACAAGAGGCTCTATGTTGTTTTCCTTTTTGACAAGTAGCACATGTGAAATCATTTTGAAAATATTTGTTAGGTAGACCTCTAACCAAATTCCTTTTTACCAATCTATTAAGATTCTTAAAATTCACATGACTTAACCTTCTATGCCATAAATTTGACTCATCTAAAGAAGCCTTAGCTAGCAAACATGTAATACCACCTGTTGGAGTAATAGTATGAAGATTAAAGGTGTACATATTTTCTTGCCTGGGTACTTTAAGCAGTATTTGAGATTCCTTGGGCATCTCAAAGTCTTTGGACAACACCAAGCAGTCTTTGTCTGTGAATAGCACCTTGTTCTTCTTATCACACATTTGTGATACTGAAAAGAGATTGAACTCATTCAATTCTTTCACAAAGAAGACATCTTCAAATTCCAACTTTCCTGTGTTGACTTTCCCTTTGCCAGTGATTCTACCTTTGCTACCCCCAAAGGCTACTGGACCTCCTCTGAATTCTTCAAATTCAGCAAGAAAATCTTTGTTCCTTGTCATGTGTCTTGAGCATCCACTATCTACAATTCCTTTATCTTTTAATTCATCAATGAGATACCCCTGCACACAAATAAAACTTATTAGTTTTTAACAGGGACCCAAGCCACATTTGGCTCGGATCTTGTGGGACCTACACATTTCAGAGTTTGTACTGAAGCATTCCCAGTAATGCTACTTTTACTCTTATACTTCATGGTTTCATTTATGTAGTCAAGTTCATAGGGTGACTCTATGTGCTTTGACTTCTTTGACTTAAGTACTGCTTGAGCGGTACTTTCTTTAACACATGGTATATCTCTTTTAGGAACCCACATTTATACTGATTTGTTCTTGTCCTTACTTCTAGGTGATTTAACTTTTTCAAAAACCTTCTTAGAAGTCTTGGAGAACATTGGTTTTACAGACTTTAAACCAACAGTACTTGAGTTTGGTCTAGCAATACTTGTAGATTTAGGCTTGCCGGTACTTGGTTTACCAGACTTTAAGGATACAAGTCCTTGCTTCATAAGTACTGCCCTAGGAACAAAACTTTTGGTAGGATTATCTATAACATGTTTAACTACCCTTGTGTGATCTACTTAGGTTTGTCATCTTTAAGTTTCTGTTTCCTATTACCCTGTGCATTTTTCCCATTACTGTTTTTCATGACCCTTTGTGTAGCCTTCTATTTCACAATTTTATCTTCATGTAATGTACAGTCTTTGATAAAATGACTTAGACTACCACAAACATAACATCCTTTTCTTCTTGAAGAATACCCAAAAGGTTGTTTTGACTTTACTTTTTCAAAACCTAGCCCAGCCCTTTTGTTTTTAGTATGTTGTTTATTGTTTTCCAGTATCTTGCTAGGAGTTTTTACCTGCTTGGGAGCAGAACTAGTCTTAGATTCCTCAGAAACAAAGTTATACATTAGAGGCGGATAAACAATATTCTTGGTCACATCAGTATTTTCTTGAGACACAATACTAGAGTTAAAGACATTATTAATCTTGGGATCTTCTAACTCTATACTAGTATCATTACAAGGGGGCATGAAAATTCCAAATACTGGTGGAGGAACTGCCTTCATTCCTTCAGCATATCTATCATTTTCAGGTGTATCATCTACCTCACCAGAACTATCAAAAATCCCTTTTGATAAGTCCTTGTTAGTTAAGGTTATCCCAAGTTGATCCTCAATATATCCTAGGCCTGTTTTATCATAATACCCCATTTGTGAATTAATCAATTTTCCCAATCCCTTAGAGGATTGTTGCCATTGACTAATTACTTCCCTCTCTTTACAAAGACTGGTTTTTAAAGCTTCATTTTCAGTATTTATTTTTAAAAGTTGTCTTTCAAAAGCTTTTATTTCCACATCTTTTTCCCTCATTTGAAGAGTCAAAATTCTAATTTTCTCTTCATAGTTTTGTTGAGCCTTTTTGTACAAAACTATATTATCTTCAAGTTTAACAACACCCTGTTTGAAAGCCTCTATTTCTACAGTGCATGTGTTAACTTTTTGATGCTGTTCCTCTAGTTCTACTTTTAGACTATTAAATTTAAGAATACAATCTTTTGAACAAGGGTGTACCTCAATATCTTCATGAGAGAGAGCCATTAATCCAAGCTCTTCTTCTTCTGCCCAATTCACCACTCCATCTACAGTAACCAATGCTTTGGTTCCTTTAGGACTCCTGCTGTTTCCTCTTGAAAAGCTTTCAGTTATTCTTGGACTGGTTCTATAGTTGTTCTTGGACTTCAGATTGCTTGTTTCAGCTTTATCTCTATTGCATTCTCTTGCAAAGTGTCCATTCCTTCCACAGTTATAGCATTCAACTTTAGACTTGTCATATCCCAATGGCTCATTAGGATCAACAGTCATTTTTCTTCTAGTCTTCTTGAAGAACCTATTAGATCTTACTGACACCATAGCAGCTTGCCATTTAAGATCCATCTCTTCAACATCAGCATCATCCATTTGGAACAAGTCATTGAGAGTTAATCTTGGCCTGTTGTCTTGTCCAGCAAAGTATGAGAAAGCATCATTGTCACTAAACAATGGTGAAGACCTTCCATGTGGATTTTGAGAGATCATAGGACTGCTTTCAATACTTTGTGGGTAAGTACTGCTTGTAAGTCCTCCAGCGGTATTTGTGAAGTAAGTGCTGCTGCTAGATCCACTAGCGGTATTTTGAAAGTAAGTACCGCTGTTCCCATCTGACACAAAAGCCAAATTAGACTTTGAAGCAGTTGATGTCTTTACTTCAGTGCCTTTCACATCCATCTCATATGCTCTAAGATTGTTGTAGAGGTGATCAAACGAAATTTTTTCCAAATCATCTCTTGTGATGAAGTGCATAGCCATTGCTTTCCACTCTGGTGGAACACTTCTTAAGAATTTTAGATTAGCTTCTTCATTAGGAATTACTTATCCATAAACTACTAACTGAATAAGCAACTTTCTGAACCTTCCATATCCACCATGTATTCCCTCCATACTGGTAATTGAGAAGTTATCAAATTCTTGCTTAAGAACAATCTTCTTTATTTTCTTAGATTTGTCATTGCCTCCAAATCTAAGTTTTATAGCATCCCACATAGCTTTGGAATCTTTATAATGGTGAAAGCTTGGTAGAATGTCTTTAGAAAGAGCCATAGCCAAGGCAGTTCTGGCTTTTCTTTCTCTGATCTCTGCTTGTATCTGCTCAGCAGTCACAACAGGTAGAGCATAGAATGTACCATCTAGCAACCAGTGTAACTTCTTTGGTGTGTTCCCATTCTTGATAACTTGCCACACAGCATGATCTGTGTGATTCAAGTAATGTTCCATCTGCATAGCCCAAGTCTCATAATTGTCACCTTTGAGAACTGGGAGTTTAACATCAGATAGAGTATGAGAAGGTGTTGGTGTAGAGGTAGCTACATCATTCACGACTTGAGCACCTTGTGTTGGTGCAGGATGCACAACTTGTGGTTGTCCTTGTGGTAGAACAGGATCAGTGTTTTGAACATCATCTAAGTGAGCATTAACACCATCTGGTTGAGACATTGAGATTTGGTATGTGTGGAGTCTATAGGTTCGTGTTCTTCTTTTTCAGAGTTTCTCAACAAGCTCTGATACCACTTGTTGATCCCTTTGGTTGGATCTATATTCTGTTAAGAATTAGTATAATAGTTTGCAATCAAACTAAAACACTTTGAGCACTCTTACTAAACACTAAATAAGTTATGCGAAATCTAACTTATAAAGCACAGAAGAACATAATTACTTTTAACTATTCGATTTTATTATTAATACTTGTATGAGGTACATAAAAGACATTGTACCTATGTTCCTTTTATAGAGTAAGGAACCCTAGAAACCTTAGAATATTCTATAAAGATAACTATATCACAGACGATATATTATCAATATTCTAACTATTTAGGTATATCACATAAGATATACTCTAACTATAACTATGACATATCTTATACAAAGATATATTCGTCTTAATCATCATAGCAGTACTTACTTTATAAGTAGCAATACTTACTATGTACCGCGTTAACACTAACGGTACTTACATAACACTAACAGTACTTCAAATACACTAACGGTATTTGACACTTAACAAATAATTCCCAACAGAAAATAAAAAATTCTCACCCACCCTATGATTAATTATATGATTTTAACATATATAATTAAATAAGATTAAAAATTTAATTAAAGATCATTAGCTTTATGTGATCAAACCAATCTTTTTTATTTTTTAAATAAACAAGTCATGCTTATATGTTAAAGAATTTATATTCCACTTTATTTCAAACACGGTTCTGACACTTTACCCTTATTTCACTAACTACCAACAACTATTTTAACTATTTGTAATTTCCAGTTTTTTTACCATGTAAGACTCAAAACAAAAGATAACGTTATTCCAAAAAGAAATCTCTACCCTCTCAATAGCCTCTACACCAAAAGTACCGTACAAACAAACACGTGAAATGAGGACTCGATAAATGCGCTACTACAGAAGTTGAACATCCCAAAGAGAAAAGAACTAGCAAACCATCCTAAGTATACAACCGATAAGTACAAGGGATATATACATATATAGGCATAAGCTTACATACAATCCATCCAACATATACTATACAAGCATGTATTAACCCTCTTTATTGCAACCATACTTATGAATCCATTGATATCGTGGTACTTGTATAACTATGTTGGCCACCATACTTATACCAGTCCCCTTTCACTAATGCACTCCCTCCTATGATGACACTTATAAGAATTAATACTACACATAACACATCAGTATACCAACTCAAATACGCACATAGATCCTACAACTCACATAAGCACATAATCCACAACATAACATAAGGTCCAAAATTCCATGTATCAAAATAACGTAGCCAATGCATGAAACACATAAACTTGTAATCCAGCTGAACCAGCGTACAGAAAATTCAAAATGTATAAAGAACATGAAAGCATAATTAAACGAAATCTAACAATGACTAGCGTATACGACTATGGTTCAACCTGCACTAGTCAAAACTAATAAAGAAAATAACATGTAGCTAAGTATGAACTTACTATGGTTTAATTCATACTAGTCAAAATATCGCAATAAATAACATCCAAACACATCAATTAATATAAAATACACACATACTCCTATGACGCCTATATGCAGGGACCCTTAAGCTATAGACTAGGCTACGCGACTAGGCAACCTAATTCTCTATAACCATTGTCTCTGATACCATTCTGTCACACCCCCACCATGGCGGAATATGGGGCGCGACATATGGATATCATCACAACAATAGTGTGTCTATAGAGAGAACTATATGAAATATAAATGTCATAAAAAGGTGACACAATGTCATGACAATATCTCAAACAATGCAGGCGTCTAGGTAAGTAGGTAACATGCCTACCTCTTACCAAAGACAAACAAATAAACAAACATCAATCATATAGGTGTCTAAAATGTGTCACTTAGTCAAACAATGAAAAGAAAACTAAGAGGAAAAGGATTACTCCTAATGCAATCCTAGCATCCTTTAAACTCTAGCCACTTCTAACATCATCCTTCATCACTACCTCACCTGAAATGACACTAAAATCTGTCAACCTTAAGTTGGTGAGAACATAGGTTTAAGTTATCAAAACATCTTAAGAAACCTTGTCAGCCGTAGTAAATAAGTTGAAGAAAACAAGTTAAAGCAATGGATCGTAATGTGATAATCATGTTACAGACAACTACAAATAAAGCAAAATTATATCAGTCAAGAACACACAATAAGAACAATGCACCACACTATCCGGATCTTTCCCACACCACTAGTGGAAGATGAACCATATCCCCGTCGAGATATCTTGCCTCCGAGGAGACGATGCACAAGTACTCAGGACGGCTCGTGCCCCACGCTCCACACACATCACAAATGGTCCCATAGATGCCCATACATCTATGTACTAAAGCCAATCACAACCCAAACAAGATTCACATATCAGAACACATATCAAAGCACATATGAGAACACATAAGCACGCATGTCACACAACAACACATCTATGTCCAAACATTTATAAAAATATAGTACCAAAACAATTTAAGAACATCACAAGTGTCATCTCTATCCCATACTAGAAGAAAACATTTAAAAACTCAGTGAAAATGGGACTATAAACTCACCTGATAGCACAGCAAGCTAGCACTCCTGCAAACCTATAAAATCATACACGACACCCTTAGCTCAGTTCTTAACACCCAAGTTAAGTAACAATCAAAGAGATGAATCTAATCCCCAATCCCCACTATCTAGTTCTCTCACTACAAGCTATTCTATGCGTAAAAATCTAGTTTTTCCCCGGTACGGTTTACTAGTCACTAAACGATCACATGAAGTGAACTTAACACCACACTTGGCTCCTACCCTACTGGATTTATGTTGTTATATGATATAAGAACTCCAAAAACCAATTTTACTTTCTACTTACAGGTTTAACCCTTTCGTTTAATCTCTACGCCAAAAGTCGTTTTCACCAAAATTGATTTTCTGTACATGCTAAATGTTTGTCACCAAAAGCCCGGCCTAAACACCATAACTTTTATTGAAAACCTCCAGTACTTTCATATATATTATAAAGAGTTCCCAAATCAAAAATATTTGGCTAACTCATTCGTTTGGTTAGGTTTTGACTCAAATTCCCGAAATCCAAATTTATTCCTGAACAGCGCACTGTTTTTGTAAAAATTGTTTGACGATCTTCCCGAACTCCATTTTCGACCAACCTTACATTTTTGAAAATTAGACTCTCTGAACTTAATTTTTTATAAAAAAACTCAACCAAAGGTGCTACCTACTGTCCGGAACAGTCGACATAATACAACCCTAAAAATCAGACTGTTTTACGCCTTTATGCACTAACCCTCTAAACATCATTAATTACCCTTAAATTATTAAAAAAGAATCCTAAAATCATTAATGGATCTTAATTACTATATTTTATAGAAAATTAATAAAACTCTAATCATCTCAATGATGTTACTTAACATTACAATCATAATTAATTAATAAAAACATGAATTATATTAAAGTTAAATTGATCACTTACCTTGAATCAAGAAAAATTAATGAACCCTAATCATAATTTAGACTCCTCTTGATACTCATGGAAGATTGAGACTGATTGTAGGTTTATTTAGGGTTATTAGTCATTTTTAGGGGTCTAGGGGTGTTTATATAGGTCTTGGTAACCTTCTAGACAAGTTTAGGCCCAATTAGGACTTTTAAATGGTAATTATCCTATTTTTATTAAATTAATTATTAAAATTTCGGCTATGGGACCCACAAATTCGACTCCTCTTTGTGTATCATATTTACACTCTCCCCCTCCTATTTTATGTTTACTTATAATCCTATACACTTTCGAGTCCAAACCGGGCACCCTTTTGTTAATTTTTCGACTTTTTACGCGATTTTCGAACTAGCCTTCATTTCTAAAAGTTTCTAAATATAGAAAGTAACTCTAAAACTTATCATAACCATATTATAAATACTTAATACATACATACAACATACGATACATAAACGAAACCTTATAAAAACGATACTTGAACTTTTCTGCAGTTCATTTTTGAACTCATTTCATTTTATTTCATTTCCAACTTGTACCATGATTTACACATCATGTAACTCATTTAATTCTTCCTTATTCCCAAAATCACTCATAAAAACATATAAAATATATTGTGCACACAACGTAACACATAATTAGCGGTTAACGGGTGACAACTGACTCGCCAAAACCCGAGTTGTCACATCAATGCTGCCTTCCTCTTCTTGCGGTTGTAACTGCCCTTATCCTAGCATACTACGGAGGGGGCAGGGCTGGGGATTTGTTATTCTTGGGAAGATGAGGACTCCTAAACTTCTATATCCATTGTGCGACCAACTGTGGCTACACTTACAAGCTACTCTCTCTCTGTCAGCGGTCGTGGCTGCATAGCTGCTGTTATTGGCTGACGGTCTCGTACTAGTGCAAAATATTAACTTTTGCAAAAACAAGTATGGTGAAATCAAGTTATAATGAGGGAGTGATGATACTTACAAGTTAAACGAAAGCAGATAGATTATCACTAACCCTAGTCATCATCGTCATAAAATTGTGGAACTTGGTCCTCATTCACTATTGGGTTATGAATTAGTCCAATCATATATAGGAGCGCTTCTGGGTATACGCGAATGAGGATGTGATTCGCATTAATCACCTCGGCGTCCCCTTCATCATACGTGCCAGGGTCAGTGTAAAACCCGTATTTAAAAATCAGAATATTTAAATACGCAGTTTAATTTTAATAAACTATATAAGTATTAAATATTAGACAGAGATATAAACGCAGAAATTAAATACGCAATCCCAGTTTATTTAAATACTATAAATATTACAGTTTATGCAGATAATAAGTATTTAGTCTCAGAAAATATTACAGATGAATTATTATTTTATATTACGTACATATTTATTTTCAGTAAAATAAATAAATACATAACGAGATTTAAAACACGAACACGCAAGTTATATGATTTTTAAACGAAGCAAAGCGAATCGGAAACAAAGTCTTATAGACTATTTTGGGCCGGTTTTAAAAAGAAAGATAAGAAAGAGGGTTAAATGGGCTAAGGCCTGGTTTTGTTAAAAAAAAGAGGAAAGAAGTAATGGGCTGCTGCGGCCCAGTTTGTTAAAAAAAAAGGGGGGGGGGAGATACGGGGGGTTCCCTTTTCTACAAGCAGACACACAAAAAAAATAACAAACAAACTAGGGTGTGTATGTGTTGGCCGCCAGGCAGAAAACAAGACAAAAGGGAAAACACACGTTCTTTCTTGTATCGGTTGATTGTGGGTGTTGTCATCCATCTTTTATATGACACGGTAATCCCTTCTTTCTTTTAATTTCATTTAATTCACGAATTGGTAATCTAGGAACAAATCAATGATGCTAGTTATCGTCATCTCGAAATAATAAACAGAATATGGTAACGGGTTGTGTGGCTGCACCAAAAACCGAGACCATTATGGTCTCGGTGTAGTCGCTGTAGGGCCAGCCGTGACCCATCAGGGGGCGGTATGGTTTAGCGGGTGACGAAAACAGCAGTAAGCCACCAAGTGTAGTGGGTTTGCGGTTGATCTGCAGCCAAAAGTCGATCAGGGGTGTTTGTGTCAGAAAATTAGTGGATATAAGCAATAAGGGTGCGTTTGGGTTTGTAAACAAAGAACACAACAAAAGCAGTGGGAACTATACGAAACCAGTGGGAACTGTAGGAAGGCAGTGGGAATTTTGAACACATAAACAAAAGCAGTGGGAACCATACACTGGCAGTGGGAACTTAGCAATGAAAAAAAAAGGAATTATTTAAGTTTGCTTAAATCATTTTCTTAAATAAGTTTTTAAAATAAAGATAAATACATTGTGTTGTCTTACTAAATTAATTAGTAAAAATTAAATTGATTTTTACTTTATCCTTTTTTAACTACTTAAAAGTCGGATTTAATTAATGATCCAACTAATGAATCATTTTCAAAGACTAATTTGGAAACTTTTCTAAATTAGGAAACTTTCTATTTTTTTTAGCACGTTACCAAATATAGAATTATTGTAACGTCAGAATACGTGTTATGTCGTAACTAATAGTAGAACAGGAATACGTTAATAAAAAAAATATTAGAACACGCAGATTTATCAGTTTATACACATACAACATATCAAGAATAAATAAATTAAACTATGAACAGATAAGAATCAGAAATAATAAACAGTAATCAGACAACTTATTACGCGTCCGTTATTTATGTAGCACGCGTGAAGCCCGAGTAGTATTCGTTCAGTCTTCCATTCAGTCAGTCACTGGACTAGAGGTACAGATTCTCCGTTCTTTCAGTAAGGACTTCTTTTTTTATGCATGATTAGGATTCCCCGTCTTCAGCCAAATGTTTTCCCCAGTATATGTTTAAATTTATCAGTAATCATGTTAATAACTAAATAAATTGCCTGAGCATTATATACAAGCACGACCAGTTTATGTACTAGTTACGGAGGTACCGTAACCACGGCACTAGAGGCACTAGTGTCGTGACTCACATGCAGGAGAGTGATATCCTGCATCGTTCCACTCAGCTCAGCTTGGCCATTTTATCAGTATTATTAGTGGGGCGTATGGATGCATCCTAGGCTACAGTTTACAGTTTAGCAGGTGAATGTGGTGTGTGCTCTACATCCTTCACATTGGAGTTGATCCCTCCACCCAACACAATTATTTTAGAGGTCACCCCTCTACAGCATGACGAGGTCACCCCTCCAGTTATTCATGCACGGTTGTTACAGCACGTGACCTATACAAGCTCTGGCAAATAAAATACAGTAAATGCATGTTTTCAGAATTAATAGTTATATTTCAGTATCAGTATATACGAACCAGGTTTCTCAGATTTTATGCAGAGTTTTACCACATATTACATATCATTCTTACAGCTTCAGTATTCTATCGCCTGTTTCATTCAGTATATTCTTATCATGTTTTATATCCGTTCACTGAGCGTTATGCTCAGCCGTAGTTCTTTTCATGTTCTAACGGCAGGTACACCGGGACGCTCTTAGGATTCTGAGAGCATGTGCATTTGGATGGAAGCTATCCAGACTTCTTACTTTATGCATTTCTTACATTATTCTGTTTATTTGGACATTGTTTAGTCCTTTCCTTCAGTATTTTACTTTTCATGTTTTGGGCTTATGTTTGGATTACCGATGTTTGATTCCGGTATTTCCTTTATGGTCGGTTAATGTTTTAGGACATTTACCTTATGCTTTGATGACACGCCATAAATACACGTAACGGTCCACTTATCCAAGTGGGGTGTTACAATTATGGTATCAGAGCCTGGTTCGACCTGTAGGCTCTAAAACTTGACATGTGACTAGTGGGTAGTCACCAGGAACTTCCTAGATTTTGGCGTTGTTATCTTTCATGTTTCTCATGGATTATTCAGTCATTTTTCTTCATTTATCAGTCAGTTTTCTTAAAGTTTTGACTAAGTAAAAGGTTGGTACATAACTAGCTAAATTTAGTCGCATGTGCTTTTTTTTAGCGAATTTTCGTTTTGGTGAACTGGCCATAGGCGTTCACCCTTGCCCGCTCAGATTTTCTATTGGTAAACCGACCATAGGCGTTTACCCTTACTCATGACAGATTCATGCTTTCAGTCAAATATTACTTGATGAACCAACCATAAACGTTCACCATTTCTCAAGTCAAATTTCATGCTTTTCAGTCGAATGTTGTTTTGTGAACTGAACCATAGACGTTCACCTTTGCTCATATCATGACATTCTATAAATTTTGACAAGTATGGATTGGACTACATCCATCCATATTTAATACTAGATTATAAATTTCTATACATGAAAGTTATCAGAAAATTCTGACAAGTGTGGATCGAACCAGAATAGCCCATACCTAGTCACATGTTTTCTTCTTTGAATTATGTGGATTGAACCATAGCCGTCCACATCAGTTGATATTAAACCTCAGTTGATTAGACTTTTTATGTTCCTCGTAACAGTCAAATTTTCATACCCTCACGTTGATGTCGTCTTCATGATGATTCAGTTTCATGTCTCCTTACGAGGATTATGTTTCAGCAAAGTAATGATGTTTTCATGATAAGATACACAAGGATTTCAGTAAAGCCGTGATAAATCATGATTGGCCTTCATTAATCATGCTTCATGCTGACAACTGTTGGGAATTCAATTATATCATACTTTTCAGCCTCAATACAACCAGCAGTAAGTCGACGCAGGAATTGTCAGCCTATCATGTTACTTATTTTAGATCAGTTTACTACCGCTTAAACCAATTTATTTCTTTGATCATGTCAGACAAGCGACACCAGTATCGATCATCCCATAAAATTTCCACCAGCCCCATGTACAATATTTCACGTGTACTCCAGGTACAACGTCTCAGATAGGCTCCATGTGCATTATTCACTTTGTACTTCATGTACAGTAGTCCAGGTGTACTCCAGGTACCCTGCTCCATGGATATTGTTAATCGATCCTTAATCATCTCAGGCGTTTCCACTTGTCGATATTCTACCAGGTGTTGATGCTGCTCGTTAGTTGAAGATTTTACCGGATGCTGATGCTGCTAACACTCTGAAGACCACACAAATGCTGATGATGCTGATACTTTGGAAATCTCTCAAGATGCTAATGTCGTTCATACTATGAAGACTCTGTAGAACAAGGACGAAAAATATAAGTTTGAAATTCCTGACAAGAATAAAATTCAACCATCAGACACTACCATCCTATTCCATGCTTTTACTTCCTCAGTTAGATGTCACACTTCACTCAGCTAATCTTTTTGTTAGAAGAGTGGGAACTGGCAACCAGCCGGCCACTCAGCAGAAATAATTACATGAATCACGGTCATGATAACGACCGTCAGGAAACTGACAGACAAAGTAGTAGTGACAACCACCGTGCTTAAAATTAATAAGTCAGTAACCATCGGAACTCCAGAACGGACGTGACCAGAAATACAGAGGTCAGTAGTCTAACCGGTCCGCCAATCCTAGCAGTTACCAAAATTTTTAACCTTGTTCAGATTCATCTACTAAAACACGTGTCAAGACATCAGTCAAGGCTTAGGCCTCAGGTATCATTTCGGAAGACACATATTAGGACACCAGTCATGGTACACGTCATACGAATCCTTCCTCAAAATACGAGTCAGAACTCATAACTCCGTATATTTCTAAACCAGGCCCTCAATGATTCAGGGCACCCTCCAAGAGGAATACACACGCTTTATTATGCCACACATAAATTAGATCATTTGAAAAATTCAGTCACCACCACTGGAGTATTATTCAGGTTAAACACGCAGTATTCACTCTGTGAGGTTATAGACGAACACATTCAGTGAAAAGTCGCCATGTTTACTTCACGTATTCCTATGTCAGCTTTATCTTAAATCAGGTGGTCACCTGCCTCTCAGCCAGAAAGGACTCAACAGTATCACCATATTTATTAAAGTTTTATTGTCAGTTAATGACGAGATCCGTCTTACCAACCCCGAACATATTCATTTTACTCCTGCCAGAAGAATCAGTACAAATTGTTCCAGCTTTACGAGCATTTGAATTGTTATCTTTTAGCTACAAAGACCTCTGGTCACCATTTATAATGCAAATTCTGAAATTCCTTAAATGCATGACCAACAAATTTCTCCAGATTTCCCAGACATAATTTCAGAAAGTTTTCAAGAAATTCATTCCTAACCACGAGACAGAAATTTAACATCGAGCTAGTCTCAAGAACAGAACCTGTTTTCAGAACTCTTGATCACAGGGCTTCAGCTAAGTTAAAAGAGTTGCAGCAATTGCTGCAAGAGTTATCGGAACGAGGCTTTATTCGCCCTGGCGTACCACCAGGAAGTGTGTCGTTTCTGTCTATTAGGAAGGAGCCCGGTATCATGAGATCATGTATCGACCACTAAATTTTTTTTTTTTACAAGATCACCATTCTTAATCAATGCTCATTCCATAAATAACAGGTTTACCTGACCTGCTACGATATCTTAAATATTTTCCAGAACAATTCGCGGTCATGCCACCAGAAGTGATGAGAGAAGAACATGATGTTTTTCAGATTTCTGTCGAACACGTCCCAGTCTCCATAAATTTTGACTCATACGTCTGGGCTCCCTAATGCCCCAGCTATAGTATGAAATTTATGAATAAATTATTTTTACGACTTCGTAGACAAAATCGTCAGTATATTCATTGATCACATTCTGATCTGCTAAATTCTAGAGAAGAACACGAGAATCATCTTCTCACAGTTGTACAGAATCTTCGATAGGAGAAAATTTTATATACAGCTTTCCAGATATGAATTCCAATTGAACAAAGTGGCATTTCTGAGCCATTCTACCTTAGCAGAAAGAAATTTCAAACAATCATGCGAAGGTGAAGGCCATCACCTGATGGTCCCGACCGACGCCTGTGAACGAAGTACCAAATTTTCTAGAATTTAAATTGACTGCTACCGCAGGAATTGATGACAGTTCTCACTAAAAATATTTTGTGACTATTCAACCAGATTTCCACCAGAATGTTCCATAATCCCAGACAAAACTCTAATAGAGTCCGCATCACACATTAATGCAGCAATGTTCATATCTAGATGCCTGACCCACTGCAGGTTCAAGATAGAACGCCGTCATGTTAGTGAGTTACTACAACCCTTAGAAATTTCTGAACAGAAATGAGACGAAATTCCATGAAATTGTTATCAGCTATTACAGGCTCAGATAAAGTATGATACTATCTAAGTTATCGCCAACCATGTAATCAGCCTGCGCGTTTCTTTCATCCTAAAGGATCACGCAGTAGCAGATCTGCAGAAAATTTTGAAATTCAGCAGTAAATCATACGAAGTCAAGGCATTCCATTGACCATCATATCAGACAGAATTCATGTTCACGATCAAGCGTATGTTTACGCCCACTTCAAGTTCATGTTTATTTTCACTTACACGTTTACGTCTCATTCGCGGTATGATGCTGTTTCGGTTCATCTTTATGCTATTCTCTTTATTTAAGCTCACGTTTGTGTTCATAACATTGTTCACGTTCAAGTTCGTGTGCCATTTCACAATACACGTTTCTCAGTTTATTACCGTATACGGTTACAGAAAGCTTGAGAAATTAGACTCAAGTCTAGCACAACTATTCCATAACCAGGCAGACGTTTCACATCTCAGGCTGTATCGTTTGGCATTCATTCCTCAGTCAGCATACGTTCGTAATATGTCTAGTATCACGTTCACAGTATGATTCATTTATCATATTCTAATTCCATGCCAGCTCTCCTCATATAATTATGAATCACGTTCACAATTGCTCACTTAGCATGTTCACAATTGTTCACGTAGTTCGTCCCTATATATATATTCTTAGCAGCTTGCTCAGAGATATAAATGTTATCTTTTCAGGATAATTATACGTACCACTTCATGTATCCTACATGCTATAGCTTATTCACACAGATTCAGAAAATCTATCTTAAGTATAGAACCGGAAACTATTCAGCATCATCAGGACAGGGTCATCAGGACCAAGATTTTGTTCATTTTGTTTAGACCTTTGAAGGAATCGTTTCGAGCGGGAAGCCACTCGAAACGGAGGAGTCCATCCGAACCTCTCATTATTTTCTTCAATAAATTCAGTTATGTTCTTTCAGTCATGTCACGTTCCATGTTCTCTTCAGCCATGTCACGTTACATGATCATTTCAGTCATGTCAGGTTTATACCTATCAGCAGCATTATGTCTTAATTAGAAGACAATTTATCCTTCAGCTTAATTGTCTTTTCAGTCTACGTGTTCTTTCAGTTGTTTATAACTACATCAGTTTATTACCTTTAATTCGAGGATGAATTTCTCCTTTTTAGAGGGGAAGAATTGTAAAACCCAGTATAGTCATATCTTTAATTCGGGGACGAATTATTGTTTTTAGAGGGGAAGAATTGTAAAACCCGTATTTAAAAATCAGAATATTTAAATACGCAGTTTAATTTTAATAAACTATATAAGTATTAAATATTAGACAGAGATATAAACGCATAAATTAAATACGCAATCCCAGTTTATTTAAATACTATAAATATTACAGTTTATGCAAATAATAAGTATTTAGTCTCAGAAAATATTACAGATGAATTATTATTTTATATTACGTACATATTTATTTTCAGTAAAATAAATAAATACATAACGAGATTTAAAACACGAACACGCAAGTTATATGATTTTTAAACGAAGCAAAGCGAATCGGAAACGAAGTCTTATAGACTATTTTGGGCCGGTTTTAAAAAGAAAGATAAGAAAGAGGGTTAAATGGGCTAAGGCCCGGTTTTGTTAAAAAAAAAAAGAGGAAAGAAGTAATGGGCTGCTGCGGCCCAGTTTGTTAAAAAAAAGGGGGGGAGATACGGGGGTTCCCTTTTCTACAAGCAGACACAAAAAAAAAATAACAAACAAACTAGGGTGTGTATGTGTTGGCCGCCATGCAGAAAACAAGACAAAAGGGAAAAACACACGTTCTTTCTTGTATCGGTTGATTGTGGGTGTTGTCATCCATCTTTTATATGACACGGTAATCCCTTCTTTCTTTTAATTTCATTTAATTCACGAATTGGTAATCTAGGAACAAATCAATGATGCTAGTTATCGTCATCTCGAAATAATAAACAGAATATGGTGTCGGGTTGTGTGGCTGCACCAAAAACCGAGACCATTATGGTCTCGGTGTAGTCGCTGTAGGGCCAGCCGTGACCCACCAGGGGGCGGTATGGTTTAGCGGGTGACGAAAACAGCAGTAAGCCACCAAGTGTAGTGGGTTTGTGGTTGATCTGCAGCCAAAAGTCGATCAGGGGTGTTTGGGTCAGAAAATTAGTGGATATAAGCAATAAGGGTGCGTTTGGGTTTGTAAACAAAGAACACAACAAAAGCAGTGGGAACTATACGAAACCAGTGGGAACTGTAGGAAGGCAGTGGGAATTTTGAACACATAAACAAAAGCAGTGGGAACCATACACTGGCAGTGGGAACTTAGCAACGAAAAAAAAAGGAATTATTTAAGTTTGCTTAAATCATTTTCTTAAATAAGTTTTTAAAATAAAGATAAATATATTGTGTTGTCTTATTAAATTAATTAGTAAAAATTAAATTGATTTTTACTTATCCTTTTTTAACTACTTAAAAGTCGGATTTAATTAATGATCCAACTAATGAATCATTTTCAAAGACTAATTTGGAAACTTTTCTAAATTAGGAAACTTTCTATTTTTTTTTGCACGTTACCAAATATAGAATTATTGTAACGTCAGAATACGTGTTATGTCGTAACTAATAGTAGAACAGGAATACGTTAATAAAAAAAATATTAGAACACGCAGATTTATCAGTTTATACACGTACAACATATCAAGAATAAATAAATTAAACTATGAACAGATAAGAATCAGAAATAATAAACAGTAATCAGACAACTTATTACGCGTCCGTTATTTTTGTAGCACGCGTGAAGCCCGAGTAGTATTCGTTCAGTCTTCCATTCAGTTAGTCACTGGACTAGAGGTACGGATTCTCCGTTCTTTCAGTAAGGACTTCTTTTTTTATGCATGATTAGGATTCCCCGTCTTCAGCCAAATGTTTTCCCCAATATATGTTTAAATTTATCAGTAATCATGTTAATAACTAAATAAATTGCCTGAGCATTATATACAAGCACGACCAGTTTATGTACTAGTTACGGAGGTACCGTAACCACGGCACTAGAGGCACCAGTGTCGTGACTCACATGCAGGAGAGTGATATCCTGTATCGTTCCACTCAGCTCAGCTTGGCCATTTTATCAGTATTATTAGTGGGGCGTATGGATGCATCCTAGGCTACAGTTTACAGTTTAGCAGGTGAATGTGGTGTGTGCTCTACATCCTTCACATTGGAGTTGATCCCTCCACCCAGCACAGTTATTTTAGAGGTCACCCCTCTACAGCATGACGAGGTCACCCCTCCAGTTATTCATGCACGGTTGTTACAACACGTGACCTATATAAGCTCTGGCAAATAAAATACAGTAAATGCATGTTTTCAGAATTAATAGTTATATTTCAGTATCAGTATATACGAACCAGGTTTCTCAGATTTTATGCAGAGTTTTACCACATATTACATATCATTCTTACAGCTTCAGTATTCTATCGCCTGTTTCATTCAGTATATTCTTATCATGTTTTATATCCATTCACTGAGCGTTATGCTCAGCCGTAGTTCTTTTTATGTTCTAACGGCAGGTACACCAGGACGCTCTTAGGATTCTGAGAGCATGTGCATTTGGATGGAAGCTATCCAGACTTCTTACTTTATGCATTTCTTACATTATTCTGCTTATTTGGACATTGTTTAGTCCTTTCCTTCAGTATTTTACTTTTCATGTTTTGGGCTTATGTTTGGACTACCGATGTTTGATTCCGGTATTTCCTTTATGGTCGGTTAATGTTTTAGGACATTTACCTTATGCTTTGATGACACGCCATAAATACACGTAACGGTCCACTTATCCAAGTGGGGTGTTACAGTCAAGTTTTACATCTCTCCTTAAGGTGTCTTGGGTCACAAAGTCGAAGTCAAAAGGGAATATGATGTCGTCTATCCAGAAGAATTTATTGTTCCAATTCTTCAGCGAGTCAAGTTTTTCTTCATAGCACTGTAACCGGCCCGCGTGCTTGGAGAATGACACCTATCCATTTGCCCATGAAGGGTTATAGAATGCACAAAACAGGTTTATAGTGGGCTCTATGGCTAGGACACGACAGTTTATCTCAAAGTTTGATATCTTCGCTGCACCTATACGGTGCAGTTGGGATAGGTGTATTTGGTGGTACGTCAGAACGTTTATGAGGAACCGTGACAAAGGTATATGGTTATTGGAAAACTCGAAAAATCTAGTATACACTCCTATTTTCCCGGCTGGGAAATTT
The DNA here is from genome assembly GCA_025667525.1 of Glebionis coronaria. Taxonomy (NCBI): domain Eukaryota; kingdom Viridiplantae; phylum Streptophyta; class Magnoliopsida; order Asterales; family Asteraceae; genus Glebionis; species Glebionis coronaria. Next base: position 381,290,143 of record CM046880.1, on the reverse strand, counting down.
CCTATGTGGGATTGGGGTCCTGGTACTTCACGGTGAAGATTCATCGAAATATAATATCCCGATGTAAAATCAAGAAGTTCTTGTTCGGTGATACGAGAAGTGATGTCGGATAGTTGTTTTACCATTTTCGTAGTGTAAGGAAAGTATAAGGTCGCAATGTTCTTACCTTTTTTGATGGCTTTCTCATGCTGGATCTGGAGGTTTGTTAATGGCGGCTAGAAGATTTTACTGTGTAAACACAGTTAAAAGGGATGGTTGTATTTATACCTCTAGGGTTCACTGTTCACGTGTAGGGATGAATGCCACGTGTTGTCCACTTGCATAATCAGACGGTAGAAGATGAATCGACTGGCTGACGTGTCATGAACTTTTCACATTTACTGAGTGAGTGGATAAAAGGAGGGAAGTAGGTACAGACTTAGGCGGGGAGAATTTAAAACTTCTTTACTACGTTCCCTTTTTGTCACCAACTCAATTTCAAGTGTGATTTTGTGTACGACTGCATTAGTTTTATAGTCTAGTAGCCGCCGACACGACCTGCGACTACTATACTAGGGGACATGATGACGTATAGTCCCTAGTCGGACTATAAGCCTGACCCACGGGTACTACCTGTATCCAGTCAATTACAAATGGGTTATGATATACAACGCCAAAGCCCACATGACCCAATAAGCCGTTGTCGCACTCGGCTCCATGTAAGCCGCACTCTGACCGTACGCGGTTAGGATTAAACAGAATCACAGTTTAATTAGGACTATGATTCTCTTAAGACGAAGAGATATACACTCTCCTTATTTAATTGATAAGGATCTCGGTGTATATGGTAATTAACCCTTGCTTAGGCCGCAAGAATAGGGAGGCCTAGCTAAGGTTTCACCGGGTATATAAGGAACCCCCGAAGTTCCACAAAGGTACGATTGACTCAATACTCACAACCCTCACCAATTATCTTAATCAAACCGATTACTTACTCTCACGTCGAAGTCTAATCGTGGGAAACATTCCCACGGTAAGCCTAACGGTGCTTGTTCTTTAGTGTGCATGATCTTCATACAAGTTCACTCGGTGCAAGAGTCGGAGTCCTCAACACCCGAATTAAACCTAATTCGGGTCAAGTGCGGTCCATCCAACTTTTGTATCAACATTACACTTTCGTCCATTTTTAACGTTTTCGTCCGTTTTCATTCGTTTTTTACAATTTCGTCCTTTTCCATCAATTTTTTTTATGTTTTTGTCCGTTTATTAGTGCATTGCAAAATTAGTCCTTAAAAAATAACTTTACAAAAATATTCCTTGAAAATATCGTTTCATTTCAGAGTTAACCCCTTACACTAGGGGCGAGCAAAAAAACTGAAAGAACCAAAAACCCGACCAAAATAAGAAACCGGTTTTTACTTTTTCAAAAACCGAAAACTTACGGTACGGTTTCGGTTTTAATCCAAAAACAAACCGTTAAAATCGAACCAAACCCTTTTATTATATAACAATATATATATATATAAAATAATATAAAAATAAATAATAAATCAAAGTTTTAAATTCATATTCCTTTGGTGGTATTTTTATATGCGTGTTTGTTATATACGTGCGTTTATTTGACAATTGATCATTATATATGTAAAAATAATTTTTTATGCGTATGTATATTTACATGTGTGTATCTTATTTATATGTGTGTAATTCTAGTAATTTGAGATAAATATTTTTAGCCTTGAATTGATAAAAAAACAAAAAAAAAACAATCAATTTTATACGTAAAATAAGTTTGTTAATAAAAATTAGTTACACTAAAATATAAATGGTTTTTAAAACTGAAACCATAAAAATCGAGAAACTGAACTGCCCGGAACCTAACGATTTCGATTTCTGATTTTATAAAAACCGAATATATCCATTCGGTTTTGATTTTTACCAAAAATCAATCTAAATCGAACCATGCACACCTATTTACGCTCCGCGAGGAAACGAGTCGCAAACCTCGTACCTCGTTATAATTACAGCATTGGACAATTTGTTAATTTAGGGAAAACAATGAAATAAAAAAAAATGTATACTCGGGAATAATAAAACTAGAGTCGTACGGTTTGCAGAAAGACAGCCTCTGAATTACGCAAGAAGAGTCACCCAGGATTCTCTCCTTAATTTCCTACCAACACTAAAACCATTTTTTTCCTTCCATACTCATTAGTATTTCATTAGTCACAACAACCCACCATCTCTTCTTCTTATTATTCACTCAGGTACCTTATATTTATATCCAATGTTTCTTTTAGCACAATCCATTGATTACTATACAAGTTTCGGTTTGTGTAATTTTGTCACCTTTTACTGTTTGTTGTTTCTTCAGGTGGAAATTTAGTAATTTACTTATATGAATTTCTCATATTTACATGTTTTTTTTAAGATATGGTTGTTTTAAATTAAATATATATAGTTATTTCTAAATGTGTAATGATTATGAGGTGCTCTCAACAGATAAGCTTGTTGTTTTGTTGATGAATTTGTGTGTGATAGATAATTTTATCCTTCATTTAGATGGCGTGGCAGGCCAGATTGCTTATTTTTCATGATTTTGGACTCGAGTATGATGTTTTCGTTTGTAACGTGTACGGCTAAAATAATCACTTTTATAACATAAGTTGCCGCACCAGAACTAATATTTCGGGGTAGATACAGGATCGTCTAACTATGCCTGAGTCACTTATTTGTTGTGTTTAGTAATCTGATTCTAGTTATACAACTATGCGCTACTTATTATGAAAATGCGTATCCAAACACCCCCTTAGTTACAGTCTATAAATTATGTAAAGAAAAACATCATTAGTCTTAAGTGATTATGATAACCCACGAAAGTTAGTTTTATAAGGCACTTTGTTTGGGGCATGAGAGTTTGGATATGTTTCTTTTTCGTTACCTGATATTCAATTATTGTGTTACCATCAGGTCTTTGTTGAACTGTATACACAAAATGTCTGAGGCAAACGAGGTATCCAAAGACCTTAATGTTGTTGATAGCGATCCAAAAGTTGAAGTAAAGGATGACCCTTCTACTGAAGAAGTCCCGATTCATCAAGAAAAAATGGAGGAGAATCCCATGCCCTCAGCAGCGCAAGAGGTACACTTTCTTCAGTCCATTCCGTGAACAAGTTTGTTCTTTTGGTTAACTTTCCTATGTAAATCTACTTATTTGTGTATTTTCGTCGTTAGAAATGCATTTACGATATTGGTTTGGGTCCATAGTGAAGGCTGTGTGACCATTCAGCTAATAGTCGGTTTCCCCCTTCAACTATGTGCTTAATTTCAACCTTAGAATTTAGATGGACATATGGAGTAAATGCACCATACTTCATCTTTAGCGAGGTCAACTAAGCTTTACAAGTGAGACTATTTGAATCACTTTTTTTTTCTTACAAACCGTGTGGATATACCAAGAAATTAATAATGCATTTTAGCTGGGCGGATGAACGAATTTGGACAAGATGTGGAAGTGTATGTGCAAAAAAAAAGAAGGAAAAAAAGAATCACACTCGACTTTTTCCTGAAATTACTTATTCTTGCAAACATAGTGTATTGTCTGTATTTTCTAAAGAAGAATAGCTTGTGTACATTGACATTAACTCTTTTTTATCATTATGTGCAGGAGGCAGTAATCAAGAAAAAGTATGGAGGATTACTACCAAGGAAGACCCCGTTAATCTCAAAGGTCACTGGAAGCTTTCATGTTTCTTAATTTAGTAAATGATAGATTTAGGGATTTATTGTATGAACAGCTTTTTTGTCTGATCGTATACAGGACCATGATCGCGCTTTCTTTGATTCAGCTGATTGGGCACTAGGAAAGGTATAAAATGAGATTTTTCTTGAATCTTAATCTATTTTGAAGTTTTTGATGCTTCATGGTAGTTGTCTATTGTTCAAACATCAGGGATCGCAGAAGAGTAAAGGACCTTTAGAGGCGCTGCGCCCAAAGTTACAGGTACATATATGTATTTTAAACTTTTAAGTTTTAAGTATCTTCTCTTGTTTGAGATTCTGCATAATCGAGTATCTTAAAGGCTTTGGCAATGAAAAATGATTTTCTAATAGTGTTCTGAATGGATTGTCCTAAGCATATTTCTCACTTGATGTTTTCCTTAGCCGACCCCACACCAGCAAGGTCGTTCAAGAAGGTCAGCTTATGCCCCTGCAGATGAAGGAGAAGGTATTGTCTACAACAGCACTCTTATGTAGTTTAGCGCTGCAAATATTAAGTATCTAAAAGTTTCATGTGTTTTTTTCTTGCCTTTTTCTTTTGCCAAAGTAGATGGTGGCAGCGCAAATGTCACTGCTTCAGAGGACCAAGGTACTGAATTAGACACAACTAATGATGAAAAAGCTCATTCTGAAGATCAAAACCATCCAAACTGAGGGCGTTTATAACATTTGCATGAATTTTGCACCAATTGTTTCAGAATCAAGAAACACATACATGTCTGATGAAACTATACACATGTTGTACGCCGAGAGTTTTACCATCTTTGTGTGTGGCCTGCATCATATTATGGGCAAAATAAAATCCTTATGCTTGTTGTCTTATCCTTTAATATGTTATACGACAAAATGGTTCAGTTTTAGTTCAAGTTATGATCTTGAGGTTGATTATAGCCCTTCCACTCAGAAAGCCGGAATGAGGAGTTACTAACTCATTCTGCCAAAACAAGGATCATCGCTGTCGCGGCATTTAGTTTTGAAACTAGCTGACAGACAAGTTGTATACGGGTCAACATAGGCATTTTTTATGAGGACGAACATGGGGTAAGGCAGGTCTACCCACAAAGACTATTGATCCTGGAGATGAAACCAAACAAATAGACATATTACATATATCAACCCATTTTGTCAAATGACTATTTAATTTAAATACTAAACAAGTATTTGTACTAAAAATACAATACTGTAACAACTAACAAGAACATACAATCATTGAAGCACCAATCCTAAACTAAATCTAGTGGCTATGTTTGTTGGTGTCTCATCTCTCTTTTCAACCACTCATATCACCTTCCATAACTTGAATATCAAGCTGACACTGAATAATGCCCACAAATCAATCCAAAGCATTTCAGAATCACCTTCATCATCATCATGTAGTAGTAACAGTAGCAAGATTTGCTTATTATGTGGTAGAAGACCATTTTTAGCCACATTATCCACAGCTCTCATCCAAATTAACAAATCCAATGCCTTAGATTCACTGCCTGATGATCCCATGGTACCTAATTTTCATGTTGTTCAGAGTGTTCGTTTTAATACGTGATGTACTGTATAATTGCCTTAAGAATGATAGTTTTGGATTCTGTTAGTTCTATATAATGTCTGTTATTGGAAATTTGAGCACTTTTTTGTCGAATGATTTTGAAATGTTATGACAACTAAGATAACATCATACTGCTCCAATTTTATTATTTCTGGTATCACTTTTTTTTATATGACTGATAGAGCTCATTACACGTGAGAGCATTTTCTTGACATAATTGAGAGTTCCCTATCCTAGTACTTTGTAAGTCGTAAATACCCCAGATGTAATCTATGTCTCTATGAAAACTCTGACTCAAGTTATGCTTATTGGTTTGAGCTACTTAAGCTCCTGTCTCAATTTAATCATGGTGCTCGATTTACCACTCTTATGTTGGCCGAGGGTGCGGTCGGTGGGGGCTGCTACACAGTCAGTTACCCCGGAAAAATATTTCTAGACAAATTTTGAGTCTGCATCATGAAGACTTGTTGAGCTATTAGCTTGAACTGAACTCGGCTCTTTTGTAGCCACAATTAGGATTAATTGGCTGGAACCAGAACTTTTGCAATAAGGCCAGTTATCATAGTTGACTTTACAAGTAACTTGTGTTTTAAACAAGGCCACAATTTCATGGTTTTCGGTAACTACACTAGCCAAGTAGCGATGTCTTTCTTATATTTACTTTACTATGCAAAAATTGTGATTGGATGCTTTATGAAGACTGTGCTGAACAGGGTTCACCCTCCAAGACCAGATTGGTATGAGGAGTTCTATGCTGGAGCTATGGATAGAACAATGAAAACTTATGAGGCCGAGGTAAATAATCAAGTCAATTATTTAACTGTGAACCAGATAATTTGGTGTAAATCAGTAAATGACACTTGATTTTTGATAAGATCGCAGGTTTGAAGTCACAGCTATTTGCAAATTTGACAGAAAAAAAGGCTGCAAAAATATTGGAGATTGGGATAGGGACGGGTCCTAATCTCAAATATTATGGGGGTGCGGCCTCTGGTGTAAGTGTAGTTGGTGTAGATCCGAATAGAAAAATGGAGAAGTATGCTCAAGCTGCAGCAGAAGCTTCTGGTTTGCATCAAACAAATTTCAAGTTTATACAAGCTGTACGTTTTCTTCATGATCTTGATTATATCCCTGAATGATTAATAAGCTTGTCTTAATATGTACGACAACATTTTTTTATTAAACGGCACATTCATGCAGGTTGGAGAATCGTTGCCTGCAAGTAATGGTTCCATGGATGCAGTGGTGGGTACGTTGGTGCTATGTTCTGTTGAGGATGTTAACAAGACTCTTCAAGGTATATGATTATCTTATAGAATTATCCATTTCTATCCTGTATATATATGATTGGTTAACTTCAGTTGAGAGCGTGAATAACGTGATACTGGGGAGTTATTCAAATTTTGAGTTAAGTTTCAAAAGAAAACTTTTTTAGTATCCGTTAAGAAGTATCGCAGTCCAAAACTTGAGCTGTAAATTATAATTTTAATGATTTTTGAATCCAGAAGTTAGGTACAATGGGTACTAAAGTTGACAAGTGGGCTATCTGCCTAACGGGTCAAAACAGATCATTTTGTACTGGTCGAAACCGGTCTGCATCGTAATGATTAAGAAAGTTTTATAGTTACGATAATGATCTAATTTTTCAAAAAGCAGTTTAGGAGGTTGTATGTTTCTACCATACAATTTGGGCTACTTTCTAGTTTCTACCCATTTGACCCGTTAGGGATAAAACTTAACCAAAAGAATCCATTCACAAGTAAGTGAGTCTTTGTTCAAAAAAAAAAAAAGTGAGTCCACATCCCCACCATTAGACTGTGTATAGTGTATGGATATCTTCGACGTCTCCAACTAACGTCCGCAAATACTATGGGTTGTATAAAAGCTAAAGCCATGTGCGATAGTGATAGATGTTAATCACTCCATCTAAAGTTGTTCTTTCTTTTGATATTCCCTCTATTCACAAAAAAGGTCCACATTTTAATTTTCAGTGTTGAGTGCATTACCTTTTCAATTTTGACGTCTCATTGTTAGTGACTTACCTTTTCCACTTCAGGAATCAGCAAGAATTGTTTTGTTGGGACTTGTGATGGTACTAATTAACAACAGTAGTGAAACGTTTTGAGTAAAATACGTTAGAACATTGATGCCAAATTTGATTCTGAGTTATAGCTTGGCAAATCTACTGTTCGTAAAGAACGGGGATCTCTTACAAGCATTGTCACTAGCTATACAAAACGGAACTATGAACTGCAAAAAGCAAGGTTTTTGATACATTAATAAACAAAATAACGTAAATATGTTTGATGAGACATTCATTTTTAGTCATTTAGGTCCCGGTTCTGGAAAAATAAAAGAAAGTAATTGTCATCTTGATTTGCAGAGATCAAGAGGGTGCTTAAACCAGGTGGCCTTTACATATTTGTGGAACATGTAGCTGCCAAAGGTACTGAACTGAATCTACATTAGAGTACATAATAAGTATAACTCGAGAGAATGATTTGAATGATGCAGTTTAAAAACCTATCCAGTCAATAACAATCATCCGGGTCAACAAAAGTATGATGCAGTTCTTTGACTTTATTTTCTGGTGTCATTCTTGGAGCAGATGGTACGTTTCTTAAAGTTATACAGCGTGTTTTAGATCCATTGCAGCAGACAGTTGCTGATGGGTGCCATCTTACGAGGGAAACAGGAGACAGTATCTCTGCAGCAGGGTTCTCGAGTCTTGACATCAAAACAGCTTTCCTTTCTTCTGCATCGCTCATAAATCCTCATGCATATGGCATTGCTCTCAAGTAGAACAATACTAGCATCTATATATATGTAGATATGTAACTAAAGAATATTGTTTTAGTTTTTAAATTCTCCTTCCCGTCATTGCATTCCTCGAGCGCTATACTATGTGCTTTATGGTCACATCAACTGTACTGTGGTTATCTAGTTCATAAGCATTGTATAGAGGGGAGTGGGTCAGTGGATAGCTGGTATAGTGGATATGGGTTGCATTGCATCATAGTAGTGAGTAGAAGACATCCACTTTCAATAGTTTGACTTAAAAATTTCCACTTACAGAATCTTTAATGTTATCTGGAATTGTATTTTTTTGCACTAGATTAGTGCAAAAGTCATCAAATTGCTCTCTTAGCAGTTAGTACTATTAAAGTATGTCTAATGTGGAAACCAGCTGAGCTAGCTCAGTTGGCCACCAAGGGTAACCTTGGGGAAGTATTCTTGGAGAGGTCTCGAGTTCGAGTCTCACCAGGAACCTTCAGGGGCCCGAATTAAGAAGCAGGGGTGGGGTTTATCCCCTAAGGAGAAGGTTCGATACTTGCATACTGCCCAATTGGATGTCACTGTAAACTCGAATCACTAACTACTAACTAGCCGTTCAAAAAAAAAAGTATGTCTAATGTGGACACTCAAGGTACTTTTTATCGGTGTTGCAAAAAAAGTTCCGCATGCAGATTAATCACTTAAGTCAATGTCGATTAACGACGGTCAATGGTGGTCAAACTTGCTAAAAACTTGCAAATCTTGTGAAAAATACCAAAAACTTATCACAAATACCAAAATTATGCTAAAAATTCCAATCCGACTAATCATCTATTAATCCCGTCTAAACCGAATAGAAGCTAGAACGTGATCCATCGTCCCGCTACCTATTCGCGATATTTGAACCTTACTATTAATGAAATGAATAGTAATGCTAAAAAAAACACAAAATATAATACTGTATTCATAGCGTATAACTTTTTTAACTTTTAGCCTCATAATGGACAATAAAAATCTAATTATTCATTTTCATAGTTTGATACTATATTTATTAATAATTATAATTTACATAAGAGAAGTCAAATGGGCAATAAGCTGCTCCGCTAGCCCTTTTTGTATAGCAAAACCAAGTCTATTAAATACAACGTTTGTTGATTTAAGAGTCAAAACATTAACACGCTGTATTCTCGTAAGTAGCTCCACCGCCTCAGGTGCAAGGAAACCAAATGTATCAAACGCGAAAGGAATAAACACGTGTTGATTTTCAACACATGCTTTCTCGTGTTTAGTCACTTTGCACGAGGCGGCTTTTATAGCCGTCTGACCCGCTGTAAAATCTCGACTGCCTAGCCCCACGAGAGGAGAAACCTCTGTCAAATCAACGCACGCATGTTTACCTCAAACCCATCCAAAAACCAAAACATCAGCGGGTCTCAGTGTGGATCTTCCATCTGACGGGTCGGTCAAGAAATTCACAGGTGCCTCTTTCTTGGCGAAGATCCCGGCACGCCTACATATGTCGTAAAGAACGTCCCTAACAAAATCATGTCGATACTTGAAGCCAGGAAGTTCTTTACAATGAACCGCATGTTCCCCAAAAGAATCCAAACATGCCTTGCGACAAATAGGGCATATAGCATCAACCGGAAATAATGGAATCATAAGGCGATACTTAAGGATAGTGCGGTATTCCACCGGCGACATATGTTGACCGAGCCCGTCTATAGGGATAGCTTGTAGGAAATCTTGAGCATGTGGTGCGCGCAGACACTCGAAAACTGCTTTATGTCTAACCGTCATGTCAAAGTGGGCTTCCATATCTTTGACCATCTCACTAAAAAGGGCACTCGCCAATGTTTCTTGGGCTTTAGATGGGGCGGTGTCCTTATTAGCGAAAACGCTAAAATCAAAGCTTGGAATCGTATCACGAAGACAAGCCAAAGCAGAAACGTAATCATCGTCCATACCACATATACCAATGTCACGTAAGATGTGGTCTTGTAGCACCCAAGATTGGGCCCTCGAGGCCACAAAAGCATAGGAGGAGACCATTTTTTCTGAGTACAAGCCCAACCCACCAAGACGAATGGGTAAAGAAGCAAGTCTCCACTGCAAGTCACCAAAAAAAGGTCCTCCACAAACCACTATATTTTCGATTGAACCACGCAACCCTTTGTCAAGAAATAAAGCCGCCTCCTCCATGTGTATAGGTTGACATGTCCTTAAACCAAAATAAAGTTTAGAAATACCCATACATGAACGAAGCAAAAGGAGCTCACTTTGCGGGTCATGAAGTTGTGGAAGAAGACCCATCAAGTCAACAGCATTTACGGCTCTCTTCATAGCCAACCCACTAATAAAATCTGCATCTCTACTAACAGCTCCCCCAAGAAGCTTCACACCCAAAGACGGCCTACGAATATCAACCATAAATAAACCCTCCTGAAGCTTCGTACCATTACAAGAGGGCCAAAAAATCTCTGTTTTCTTGATGTTAAGTTCAAGACCGAAACCTGGACCAGTCGTCTTTATAATGTCTAACACCTTGGATACCTCTTCTGAATCTCCAATAATGGTTCTATCATCAAGATACCAAGCATGAAGAAGAAGCTTGCAACTGTCTCTGATCTTATGTACAAGCGGGTGTAAGACAAGAGCAAAAAGAAGAGGTCCCAATGGGTCGCCTTGCTGCACTCCCGTGGCAGACCAAATATGCGTGTCTCCTATATACAACCTCGCTGACTATATAAGAAATTTACCTACAAAGAAATAGAAGGACACCTCACCCTAACTTCATGAAGTAATATTACTTTTTTTTAATTTGCATAAAACTGTTAAACAAACAACTTATGCATACATTAAAGTAACAATTTTTTTATGAAAGCATAATGTCATCATTATGCATTTTTAACTAATAAAGAAGTGTATTCTAAAAGATTTAGCATACAACATCGCAGGAAAAAAATTAGTGCAACCATATATGTTAAAAAGGTACATTTATACTAGAAAAAATTTCACGTTTGGTCCCTATCGTTTACACCAAATATCAAGTTTGGTCCCTATCTCAAACTAAGTGCACAGATCGTCCCTATCGTTTACACTTTGGATCAAAAATGGTCCCTATCTTGGATGGACGTTAGATTTGGCTGTTAAGTCTATTTATTGGAGGGGCAATTTCGTCTTTTCATTTATATTAAATCTTTAACATCTTGTGCAATCCAAATTTCCAGCAAATTTTGTCCGTGTGTTTCTTTGAAGATGCTTATAAAGAGATTGTCATCTAGAAGTGTGAAAAAACTTCCCTGCACTCCACCCAAACACTTACCAGAATCTGCCAATCGCGCTTTTGGATGCAGCGTATTCCCATTAAGAACACTTATTGCAGACCTACAAACATCATAACCATAAACCGATACTGTATCCTTCTTATCTGCAACTTCAAGTTTGCTACGCTCATACCCATCACATGAAGTCCTGGTATGATTTTGAAGAACATGATATGTTTCACTTCCACCTGCACCATTCATTAATTCACCACAAAAAACAACATCGCAAAGCACAACGCCATTTTATATACACATCATCTTGACAACCACAATCAACCACGCACAACTGCTACAATGGCGCCCAGTCAGCAAAACCATTACCACCACCAGCAGATCCAAACACTCCATTTCCAGATCTTATCAACATATCCAAACAGCCCCCATGCTGCTGCTAATCAGCAGATCCAAACACTCCTTATCTGCTTCTTAACAGCAGATCAAAACGCCCCTACTGGTAGTTTTCTGCCCGAAACAAGCACTCCTTGTGGTGTTATGTGAGAAACCAAAACGCAGCATATGTTGCTGCCGTAAACCATAGCGCCCTTGCTGGTGCCTTCTGCTAAAACCAAACGTACCGGTTGATTACACTGTTGGAAGACCAAATGGAGGGTGGGACTTATCTACCGATTTGTCAACGTGGGCTTCATCTCAATCATTTTCAGTAGGCGATAATCTAGGTAATACAATCTAGTCCTGTAGCCACATACAAATCCATGATTTCTTTACTAGTAGCAATTTTGACCCATTTACTTATCAATGGGTCAAATTGGGTCGTATTTTATCTTAAACTAGTCAAATCTAGAAGTCTCGCTAACAAGGGAAACGAGCTGAAAGGTGTTAAAAGCCTATATTTAACACATACACCATCGACAACTCAAATCACTTGAGATCATAAAACACCCACGAAAAAGAAGAAAAGGAAATCAATCATTCATATTGTCTCGATTTTGGTGATTCGAGTGGTTGTATGAGTGAGTATGAATCTGGTGGTTTTGAAAGGTTATGGTTATGGACCACTGTGTGCTTATTTAGAACGAATGATTATTGATTTGTGATGTTTGATTGCAATGAGATGATATTATATGGGCTTTGAGGATCTGGGAGATGGAGATTAATATATTTTTTTTGGTGGCTGCGTATTGATGGGGAAAAAGAGATGAGAGAGTGAGAGAGAGGGAGATCAGGGAGAGAGAGATAGATATAAAAAAGAAAAAAAAATTAAAAAGAAAAAAAAATATTTTTTATTAATGTATAATATGGAAAAGTCTAAAATACCCCTATCTTTTTGTCACTTAACAGCCAAATCTAACGTCCATCCAAGATAGGGACCATTTTTGATCCAAAGTGTAAACGATAGGGACGATCTGTGCACTTAGTTTGAGATAGGGACCAAACTTGATATTTGGTGTAAACGATAAGAACCAAACGTGAAATTTTTTCTTTATACTATTTTAATGCAAAATTTTAGTGTTACATGACATATAATAAGCACTCAAATCATCGGCATCAACTTTTTATATATTTTAAATTTTATATAATACCCGATTTTATAAAAAAAATTAAAAATTATATTTGTAAAGATTAAAGAAAATTATATATATATATATATCACTATAATATTTATTAAAAAATATAATACGTAAAAATAAAATTACGTATTTGCATGTTTTATTTGGGGAAAAACAAAAAAAATGAAACCCAAACGAGTCTCAAGAATCAGGTTAACCCGAGTCACCCAAATTCGACGGGTCTAACCGGTTTCGAAAACATGAAACTCGGTTTAATATGACCATTTTTTCCGATTGAAATCGGGTTAAAGAAAGACGCAACGCTTATGTCGCATGCAATATCTTGGAATCAGCGGACTGATCACTATATAGATACAAATAGGTGCAAATTCTGACATCACTTGACCCGAAAAAAGACAAACTGACTGATTCGCCATGGTAGAGAAGAAAAACGGCGTACGGACCGTACTCGAGCTTCATATTAATGTCCCAAAAGCAAGGGTACGCTCGCGTGTACCGACGAGAAAAAAAAACCTAATTCAGCTCCACGTAAAATAGCCAAAGTACGGTTTAACAATAGATATGATACATTTGCTCCCCATTAGTAGCGACGAGCGAGAGCAGATTGAAGCGTTGAAGAAAAACAAAAACGAAGATTCGTTCCTCCGCAAAGTGTTATTTTTTTTGCCAGGTTTCATTTTCTTTGTGAGTCTCGAATCGAATTAGTGGTATCGATTTTTTTCTCGAGCATAAATTTATGGTATCGGTACCGTACCAAACGGGATTCGGATATCGATACCGGTATCAAATAATCGGGTTTTTGCCGTTTTTTCGTGAATTTCTTGATTTTGTACCAGTTCTGTACCGTATTAGTGGTTCCAATTTTTTTCTCACCTTACTTCGTAGTCTGAGACAGTACATCCGTACCAAACGTCATTCGAATACCATAAATCAGCAGGGTTGTCTCGTTATATTTTGTGGCCTTAGGCAATAACAAAAAAAAAAAACCCTTTTACGCGCGTTAAATAAAGAAAAGTGCATATAAAATTGAATTACATAATTTATACATGTTTAATATTATACGTATTTATATATAAAATTAATAACAATGTGACTTTTTTTAAAGTGGAGGTCTTATGCGATTGCATATGTTGCACACCTATCCGAGACCCTGTAAATCAGTATGATTTCGGGTTAGTGTCGGTTAGGTTTCGGGATTACGTTCGAAACGCTCATTCCTACACAGCATTTGTTTTTACTTTTTATAATTTTTCTTAAAAAAAGAAGTCGTTTTCATTTTCTTTTAGAAAAGAAAAAGTAAAGAAAAAGATTAAAAAAAAAAAAAAAAAACAAAAAGAAAGAAGTAAAAAATAGGGGCACTCAGCCACTCACCAGTCTCCTCCGTTTTATTAGGGTTCTTATTTATTAATTTCCGTACACAAAAACACCAACAACATTAATATCATCATCACCCAAAAAACCAAACCACATAGAAATAATAATCACAACTCAAGTAAGTACACACTTAATATCTATGTACTTATACTTTTATCTACCTTTTATGTGTTTTAATTTTTTAGTTATAGCCCTGCTAATATTTGCACCAGTTATTTAATGTTAAAAAAACTTATATAATTATGTTTTTTTTTAGTTAGTTTTATGGTCAAAGTGTTTTTATTTTTATGTTTTTTTTTTGGAAATTTAATAGTTAGTTTCATGGTCAAAATGTTTATATTTGAAATGAAATGAATCTAATTATGTTTTTTTAGTCATTTGATAGAGTAGATATTAGTTTCTTAAATCGGCGATTTTTTATGTTACAAATTGCAGAGGTCAACTAGTTAGTAGAATTATTATGTCATGATATCGACTAGATGAGTTTATATTATGACATCACTTTTTATAGGTCGATAACCTTATTACCTGTCACTTGTCATTTCAGGGCTTTTAGATAAGAGTCAAGTCTTCTGTTGTAGGAAGTTGAGTTTCGGTGGATTGTTGGGGATTCGGGCAAATTAATAACTTAGGCGTGTTACAAAAGATAGCTAAGACGGGTTCGCTTTGTTGTGTGGCTGCTAGGCCACATGGGTCTAATGCGGTTAGCCAGGATTGGTCCATGGGCCCACATGATCCTTACTGGAGAACCAACACCAGTTTCTCGCCTCCGCCACCAAGATGGGATTTTCGGTTCCAAAACGAAGGCCAGTCGTTTGGTTCTCAAGAGGGGAGTCGTTTATATGGCTCTTCAACATCTTCAAATAGTAGAGAAAGTAGGAGCTGGTTAAGAGGGAATTATTTGCCCAATCATCGGCATTCGGCTTCTGATGGATATGGGCCGTTTTTTAGTAGTCCGTCTGATTTGTCGCCAGCTCAGCAGTGGACCGCTCCTACAATACAGGAAATCAGCTTTGACGAGTATAATGCTAGTTCATCAAAAAGAGGTTATATACTACCTTTTCATCAACATTCATTGATACTGATATATGCTATATCCATGTAAAGCTGTGATATGACTATGTACGTGATTAGTGTTCTGCTGAATTTAGTACTTCATTGATGCCACTTGTTGCGCTTGTTTTGGTTTGCACCGTTCCAGAACAATCGATATTATAATTTAACATGACAACTGCAATTATTGGTGTCTATTTAACTCGATTCGCCTCTCTTTTTCTAGTCGGCAATTTTGACCCAGTCATCTGAAAATAGGTTTGTTTGAGATTTTCATATATTTATATCTAGTGAGTCAAATGGGCGATGCTTAGTTAATAATGGAATGGGCTAAATGCCTAAATGTGTCACACGTGTAGATCGTCACCCTAAGTGTATTTACATGCTTACAACTTCCTAAATCGCTATATTGATAAATTATGATATCTAATTATATTCATAGTCTAGTGTTGTAGTTATATGAAATACATTGATTATTTTGTAGATTAAAAAAATGGTCAGTAAGATGGCCGTGGCTACCCAACAGAACACGTAGGGTATTTTGGTATCTATAATTCGATGAGTTTGGTCATTATTTCCTTACGCTTAATCAAATCAGCTACTTAGAATTTTGTGATGTTAGTCCTTGAGCAAATGGAGCATTCTTTGTCTTGCTTTGGTGAAAATATATGCGTGCAACTCTCAAGTATATATTACGCATTCACACTTCTGTATACGGATCCTTTGTTTAATATGAAGCGGTTTCAAGTAACTTCTTAAAATTTAATCTGGATTCTCGCCTTCTCGGGTATCAAAAAAATAAAATGAAAGAGGCACTCTATGGTTTATGAGATTTGTCGAGGATGTTTGTTTAAATTAAGAAAGACAATGTTGACTTACAAGTGAAACACCAATTGGTAGGGAAGCTCAATTAAGTAAATGATTATTGTAAAGCTTGTAGTTGATCATTTATGTCTAATGATTTAAATAGGAGTTAATAGAAATACCGTTTAGCTATAAAGTGTCCGTAACTCCCTTTATCCAGAAAGAATTGCAATTTTGACTTGGCACATATTTGGCTAATATTAAACATCTGAAATATCTTTCAATAATTCAAAATTGAGAAAACTTATGGACCAAATTCCATTGTCACCAACAAATGGTCGCCAGTTGTAAATAGATGACTTTGGCCTGGAATCTTGCTATATTATGTGACCTTGCCTTATATGGGTGAGTTCAGTTTTCTACAATGTCTAATTAGGATACAGTTAGCAACTTCACTTTTCCTGCATTTGTGCTTAGTAAGATTTGAGAACCTGCATCTTTATCTGAGGATATGCATAGCTCATGACATACATATAATTTGTTTTGCATCTTCATGATAGATGTTATCATCAAGCTGCATGCTGATACTTTTACTCTGCAATTCATTTTGCAGTTGTGGGGTCATTGCCATTCTCGCTGAATTCCGAGGTATTGTATTTTCATACTCATGACTCATTGTATACTTATCATTCTCAGTATTGGATTGGGTCCCTTTTGCTTTAAAACGGGTCGATTTGGGCTGCGTTTTTCAATTAGTTCAAATGTGAAATGTAGTTAAAAAGGTCAAACGGTTTGAAAAAATTGCTCAATCTTCCCATTTTTTGAGTCTTTAGTCACCGAGAAGACTTCTTCTGTAGCTTAAAAACTTAGGACACCACTTTTTCTAAACTCGGGTGTAGTCTTAATATAATGCACGCCTCGTAAGTTATTTTTATTCAAAGATTTAGGTTTTCTATAATAATACGTAGTATAAAAACGGACACCAAATTGTTTGATGGTGGCTCACCCTTGCCTGCTCCACTTTACCCCGTCTCAGCAAATTATCTGTTACACTTTCATCAAAACTATTTTGACCTGTAACAAGACGGAACCATCTTGTCATCTCAACCGAAATATGAAACTTTCTGATGAAGCAAGTTCTTTTGTAGGGACTTTCCGCTCCCCATGATGGCAGAGCTTCCATTTCTTCCAATTCAGACAGCAGCGATTACGATCCAATAACAAAATCGCTATCCCCCCACCATAATTTCACTGCTCGTGGTTGCTTCATGTCCAAACCCGTCCACCCCTTGGCACTTCCAGTTCTAACAAACACCCCAAAATTCCATGATCTTGATGATTTTGAGTTTTCAGATGTTTCTGAACCAATGGAGCGCGGTTCTTTCAACAGATCCAGTGGTCACAAATGCAGCCTGTGTGAGCGGTATATTTCACAGAGATCGCCTTGGAGTTCCAGAAATGGAGATATGCCAGTCACAGGAGTTCTTTCATGTCGTCATGTCTTTCATGCTGATTGCTTGGACCAAACAACACCAAAAGCACAAAAAGGAGACCCACCATGTCCCATTTGTTGCGCTAAATCTGAAGCTAAAAGCTCTCCTGATCAACGGGTTTCATCAAAGTTAAAAAACGGTTTCCCACGAGCCAGAGCTGTTCGCGAGGATGGACCATCATCTAGACCATGGGGATGTGTTCAGGCAGGAAATTGTGTTGAAGGAGCACTGAGTGCACCACCTCGTAATGCTATGTTGCTGCTTAACCGAAACCGGATAAAAAAGTCTCTGTCCTTGAAGAAAAGTGGCTCTTGTTCATCACAATCTGGTGGTTCTGATGGTGTCGGGTGTTCAAAGTCAGCAATAAGTTCAAGAAAGAAGTCATGAAATGGTAACTTGGATGTATATACAGTTGTATAACTGGTGGTTTTTTTATTATTAACTAATAGCAATAGCCCCAAATTGCTCATATTGGGTGCAATTTTCCTGATATTAATTGGTATGTAAACTATTATTCTATGTAGTTGTTGACTTTTGGTAGTCAATGTGCTGTAAGATGTGTGTTTGCTGTACTGTTGCAAACAACACTATATAACCAGAAATGCTAAACTTGCAAATTAGATATAAATATTTTCTTGGCATCAATAATCATAGTTTATGACTTAACTCTCAGGTTATTTATTATACCTTTTTTCTCTCTTCATTTCAGTTGGTGGCGATTGAGTCATGTTTGTGCTGACCTGTTTGGGTTATGGGGTTATTGTAAAACCCAGTATAGTCGTATTTTTAATTCGGGGACGAATTATTGTTTTTAGAGGAGAAGAATTGTAAAACCCGTATTTAAAAATCAGAATATTTAAATACGCAGTTAATTTTAATAAACTATATAAGTATTAATTTTAGACAGAGATATAAACGCATAAATTAAATACGCAATATATTACAGCTTATTCAGATAAGAAGTAATTAGTCTCAGAAATATTACAGAATGAATTATTTAGTTTACAGAAATAATTAAACGTCAATATTAAATACGCGTAGTCTCAGTTTAGTTAAATATTACAAATGAATAATTATTCAGAAAGTAATTATTAAGTTCAGAAAACATTGCAAATGTATTATTTTAGCATACAGATACTTACGTTTCAGGAAACTAAAACACGAGAAATACATTTACGTTTCAGAACGAGATTTTAATTACGAGCTTTACGTAAATTTAAACGCGAAATAAAAAAAAAAGAAATTGGGCCGGTTTGTGAAAGAAATGAAAAGAAAAAGAAATTGGGCTAAGCCCATTTGGGGGTAAAAAAAACACAAACAGGGGGTGTCCCATTTTTCACTAGCAAAAGACAAAAAAAAAAAAAAAAAAAATAGACGGGGATTAGGGTTTTACCCTGGGTGGCCGCCGGCAAAACAAAAAAAAAAAAAAAAAAAGAATGCAGCTTTGATCATTCAAGATAAGCGAGTTTTGTTCATTGTTGAATCCCAATCCAAAAAGGTAATCAGTCCTTGTTTTCTTTTTCCTTATATCACGATTTACGTAATTAAAACAAGATCAAGAAATATAAAAAAAAGGGGGGTCGGATTTGGTGGTGCTGTTGCTTGGCCGACCGAGGACAGAAAACCCCATAAGGGGTGTCGGGTTTTGCTTGAGTAAGGAAACCGAGACCCTAAGGTCTCGGTGTGTTTTTCTGTTCGGGACCAGCCGCGACCCTCAAGGGGTGCGCTGGTGGTTTCTGTGAGGACTGCAGCGACCAAAAGATGACAGCAGGGGGGTGTTTGGTTTGCTGTACAGCAGGTACAGAAATAAGGGTGCGTTTGGGTCTGCAGAAACATAAGGGGTGTTTGGGTTTATGACAGGTAACACTAACGGGGGGAACCAAATAAAAGCAGTGGGAACTTTGGTAAACAAGCAGTGGGAACTTTTATAAACAAAGCAGTGGGAACTGTTATAAACCAAGCAGTGGGAACTTTTAGAGACCAAGCAGTGGGAAAACTAAACAAACAGTGGGAACCACAAATTAATTTAATTGGTAAATTGTTTTATAGATGAGTTATATAAATAAATTAATTATATTATCCAATTTTGTTATCTAATTAATAAAATTTAATTAATTCTAGCTTTCATTTTTACCCTGTTAAAAACTTATGATTTATAAATAATTTTATTTAAAGATATTAAATTGGAAATATTTCTAAATCAGGAAACTTTCTATGTATGACAGGTTACTATTTTTAGTAAGATCGTAAATATTAGAAATACATATCATACGGTAATCAGAATTATAAGAATACACTTATCAGAAATAATACAGAACATTCAGATTTATCAGATTATATAGTATTATTATACAAAGACAGTTTTGAATCAAACTAAGAGCAGATAAGAGTCAGTAATTGTAAACAGTGATCAGACAACTTATTTTCGCGTCCCTTATTTTTGTAGTATATGTGAAGTCAAAATTCGATCCGTCAGCTTTCAGTCTTAATTCAGTACTGGACGAGGTACGGATTTCCCGTCCTTTCAGTAAGGACTTTCTTTTTATGCATGATTAGGATTCCCCGTCTGCAGCCAAATGTTTTCCCCAGTATATGTTTAAACTTATCAGTAATCATGTTAAGAATTAAATAAATTGCCTGAGCCTTATATACAAGCATGATTAGTCTATGTACTAGTTACGGAGGTACCGTAACCACGGCACTAGAGGCACCGGTGTCGTGACTCACATGCAGGAGAGTGATATCCTGCATCGTCCCACTCAGCTCAGCTTGGCCATTTTATCAGTATTATTAGTGGGGCGTATGGATGCATCCTAGGCTACAGTTTACAGTTTAGCAGGTGAATGTGGTGTGTGCTCTACATCCTTCACATTGTAGCTGATCCCTCCACCTAGCACAGTTATTTAGAGGTCACCCCTCTACAGCATGACGAGGTCACCCCTCCAGTTATTCATGCGACGTTGTTACAACACATGACCTATATAAGCTCTGGCAATTAAAATACAGTAAATGCATGTTTTCAGATTTAACAGATAACAGTTCAGCTTTATTATTTATAAATCAGCCTTTACAGATTATACACAGATTTCTGCTGCAACTTTACTTATCAGTCTTACAACTTCAGTATTTTATCATCTGTTTCATTTCAGTAATTTCTTATCATGCTTTATATCCGTTCACTGAGCGTTATGCTCAGCCGTAGTTCCTTTCATGTTCTAACGGCAGGTACACCAGGACGCTTTTAGGATTCTGAGAGCACGTGCATTTGAGATGGAAGCTATCCAGACTTCTTATTTTATGCACTTACATTGTTCTGCTTATTTGGACATTGTTTAGTCATTTCTTTTAGTATTTTATTTTTCATGTTTTGAGCTTAAGTTGGATTACCGATGTTTGATTCCGGTACATCCGTTATGGTCATTTAATGTTTTAGTACATTTACCTTATGCTTTGATGACACGCCATAAATACACGTAACGGTCCACTTATCCAAGTGGGGTGTTACAATTATGGTATCATAGCGCAAGGTTCGACCTGTAGGCTCTAAAACTTGACCTGTGACTAGTGGGTAGTCACCAGGAACTTCCCAGATTTTGGCGTTGTTATCTCTCATGTTTCTCATGGACTATTCAGTCAGTTTTCTTCATTTATCAGTCAGTTTTCTTAAAGTTTTGACTAAGTAAAAGGTTGGTACATAACCAGCCATATTTAGTCGCATGTGCTTTTAGCGAGCTTTCGTTTTGGTGAACTGACCATAGGCGTTCACCCTTGGCCGTTCAGATTTTGTATTGGTAAACTGACCATAGGCGTTTACCCTTACTCATGACAGATTCATGTTTTTCAGTCAAATATTACTTGGTGAACCAGCCATAAACGTTCACCATTTCTCAAGTCAAATTTCATTCTTTTCAGTCGAATGATGTTTTGTGAACCGATCCACAGTTGTTCACCTTTGTCATATTAGGACATTTAATAAAGTTAGACAAGTATGGGCTTGACTATAGCCAACCATATTTAGTCCCAGATTATGAATTTCTATACATGACAGTTCTCAGAAATTTTTGACAAGCATGGATCAAACCAAAATCGCCCATACTTAGTCATATGTTTTGTTCCTTGAATTCTGTCGATTGATAGCCATCCACACGAGTTGATGTTAAACCTCAGTTGATTTTCTTCTATGTTCTAGTAACGGTAAAATTTTCATATCCTCACGTTGATGTCGTCTTCAGGTTGATTCAGTTCATGTCTCCTTACGAGGATTATGTTTTCAGCAAAGTAATGATGTTCTCATGTTAAGATACACAAGAATTTCAGTAAAACCCATTTTCATGATAAATCATGATTGGTCTTCATTAATCATGCTTCATCCTGACCACTGTTGGGACTTCGATTATATCATACTTTCAGTCTTGATATAACTAGCAGTAAGCCGACGCAGGAATTTCAGGCTATCAGGTTACTTATTTTAGACCAGTTTACTACCGTCTAAATCAATCTATTTCCTAGATCACGTAAGACAAGCGAAACCAGTATCGACCATCCAATAAAATTTCCACCAGTGCCATGAACAGTAGTCTATATGTACCCTCTGTATAGTGCCTCAGTTATACTCCTTGTACAGTGATACATGTGTACTCCACGTACAATGTCTCGATATGCTTCATGTGCAATATTCATTTTGTACTTCACGTACAATAGTCCAGGTGTACTCCAGGTACCCTACTCCATGGATATGGCTAATCGATTCTTAATCATCTCAGGCGTTTCCACTTGTCGATATTCTACCAGGTGCTGATGCTGCTAACACTCTGAAGACCACACAGATGCTGATGCTGCTGAACTTTGGAGATTTCTCAAGCTGCTGATGCCGTTTATACTATGAAGACTGCGGAACGAGGACGAAAACTATAAAATTGAAATTTCCGACAAGAATAAATTCAACCAGCAGACACTACCATTCTATTTTATGCTTTTACTTCCTCAGTTAAATGTCACACTTCACTCGGCTAATCTTTCTGTCAGAAGAGTGGGAACTGGCAACCAGCCGGCCACTCAGCAGAATAGTTACATGAATCAGGGTCATGATAACGACCGTCAGGAGATTGACAGACAAAGCAGTAGTGACAATCACCATGCTTAAAATAATCAGTCAATAACCATCAGAACTCCAGAACGTACGTGACCATAAATACAAAGGTCAGTAGTCTAGCCGGTTCGCCAATCCTAGCAGTTACCAAAAATTCTTAACCTTATCCAGGCTCACAATTTAAAATACATGTCCAGACAACAGTTAAGACACAAGTCTCATGTATCATTTCGGAAGACACATATCAGGACACCAGTCATGGTACACGTCATACGAATATTTTCTCAAAGTACGAGTCAGATTCATAACACCAGTATGCCTCCTAAACCAAGTCCTCAAAAATTCAGGGTACCCTCCAAGGGGGTATACTCGTTCTATTATGCCACGCATAAATCAGACCATTAAAATTCAGTCACCACCACTAGAGTATGATTGAGGTTAAACACGCGGTACTCACTCTGTGAGGTTATAGACGAACGCATTTAGTGAAAAATCGCCATGTTTACTTCACATGTTCCTGTACCAGCTTTATTTTGAATCAGGTAGTTACCTGCCTCTCAGCTGGAAAAGATTTCACAGTACCACCCATGTTTATTAAAATTTTCTCTTCAGTTAACGACGAGATCCATCTTATTAGATCCCAAATATATTCATTCTGTTTTATGCCGAAAAATCAGTACGAATTATTTCTGCCTTACAAGCGCGTGACTATCAGTCCATAGCTACGAAGACTTTTACCTACCTGTTATTAATTCACTTTTGAAATTCTTTAAATTCATGATCAGCAGATTATTCTAGAGTTTCAGATATAATTTCAGAAAGTTTTTCAGAAATTCATTCCTGACTACAAGACATAATTTATCATCGAGCTTGTCTCAAGAACGGAACCTGTCTTCAAAAATCTTATTTGCAGGGCTTTAGCTACGTTAAACGAGTTGCAGCAATTACTGCAAGAATTACCAAAACTAGGCTTTATTCGCCCTAGCGCACCATCGAAAAATTTATCAGATCACCATTCTTAATCGATATTTATTCCACGAATAGAAAGTTTAATTAACCTACTACAGGGTGTTTTAAAACATTCTTCCAGAAAAATTCAAGATCATGCCACCATCAGTGGTGAGGGAAGAACATGATGTCCTTCAGACCGTTGTTGCACATATTATAGCCACTCAAAAAAAAAAATTTAAATTTTACTTCGGAGCTCCCTAATGCTCCAGCTATAGTATGAAAATTTATGAATAAATTTTCCTGGACTTCTCAGACAAAATTGGCAGTACATTCATTGATAACATTTTGATCTCCCAAATTCTAGAGAAGAACACGAGAAACATCTCCTCACAGTTGTACAGAATCTTCGATAGGAGAAAATTTTATATACAGCTTTCCAGACATGAATTCCAATGGAACAAAGTGGCATCTCTGAGCCATTCTACCTTAGCAGAAAGAAATTTCAAACAATGCTGCGAAGGTGAAGGCCATCACCTGATGGTCCCGACTGACGCCTATGAACGAAATTCCACCAGAATGTACCAAAATTCCAGGCAGAATTTTGATAAGAACAATATAACGCGTTGAGGCATCTATGTCCATATCTAACACCTTCCATTCCAACAGGTTTAAGATAGAACGTCGTCATACTATCGAGTTATTACTACCAGTAGAAATTCTGGACCGAAAAGAGACAAGACTCCATGGAGATTGTTATCAGTTTTACCACAGACTCAGAGAAAGTGTGATACTATCTAAGTTATCATTAACCAGTAATCAGCCTGCGCGTTTCTTTCATCCAAAAGGATCACGCAGTAGCAGATCTGCAGAAAATTTAGAAATTCAGCAGTAAATCGTACAAATTCAAGGCATTCCATTGACCATCATATCGGACAGAATTCGTGTTCACGATCACGTGTATGTTTACGTTTACGTTTATTTTCACTTTCGCGTATACATCTCATCCGCAGAATAATGCTGTTTCAGTTCATTTTTATGCTATCTCTTCATTTAAACTCACGTTTGTGCTCATGACATTGTTCACGTTCAAGTTCGGGTGCCATTTCATGATACACGTTTCTTAGTTTATTACCGTATACGCTTACAGGAAGCTTGAGAAATTAGACTCAAGTTTAGCACAACTATTCCATAACCAGGCAGACATTTCACATCTCAGGCCATAACGTTTGGCATTCATTCCTCAGTCAACATACGTTCATGATGTGTTCTAGTATCACGTTCACAGTATGTGTCACGTATTCCATTCACGATATACTTCATGCACAACGTTCCTTATATAATCGCGAACCACGTTCACAATTGCTCACGTAGCACGTTCATAATTGTTCACGTAGTTCATCCTTATATATTTCAGCATCTTGCTCAGAGATATAAATGTTATATTTTCAGGATAATTGTACGTACCACTTCATGTATCCTACATGCTATAGCTTATTCACTCAGATTCAGAAAATCTATCTTAAGTATAGAACCGGAAACTATTCAGCATCATCAGGACAGGGTCATCAGGACCAAGATTTTGCTCATTATGTTTAGACCTTTGAAGGAATCGTTTCGAGCGGGAAGCCACTCGAAACGGAGGAGTCCATCTGGACCTCTCTTTATCTTCTTCAATAAATTCAGTTATGTTCTTTCAGTCATGTCACGTTCCATGTTCTCTTCAGCTATGTCACGTTACATGATAATTCCAGGCATGTCAGGTTTATACCTATCAGCAGCATTTTGTCTTAATTAGAAGACAATTCATCCTTCAGCTTAATTGTCTTTTCAGTCTACGTATTCTTTCAGTCTTTATAACTTCATCAGCTTATTACCTTTAATTCGAGGACGAATTTCTCCTTTTTAGAGGGGAAGAATTGTAAAACCCAGTATAGTCGTATTTTTAATTCGAGGACGAATTATTGTTTTTAGAGGGGAAGAATTGTAAAACCCGTATTTAAAAATCAGAATATTTAAATACGCAGTTAATTTTAATAAACTATATAAGTATTAATTTTAGACAGAGATATAAACGCATAAATTAAATACGCAATATATTACAGCTTATTCAGATAAGAAGTAATTAGTCTCAGAAATATTACAGAATGAATTATTTAGTTTACAGAAATAATTAAACGTCAGTATTAAATACGCGTAGTCTCAGTTTAGTTAAATATTACAAATGAATAATTATTCAGAAAGTAATTATTAAGTTCAGAAAACATTGCAAATGTATTATTTTAGCATACAGATACTTACGTTTCAGGAAACTAAAACACGAGAAATACATTTACGTTTCAGAACGAGATTTTAATTACGAGCTTTACGTAAATTTAAACGCGAAATAAAAGAAAAAGAAATTGGGCCGGTTTGTGAAAGAAATGAAAAGAAAAAGAAATTGGGCTAAGCCCATTTGGGGGTAAAAAAACACAAACAGGGGGTGTCCCATTTTTCACTAGCAAAAGACAAAAAAAAAAAAAAAAATAGACGGGGATTAGGGTTTTACCCTGGGTGGCCGCCGGCAAAACAAAAAAAAAAAAAAAAAAGGAATGCAGATTTGATCATTCAAGATAAGCGAGTTTTGTTCATTGTTGAATCCCAATCCAAAAAGGTAATCAGTCCTTGTTTTCTTTTTCCTTATATCACGATTTACGTAATTAAAACAAGATCAAGAAATATAAAAAAAAAGGGGGATCGGATTTGGTGGTGCTGTTGCTTGGCCGACCGAGGACAGAAAACCCCATAAGGGGTGTCGGGTTTTGCTTGAGTAAGGAAACCGAGACCCTAAGGTCTCGGTGTGTTTTTCTGTTCGGGACCAGCCGCGACCCTCAAGGGGTGCGCTGGTGGTTTCTGTGAGGACTGCAGCGACCAAAAGATGACAGCAGGGGGGTGTTTGGTTTGCTGTACAGCAGGTACAGAAATAAGGGTGCGTTTGGGTCTGCAGAAACATAAGGGGTGTTTGGGTTTATGACAGGTAACACTAACGGGGGGAACCAAATAAAAGCAGTGGGAACTTTGGTAAACAAGCAGTGGGAACTTTTATAAACAAAGCAGTGGGAACTTTTATAAACAAAGCAGTGGGAACTTTTGTAAACAAAGCAGTGGGAACTTTTATAAACAAAGCAGTGGGAACTGTTATAAACCAAGCAGTGGGAACTTTTAGAGACCAAGCAGTGGGAAAACTAAACAAACAGTGGGAACCACAAATTAATTTAATTGGTAAATTGTTTTATAGATGAGTTATATAAATAAATTAATTATATTATCCAATTTTGTTATCTAATTAATAAAATTTAATTAATTCTAGCTTTCATTTTTACCCTGTTAAAAACTTATGATTTATAAATAATTTTATTTAAAGATATTAAATTGGAAATATTTCTAAATCAGGAAACTTTCTATGTATGACAGGTTACTATTTTTAGTAAGATCGTAAATATTAGAAATACATATCATACGGTAATCAGAATTATAAGAATACACTTATCAGAAATAATACAGAACATTCAGATTTATCAGATTATATAGTATTATTATACAAAGACAGTTTTGAATCAAACTAAGAGCAGATAAGAGTCAGTAATTGTAAACAGTGATCAGACAACTTATTTTCGCGTCCCTTATTTTTGTAGTATCTGTGAAGTCAGAATTCGATCCGTCAGCTTTTTGTCTTAATTCAGTACTGGACGAGGTACGGATTTTCCGTCCTTTCAGTAAGGACTTTCTTTTTATGCATGATTAGGATTCCCCGTCTGCAGCCAAATGTTTTCCCCAGTATATGGTTAAACTTATCAGTAATCATGTTAAGAATTAAATAAATTGCCTGAGCCTTATATACAAGCATGATTCTATGTACTAGTTACGGAGGTACCGTAACCACGGCACTAGAGGCACCGATGTCGTGACTCACATGCAGGAGAGTGATATCCTGCATCGTCCCACTCAGCTCAGCTTGGCCATTTTATCAGTATTATTAGTGGGGCGTATGGATGCATCCTAGACTACAGTTTACAGTTTAGCAGGTGAATGTGGTGTGTGCTCTACATCCTTCACATTGGAGCTGATCCCTCCACCCAACACAGTTATTTAGAGGTCACCCCTCTACAGCATGACGAGGTCACCCCTCCGGTTATTCATGCAACGTTGTTACAGCACATGACCTATATAAGCTCTGGCAATTAAAATACAGTAAATGCATGTTTTCAGATTTAACAGATAACAGTTCAGCTTTATTATTTATAAATCAGCCTTTACAGATTATACACAGATTTCCGCTGCAACTTTACTTATCAGTCTTACAGCTTCAGTATTTTATCATCTGTTTCATTTCAGTAATTTCTTATCATGCTTTATATCCGTTCACTGAGCGTTATGCTCAGCCGTAGTTCCTTTCATGTTCTAACGGCAGGTACACCAGGACGCTTTTAGGATTCTAAGAGCACGTGCATTTGAGATGGAAGCTATCCAGACTTCTTATTTTATGCACTTACATTGTTCTGCTTATTTGGACATTGTTTAGTCATTTCTTTTAGTATTTTATTTTTCATGTTTTGAGCTTAAGTTGGATTACCGATGTTTGATTCCGGTACATCCGTTATGGTCATTTAATGTTTTAGTACATTTACCTTATGCTTTGATGACACGCCATAAATACACGTAACGGTCCACTTATCCAAGTGGGGTGTTACAGTTATTATAACTCTAATCTTTACCTGACCTATTTGGGTTCTCGGGTTATTATAACTCTAATTTCACTGGGTTCTCGGGTTATTATAACTCTAATCTTCACCTGATTAAGTTCCCGGGTTATTATAACTTAAATCTTTCAAGATACTCAACTTTATCTTGGACATGCATAACCAGTGTAACTCGTTTGTGTGATCCGTTTAACTTGTTTAATTAAATAGGTCAACGATAAATTAGGTTGGTGGTTTACCAATATAACTTGTTTAAATGCGAAAATGATATAAACATTTAAAAGATGATAAACATAATATATATTATAATTAAGTGTACAACAATTTTAATGACATATAAGTTATAATCATAATTCACTCATATCAAATATATAATAATTACATTTAATCTAAACCCACCATAAAGTCTTATACATTTATTTTTAGAGGCTTAAATATACTCAAAAGGGTTAGCAGGTTGCTCTTTTTGATAAAGGTGTGTATGATTCGGTTTGGGTTGGTTTTTGGCTAAAACAGAACTGAAATATTTGGTTTTTATAAAACCAAAAACTAAAGACGTTTTGTTTTAGGTGGTTTGATTTATTTGGTTTTTTGGTTTTAAAACCGTTTATATTTTGGTGCAACCAATTTAGATTAACGAACTTGTTTTACATCGATTTTTTTTTTGTCAATCTAAGCCTCTAATAATGTTTATCACAAATTTCTAAAAGTACACATATAAATAAGATACAGACACATGCAAGTGAACGCGCACATTAACAGTTATTGACTATGTAGTAATATATTCGTAAGTAAACACTTTTACATAACAAACACACACATATTACATTAAGATAAATATATTACTTCTATTGCACTCGCAAAATAAATATTAATTTACAATTTAGATTTGTTTCTTATTTAATAATATATTAAATATATGTTTTACATAATATGGTTCGATTCGGTTTTTGGATGAAAATCAAAACCGAACCAAACGTTTTATGTTTTTGAAAAAATAAAAGCCAAATCATCGGTTTTAGTTTCGATCGATTTTTTGAGTTTCGGTTCGAGTTTGATTTTTCGATTTTTTTGCGCACCCCTATTTTTTGATACTTAATTCAAACACTGCGCGTTTGGTTACGCGGGTCTAGAGGTGCACATACCCAGTTAACCGAACCGGTTCGGTTTGGATTAAAAAAAACTGATTTTTAGTCAAAGACCAAAAAACTGGTTGGACCGGTTAACCGGTTCGGTTACTAACCGGTTCGGTTACTAACCGGTCTAAGGGTAAAAAATATACAACCGGCCTAACCGTTACTAACCGGTTAACCTCTTCTACCATACGGTTTATATAATAAAAAATTTAAAAATCTAAAAAAAAACCCTTTTTAGCCAGTTAATCGTAAAACTGGTTTGAAAAAAACCGGTTACAAACCGGTCCAATAACCTCAAAACCCAAACCGGTTACTAACCGCCGGTTAGTAAAAAACCTAACCGGTTTGTATAATAACCAGTTAGAACCAGTTCCGATTTTCGGTTATGAATCGGTTAACCGGTTACTAACCGGTTTGGATGTGCACCTCTACGCGGGTCTATCTATTTTAGTCCTAAACTTATTCATCCTTAACCTAAACATGTTTAACTTGATAATTGATTTAACATTACAAGCTTAAACAATCAGGATACTATTTTTACAGTGTTACCAGTTAAAGACAGGCCATTAATAACCGTCCCAAAGTTAAAATTTACAGTTACCATTTACCACAACATGAAATGCATTCTGCATAACACCATACACACCAAAACTCCAATAAAACAGTTGATATTACATTCTACTCCAAAAAGAAAAATGGAACAACCAGATGAAGTTGGTGTAAGAATCTACACCCCATCCCCACAAGCCTACCCACCGCAACCGCCTCCTCTGCCACCATCAGGATTTAGCGCCTCGAGTAGGGCACGAAGAAGGCGAGCAATATCAAACGGAGTCCAAAAAACGCTCTCCAAGACTTCAATGCTCATAAACTTCCTCCCAACGGGAACCCTACTAACCTTTGAACTGGTGCTTCCTTCTGTCTACGGAAAAGGCGAATGCACAATGGTCACAACCCTCATGATCAATATTCTACTCGGCATTTGCACAACTTCTTGTTTTTTCTTCCATTTTACAGACAGTTTTCGTGGGGCTGACGGAAAGACTTACTATGGATTCGCAAGCCCGTGGGGGCTTATAGTCTTTAAATCTGTCCCACCGGGTACTGAAGTGCCTAAAGATGAAAGGTATAAACTTGGGTTAAGTGACTTTGTTCACGCAATGATGTCGTCCATGGTTTTCTTAGCCATTGCATTTTCTGATCATCGGGTTACAAATTGTTTGTTTCCGAGGCACACGAAAGAAATGGATGAAGTTATGCAGAGTTTTCCATTGATGGTCGGGATCGTGTGTAGTGGTTTGTTCTTGGTATTTCCAAATACTCGATATGGGATTGGATGTTTGTCTGCTTAAATAATTCTTGTTTATGTTTTCATAATTTCTAGTAACAAATATATATGTAACATGACAACAACTATTCGAAACCTTAATTGTATGTAGTGGTTTGTTTATGTAAATCATTAGTATGTAATTATGTTAGAATGTGATCACATTTAGACGAGTATTTGATAATTTTGATCTAATATTTGGAGCATAAATTGTTATTTTGTTATAGTATTAAATAAAAGCTTTTACTTATTTATTTTTTCTACTACAAACAGTCTCTATCGCCTTTTAACGAGTAAACCTTTTTTTTTTTTAACGGCGAAATTTTATAAAACTAGCAAGAAGCTAGATAAAGATTACAAAGAAATCATATGTGGATTTTTAAACCACTCATCTCTAGAAAAGCGCCTATTACATCTGCTATTACACCAAAAAAAGAAAGCGACACAATATCATCAAAAATCATAGCACGAGACGGCGGACAGTCATAAAAAATTATACGGTTTCGCAGCCCCCAAATCACCCACCAAGCGACAAACACCCCCCCCCCCCTCTCTAATAAGCATTTAAATTTAGGAGAAAGCCGGATATGATGAAACCAATTGTACCAACCCGAAAAAGACTCACTGTCTTGATACCCTACTTCCCACCATCGGCAAATGCGCTGAAGAACATCCCTAGACAACGTACATCTGAGAAAAATATGAGAGACGTCTTCAACACTTTCCCTACAAAACGGACAAGAAGCAACCTCCACAGAAATTCCTCTACGAATAAGATTGAACCTCGTTGGTAAATAATCACGACACGCTCTCCACGAAAATACGTTAACTTTAATGGGAACGACCTTCACCCATCTCGTCGGAACAGTAGAAGTAGGAAGAAACAGCTCATCTATCGCATTCCGAACCAATTTAACCGAAAACATACCATCACTAGACAAAGAGAACCTCCAACGATGGTCAGCAGAAGACAGCGAAACCTGCTCGATAACCGAAGTCAGCCCCAATAGTTGGACCTGCTCCAGGCCACCTCTAACAGGTCTACGAAAAGAGACCTCCAACGAAGAAGCTAGCTTAGCAGCCACGGAAATCTGAGAATCCAACTCGAGAGCGAAGAGACGCGGATAGACGTCTCGAAGCGGCTTATCCCCAAACCAAACATCTGACCAGAAACACGAGTTTTGCCCATTACCTATACGCTTCGAACATTATGAAAAAAAATAAAAACCAGAATTCTTAAGACAATGCACTTCCTTGAGAATCGAACTCCAAATAGAGCTCGTCTTTAGAGAATGAGAAACAATCGAGGGCCCATACATAGCCTTAATAACACGAAACCACAAAGAACCATCTTGAGAAACATACCTCCACACCCACTTCAAAATGAGAGCCCGATTAAGGGCATGTAAGCTTGATACACCCAACCCACCTTTTAACTTAGACGCGAGAACCTTGTCCCACGCCACCCAAGAAATTTTATTAACCGAAGAATCTGCCCCTTTAAAAAAATTACTACGAATGGACTCCATATCTTTGAGCACTCCTTTAGGAACCTTAAATATAGACATCATATACAATGGAGTTGCTCCAAGAACCGACTTCAATAATGTCAATCTACCACCAATGGACAAAGTCTTCGCTTTCCACTTAGATAAACGAGATTTCAACTTAATTAAAATCTCATCCCAAGCCCTACATCGAGACATACACTCCCCCACCATGATCCCAAGGTAACAAAATTTATTTTCCATAACAGAGCAACGAAAGGATGCCGCCATACTCTCAACTAAAGAATGAGACACCCTAATTCCCGTAACTTGACTTTTAGAAAGATTGATTTGTAGCCCCGAAGCAAGATGAAAACATATTAGAATGTTGATGATACCCCTCAAATTTTCATTCGACCACTCCTCTAAAAACAAAGCATCATCTGCGTAGAATAAATGACTCAAAGAGAGATCTTCATGAAGGCGAATCCCTTTGAACAACCCCTCATTAATGGCTCTATTGACGGACAAATGTAAGGATTCCATGACAAGTATAAAAAGAAAAGGAGACAAAGGATCACCTTGCTTAAGACCACAATGAAATTGAAACTCCTCGGTAGGACTCCCATTCACCAAAACCGACGCTCTAGCAAAAGAGAATGTACCCCTGATCCAATTACACCAAATCGAACCAAAACCAAACGCCTAAAGAACATCAAGCATAAAATCCCACCTAACCGAATCATAAGCCTTAGCAAAATCCACCTTAAAAACAACGCCTTCTTGTTTTTCCGCTTACACCAATTTAAGACTACATTAATTATGAACGGGCCATCCAAAATGTGTCTCTTGGCTATAAATGCAGATTGAGTATCCGAAACTAAATCCGTGATAACGTTGGCCAATCTATTAGCCAAAATTTTCGTAACGACTTTCTAAACACAGCCAATTAAACTGATGGGACGATACTGATACACAAACTTAGCGTCGACAACCTTGGGATAAGGGCAATAAAAGAAGAATTACACCCTTTAGAGAATGATCCCTGAATGAAAAAATGTTCCACAGCCCCACAAAAATCCGACCCTGTAAGTTCACGATACTTTCTGAAGAATTCGAAGGTAAAACCATCCGGGCCCGGAGATTTATTTTCCCCACAATCCCATACCGCCGTACGAATTTCCTGGCGAGACACAACACACTCCAAATCTTCGGCATGAGATTTATCAAGCTTGTTAAGAAAACTAAAATTAATTTTAAGCCGTGTGGACGTAGGCTTCTTAAAACGAGACCCTTAATGAACAAGAAACGCCTTCGTAACAATCTTTGGATCAGAGATCCATATACCCTCCTCAAACACTCCACGAATAGCTAAATGAGAACATTTTTTTATTAATAACCCCATGGAACAATGCTGAGTTGTCATCCCCTTCGATAGCCCAATTCACCTTAGATTTCTAAATCACGTGAGCAGCTTCCATCTTTTTGATCTCGTTTAACTTATTCCTCAACTCATTGCGCCTAATAACCGCCGATTCGAATAAGCCCACCTGGTCCAATTTCTTATCAATAGAACACAGCTCGTCAACAATCAATTTTTTAGAACTAGATAAACGTTTCTTCATATCAAGAACCCAAGAACGAATTACCCTCTTAAGCTCTTGCATTTTCTTTTTGAACCGAACCATATAATTACTCTCAGAAAACGCAAAAGATTTCCATGAACTCTCCACCATCTCGTCAAAACCATCAAAATCAAGCCATGAATGATAAAACCGAAAGGGAGTCGGACCATAATCCAACTTATCCTCGTGCAGTAAAATAGGACGGTGATCGGATAAGTGACGGTCTAGACAGACTGCCGATAAATTAGGAAACACCGACAAATCACCGTTAGTGACAAGAAATCTATCTAGCTTACTCATTTTATTCGCCAAAGAGTGAGACCAAGTAAAAGCGAAACCCTTCATTTTAACGTCGACAAGACCTGTAGAAGAAATAAATCGCTCGAAAAAGCAAGCATTATAAGAATTAAAATTAGTCCCACGTCTTTCCTCTATGCTTCTGACGTCATTAAAATCGCCCATAATTATTGCTTCACCTTTCCAACGTTGTAACACAATCGTCAAATAATCCCATAGAATACGCCTATACGAAGGCTGTTGAGAAGCATAAACAGCCACAAAAAGAATCTTGACATTATTCGGAACCCACGTCCCATAAATAGCGACAAAATTATCAGAAACAGTGACATTCTCCCTTTTAAAAACCGAACCTTCCCACATACAAAGGATACCGCTAGAATTCCCAACCGCTTCAGAATATACAAAATCGTAATTCGAGTTCCCCCACATAAACTTAACATCCATATGCGACACCCTACCCAGTTTTGTTTCTTGAATAGAAATAAAATTAAGTTTATGTTTATTCGTTAACTCTTTAACCCACTCCTTTTTAATCTTGCTACCAAGACCCTGAATATTAATCGACATAACATTCATTTAAACACCCCATCTGCTCCATTATTCCCTATGATTGCCTCAATGTCTTTTTCACACCCCTCCATAGAGTAACCCATTGCTTGACCCACACGAATCACTTCATCCAAAACCCCCAAAACTGACCCACCATTGTTAACTTTATTATTCCCAACAAAACTGCCCGAAGCCTCCTCTTGAACAGAGGAAGTGTTACAATTCATCACCTTAGCATAATCGACAGTACTTCCTCCTTATTGCTAGCATCAGCTTCCCCCCTATAACCTGGTTATTCATTTCCACACCTTGGACTCCCATAGTCGGAGTGTAAACTAGAGGATGTGAAATCGAAGGACTACTAAACACCTCCACAGGCTTCTTTTTATTCAACATGTCATAAAGCTCAAGAGGGTCCTCAGACTGAATCTCACCCTTGTCCTCATGATTACCCTTACCTGGAGTAGGAATGCTATCAAAAACCGTCTCATTGACTACTTTGTCCTCATTTAAATTAAACTCACCCTCTTCTGCATCACTCAAAGGAGAATGAGCATCCAATTCATTTCCTCCCCGTACAGACTCTACATCCAAAGAAACCTCCTTAACCTTCGCTACTTGAAAACACGGATTCCAAGTAAATAACTCTTTAGCTCGAATCACATACACCTTCCCTTTAACAATTATCTTAAACGTCTCCAAAATAGACGAATGATGTTTAGTCATAATACAAATACGCTTACGGCCAAACGAAGAAGCAAGATCGTCATCCCAGTTCAACAAATCGCCCCATATATTCCCAATTTTTGGCAAACGTTTCTCTGGACCAAGCTTTAAGAGGGACCCCCTCAATATCCACCCACACCGCACGCTCATCACTAACGAAATCCGGATCGACTTCCTGAATAACCTGGAACCAGGAATTAACCCCTTGATGGTTCATCAACTTTGACTTAGAGCCACCTGCCACAAACTCTAACATCACCCATTTACCCCCAAGGTAAAAGAATTTTACATCCTCAAATCCTTCATCAGCAAGAACAATCGGTAGATTCGGAATAACATCAAAGTCCTTAACCTTTCCTATAACACATGAAGAAAAATCCCTCTCAAGGGTACAATCATCGTCTAAAACTAAGGCATGAGCGTTGGATAAATAAGATCCCTGATTCGGATGAACCCCATTGACCACCGAAACAAAAGAACCTTGACCCCCGTTATTCATTTTAAGACTGTGACCCTTACCCACCTGAGATTTCCTTTGAAGCTGAGGGAAATTGGAATTATTGAACACCGGTTTTTGCGGTCTCTTAAACCGTACCTTATTAGCAAACAAATGATAGCGCCCAATCCACAAAGTACACAGATTTTTCACTAATAGATCAAGATCGGAAACCTTGATATAACGCACAAATGCAAAACGCTTACCGGCCTTAGATTTCTTCAAAGGAATAAACACACCCACCACCGTACCAAAACCACTACACACTTTCCAAAGCTCTTTCGAGGTAACCGATGGAAAATTAGTAACATAAATTGAATGCGAAATCTTTTGGGTAAGAGATTCAAAAGAACGACCACCAACCATTTTGGATTGAAGGGAGATCGAAGATAACACAATCCCTAGGCTTTGGATTCGTAAAGTATAAAGCAGCTTGTTCTTGGAATTCAATCACAAAGATAAACTCACAAGACTACAGGTCCTTTATACGTATGAATTGACAAAGGGTATAGATCGATGTTAATAGATCTGGAAAAGGATTGATGAATTGAAGGAAAAGGATTGATGAATTGATAGAAAAGGATTGATGAATGATAATAGGAATGTAAGGGAATGATGATTATAATAATAGGTGATGGGTTAGATCAGACGGAGAAAAAAAAGTTTACCTGGTGTCGCCATTGATGTTAATTCGCCACTGATTAAAACTTTTTTTTAACGAGTAAACTAATCTTTAAGTTTGCATCGCTTTTTGACAAATAGACTAATTTTTTCATGAAAGTTTGCATGAATATCTTGATGAGTAGCATATATTTCAGTTGAGATTTTTCATACCCAAAACTAAAACCCAAGACCTTGATTAAAAAGCAATACTCATGTCAACCTCAATATCTTTGCTTCTCTACTAACATATAAAAGATATCCATAAAGGTCATGAGTTCGATCATCAGATGTACTCGGTCGAATCACGAGATTAAAAGTTCAATCACCAGATCAACGCAGTCGAGTCACCAGATCAAGTGTTCGACCATCGGATTCACCTGGATGAGTCACCGGGTTACGGGTTCGACCACCAGTCAACCCGGTGGTCGAGTAACCGGATCACGGTTTTCACTGGGTCAATCTAGTGATCGAGTCAATTGGTCAATAGATCGACCACAGAGTCAACCTGGTTGATATGAGCTTAAATACTCATATCATTTATATCTAAAACGATCAACAAATGCTTAAAATTAATAAATATGGCATTGTATATTTGTTTTTGTCGTTTCATGTGTGTAGGTACCGATGATCACGAAAAACGGCAAAAAACGACACGAGAATAAAGAAAATATCAACAAAGCCAATATCAAGTCCGTTTTTAGTGGATTTAATCTTAAATGAAGTTATTTGGGCTTGTGGGTCCCACATTTGGATTATGGACCCAAAAGCCCAATAAGGAAGCAAGTTATCTATTTTGTAACTAAAAATCCATTAAAGGCCCAATATGATAGATATATGAGATGGATTGAGTTTTACATGGGCTACAAGCCCATGATAAATAATTTACAAGTTAAAAGTTGGGACTCTTGGGACTTGATAGCCCATTAGGGTTATTTTGTAACCGGTTACAAGTTATAAACACTTTTTGTTTATCAATTTTGGTCAAACGAACCATTCACACATTCATTTCACCTCACAGACACGTTTATTTATTTCGTTACACTCTATGTTACCCATTTTCTTTCTTCCCCAAAAACTAAATAACCAGTTACACAACTATTCACCAAACCCTAACCCTGAATAATAATATTGGGGCTTTTACTAATTAAGGGTGCGTGATAACACACGCGCCTCTAATTATTTCCCCTCTTTTACCGGAGATAGAAGATGGAGATGCTTTGGTGACGTGGCTTTTTCCCTTAACCTGATTGGTGTATACACATCACCATCCTTCACTCAACCAATAAGGAGTTGCCATCTCAGCTATTAACTAGCACAACTAGCACACTTGATTGCCACGTTGGAGATCCGTGTGCTAGTTGGCTAATATCAGCCACAAGATCAAGATGAATGAAGAAAGAGAAGATTTCAAGGGCTGAGATGAAGAGTTGCTTCAACAAACTCCACCAAGAAGCCTTGGGGGTTTGGTTAACCCCCATTTTCTGTAAAATATTTATCCCTTTTTTAGTTTTAATGTTATAATACGAAATTAGTTGTAGAAATCTTTCTTTTTAATTATGTAATTTGTAATGTTTATCAGTTTATTAATAAAGTTAAGTTCAATTTCAATCTTGCGTTATTTTTATTTTTTGCTCTCGAGTTAATTTTCAGCAAGTGTTTATACCACTGATTTTTTATTATAACTAATCGTTATCTTAAAAGCTCTTTAATAGCTTAATTAGGATTACGGGAACTAAATTGGGACTTGGTTTATCCACTGATAAATCGATTTAGAAAATAACTATCGGTTCGATTTAATTCATAAATTGAGAAGTATTCATGGTCCGAATGTGTTTAATGTAAAAATGGTTCGAAGAAATGTTTATGGTTCGATTTCCATGGTTCGGTGATGTTCAATGGTGATTTGAGGTGGTGTTGAAAGTAATGTTTCTCTAGATTCCAAAGTCCGCTCAGCGCGCGACTTCTGCCCAACGGATTTCTTCGTTTAAAGGTCAAGCTAGTTTTACTTTAAAGTTTTTAGTCTAATACATATACATTTATTCTGCTAAAATGTTTACGTTAGATAATTATGTTTATGGTTTGGTGGTTTTCTCTTTCATACTTTCTAGTTACATCAAATATGATTTTAATCTGAATTTTGGATTTCTATGAATTTGTTTGATCTGTTCTTGTCAATTTGATTGTGTTTATGCTTCAACTGAATCTGTATTTGATGAGTTCTCATGCTTGGATATGACTCAAAGTAGTGTGTTAGATCCAGCTGATATGTTTGAATAAGCATTTTGATCTCTGTCGTAATTGAGAATGCTGAATATTTTGTTCTGCTGTTCTTATTTGTTTTAGGGTTTATTGAATAATGTAACTTGTGCTGTTAGCTGAATGTCATTGCCGTCATTATTATGAGTATTAAGTTTAATCTGCTGGCTAATACTAGTAAGCTGATTTCTCGAGTTGAGTGTGCTTATGATCTGCTCTTGTTTTAAGTTTAGCATATCAGTTGACTGTTTATTTCGTCATAGATGTGATCATAGTTGTTTGATTTGTTGCCTTCCATTTACTGATTGTATGAGGCTATTGAGTATTTCGGTTAAATTAGTATGACTTTCGAGTGTTTTGATTGAAATTGTTTCTTATAAATAACTGTAAGATATCTTTCTATTATGATATTTTGCTGAGTTTTAACAGACTCATTTAGTCTGCTAGACTCATAATTGATTTTATCAGTTAAAAGGAATCAACATACAAGTCACTCCTGTGACTCTGTTTTCATTTACATTGTCAAAAATAAATAAGTTACCAAAAATGCCTCTTGCAAGGTTCGAACCCATGACCTCCTGGTCATGGGCCAAGCAAGTTTACCATCTCACCTAGAGTCTCTTTTGAGTTCAGTAATAGCTTTAGTTATTAAAATAGTGTCAATCATTTAAGCTGTCAGCTTTTAAAAGTGATTTAAATACATAATTTTTACTTTATTTCAAGTTAAATCATTTTATATACTTTTATAGGTTTACAAATTTAAAAATAAAAATAAAAAATAAAAACATAAAAATGTTTTATATTTTTTAGAAATTTAATTAGTTTTAAAAATTAGTATTTAAATAATTTAGATTTTAATTAATTAAGTTTTTAAATAAAATTTAGTTTAAAATAGATTTTGTAAAAGTAATTCTTTTTAATAGATTTAATTAACTTTTAGATTTATAATAGTTTTTAAATTGGTTTAAATATAGTTTTTTAAATAATTTTATTGAATAGATTAAATTTTTAATTAAATTTAATTAGTGTAAATGTTTAAATAGTTTAATTAATTTTAATTTTGAATAATTGTCTTTAGATGAAATATAATGGGGAACGATTCATGCACTTAGGTTTTTAATTTGTAGGAGTAATTTAGTTTAAAAATCGAAAACCCATTCAAAATAATTGTCCAAATCGAAACAAAACGTCTCAAATTCACTCGATCTTCGTGTACAACGAACTTGGTTCATCATCGTGTTTAATTAAATCCGTCTTTGGTAAACTTAGTCTATTACTTTTTCCTAAAGGTAGTTTTCTAATTTACCCTATAACGTATCTAATTAACATATACAATCCACGACATATCAAAAAATTTGGCGCCGCTGGCGCGGATCTTGTGTACGATTCGTTTCATGGAGATTTGTTGATCGTTGATTTGAAGACCCTTTCCGTCCTCGGAAAGTTTTGTTATTTTTCTATTATTATAGTATGTATTGTTTTTCGTGTTTTTTGTGATTACTATATTATATTACGTAGAATAATAAATTTACCTACTTCCAAATAAGACCTTAGTTGGGATTTCATCACCTAGCTATTGTATTCGAATCCAAAACGAAAAAAATAAAGGGCAAAATAGATAAATACTAATAAAAAGTTTGAACTCGATTTATACAAACTATAAGGTGGGTATAAGGCGACGAGCTATAAAAGGCCGTCTAAGGAAAAAGGTTTTTAAGTGCTTTGTGCCACCTCGTTTCCCCGCTTGCTTGTGCATATATTGAGAGGGATGACCGATTATTGGTTTGCCGACTCAAGTAGTATTATATCCTATTTTTGTAGTTTACTTATTGAACCTCGAGACGTTTAGGTTTTCACCTATCGTTTCAAAGTCGACCAAGGGTAATTTACTTCCATAGTAATTATCCTTATTCTTTATTTTTGTCAATCTTTGATTGATTTATGAAAAATACCAAAAATAATCTTCTTAATCCTCTATCATGTTTAATTCTTTTTCTCCTAACCCTCCAATTTTTAATTCTTCCATGAATTTCTTCGTCAATTGTGTAGGGTGTGGAGAACCGTTATATGGTCTTTTACCATGTCGGTAGTGTAAGTGTGAGCGTTGTGGAAATGATTTACGTCACGATATACGAGTTGGATTTTGTCCTTGTTGTAATGAGATTACTTCATGTGGAAAACCGAATTTTTCAAATAATTCTCTCGATTTTTACCCACCTCCACACCCCACATACGAGACACCCTCGTGTGAGTTTTGTGGAAACGATTCTCATTTTGGAATTAATTGTTCACATCGATTCTTGCTTAATTACGAGCAAGAACCGAGCTCCAATCAAAATTTAATGATAATTGTTATCCACAAGATTTACCGAGTTTATCACAACAACATCTTTGTTGTGAGTATTGTTGAGGTCCTCGCGAAAGTTTTTGTTGTCAACCAAGAGATCAAAATTTTTATGAGCCTAGTCCTTGCTATAATTCTATTCACTTCGGTTTTGACCAATCCCCACAATTTTCTCTCGTGAGTGAGAATTTTAAACGACTTGAAACAATGTTCCAACAAATAATGAATAAAAGAAATGTTGAAATTGTTGAAAAGAGCATTGAAGATATGTTGCTTGAAAAGAGACAAATTAATCAAGAGATTAATGATATAACTAATGATTTGGGAAGTCGTAGATTTCATGGAGAAATAATTGACGAGGGATTTAAAAGAGAGTGTGAAAATAAGATTAGACAACTTTCGCAAGATTATAATGAATTAAGCATTGAAATTCGAAAGAAAGAACAAGCTCAAGAAGAAGCAAAATATCTTGCCACTCGTGAACTCGAGCGTTCTCTTCTTATTGACGATGACGAGGATAGTGCTATTTCTTTGAGAGATCTTATTGCTCTACATCCTTCGTCTAGTGCAATCGTACTTCCTTTTCGTATCTTGCCGGCTATGGAGCATGAGAATTCACCCATTCTAGATGATGAGGAAATCTCTCATGACATCACCACTCCTATTCATGATTCTTCCACCGTGGAACCCGAAAATTCTCTAAGCAAGGGGACGAGCATTTTAGCACTATTCCGGACACGGAATCGGACGAAGTAATAAAGTCTAGTGTTGAAATCCTTGTCCAAAACCCAAGAGAGTTCGACGGTATTTCCAATGAAACGTGTGATTTGCCACAACATGATGACTCTACTTCTTCTATTTACTTTGATATTTTCTTTACTTCTAATGATGAAAATTGTGATGGAAATGAAGATTTTGAGAATGATTCGACTTCAAGTGAATTTTCTAATGAGGAGTTCTCCGATGAACTTTCTTATAAAGATGACATTCACGACTCGGATTTTGAGGGGTTTACCGATGAACCTATTCTTCTCCACCCATTTCCACCGGGAAATGAGGATGATAGTGATCCGATTTTTGAGAGGTTCACCTTTGAACTTGCTCCTTTAGACCTATTTCCACCGGGAAATGAGGTTGATTTGACTATTCCGATCCTTGAGAAGTTCACCGATGAACTTACTTATTTAGATGTGGAAGACGTGCTTCTTCGTGAAAAATTATCAAACGTCTATCTTCTCATTTCTAAGATCGAGGCTTTGAATTCTAAGCCTATTAGCAAGTCTTTCTCTCCATCTCCTATTCCCGTTGAGGATAGTGATCCGATTATGGAGGAGATTGACATGTTTCTTGCTTCTAATGATTCGATACCACCGGGTGTTGATGAAATCGACCCAGAGGGGGACGCTCTCTTTTTAGAGAATTTACTTGATGATGATTTCGTCCCAAGTCCTCCTCCCACCCACTTTGACCTTAATGTGCGGGTTTTCATGTGTCTCATATTGAGTATCATGACCCAATTGATCACATTTCTAAGGGTGAAATGGTCGTTAAAGCTAAGAATGTTGATTCCACTATGGATGAGATTTTTACCACACCTTTACCATGTACTTTATATGATGTTGGATTAGCATGGGGGGATGACACCGTGTTGTCTATTCCTTTCTCTCCCGAGGACGAGGTATTCGACCCCGGAATCGTTGATTTAGGGAAATCTCGGCCTTTCACCGATGCAGTAATTGAAAGATATTTCGATCATTTTGGTGCGAGTTTATCTCGGGGAGCATGCTATATCCATATCTTGATTTGTGACCACCATCTCTTTTTAGAGATTTATGTTGGAGTTTTATCCTTTCGTTTGTTATCCGACAACGAGGATGAGATCTTTGACCCCGGCATCGTGCTTTATTATGGATTTTGTTCCATTATGCCGGTTTTCACCATTTTCCCTAAGGACCAATGAATGCGGGGATCGAGTCGAGCTCATGACTCGGTTAACAAAAACGAGGTGCCTTGTGGGGGAGTCCCATACATTCTATCTTCTTTCTATTTTCTAACACTAATAAGGCTTGATCTTTCAAGCTCGTGCTCGTGTTTTGTTGTGTTGTGAATCTTAGGTATGACCCTAATCATTGAAGATTCTCGTGTTTGGTTTTTGCCGGTCCACTTGATCTTCCTTACTTTTATTGCCAAAAAGGGGCGCACTCTGTATCC
The DNA here is from genome assembly GCA_025667525.1 of Glebionis coronaria. NCBI lineage: Eukaryota > Viridiplantae > Streptophyta > Magnoliopsida > Asterales > Asteraceae > Glebionis > Glebionis coronaria. The sequence continues at coordinate 381,246,594 of CM046880.1, read as the reverse complement.
TTTGCTTTTTATCGACTAACGTTTTATCTTGAGGCATAATTAATAAACGGCTTATAGATTTGCGTGCTCTTTCCATGTTAGGATTTTGCATTAGACTCTTCGTGTTTTAGCAAGGGGGTGTTGCTCTTGAGCTAAAAAACATTGAGGACAATGTTTGGTTTTAGCATGGGGGAGTCAATCGATATAATCGCTTGCAATTGCTTTTGTCATGTCCAAACGTAATTGTTTTTCTCGTTTTTCATAAAAAATTTAAATTTTTTGTGTTATTTTAAAAGTTTTAAAGAAAATAAGTGCTTTTGACACAAATGTAGGCTTTCCGTTGGTGAAAATAAAAATAGTTTTTGACTCGACTTGGTTTTTACCTTAGCTTTTCCTTAACGTGTTTAAATTAAGTTTTGCTAGGCTTTTATATAGGAAACTTTAAAACGCGAAAGTCTTAACTCATAAGGGTTAAGAACAAGAACTTTTCGCAAGTTCCTATAATTGATCCTAGAAAGTCGTTTATCAAGGGAACTTTAAAACGCAAATTCTAAAACTTGAAAAAGTCTAAGAAGATGCAAGATCCTATAGATGACTTGAAAACCCAAAACTTTGATTTAATAGGCTAAGTATCCATTGATTTCACATTTTTGAAATTTTATAATATGGAGAACAAGAGATGATAGAGTTTAATCATAAGTTTCTAAAGTTAATTCTTCTTTGTATAAGTATTTTTGTGTTTGATTTAATCTCCTCGTATTTATTTTCCACACTTGAATAATTAATTGCTTAATAAATGAAGTTTTTAGCGGTTTAGGCTTGATATCTTAACTCGTAACTTCTTCTTTTTCTTCCCTTGTAATTAAAGTGAGAACACATTAAGGGTGTCAGCGTCATGGACTTTTGATCATGGGATTGCGGAAATTTGGCTTACTATACATATCATAATAATAAGAAGAATAAATAAAAACATGTTCTCTAGGAGCCTTCGGGTGGGAGTCATGTAGCACTAAACTTGTCATTAGAGCCTTAGGGTGTATGGCATGGGGACGTGTTTAATAAAAATTGCTTCATCATCATGAGCCATAAGGTGGGATGGTGAATGTCAATTCCCTTATTTTTGTCCAAGGAGCCTTCGGGTGTGGATTTTACATAAGGAGCACAATTGCATCTTAAAGAGCCACAAGGTGATATGATGTAATTATTGCTAACTCCATTAATAAGGTCATAATTGACTTTGGAGGTTTTATTGTTGCTTTTAAGTAGTCCTATTAGCCAAATTTCGGGTCCGGGGATTTATCCCTCAAATCGTGTTAAGTAATCCTTGATGTGGGCTTTCTTTAGTGACAACGGTTTTTGAAGTCGAGGTTAGGTTTTGAGTGTTGAGATTACACCGTTTTTGCCTTCATTTTTGGATTAATAAATATCAAATAAGTCAAATGAGACTTTGGGTGAATGACAAATAAAATTTAGAGATACAATTATGAATAATAGGAGATTGAGTTTAACACAAATTACTTGTATGAGTTGTTTTAATTTTGGGGCTTATGATTGACAATGATCTTGTTTTTACACTTGGCATGGAAAAGTGAAAAGTCAGGGACGATGAATCTATTTGAGTTTTATGATCCTAAAAGTTATTTTTCAAATAATGAAAGCAATACATTATGTCTTTGCAAAATAAAAGTCAAAAAGTTGAAATAAAAGTGTAGTTAGTGTTTTATTTTATCATTGCGTGAGGCTACGGTAATTGCTTAGCAAGGGGGAATTTGATGTGAGCTTAAATACTCATATCATTTATACCTAAAAACGATCAATAAATGCTTAAAATGAATAAATATGGCATTGTATATTTGTTTTTGTCGTTTCATGTGTGTAGGTACCGATGATCATGAAAACCGGCAAAAAACGACACGAGAATGAAGAAAAGATCAACAAAGCCAATATCAAGTCCGTTTTTAGTGGATTTAATCTTAAATGAAGTTATTTGGGCTTGTGGGTCCCATATTTGGATTATGGGCCCAAAAGCCCAATAAGGAAGCAAGTTATCTATTTTGTAACTAAAATCCATTAAAGGCCCAATATGATAGATATATGAGACGGATGGAGTTTTACATGGGCTACAAGCCCATGATAAATAATTTACAAGTTAAAAGTTGGGACTCTTGGGCCTTGATATCCCATTAGGGTTATTTTGTAACCGGTTAAAAGTTATAAACACTTTTTGTTTATTAATTTTGGTCAAACGAACCATTCACACATTCATTTCACCTCACACAAACGTTTATTTATTTCGTTACACTCTATGTTACCCATTTTCTTTCTTCCCCAAAAACTAAATAACCAGTTACACAACTATTCACCAAACCCTAACCCTGAATAATAATATTGGGGCTTTTATCAATTAAGGGCGCGTGATAACACACGTGCCTCTAATTAATTCCCCCTTTTTACTAGAGATAGAAGATGGAGATGCTTTGGTGACGTGGCTTTTTCCCTTAACCTGATTGGTGTATACACATCACCATCCTTCACTCAACCAATAAGGAGTTGCCATCTCAGCTATTAACTAACACAACTAGCACACTTGATTGCCACGTTGGCGATCCGTGTGCTAGTTGGCTAATATCAGCCACAAGATCAAGATGAATGAAGAAAGAGAAGATTTCAAGGGCTGAGATGAAGAGTTGCTTCAACAAACTCCACCAAGAAGCCTTGGGGGTTTGGTTAACCCCCATTTTCTGTAAAATATTTATCCCTTTTTTAGTTTTAATGTTATAATACGAAATTAGTTGTAGAAATCTTTCTTTTTAATTATGTAATTTGTAATGATTATCAGTTTATTAATAAAGTTAAGTTCAGTTTCAATCTTGCGTTATTTTTATTTTTTGCTCTCGAGTTAATTTTCAGCAAGTGTTTATACCACTGATTTTTTATTATAACTAATCGTTATCTTAAAAGCTCTTTAATAGCTTAATTAGGATTACGGGAACTAAATTGGGACTCGGTTTATCCACTGATAAATCGATTTAGAAAATAACTATCGGTTCGATTTAATTTATAAATTGAGAAGTATTCATGGTCCGAATGTGTTTAATGTAAAAATGGTTCGAAGAAATGTTTATGGTTCGATTTTCATGGTTCGGTGATGTTCAATGGTGATTTGAGGTGGTGTTGAAAGTAATGTTTCTCTAGATTCCAAATTCCGCTCAGCGCGCGACTTCTGCCCAACGGATTTCTTCGTTTAAAGGTCAAGTGATAGGTGTGTAAACACCCATCCTTTTTACCACTTAATTACAATAATAACAGAGCCAAAATGTGTATTTTATGTCATTTATGTCGGAATTATGCGTGATTTGTGTTTTTGTTGTGATTTAGGACGAAATTGTGAAAAGGGGAGAAAACACGGGCATTTACGGACTTTTATCGAAGAAAAAGACGAAAGACGAAGTCAAGAAGTCAAGAGTGCAAAAAGAACGGATGTACAAGACCAATTCTGAAGATTTATCGAAGAAAAAGTCAAAAGACGGAAGTTTACTAAAAGCCGAATAACTCAAGTCTAATTTATTAAAGAAATTACAAGACGAGTTATTGATCCCGAGACAAAAGTCGAAGAACTTAAAAGATTAAAAGACTAAAGTCAAAGAATTTGGAGATTAAGGACTAAGCATGCAATTAAGGAAAGATGAAAGAGGGGAAGAAGCTTCCTAAGCACTCCCTAATCCTCCCCTATAAATAGATTAGATAGGATTTACATTTCTCTTGTTGGCTAGTTTGACAAACTATGCTCTTCCACTTTAATTTTTGCACATTTAATTACTTGTCATTTAATTAATTGTCTTGCACCTTCAATACATTTAATTTCAAGTAAGTTTCCTTTTAATTCTTGTCAATCTTTATTTTTATTGTTTGATCTCCTATCTACCTTTCTTTAATCTTTATGCTTTATGGTTCATGTTCTTGAGTTTTATTTGATTTAGTTAAGTGGGTTTTGATTATTTTGATTAGTATTGTTAGATTGATTGTTTTGGATTGCTTGTTTATGTTTAGTAGATGTTTATTGGTTAGTTTTGCTTAATCTTTTGGTTTATTTTGATTGATTGTGATTAGATTCGTAGCTTTTTCTTGTTCCCTGTACTTCGCTTGTTCTGTTACTGTTCTCCAGGTTTATTCCGGATCAAAGAAGTCGTTCTGAATCAAGGTGTGTTTCTTGGTTATTCCGGATCAAGGGTTGTTCATCCGGAATATTAGACATTCCGGATCAGTAGTGCTTATTCGGAATAATTTATTATTCCGGATCAAGCATTTCATCCGGAATACCAAACATTCCGGATCAGCCTTTTATCAACTCCACATTCCGGATCAACAGAACATTCCGGATCAACAGAACATTCCGAATCAAGGAGACATTCCGGATCAAGGACCTTTATTCGGAATAATTAATTATTCCGGATCAAAGACTTCATCCGGAATCTTCAACATTCCGGATCAAGGACCATCAAGGATAATATTCCGGATCAAGGCATTATTCCGGATCAAGCTTAAGTATTCCGAATCAAGACTTTATTCCGGATAAGTGACATATTCCGGATAAAGGATTTATTCCGGATCAAGGGTTTTGGTTAATATTCCGAGTGAAGAAGAACATTCCGAACGAAGGTGACATTCCGGATGAATGTTTATTCCGAACGAAGGATTATTCCGGATAAGCTGTGTTCAGGTTATTTTTAGTTTCTGTTTTTTGATTTTTAATTTCAAGCTTTATTTTTCCCGCTTTTTGCTTAGTCGCACTTTAAGATTATTTGCCTTAGATAGATTTAAGTTCACGTTATTTACATTTACATTTAATTCTCGTCTCGCTTTTTAATTACCGTCATTTATTTTAAATTAGACTTAGGTTTTAATTACCCGCCATTTACCTTTATGTCTTTGCACATTTATTTTAAATCAACCAAAAATATTATTTTTCACCAAAAACAATTGAGTCGTACTTTGAACCACAAATCAATTCGTTAAGATACCGAGAAACGAACTTTTTCAACTAGTAAAATCAGTGTATCAAATGGCGCCGTTGCCGGCTCTTTTCGTAAAGATTAACGGTTTTCTGTGAGAGACGCGTTGCTTTTTGGGATCCGTTCACTCGTGAACGTTATTTTTCGTGTCAAAAATTTTCAAAAAATCCCAAAAACATTTGAAAAATCATAAAAAGCATTTCTTTTTCAAAGTTTTGCACCAAAAATATTCCTCTTTATCCTCTATTATGTTTAATTCTTTTCTTTACCCCTCTTATTTATAATTCTTCATGGATTCGTCTTGCGTACGGTGTGGGAGACCATGGCATGGTTTTCAAACATGTCAATGGTGTACTTGTGAGCGGTGTGGTTTTGATATCGACGATACACAATTTGGATTTTGTCCATTTTGCAATTCAACAAATTCATACTTCTCCTCTTACAATACTTTCCCACCCTCTCCCGTCTATGACAATCCTTATCCTCAAGATGCACCGGGTTTTTCTCCATACCCGTGGTGCTATATTTGTGGGGGCCCTCACGATGCTTCTTCTTGTGATCCGTCGAAGGTCTTTGAGAAAGTTCCGTGCTATCATCCCAGTGTGTATAACTTTGAGCCCCCACGTCACACCAATCATCAACCCTTTTGTGCTCTTCCTCCTGAGCAAATGGCCACACTTTTTGACACCTTTCAAAAAGTTCAAGAAGCTTGCAACAAGATCATGGAGAAATGTCAAGCGGATCAGCAACAAGAGCATGTATCTAACCTTAATGCTTATACTCCTCCTCTTGTGCCTCCATATTATTATGACAGTGATGACGATGAGAGTCCTATTTCTCGGAATGATGAGAATTCTATTCCTTCTCCCGACTTGACGGCTCTGGAGCCTAAGGATTCACCCATCCTAGGGGATGAGGATCTTAGCACAATTCCTGCAAAGGAATCCGACGAATTCAATACGTCTACTGCTGATAACCTTGTCCCAATTCCAAGTGAATCTAAGTTGACATCCGACAGTGACGATGAGTATGATGCACTTTCTTCTGATGATGTTCCTTCCACCAACACTTTGGGAGAGGATTCTTTAGCTTTCTCTAATCCTCTTTTTGATCAAGATGATGATTTTACTTCTAGTGATGACGAGTCGCTATCTGATGAAGACGTTTCGAGGGAAACTTTCAAGATTTATTCGAACCCTTTATTTGATTTTGATGACGCTTACATATCTAGTGAGGTGAATCCTCTCTTTGACGAAGGGATTGAGGACATTGATAGCTCTTATTCTCCTGCTATTACTGAACATACTTTGTTAGCCATGCCCCCTTCTATCACAGAGGTGGAGAGTTCTGACTCTACTGGAAAGGTACCGCAGGTGGAAGGTAATTCTTCTCTTACTTCTCCTACTATATTTCCCCCTCATCCTACTGAATGCACGCCCAAGCGGGTGCTGTATCAATTTCACTCTCCAGGAAATGAGGATGAGTGCTTTGACCCGGGAGGTGAAAATGACCATTCTATGATTGATAACCTTACTGCTTTGCCAATTGGTCAGCATCCATTGTCTTTGGAGGATGACAATGTGATTCCTTTACCCACCCCACCTCCCGTGGATCAAGATTTCACATACTTCTCTTATGTTGAATGGACCTTTCTACCGTTTAAGACTTATCCTCCCGCCTCCCCTTTGTTGATGTCAACCGGGAACGAGGAAAAGGTCTTTGATCCCGGTATTACATTCGAGGCTTCCCCATGGACCATTTAATTCGGGGACGAGTCAGGATCGTGACTCGGTTAACAAAAACAAGTGCTTTTTTGGGAGGCAACCGAATTATCTATCTATGTTTTTATTTGTTTTTACCATAAGTGTAGGGGAGACCCGTTGGTGTTTGCTATTTCCTCTCTTCTAATATTCCGGTATTCGAGCGCTCAATGATCCACTCTTGATGATTCTTGACGACCTGTGATTCCGTGTTCCCATCTTCCCGGTTCTATCCTAATCTCTTTTTGATTCACTATTTTATATTTTTCAATATTAAAATAGGAATCTCTTTAGTTGTCCTTTCCTTAGCGAGATTTAAACAACGTGCACAATGTCCTATGTGTAGGGGAGTTTACTCCCATATGCTTAATCATTGAGGACAATGTTTATCTTAAGTGTAGGGGGGACTTCTATCGAAGTTAAGTGGCCCTTTTCCTTGTATTTGTCCTCATTTTAACCGGAAAATCAATTTTTCGACATTTTTCAAAATTTTTGATCTATTTTGGCCTATTAGTTTTTCCCTTTGTATAGTTATTTTCTTTCCTTATTAGAATAAATTTTAATAAAGTGGTTTTAATTTTCAAACGTTGTGAATCTTTTGATTCAACCCGAGTTTACTTATCTAAGTTTACTCTAGCTAGTATCCTTAACGTGTTTAAGTCAAGTTTTGCTAGGCTTTTATATAGGGAGCTATAAAACGCGAAAGTCTTAACTCTCACGGGTTAAGAACAAGAACTTTTTGCAAGTTCCTATAATTGATCCTAGAGATTCATTTATCAAGGGAACTTTAAAACGCGATTTCTAAACTTGAAAAAGTCTAAGAGTTTGCAAGATCCTATAGATGACTCGAAAACTCAAAAATTTGATTTAATAGGCTAAGCATCCACGAGTCTCATTCCTTGAGATTTTAAACTGTGGAGAACGAGAGATGATAGAGTCAATTATAATTTTGGTATTCTTTCGTGAATTTATGTGAGTTAATTATAAGCCTATTCTCCCATCGCTTGCTAATAAATTTATCTGCAATAAATAAGGTTGTACGATTTGAAAAGTTACTTAGCTTCTAGCCCAAGATCGTTTAAAATTTGCTCGGTATGGATTAGAGTTCATAGCCAAGGCATAACTTATTGAAGCGGGATGCGAAGATTGGCGAGTCTAAAAAGGTCCTAACAAGGCATGAGGGCTATATTTTGTTGCTAAAGATCCCAAGTGATGTGAAGAATCATTTATCAAAGATCAATATGAAGGATCGAGACACACGACGAAAAGCAAAAACTCCCCAAAAGTCATGGAGAAGTCTATCCAAAAAGGCCCTAACAAGGTATGAGGATAAATAGATCCAAGTCCAAAAAGGAGGCGGATCGTTGTATATCAAAATCCCAAATAAAGATTGGAGAAAAATGAAGAAGTCGTGGTCCAAATATGAAGAATCTCTCAAAACTTCAAGTGAAGAAATTACTATTATGAAGAGAAGGCCATTATTTCATGAACGTCTCTCAAGGTTTGAAGTATGAAGTCGCTGCCAAATATCGGTCCGAGAAAGGTCTCAAATCGCGAAGCGACTTATGCCAAGATATGAACTTTATGAGGACCCGAGAAGCAGTTTTAAAATATTTTGTCCTTTAGCTAACTATTGATTAAATCGTTCACTTTATTTTCAGCCTAAATAACTATCGAAATAAGTCAAAAATGCATCCTCGTGATCATTCAAGACAATAATAAAATATAAGAGATACACCTAGGAATAAGGGAGTCTAAGTAAATAATTGGCCAACATGAATTCATGTTAGTTTGCTAACTTATAATAACAATGATCTCGTTTTTAAGCTTGGTTTGGAGAAAGTGAAAACTTGAGGATGATGATCATTCACAACATTTCCAAAACCCGAAGGTATGTTTTTGATTTCTTTCCTTTGAATGTTTATAATTTTCTATTTCTTTAATAAAGGCCAACGTAGATTGATATTGATGAAAAATGTAAACGTGCTTTGTAACTAATGCATTGCATGAGGACATTGCAATGGTCAAGTGTAGGGGATTTGATAGGTGTGTAAACACCCATCCTTTTTACCACTTAATTACAATAATAACCGAGCCAAAACGTGTATTTTATGTCATTTATGTCGGAATTATGCGTGGTTTGTGTTTTTGTTGTGATTTAGGACGAAATCGTGAAAAGGGGAGAAAACACGGGCATTTACGGGCTTTTATCGAGGAAAAAGACGAAAGACGAAGTCAAGAAGTCAAGATGCAAAAAGAACGGAAGTCCAAGACGAATTCTGAAGATTTATCGAAGAAAAAGTCAAAAGACGGAAGTTTACTAAAAGCCGAATAACTCAAGTCTAATTTATTAAAGAAATTACAAGACGAGTTATTGATCCCGAGACAAAAGTCGAAGAACTTAAAAGATTAAAAGACTAAAGTCAAAGAATTTGGAGATTAAGGACTAAGCATGCAATTAAGGAAAGATGAAAGAGGGGAGGAAGCTTCCTAAGCACTCCCTAATCCTCCCATATAAATAGATTAGATAGGATTTACATTTCTCTTGTTGGCTAGTTTGACAAACTATGCTCTTCCACTTTAATATTTTCACATTTAATAACTTGTCATTTAATTAATTGTCTTGCACCTTAATTACATTTAATTTCAAGTAAGTTTCTTTTTAATTCTTGTCAATCTTTATATTGTTTGATCTCCTATCTACCTTTCTTTAATCTTTATGCTTTATGGTTTATGTTCATGTTCTTGAGTTTTATTTGATTTAGTTAAGTGGGTTTTGATTATTTTGATTAGTATTGTTAGATTGATTGTTTTGGATTGCTTGTTTATGTTTAGTAGATGTTTATTGGTTAGTTTTGCTTAATCTTTTGGTTTATTTTGATTGATTGTGATTAGGTTCGTAGCTTTTTCTTGTTCCCTGTTCTTCGCTTGTTCTGTTACTGTTCTCCAGGTTTATTCCGGATCAAAGAAGTCGTTCCGAATCAAGGTGTGTTTCTTGGTTATTCCGGATCAAGGGTTGTTCATCCGGAATATTAGACATTCCGGATCAGTAGTGCTTATTCGGAATAATTTATTATTCTGGATCAAGCATTTCATCCGGAATACCAAACATTCCGGATCATCCTTTTATTCCGGATCAAGTCCACATTCCGGATCAACAGAACATTCCGGATCAACAGAACATTCCGAATCAAGGAGACATTCCGGATCAAGGACCTTTATTCGGAATAATTAATTATTCCGGATCAAAGACTTCATCCGGAATCTTCAACATTCCGGATCAAGGACCAGCAAGGATAATATTCCGGATCAAGGCATTATTCCGGATCAAGCTTAAGTATTCGGAATCAAGACTTTATTCCGGATAAGTGACATATTCCGGATAAAGGATTTATTCCGGATCAAGGGTTTTGGTTAATATTCCGAGTGAAGAAGAACATTCCGAACGAAGGTGACATTCCGGATGAATGTTTATTCCGAACGAAGGATTATTTGGGATAAGCTGTGTTCAGGTTATTTTTAGTTTTTGTTTTTTGATTTTTAATTTCAAGCTTTATTTTTCCCGCTTTTTGCTTAGTCACACTTTAAGATTATTTGCCTTAGATAGATTTAAGTTCACGTTATTTACATTTACATTTAATTATCGTCTCGCTTTTTAATTACCGTCATTTATTTTAAATTAGACTTAGATTTTAATTACCCGCCATTTACCTTTACGTCTTTGCACATTTATTTTAAGTCAACCAAAAATATTCTTTTTCACCAAAAACAATTGAGTCGTAGTTTGAACCGGAGATCAATTCGTTAAGATACCGAGAAACGAACTTTTTCAACTAGTAAAATCAGTGTATCAAATGGCGCCGCTGCCGGCTCTTTTCGTAAAGATTAACGGTTTTCTGTGAGAGACGCGTTGCTTTTTGGGATCCGTTCACTCGTGAACGTTATTTTTCGTGTCAAAAATTTTCAAAAAATCCCAAAAACATTTGAAAAATCATAAAAAGCATTTATTTTTCAAAGTTTTGCACCAAAAATATTCCTCTTTATCCTCTATTATGTTTAATTCTTTTCTTTACCCCTCTTATTTATAATTCTTCATGGATTCGTCTTGCGTACGGTGTGGGAGACCATGGCATGGTTTTCAAACATGTCAATGGTGTACTTGTGAGCGGTGTGGTTTTGATATCGACGATACACAATTTGGATTTTGTCCATTTTGCAATTCAACAAATTCATACTTCTCCTCTTACAATACTTTCCCACCCTCTCCCGTCTATGACAATCCTTATCCTCAAGATGCACCGGGTTTTTCTCCATTCCCGTTGTGCTATATTTTTGGGGGCCCTCACGGTGCTTCTTCTTGTGAACCGTCGAAGGTCTTTGAGAAAGTTTCGTGCTATCATCCCAGTGTGTATAACTTTGAGCCCCCACGTCACACCAATCATCAACCCTTTTGTGCTCTTCCTCCTGAGCAAATGGCCACACTTTTTGACACCTTTCAAAAAGTTCAAGAAGCTTGCAACAAGATCATGGAGAAATGTCAAGCGGATCAGCAACAAGAGCAGGTATCTAACCTTAATGCTTATACTCCTCCTCTTGTGCCTCCATATTATTATGACAGTGATGACGATGAGAGTCCTATTTCTTGGAACGATGAGAATTCTATTCCTTCTCCCGACTTTCCGGATCTGGAGCCTAAGGATTCACCCATCCTATGGGATGAGGATCTTAGCACAATTCCTGCAAAGGAATCCGACGAATTCAATACGTCTAGTGCTGATAACCTTGTCCCAATTCCAAGTGAATCTGAGTTGACATCCGACAGTGACGATGAGTATGATGCACTTTCTTCTGATGATGTTCCTTCCACCAACACTTTGGGAGAGGATTCTTTGGCTTTCTCTAATCCTCTTTTTGATCTAGATGATGATTTTACTTCTAGTGATGACGAGTCACTATCTGATGAAGACGTTCCGAAGGAAACTTTCAAGATTTATTCGAACCCTTTATTTGATTTTGATGACGCTTACATATCTAGTGAGGTGAATCCTCTCTTTGACGAATGGATTAAGGACATTGATAGCTCTTATTCTCCTGCAATTACTGAACATACTTTGTTAGCCATGCCCCCTTCTATCGGAGAGGTGGAGAGTTCTGACTCTACTGGAAAGGTACCGCATGTGGAAGGTAATTCTTCTCTTACTTCTCCTACTATATTTCCCCCTCATCCCACTGAATGCACGCCCAAGCGGGTGCTGTATCAATTTCACTCTCCGGGAAATGAGGATGAGTGCTTTGACCCGGGAGGTGAAAATGACCTTTCTATGATTGATAACCTTACGGCTTTGCCAATTGGTCAGCATCCATTGTCTTTGGAGGATGACAATGTGATTCCTTTACCCACCCCACCTCCCGTGGATCAAGATTTCACATACTTCTCGTATGTTGAATGGACCTTTCTACCGTTTAAGACTTATCCTCCTGCCTCCCCTTTGTTGATGTCAACCGGGAACGAGGACAAGGTCTTTGATCCCGGTATTACATTCGAGGCTTCCACATGGACCATTTAATTCGGGGACGAGTCAGGCTCGTGACTCGGTTAACAAAAACAAGCGCTTTTTGGGAGGCAACCCAATTATCTATCTATCTTTTTATTTGTTTTTACCATAAGTGTAGGGGAGACCCGTTGGTGTTTGCTATTTCCTCTCTTCTAATATTCCGGGATTCGAGCGCTCAATGATCCACTCTTGATGATTCTTGATGACCCGTGATTCTGTGTTCCCATCTTCCCGGTTCTATCCTAATCTCTTTTCGATTCACTATTTTATATTTTTCAATATTAAAATAGGAATCTCTTTAGTTGTCCTTTCCTTAGCGAGATTTAAACAACGTGCACAATGTCCTAAGTGTAGGGGAGTTTACTCCCATATGCTTAAACATTGAGGATAATGTTTATCTTAAGTGTAGGGGGGACTTCTATCGAAGTTAAGTGGCCCTTTTCCTTGTATTTGTCCTCATTTTAACCGGAAAATCAATTTTTCGACATTTTTCAAAATTTTTGATCTATTTTGGCCTATTAGTTTTTCCCTTTGTATAGTTATTTTCTTTCCTTATTAGAATAAATTTTAATAAAGTGGTTTTAATTTTCAAACGTTGTGAATCTTTTGACTCAACCCGAGTTTACTTATCTAAGTTTACTCTAGCTAGTATCCTTAACGTGTTTAAGTCAAGTTTTGCTAGGCTTTTATATAGGGAGCTATAAAACGCGAAAGTCTTAACTCTCACGGGTTAAGAACAAGAACTTTTCGCAAGTTCCTATAATTGATCCTAGAGAGTCGTTTATCAAGGGAACTTTAAAACGCGATTTCTAAACTTGAAAAAGTCTAAGAGTTTGCAAGATCCTATAGATGACTCGAAAACCCAAAACTTTGATTTAATAGGCTAATCATCCACGAGTCTCATTCCTTGAGATTTTAAACTTTGGAGAACGAGAGATGATAGAGTCAATTATAAGTTTGGTTTTCTTTCGTGAATTTATGTGAGTTAATTATAAGCCTATTCTCCCATCGCTTGCTAATAAATTTATCTGCAATAAATAAGGTTGTACGATTTGAAAAGTTACTTAACTTCTAGCCCAAGATCGTTTAAAAGTTGCTCGGTATGGATTAGAGTTCATAGCCAAGGCATAACGTATTGAAGCGGGATGCGAAGATTGGCGAGTCCAAAAAGGTCCTAACAAGGCATGAGGGCTATATTTTGTTGCTAAAGATCCCAAGTGATGTGAAGAATCATTTATCAAAGATCAATATGAAGGATCGAGACACACGACGAAAAGCAAAAACTCCCCAAAAGTCATGGAGAAGTCTATCCAAAAAGGCCCTAACAAGGTATGAGGATAAATAGATCCAAGTCCAAAAAGGAGGCGGATCGTTGTATATCAAAATCCCGAATAAAGATTGGAGAAAAATGAAGAAGTCGTGGTCCAAATATGAAGAATCTCTCAAAACTTCAAGTGAAGAAATTACTATTATGAAGAGAAGGCCATTAATTCATGAACGTCTCTCAAGGTTTGAAGTATGAAGTCGCTGCCAAATATCGGTCCGAGAAAGGTCTCAAATCGCGAAGCGAGTTATGCCAAAATATGAACTTTATGAGGTCCCGAGAAGCAGTTTTAAAAGATTTGTCCTTTAGCTAACTATTGATTAAATCGTTCACTTTATTTTCGGCCTAAATAACTATCGAAATAAGTCAAAAATGCATCCTCGTGATCATTCAAGACAATAATAAAATATAAGAGATACACCTAGGAATAAGGGAGTCTAAGTAAATAATTGGCCCACATGAATTCGTGTTAGTTTGCTAACTTATAATAACAATGATCTCGTTTTTAAGCTTGGTTTGGAGAAAGTGAAAAATTGAGGATGATGATCATTCACAACATTTCCAAAACCCGAAGGTATGTTTTTGATTTCTTTCCTTTGAATGTTTATAATTTTCTATTTCTTTAATAAAGGCCAACGTGGATTGATATTGATGAAAAATGTAAACGTGCTTTGTAACTAATGCATTGCATGAGTACATTGCAATGGTCAAGTGTAGGGGATTTGATAGGTGTGTAAACACCCATCCTTTTTACCACTTAATTACAATAATAACCGAGCCAAAACGTGTATTTTATGTCATTTATGTTGATCCCAAAGTCAGATCTTAAACCTTAATAGCTTGTTTAAGGGTTGTGATAGAAAGAAAGAATTCAATCTATCACTAGAGAAACTTTGTAAAGCAAAGTAACTAAACATGATGCGGAATATAATGTTTTACACAAGAACAATATGATTGAAACGTTGAACTTTAATATATCAATGATATACGAATACCCTAAAATGGTATTAGGGTTTACAAAACCTTAAAGTATGACAATGAAAGACAATAGAGAAAAGACACCCTTTGCATGCTAACCTAGTGAGTCCTTTTATAGCCATAAGGACTCACGTACAAGATCACTACTAACAAACTTGGAAAGTATTAAGGAATAATAACTGAAACGCGTAAAAATCTATTCCAAGTTTATCTCTGACAGCAGGGCCTTTGACTTCAGCAGGGGAACCAATCCCCCTGCCTTTGTTATTTAGCAGGGGGAACTTACACTAGCAGGGGTACGGATAATCAACTAGCAGGGGTAACAAGTAAGCATAGATTTATTCCCAACAATCCTCCCCTAAACTTGTGCTTTCCCCTAAAGACAAGTTTCTGAATAAATCCTAGTTGATGAGGATGCTTACAAACTTTCTGGCCAAATCTGACTATGAATCATTCTTACCAGATCATAAGCAACAGGCGTTTTAGCATCTACAATCAAGTTAGCCTGTGCTAGTTTCTTCAAGGTCTCCTGAGTGAAGGGATAATACCTATGATTGATCAAGTACACACTTACTCCTTCCATTACTACCTCATAGACCCCAGAATTGGTAAACAGCTTCCAATACAACAAATCTCCTTTATTCACTGCATCAAATATAGGATCAAATAACTCATGCTCATACATCCTATGCATGCATTCCCAGATTACCCAATCCTTCTCCACACCATCCATGGTAGGAGGTTTTGCAGCAAAAATCTTCTTCAAAATTTTCCACAGATCTTCTAAGTCCTCACTATCTAAGGTTTGATACATGACATCTAGACTTAGAAATGTCTGTGCTGTATTGTCAGCTCTTGTAAGCTTCCACCAAGTCCTCCCTTTGTGTTCATAAACATCATATTCTATGATATCAAACTTCTTATCCAAGTTCACTAGGTGAGATATCATCATTTTCCTGTAGAATTAGCTGTTTATCAATTTCATCATTTGAAGGCCGTTGAGACTCCTTAGTAACTGTGCCAACCTTCTTCATTCTCTTGAGTCTTTTGGCTGCTCTTTGTATATTAAGTGCAGACTTCTCAATTTCTGGAAAACTTCCACCTGCTTGATGTAATGCCCCTGCTTGTGATGATGCACCTGCTTGGGATGATGCACCTGCTTGTGTAGTTTCTAAAGTTGTTCCTTCAGCTTTTCTTTTCTTAGATTCCCTAGCTTTCTGCAGCATTTCACTTTGTCTCCTAAGATACTCAGCTTCCTCAGGAGAGTTCATATTCATCCAATCCTCCACATCATATTCTCTTAGGACTGGTCTGACTGCTCTTTTTATGGCTTCAAAACTCATATCTCTGAAGTCACCATCCTTCCACTTCTTATGTCTCTTAAGCAAAACTTTGAAGTGTTCAAGTTGCCCTTTCTCTAAAGTTAAATACTTCTCTATTTGAATTTGATTTGCCCTTCTTTCCAGATACTCAGTTTGATATTTGTAAACAAGGCAAGTCAACTCATACCTGTCTTCCAAAGGAGCATTTATTAACTCCTTCTCCCATTGATCAAGAAATTCTCCAACATGAGGTACCCTGTCATCCAACTCTCTATGCATAATCTCAACCTGTTTGAGCATATCTTTAGGCCTCATCTTTTGCATTCTTTGATCCTGCATATCCATCTCCTCTTGTTGTACCCTGAGAGCTACTTGTGCATCATGTGCTTCTTGAACCCCTTGCTGTTCAGGAGTTAGATGCTTGTATTTTCTCTTGGGCTGTTCAACCATGATTCCTTTTCCTTTGTCTTTTGGATCCACTGCTAGTGCTGGTTTAACTTTAGATGCAGGTTCTTTGATTGTAATCCCCTTTTGAGTTGGTTGATTGTTGTTCTTTCTAACAAAAGTTTGAGTAATATTCTTAGCAGGGGAACGACTTACAGCAATGGGATCATCAACAGCAAGGGAAACTTTTGAAGCAGGGGCTTCTTCTTGATTGCCCATGGTGAGCAATGTTTGAGCAATCTCTTTGGTTGCACTCCCATTATCACTTCCCTTATAAGCACTTCCTTTCCCAATTCCTTTCTCAGCACTTGCTATCTTTCCATGTACACCACCAGGATATGAATAGTACTGAGTAGACTCTTCTGTATTTGGAACTTCCTCCCCTTTGGAAGCATCCTCATCTGTGGATATGATAAGTCTGGGCTTTCTCCTCCCCTCAAGAGTAGGAAGTCTGGTTTCCAAGTTATTGATAACCAGACCTTGCTTTTTGACATTTTGTACCAGTTGTGCATTCTGCCTTTTCAGACTCATGCACATTTTCGTCAATTCCAAATTAGTCAAAGGTTTCATGCTGCTCTCAATCCTAGAAGGGGATTTCTCCCCTGTTTGGATATCATGGAGTGAGGGAGAGGACTTACTGATGGTGTCACTGTCCTGCTCACCCCTTGAGGATGAGACAGTAGTGGTAGCCAAACCCTCAGTTTGCTCCAAACCCTTGGAGACTCTCCTCTCTGCTGCTTGTGAAGATTCACCAGGCAAGGGAGACCTGGCAAACCTGGATTTAGATCGCCTTTCATGTTGTGGATCAGCAGGGGGTAAAGGACTGGCAGGGTGTAGGTTCTTGGCAGGGGAATCAGAAGGTTTGTGTTTAGCTGTTTGATTCTTGGCTTCTTCCTGTTTGATTTGTTTCATCATAATTGAAGTGAGTGGAATGGACCTGCCAGAAAACTGTGGTGATGGTGCAAGAAGTGTGGTGAATAGTTTGGTGGTATGTTTGGTTGCTGAAAAATAGTTTTTGTGTTTAATGGACCATGATCACTCATATTCAGCAGAAGTTCTATAAACCTTGGGTACATACAAAACTTTGAGTTGCTTGAAACATTTTTAACCATTCCTTTGAAAATCATTTGAGAAAAACAATACTTCCTCCCTGTTGCAAAGCAGATCAGGGCAGAAGCCATCTCACTACCAAATTCATTAAAGGCAGTGGTTTTTGGTGACAAACATTGCAAAACTGTATGAACCAAATACTTCCGATGAGAGCAAACTGACCTTTAGCAAACTTACATTTTTGGTTTTTAGAAAGAGTGTACCCCAATTTAACAAGACCCGCAAAGATTTCAGCCTCAGATAGGTTGGTTATCCCATCGTCATCATCAAGAAGGAGATTGTCCTTGATGGAGGCAAGTGTAATCACCTTGGGATGACCATCTATAGTGCTTTGAATTGTAACCTCTCCATTCACTGTTTTGGTCATGGATTTAGACCAGAACTGCTGAATGTGTGAGGTATAAATTCTAGGGTTGATGAGAAGGGCCACTCTAAAGTACGAGGACTTTAGAAAGGCCACAACATCAACAAACTCTACTGGTTCATCATGTAATAAAGCGATTTGGTTATTATTAGTAGCAATTTTGAGAGGCATGATAAAGTTTGAAAATATTTTGAAGGTTTATAAAGGTGAGAGGTAGGTGGGATTAAGTCGAGAGAGAGAGATGGACCTGGGTGAAGGGAATTAAGTTTTTATAGGCAAATTGGAGAGCTGTGATTGGACCAAATTTTCAAATTGCAAAAATATTAAAGATAAATCTTGATAAAAAAGTAATTTATTTGAAATAATAAAGAAAAGATTACCAATCCGCGAAGAAAGCGCCTTAAATATCTTTTAAAAACAATAAAATATTCCCTAACCAAAATTTGTGCAAGCAAGCCCAACGGCTATGAACAGGGTAACGGTATTGTCGGTCAACGGTCAAACATGGGAAGGTTATGAAAGCAGGGGAAGCAAAAGGTGAAAGCAGGGGAAACTTTCCTAGGGGTATTGGACTAGTCATGGAGAGACCAATGCTAACTAGCTCTGCTCTAATGCACACACTTGTATAGACAAGATAGATACATAGAAACTCAAGAGTCCTTTATTCTGTAAAGGTCTCAGCACAAAAAGTCAACACATAAGTCACCCTGCACCAGGTCAGCCCAAGAAAATATGCATACCCTAGTCACCATCCCCACCTATTCCCTTACTTATGGTCAGTTAGTCTTGGCAATGTGTACCACACATCTGTATTTGAACAGCTTGTTGTTTTAATAGAGAAGTGTAAGCACCCATTACAGTGCCTCAAGGTTTCAGAGTTCTGACAAGCTTTACAACAAGTCCTCATCACCCTGAACCCTCACTCACCAATGGATATGATCTAAGATCATATATGAGTATCCTAAGGATACCCTGAGTCCTAAAGGTGTGACCTAACCTCCCCTGAAACATAGAGCATATACCTGATTCACCAATGAGAATAGTATGCACCACATGAAACTCTGCATTGTTAGTCTAAAACCACATATAACCACTTTGTAAAAAGAACAAACCCAGCTTAAAGAGAAAAATTCTCTTAGCAGGGGAATGAACCCCCAGCAGGGGAATCTGTGTTAAAAAGCAGTGGAATAAAAACTGATGGAAAAATGGACTAACAGCTATACAACAACAGCAGTAAAGCAACCCTGAATATACATGACAAAATAGACATCAGTTTTTAGGGAGTAACCATTCCAATACCTGCAACCAGGTACTGAAACCTCCCTACTTCAAAAGCTTTTGTTAAAAGATCAGAAACATTAAGTTCTGTATCAATTTTCTCAGGAACAATCAGTCCTTTTTCAAAACAATCTCTGATAAAGTGATGTCTAATTTCAATATGTTTAGTTTTGCTATGAAAAACAGGGTCCTTAATAATGCAAATGGTGTTGTTGTTGTCAATGAATATCTTGGTTTTAAGAAAGTTATACCCATAATCAAGCAGTTGATTTTGCACCCAAAGTACTTGACCACAACATGCAGTAGCTGCTACATACTCAGCTTCAGTGGTGGATGTGGCCATAATAGTCGGCTTCTTACATTGCCAAGATATAAGTCTGCTTCCCAAAAATTGGCATCCCCCTGTTGTGGACTTCCTATCATTGTTGTCACCAGCATAGTCACTATCTGAGTAAGCTATCAACTCAAATGGTGACTCCTTTGGATACCAAAGTCCTAAGGTGGGATGACACTTTAGATACCTAAAAATTCTTTTTACAGCAAATAAGTGACACTCTGTTGGTGCCACCTGGTATCTTGCACATAAGCAGACTGCAAACATGATGTCAGGTCTTAAAGCTGTGAGATACATAAGAGACCCAATCATAGACCTGTAGTTCCTGACATCAATAAGCTTTCCAGGACCATCTCTACCCCATGGATGATCCTTGTCCATTGGTGTGGACACCTTCTTTCCATCAGACATGCTAAACTTCTTGACAATCTCAGCCACATATTTGTCTTGTGAGATAAATATCCCATCTTTCCGCTGCTGAACTTGTAACCCCAAAAAGAAGTTTAGCTCTCCCATGGCACTCATTTGAAATTTATCCTGCATCAGTTTGGCAAACTCTTTGCTAAGCATAGAGTTAGTGGATCCAAAGATGATGTCATCAACATAGACTTGTACTAGCAGAAGGTCACCCTTTTGTTTCTTGGTAAACAGGGTCTGATCAATCTTCCCCCTGTTGAATCCATTATCTAAGAGATATTTAGAGAGAGTACCATACCAGGCCCTGGGAGCTTGGTGAAGTCCATACATAGCCTTTTTCACCTTGTATACTTTGTCTGGATGTTCTGGGTCTTCAAACCCTGGAGGTTGCATAACATAGACTTCTTCATCAATGGTTCCATATAGAAAGGCACTTTTCACATCCATTTGGAAAACAGTGAAATCCATAAATGAAGCATAAGCAAGGAATAATCTAATGGCTTCAATCTTGGCAACTGGAGCAAATACCTCCTCATAGTCAATTCCTTCTTCCTGTGTATACCCTTGTGCCACTAGTCTTGCTTTGTTCCTAACAACTATCCCCCTTTCCTCCTTTTTGTTCCTGAGTACCCACTTTGTCCCAATAGGCCTTGCCCATTTGGGATAATCTACCAGAATCCAAACCTCTTGTATGTCAAACTGTAAGAGCTCCTCTTGCATGGCTTCAACCCAGCTTGGGTCATTTAAAGCCTGGAAAATCTTCTTTGGCTCTTCTTGTGACAAGAATGCAGTAAACAAGCAACACTGCATGTTGTCATTATTGAACTTCATGGCGATGTTAGCAATGAAGCTGTGCTCCTTTGCTGTATACCTTGTATGTCTAAGGGCTTCAGGATTACCAATGATTTGAGAGATAGGGTGATCCTTATTGATTCTGTAGGTAGGCTGCATGATTACTTCTGTTTCATCTTCTTCCAAATCAGAATTGATGGGGCTATTTTGATTAGGAAAGAAGTCCTCAAAGGAACTTCCAAAAGATACAGCATGACCTAGAGATGGGTGTTGGTGAGCTGAATGTAGCTCTGAATAACTTGGGCCTCCACTCTTGATTATTCTGCTTCCACTGCTGGATATAATAGGACCATCAGATATGGGTGTAGATGATAAAATGAGTGGGGATTCTCTTTCTTCATCATTAGTATCATTAGCAACAGGATCCTTTGTGGAAGGGGAAGCAGTTGGTCTAGTAGGGGAATCCTGGATTCCACTGCCTTCAGCCATTCTGCTGCTTTCAAGAGGTGACATAGCAGGGGATGAGATTGGCTGTTCTTTTCCTAGAGAAGGATTGTCTTCTTTATCATCAGCTTCAATAGGAAATAGTGAGGGTACATTCATGTACCTCAGGGGTGACTTCTCTGCACCAGTTGGTTCTTGAGTACCTAAAATATTAGTGTTCTGCAATGCAACAGGTACATAATTCACAGATTTTGAAAGTACTTCTATATCAAAGAACCAGTCAGGACCTGTTTGAACATCTTCAGGTTTGTCTTCAAGAAAGTTCACATGAAGATTTTCTGTGATTTTGCTTGTCTTCTTATTGAAGACCCTATATCCCTTGCTGTTTAATGAATAACCCACAAAATATCCATCATCTCCCTTTTCACAAAACTTGCCCAGGTTGTCAATAGTGTTCAAGATGATCACATGATATCCAAAAGGTCTGAAGAAGTCAATTAAAGGAGGTCTTCCATTAAACAGCTGATAGGGGGTCTTGTTGTGTGCCTTAACCACCAAGGCCCTGTTTTGTACATAACAAGCAGTGGATACAGCTTCAGCCCAAAAGATAACTGGAAGTTTGGAATCAGACAGCATAGTTCTTGCAGCTTCAATGAGTGTCCTATTCCTTCTTTCTGCCACTCCATTCTATTGAGGTGTTCTTGCAATGCTGAATTCCCTCTTGATTCCTTTGTTTATGCAGAAAGAGTCCAGTTTCTGATTTCTGAACTCACCACCATTATCTGATCTCATGGTGACTACCTTCATACTTTTTGATAGTTCAATCTGATTGATGAACCCAATGAGTACATCAGCTGTGTCACTCTTCTGAAATAGAAAGAATGTCCATGTGAACCTTGAAAAATCATCAGTAATCACTAGGCAGTAACATTTCTTCATTATGCTTGCCACAGAAGTAGGACCAAAGGATCCATATGCAGTAGTTCCAATGGCTTGGTGGTGGACATACTTGTTTTTTATTTGCAAGATGCTCTGTGTTGCTTCCCTTTCAGACAGGCAGCACAAGTATGATCATTGACAAAAGACTTGGAAGGAAGACCATGAACCAGATTATATTTCACTAGTTTGTTCATGTTCTTGAAATTCAGATGACCAAGTCTTCTATGCCATTTCTTACACTCATCTACTGAGACTTTGGCAATGAAACAGGTTTCATTATCTTGGAGAGAGATGTCCTTGAGGTCAACTGTATACATGTTCTTTTGTCTTGGTGTTCTGAGTACAATAGGAGTGTCTGGTGGTAAGACAAACTCCTTTCCTAACACCAGGCATTCAGTGTCAGTAAACAAGACAAAATTCTTGTTATCAGTCATCTGTGACACACTGAAGAGATTGTACTTGAGTTCTTTCACCAAGTAAACATTGTCAAAGGTCATCCCATTGGTGACAATAGTTCCTTTTCCTGTTATTGTTCCATGCCCATCTCCAAAAGAAACACCATCATTGTCATGCAGGGGCACAAAATTAGACAGATAAGATTTTTGTCCAGTCATGCTTCTTTAGCATCCACTGTCCCAATATGCTCTATCATCCTTTGTCTTCTTTGTCACCTGCAAAAAGAGAGACAAATTAGTTTTTCTTGGGGACCCAAGCCATTACAAACTTGGATCTACCTCGTGTATCAATGTAGGATAGCTTGTTAAAAGCTAGAGATACACCATTAGATTGAGTACCCCTTTTGGGTACCTAAACCCAACGAGCTGAGGCTTTCACAACTTTTCCCCATCTACCCATGCTCCTAGAAGACAAAACTTTGTTAGCAGGGGATACCCCAGTTTTAGCAGGGGAATCCCTATGCTTAGCAGAGGGAACCCATTTTTTGTTTTGGCCTCTATTCATGTGTTGGTAAGGTCTAGGGCCAGATCTATATGCATTATAAGGTGTTGGGGTGGTCACAGAGGTGCTTGGCTTGGTGTGAACATCATTCTCCTTTCTAAGTGCAGGAACAACATATTTATCAGTCACCCTGTTTCTCAAGGCAGGGGCAACATACTTGGCAGGGGAAAAGGTTTTTGCCCCTGCATTTAGAAGAATGGTTTTAGGTTGCATATCCTTTAAAGAATTTGCAGCCACCACCTCCATTGGTGCCTTACACTCTTGATAAGTGTGCTCAAAACTGCCACATGTGAAGCAGGGCTTGGTGTTAATCACAAAGTCTTCTCCTAATTGATGAGACTTTTGGTCATTCCAATTTCTTTTATTACCTCTGACAGTCCTGTACATACCAGCATATTTAATGGTGGACTTAGGGGACTGTGATCTGGTTTTAGATTTGGGAGAGCTACTCTTAGAACTAGAATCACTACCAAAAATTCCTTCTCTTGAAAATAGTACAGGGTTATCAATTTTCCATTGTTTTAAAGCAACCTGTTCTTTTTCAAAATCTCTAACAACACTAGTGTTTACTAGAGGCTCTTCAGTATCAAGATTATTAGGTATGTAAGCACTCAAGTCAAACTCAATATCATCATGTTTTTGAAAACAAGGGAGACCAGTCCAAGACAGGTCTTTTCTAGGAAAAGGTGCATGGATGTTGGCAGGGGGTGGTGGTATGGTAGCATGCTCATTTTTAATCCCAAACCCTGTTTTGTCCCTAGGAGATCGACCAATTTCAACTGCTTTGGTTAAATCTTTTGAAGCTTTTCCAAATTTTTCAACAGTTTCCTCATCTATCTTTTTGTTAGATTTAAAAATTTCAAGTTCAGCAGTCAACTCCTTAATGGATTAGTTATTCTCCTTGGCATCTCTTTCTAGAATAACAATGTGATCCCTATAATCACTTTCTCTTTGCTTAAACTCTCTTATGGTGGACTCTAACTGTTCTAAAGCACGTCTATAATTATCAAGATCATTATCACAATTGATATAGTCAGCTTTTACCTTTCTGATTTGATCATTCAAAGACTCAGTATTTTTCCTACAAGCTTTAGTACAATATGAATCGTCATATACCTCATTGTCAGAGCTGGAACTTGACATGGCCATTAGTGCAAACTCTTCTTCTTTTTCCTCTGCAACCAAAGCTTGATTTCTTTCCACATTCTCTGTCATGGCACTCCAGTCCCATCCACCTGCTCCATCTATCCCCTGCATGGCTACCATAGCTTTAGCACCAGAATCATCATCTCTGGTTTCCTTCCTATAGCTGTTTCCAGTCTTAGGTCCTCTGCATTCCCTTGCAAAATGACCCTTCTTGCCACAGTTGTAGCATTCAACTTTTGTTTTGTCAAACCCAGCCACATCAGAGGGATTGATTGAGATCTTCTTCCCATACTTCTTGTAGAACCTATTGGCTCTCATGCTTGGCAGAGCCATATTCCACTTGATATCCATCTCTTCTAGCCCTTGCTTACTGATTTGACTTAGATCTTCATGCAACACAGTAGATCCTTGTGGCCCTTGAGATGCTATAAAAGCACAAGCAGTATCAAGGCTGAATGTAGCTGGTCTTTCTTCATCATAAGATGATCCAGACCTGGTAGCAGGGGAATAAGCAGCAGGGGCTACTTCAATTCCACTGTTTTTTGGAGATTCTACTGCTTTGTGATATGAATGCCATGTTCGCAGGGGAGTCAGTGGATCCACTTGAGTTGGTGGGAATCGTTCCTTTTGACTTCATCTCATTGACAAAAGGTTCAAAAACTTTTAAGTTATTGTATATGTCATCAATGTTCTTGTTGTCCAAGTCATCCTTATTCTGCCAAATTGCCTTGTAGACAAACCATTCTTTCTGGAGGCTGTTAAGAAACCTGGTATTCACCTGCTCTCTTGACACCTCAATATCAAAGAATTCCAACTGGGCCACCATATCTTGAAGCCTATTGTAAATAGCTCCAATTGATTCATCACCAATTGCTTTGAAAGAAGCAAAATCATCCAGCATTTGATTCTTCTTCTTCTTCTTTGTGGCTTCATTTCCTCCAAAGGTTGTGCCTATGGCTTCCCATAGTTCCTTAGCTGTTTTGTATTTTCTGAATCTTAGTTGATGTCTATCAGGTAGAGCCAACAGCAATGAGCTGTGAGCCCTGACATCATGCCTTCCGGCCAGTATTTCCTTATCACAAAGAGCAGCAGATTTCTTCTTATCCTTACCTTTGGAACTTTCACCTTTCTCTTCTTCCTTGCCCTCTTCAACTGCTAACATTTTGTTGAATTGGTCACCAAATTCTATGATCTCCCAGAGAACACAGTGTTCCATTTTCAGGTATTGTTGGATTCTGAATTCCCATAATTCAAAGTTTTCAGGATCCAACATAGGTAACTTGAGATTATTGTGGTTGTTGCTGTTTGAGGAAGAGTCTGAAGACATGGTTGTTATGAGGGTTTTGTTCTTGATTTAGACAAAGTTTCTCAACAAGCTCTGATACCACTTGTTGATCCCAAAGTCAGATCTTAAACCTTAATAGCTTGTTTAAGGGTTGTGATAGAAAGAAAGAATTTAATCTAACACTAGAGAAACTTTGCAAAGCAAAGTAACTAAACAAGATGCGGAATATAATGTTTAGCACAAGAACAATATGATTGAAACGTTGAACTTTAATATATCAATGATATACGAATACCCTAAAATGGTATTAGGGTTTACAAAACCTTAAAGTGAAGGTCTACGGAAATATTGGCCTATTCTACATGATTGATTAGATTAATTAGGTGGATTGAATTGATTAATAATATAAGGAAGATGAAGGGAGATGAGGGTGTAGAGAGAGAAAGGAGAGAAAAGAGAAGAGTAGAGAGAGAAAGGAAAGATTGATTATGAGAAAAATGAAATCACCAACCCCTCCTAACATGCTAGGAGGGGTATATATAGCCCACCCTACATGTGGGCTATATGGACTATATCTTTACTAAATAGATCACGAGCCCATTACATTAATATATCGTTGGAGCGACCGATCCTTCATAAATACGTAAAACGTATTTCCAACAATCTCCCCCTAAGGGAGGTTGCTCCAAGAGACAAAGTTCTAAATAGTCTATATCTCATGATCTATGCTAACTAAGATGTGACCGAGACTTTATTGGAAAAACGTATTTCCAACAATTTCCCCCTAAGGGAGGTCACATTTTTTTTTTCAAAATCTTAAACCTAGCATCTATGCTTGAGTCTTCGATCTTGTTCTTGTGAATATGCTTGATGTGATCTTTGACTTTAGTCTTGAGCATGTTTCCTTGCCTTGACCTTGTGCATTCATCACTTGTGAAATTTGCCTCTTTGTGACTTCATGTTCTACATACTTATACCTTTAAATTCTTGAAAGCTTCAGAGTTTGATACAGCGGAAGACTTGACCTTCAGACTTTCTTGAATTTGTTGAAGTACTAATTGTATGTAGTATAAGCATGTGGTGACGACTTCTTTTGGATTGTACATCGCAATGTCACCTTCTTGTTACGCTGCATAAGACAGTTAGCAACAAACAATATACACGGATGAAATGGCCTTGAACATTTCATTCTAATTCGGTAGCATTTTACCTCCGGTCGGTGAATACCGTTGGACGATAGTAAATATCGTACTTGTGGCAGGAAGTTTCAATAAAGAACCTCCTTGACAAGATTTCGCGGGTAAACCCGTTCTCTTTACTCGACCGTCCAAAGCTGACTGCGAACGTAAAGAGTGAATCATTTGGATAATCTTATCTGCATGATTTGAAGCCGTCAATTCATGTTCCTGGAACAAGTGAAGTTCAATTAAGAACCGCACCGTCGTTGCTTTCCAGTTGTCACTAGCTTGATTCATATAGAATCTTGCAAGTTACCTACCAAGTGCTGTTTGATTTTAACACTAGAAGGATTTCCATTCGTCACTGTAAATACTTAATAGTATTACTCTGAATGTTCTGGCAAGATCACTAAGATATTGCGTAGAGGCCTGGAACGTGTTTAAATTCATTTAAGAATTAAACCACTGTTGCTTTCTAGTTATCACAAGTTTGATTCATAAAGAATCGCACAAGTCACCTACCATGAGCTTTTTGATATTCGCTCAAGAAGGATTTCCATCTTCATTGTAAATACTTTCGTATTACTCGGATGTTCAGGCAAGATCATGAAGATTTTGCGTAGGACTCTTAAGATCTTTCTTACTTTTCACAGTGTGTGAAGAAGCAAGGAAATATGAAAGTGTGTCCTAATGAGATATTTGATGATCTCAAATGGCTCTAGACTCGATCGTGCATTTTGGATTTTTAGTGATCGGAGGCTGGAGAGGAGTGCCACCTTTTCAATACCAATTTATTCGGAGTGAATAAATCAATAGATAATGTGTTGTCTCCGTGTGATTAAAACAAATATCTTTTGAGAGATATCTGAGTTAGCTGGGATGGGTTGTGCCTTGCATCACTGGGTCCATGATGTCTATCTTCAATATCGAGAATCATAAATGATCTCAATAGCATATGAATTGATCCGGTTTCTGCCTAAGTTATAAGGAGGGCTTCTTTCTTTACACCCTTTATCTTTACAATTCTTTTTCATTCTTCAACCCCTTCAATGCTTACCAATACGTCATAACTAGCACCTTGTTGTGATTGTTCCAGTGCTAACTTAAGTACTTGGTCGGCATTCAGCTACGTTCACAATCTTTCTCCATCTTTCCTAAGGACTACTATTTCTAGCTATGAAATGTCCTTGGGAAGATTCCTCCGGTTCTAGAGGAATCATTGGACTTTAACCTATCCTACCATCCTTATGTCACCACAATCTTCATCATCGTGAATAGAGATGTTTTGGGTAAATGTATGTCACCATGAAATCCATTTTGAAGTGCAAATCCATTTTGCTCCCCCTTAACATATGCCACGATATCCGAAAACATTTCGCACATGTCAGGATGAGCTAGCACGTTAAGTCAAACCATTTGTGATTAATCATTTCCCATATTAAATCACATTTTCTCCCCCATATTAAAAATATTAACTCAATCAATGTTTTTAATATCAATTGATTTAATAGCGTTTTAAGAAAATTTGGGAAGAAAAATGCAAATCCAATTATCTTCATGAATTACACAAGCTCCCCCTCAAATTAATGAGGATGTACTTGAAACGTAAATTAAATACCTTTTAAACACAAGTGTAAGGTATTTATCACGTGCAAAGATCATTTATGATAATGTATTCACAAAATTAGCAAATTATGAGGTTGGACCTGAATGATGGAGAACATCATATGAAAGAAGCACATGGTTCTTATTCACGAATGTTGGTCGCCTCATCACGTCTGAAGTTATCTGTTGACTCCATTTGATTGATATCGTTGTCTTGACACCAACATGTGAACTTGGCACTTTCGGCGTCAAGGATTCTGAATGTTGGACAATTGCCCCCTCAATTGTTGACCCGTGTTCTATTGAAAGAGATGTAGTCACCGTTTGAGTAGTCGCATCGTCGAGTATGTAGATATCAATTGTAAGTTGCTATGGTTGGTGGAGATGATAACTTCATAAAAACAAGATTTCTCTTGTCTTAACAAATAAAATGCACTGACACGTACATAAATTCGTGTTAGATTATGTTAGTACGTAAACACAATCCCTTACATGGTTAGAAAGTAAACCATGCCCGAGAAAATTAATTCCCGTTGTTGAGTCAAAGCTTTCCGGTGAAATGCTTGACTTTAATAAGAAAATCGGGTTACTATATGAAATAATAGCAAACCATTTTGAGCATGTTTTAAAACATTTGAACTTCTGCTCAAACTTTATTTACAACCCCGTGTCATTATTGAATGACATTTCTAGGTTCGTAAATATTATCGATTCCAGAAGACATGCTCTTTTTATCAAAACATTTTTGAACACACAATTTTGAAAGATTTAGTAAAAAAACCTTTTGAGAAATTCTCGAAAAATTGTGTTCAAAGTTTTGAAAACCAATTACTTGAGCTTAAGATGTTGAATATCTTACGAAACGAGCTCAAGTCCGAGAAGTTGTAAACTTCCCGTTGTTAAGGATAAGTTTATCATCGGCGATAAACTTTCATTTTAACTGACGAACGAGTCCTAAGCTGACATTTACTTAGAAATCGTTTTCATGAGCTTGAAAACTTTGATTGTTTTAACGGAAAGCTCATGACCGAGAAAGGTTAATTTCTCGTTATGAGGAAAAGTTTTCTTATTTAAAAGATACACTTTCCTTTCTGAGCTTAAAACTTTGAATGTTTTAATACAAGCTCATGACCGAGAAAGGTGAATTTCTCGTTAAGAGGATAAGTTATCATAAAAGATAATCTTTCCTTTATTTTAAGTTCGAGTTACAGTCTGACATTTAACTGTAAGTCATTGTGCATGAGCTTAAAAACTTCGAATGTTTTTTTGATATAAGCTCATGCCCGAGAAAAATTAATTTCTCGTTGTAAGGATAAGTTTATCATCGGCGATAAACTTTCCTTTCTTTGATGGACGGGTTATCGTCTGATATTTAACGATAAGCCATATTCACGAGCTTAAAACCTTTGAATGGTTTTAACGTAAGCTCGTGTCCGAGAAAATTTAATTTCTCGTTAATGAGGATAAGTCATCATCGGGATGAACTTTCCTGTCTTTTGAGAGAGAGTTACAGTCTGTTATGTGACTATAAGTCCTTTTTACATTAAGCTTAACCATGAATCCCCTGAGACACTTGTTTCTCTGATATCTGCTTCTTCAGCAACCAAACTCTGAGAGTGTCCTTAGTTGAACGGTATACAATGATTGGACCGCTTCGTTCTTTTGGAACATCAACTTTGGTACCTACATTCTCATTAGGAGTTTGTATACTTTGACATGGGTTAGCGATATCTATCTTAGAAGCATGTGGGGGTTCACAGTTGGCTTTACTTGTGTCAGAGGTGACCTGAGTAGATGATTCACTTATCTTAGTTGGCAAACGTTTCCTTTTATAGAAAACCTTAAGTTCAGGCTTAAGTGATGTATCATCTTTTTCAATTTCCTCCCTAGCAGTCTTAGTAGAGTCGGAGATTATCCTAGTTAAAGGGCACTCGTTTCCTACAAGAGTGAAAGTTCTACCAGTGGGGCGCCACATTTTACCAATGGGTTTGGTTTTAGCAACCCACTAGGATGTAAGTCTAGCATGGGAGTTCACCTCATTAAGTAATTTCTTGATACAAGAATCATGATTTGCCGTAAAGACACATTTTCTACATGTTTTACAAGTAGCATATTTAATGTCCGAGTATTTCCTAGATGATTGATCGATGCTCCTAGGAGATGACATGCTACGGTTAGCAGTGTTGGGTAATCTAGAAGGCATCTGACTAGGTTGGACATTGCTATCTCTTACATGTGTCTTATGAATAGCTTCCTTTTGACCAGATTTATGGAAAACGTCATTTGAACTAGTTCTAGACGTGGTCTTGGTATATTTAGGGAAACTAGAGGCAATCATGTGATTAGGTCTTGTCAAAGTTGTTTTGATCACAGTGGGCCTAGTTGCTGGAGTGACTAGTCTAGGAAAATGAACTAAATCAACTTGGGAGGCAAACCGCGGTCTCGAGGATTGTGGTCGCTCGGATCTAAATGCAGTAGGTTGTCTGACAATCGGTTGTCTGACGAACTGATTTGTAGGCGGTTTCCCCAAGATTGATGGTTTTTCAAGCTTAGTGTCCACACTAGGTCCTCTATTTTTCCTTAATTCGTTTTTCAACGCAGCTATAGCAAAGACCTTTTCTTGAACTTGAGCTTTTAAGGTTTCATTTTCTTGGAGCAATCTATCTTGGGATGCCAATTTAGACTCTAGTAACTGAATTTGTTTCAAAAGATTATCCTTTTCAGCTTTCGAATCTAAAACTTTTTGATCCAATTTTCTTTCAAGAATAACGTTTGACTTTTCAAGTTTTTCAAAGTATGTTTCAAATTTGTCCGTTTTCTTAGAAAATTCAAGTTTGGCATCCTCAAGATCTTTAGATTGTTGAGCTACAATCATTTCGAGCTCTCTAATCTTGGAATCGGAAGCAGTTATAATACAATTATCATGATGTACTATAGCATTCTGAACAATCTCTCCCCCATTGTGACTTACATCGGATGAATCAGAAGTGGTATTTCTATCACTCTTTTCCATCCCATGTTTGTCATAATTAGGTTCAGAATGCTCAATATGCGGCATATCATCAGCATAAACATCATAAACAACATTACATTGTACCATGTTTGCAGGCTCTTCGTCATAAACGGGTAAGGTGTCATCAAGAAGGATCTCGTGAACATTCCCTGACGTGCCACTGGTATCATGTTGTCCTTCCGATTCCGTGCTCTTACCATCGTTATGCTCCAAGTTGTCAACCGTATGACCATTCTCCTCTTGCATCTGCGTCATTGATTCTTGCACTCCATTATCATACACTTGCTGAAGTTGTGATATTTGATAAATCGAAGACGAGACCGATGTCATGAGTTTCAATATTGTATCACGGAAAACTCGAAGCTCGGTATGTGTATGTCGAAGAAAAGATTGGAAAATCACTGAACCTTCAGACTTGATGATATTGTATTGGAGGAAAGGCGTGAGTTGTGTCACAAGAGTCTTATATGCAAGTGCCGATGCAGAGTGATTGAAGTTTTCATTGTTGAGTTGCTCGGCGAGTTGGGTCAAGGTGGTGAATATTGAATCGATGAATATATGACGATCTTGTCCAAAGATGGTCACAAATTCGCTCCCTCCTTGAATCCTCGAAAGAGTGACAAGATGAGACTGAAGCATTTGAAATGAAGTGATGCCACTTTTCCTGACTTTGTTTTGCATTGAATGCGATTCTTTCTCTTGAAATGTCGAACTCAACGAAGCCATTGAATGATCCCCGATGGATGATATAAATCTTTTATCGGCTCAATAATTGTTGTCGGCTCAAACGTTGATAAAACAAACCGAAGATCAATACAAATAAAGCTCACTCTAAAAATAACGTCCGTCAACGAATAAATCCAAGCTACGGTAAATTTAATGATCGGCCCGTCAAATATTTTACCACTGTGGTTCTTTCTAAATACCCGCCTCAATACGATGTACCAAAAAATTAGTAAACAAAATTTACTAAACTATAATTCAAAAGTGACAAATATTAATTGACAAAAATACCAATATTAACTTAATTAAAAAGCTAACTATAAAATTAGAAAAAAATAACTTAACTTAAAAAAAATTAACTTAACAAAAAAAAAAAAAAGAAAGAAAAATCTGATATTTGAAAACAGAAAATAAAAATAACTTTGTCACAATTTTTCCAAAAATTATTTAACTAAAAATAGAAAATTAAAAAAAATCTGATATTTAAAATAAAAAAAAAAGACGTTATATTTAGACTTTTGTCAAAACGTGTAAGGTAGTGGAACGATACGTGGCAACCCAAAGCCCACCCAATTCCCTCGTATCCTCCGCCCTAGAATAATATATAAATCTATACCAATATCTGTCTCTCTCCTCTGGTAACCAAACATGCAGAACATATCATCTCACGCAGAACCCAAAAACTCAATCTTACCCTAATCTTATTTACTCCGCCCCCAAAAACACCAATCTAAAAATCCAAACTCCTTCTATCCGTTTGTTTATCCACCGACTATATCATCTCATGAATTAAACCTGTTCGAATTGAGACATCAAGATCTTGATAAGGTCTCGGGTAGGTATCTCCTTTTAATGTTTTTCGAGTCTGTCGTCTATCATCTGTCGAGTCTTTCTTGTGATGTTTTGATTGAGTCATTGGTGATTTCTTTGTTTCAAATCGAAATCAAGACAAGAAACTATAACATATTTGTTATTAGTTTGTCTTAATTTCGAAAATCAAATGAGTTTATACTCACAGATCGATGATGATGTTAATTTCATGTTAAGATCTGAATAGATCTTAGCATGCATGTATGAATATCACGAAAATCAAATATGAGATCATTTAGATATACTGTGGTGTGGTCGATGAGTGTGAGTCGAGAGGTGTGGGTGTTTGGTGATTGGAGTCCGAGTGTGAGTAAATCAAAAGAGAGAAGGTTTAAATCGAGTCTAAGAGTTTTTTTGTTTGAGTGAGATTTGTTTTGTTGGTCGTGGGTTTTTAGGGAGTCAAGTCGAGTCTTTTGGTGAGTCGGTTTTAGACGAGGGTTGAGTCGGGTCTTGAGTCTTGATTGAGTCTGTTAAGTTTTTGTTTTGAGTCACGAGTGTTTGATTGTCGAGAGTTTGTTTTCGAACAGTTTGATTGATGTGAGTCTTTGTTGATTCTTTTGGTGTCAGTCGAATCCAAAGTAAGGGTGAGGGATTATTGGGTAAGGTTGGGTGTTGGGTCGGTGTCGAGTCTGTTGGGAGTGATGAGTGGTGAGGGGTGGGTTGTGTGGGTCTGTTGTCGAGGGTCTGTGGGTCGAGAGAGTCGAGGGTGATGATTCGAGTCAGTTTTTGGTTTACGTTATATTTGAATCTTGTTCATTCGGAAGAATGTCGATTCGGAAGAATGTTCATTCGGAAGACTGTTCATTCGGAAGACTGTTCATTCGGAAGACTCTTCATTTGGAAGACTGTTCATTCGGAAGACTGTTCATTCGGAAGACTGTTCATTCGGAAGACTATTCATTCGGAAGACTGTTCATTCGGAAGACTGTTGATTTGGAAAAACGGGTTTGGTTGAGACTATCAAAGCGAACTGAGACTGTTGAGATTCAACTGATTTTTCGTATGTAATACAAAAGGACGAAACAAACAATTTGACAATTAAAAAAGTTAAAATAAAATTTAAATAAAAAAGATGAAAAAACTTTAAAAATAAAAAAAGATGAAAAAACTTTTTATAAAAACTCCAAATTAAAATTACTTAAAAAAAAAAAAAAAAAATAAAAATAACAAAAATAAAATTGAAAAAATAAAATTAAAAAAATAAAATACTTGACAATAGACTATCAATAAAAAATAAAACTAAAATTAAAAGTGTAATCAAAAAATTGCAATAATAAAAAATTCAATCAAAAATAAAAAACGTGTCTTTTATTTTTTTTCAATCAAGAATACAATCAAACGACAAAATAGAAAGAGTTTTATCAATAAAAATACAAAATTAAAAAGAGAAAACACAAACTTTTTATAAAA
The DNA here is from genome assembly GCA_025667525.1 of Glebionis coronaria. Taxonomy (NCBI): domain Eukaryota; kingdom Viridiplantae; phylum Streptophyta; class Magnoliopsida; order Asterales; family Asteraceae; genus Glebionis; species Glebionis coronaria. The sequence goes on along the minus strand of CM046880.1, from coordinate 381,212,355 downwards.
ACACAAACTTTTTAAGATTTGATAATAAAAGTTTTTGATTTTTGTATAAAAATTTGTGGTTTTTATCTAAAAAGTAAGTAAATCTAAAGATTTGACTATGATTTAAAGCATAAAAATACAAACTTTTTAAAATTTAAGCTAGAAAAAATCAAAAACCCACCAAAATCAATTAAAATAAAAGCAAGAATAAACCAATCTAACCTTGGCTCTTGATACCAATTGAAGGTCTACGTAAATATTGGCCTATTCTACATGATTGATTAGATTAATTAGGTGGATTGAATTGATTAATAATATAAATAAGATGAAGGGAGATGAGGGTGTAGAGAGAGAAAGGCGAGAAAAGAGAAGAGTAGAGAGAGAAAGGAAAGATTGATTATGAGAAAAATGAAATCACCAACCCCTCCTAACATGCTAGGAGGGGTATATATAGCACACCCTACATGTGGGCTATATAGACTATATATTTACTAAATAGATCACGAGCCCATTACATTAATATATCGTTGGAGCGACTGATCCTTTATAAATACGTAAAACGTATTTCCAACATAAAGTATGACAATGAAAGACAATAGAGAAAAGACACCCTTTGCATGCTAACCTAGTGAGTCCTTTTATAGCCATAAGGACTCACGTACAAGATCACTACTAACAAACTTGGAAAATATTAAGGAATAATAACTGAAACGCGTAAAAATCTATTCCAAGTTTATCTCTGACAGCAGGGCCTTTGACTTCAGCAGGGGAACCAATCCCCGTGCCTTTGTTATTTAGCAGGGGGAACTTACACTAGCAGGGGTACGGATAATCAACTAGCAGGGGTAACAAGTAAGCATAGATTTATTCCCAACAATTTATGTCGGAATTATGCGTGGTTTGTGTTTTTGTTGTGATTTAGGACGAAATTGTGAAAATGGGAGAAAACACGGGCATTTACGGGCTTTTATCGAGGAAAAAGATGAAAGACGAAGTCAAGAAGTCAAGAGTGCAAAAAGAACGAAAGTCCAAGACCAATTCTGAAGATTTATCGAAGAAAAAGTCAAAAGACGGAAGTTTACTAAAAGCCGAATAACTCAAGTCTAATTTATTGAAGAAATTACAAGACGAGTTATTGATCCCGAGACAAAAGTCGAAGAACTTAAAAGATTAAAAGACTAAAGTCAAAGAATTTGGAGATTAAGGACTAAGCATGCAATTAAGGAAAGATGAAAGAGGGGAGGAAGCTTCCTAAGCACTCCCTAATCCTCCCCTATAAATAGATTAGATAGAATTTACATTTCTCTTGTTGGCTAGTTTGACAAACTATGCTCTTCCACTTTAATTTTTGCACATTTAATTACTTGTCATTTAATTAATTGTCTTGCACCTTAAATACATTTAATTTCAAGTAAGTTTCCTTTTAATTCTTGTCAATCTTTATTTTTATTGTTTGATCTCCTATCTACCTTTCTTTAATCTTTATGCTTTATGGTTTATGTTCATGTTCTTGAGTTTTATTTGATTTAGTTAAGTGGGTTTTGATTATTTTGATTAATATTGTTAGATTGATTGTTTTGGATTGCTTGTTTATGTTTAGTAGATGTTTATTGGTTAGTTTTGCTTAATCTTTTGGTTTATTTTGATTGATTATGATTAGGTTCGTAGCTTTTTCTTGTTCCCTGTTCTTCGCTTGTTCTGTTACTGTTCTCCAGGTTTATTCCGGATCAAATAAGTCTTTCCGAATCAAGGTGTGTTTCTTGGTTATTCCGGATCAAGGGTTGTTCATCCGGAATATTAGACATTCCGTATCAGTAGTGCTTATTCGGAATAATTTATTATTCCGGATCAAGCATTTCATCCGGAATACCAAACATTCCGGATCAGCCTTTTATTTCGGATCAAGTCCACATTCCGGATCAACAGAACATTCCGGATCAACAGAACATTCCGAATCAAGGAGACATTCCGGATCAAGGACCTTTATTCGGAATAATTAATTATTCCGGATCAAAGACTTCATCCGGAATCTTCAACATTCCGGATCAAGGACCAGCAAGGATAATATTCCGGATCAAGGCATTATTCCGGATCAAGCTTAAGTATTCCGAATCAAGACTTTATTCCGGATGAGTGACATATTCCGGATAAAGGATTTATTCCGGATCAAGGGTTTTGGTTAATATTCCGAGTGAAGAAGAACATTCCGAACGAAGGTGACATTCCGGATGAATGTTTATTCCGAACGAAGGATTATTCTGGATAAGCTGTATTCAGGTTATTTTTAGTTTCTGTTTTTTTTATTTTTAATTTCAAGCTTTATTTTTCCCGCTTTTTGCTTAGTCGCACTTTAAGATTATTTACCTTAGATAGATTTAAGTTCACGTTATTTACATTTACATTTAATTCTCGTCTCACTTTTTAATTACCGTCATTTATTTTAAATTAGACTTAGATTTTAATTACCCGCCATTTACCTTTACGTCTTTGCACATTTATTTTAAATCAACCAAAAATATTCTTTTTCACCAAAAACAATTGAGTCGTACTTTGAACCGGAAATCAATTCGTTAAGATACCGAGAAACAAACTTTTTCAACTAGTAAAATCAGTGTATCACCAAGCTAGTTTTACTTTAAAGTTTTTAGTCTAATACATATACATTTATTCTGCTAAAATGTTTACGTTAGATAATTATGTTTATGGTTTTGGTGGTTTTCTCTTTCATACTTTCTAGTTACATCAAATATGATTTTAATCTGAATTTTGGATTTCTATGAATCTGTTTGATCTGTTCTTGTCAATTTGATTGTGTTTATGCTTCAACTGAATCTGTATTTGATGAGTTCTCATGCTTGGATATGACTCAAAGTAGTGTGTTAGAACCAGCTGATATGTTTGAATAAGCATTTTGATCTCTGTCGTAACTGAGAATGCTGAATATTTTGTTCTGATGTTCTTATTTGTTTTAGGATTTACTGAATAATGTAACTTGTGTTGTTAGCTGAATGTCATTGCCGTCATTATTATGAGTATTAAGTTTAATCTGCTGGCTAATACTAGTAAGTTGATTTCTCGAGTTGAGTGTGCTTATGATCTGCTCTTGTTTTAAGTTTAGCATATAAGTTGACTGTTTACTTCGTCATAGCTGTGATCATAGTTGTTTGATTTGTTGCCTTCCATTTACTGATTGTATGAGGCTGTTGAGTATTTCGGTTAAATTAGTATGACTTTCGAGTGTTTTGATTGAAATTGTTTCTTATAAATAACTGTAAGATATCTTTCTGTTATGATGTTTTGCTGAGTTTTAACAGACTCATTTAGTCTGCTAGACTCATAACTGATTTTATCAGTTAAAAGGAATCAACATACAAGTCACTCCTGTGACTCTGTTTTCATTTACATTGTCAAAAATAAATAAGTTACCAAAAATGCCTCTAGCAAGGTTCGAACCCATGACCTCCTGGTCATGGGCCAAGCAAGTTTACCATCTCACCTAGAGTCTCTTTTGAGTTCACTAATAGCTTTAGTTATTAAAATAGTGTCAATCATTTAAGCTGTCAGCTTTTAAAAGTGATTTAAATACATAATTTTTACTTTATTTCAAGTTAAATCATTTTATATACTTTTATAAGGTTTACGAATTTAAAAAAAAACATAAAAATGTTTTATTATTTTTAGAAATTTAATTAGTTTTAAAAATTAGTATTTAAATAATTTAGATTTTAATTAATTAAGTTTTTAAATAAAATTTAGTTTAAAAATAGATTTTGTAAAAGTAATTCTTTTTAATAGATTTAATTAACTTTTAGATTTAAAATAGTTTTTAAATTGGTTTAAATACAGTTTTTTAAATAATTTTATTTAATAGATTAAATTTTTAATTAAATTTAATTAGTGTCAATGTTTAAATAGTTTAATTAATTTTAATTTTGAATAATTGTCTTTAGATTAAATATAATGGGGAACGATTCATGCACTTAGGTTTTTAGTTTGTAGGAGTAATTTAGTTTAAAAATCAAAAACCCATTCAAATCAGTTGTCCAAATCGAAACAAAACGTCTCAAATTCACTCGATCTTCGTGTACAACGAACTTGGTTCATCATCGTGTTTAATTAAATCCGTCTTTTGTAAATTTAGTCTATTACTTTTTCCTAAAGGTAATTTTCTAATTTACCCTATAACGTATCTAATTAATATACAATCCTCGCCATATCACCGGTCGAGTCACTGAGCAACGGGTTTGACCACCAAGTTAACTGACCGAAGCACTGGGTCACTAGTTTGACCATCGGATCAACCCATCAAGTCACCGTGTTACCAGTTCGACCACTGAATCAATTAGCATATCGTTAACTATATGATGCTAGACAAATTTCGTCGCTATGCGCGAATACACGGAGGGGCGGACCCGGAACACTAAGAGCGTATGGAACGGTCACGACGTGCCCCGGCGTTGGCTGGCGTGACCACACCGGCAAAATTCGCGTGGAAGACGCCGTCCCCTGGCCACGGGCGTGGAAACTTGTTTGAAAAAATTCATTTTTCCCCCTTTGGACATTTATACTTAAAACCTCCCTTTTTTGGCCTAATTACACCCCCAAAGCATATAGCCGTTGGGATTGATTTCTTCAAAAAAAAATTAAATGTGTCCAACGGCTATATAGCCTTTTGAATTAAATTTTTTTTTTCAAAACACCTCTATATATTCAAAGCTACATTTATTTTTCATTTTAACAAACAAAAATTTTACACCACTCACAAAAATAATGGCGTACCGATCTTCCGCGTTTGACATTGATGATGAAACCGACATTGAAATATTGGTTAGCGCGTATAATTGCTTGCAAGAACAAGAAAACAAACTCCGGCTCACCGGAAATGTTATTGAACGTGATCGTGAGAATGCCGAAGCTTGATTGATGGAGGATTACTTTGTCGATGATTGTAAGTATCCGTTACACATTTTTCGTAAAAGATATCGTATGAGTCTAACATTATTTTTAAAAATTGTCCATGATATTGAAAATTATACGGGCTGATCCTCTTCCAAAACACTTTGATTACTTTAGAGTTCGGCCCGATGCTACCGATCGAATGAGTGCAAGTGTTATTCTCAAATGCACTGTCGCCATACGCCAACTGGCGTACGGCAGCGTGCCCGACCAGTTTGATGAATATTTGCAGTTGGTCGAACGTACTGTTACTGAAAGTTTGTTTTTCTTTAATATGTGTATTATGGATTTGTACATGCACCACTATTTGAGAAAACCAACTCTTGAAGACGTTCATAAGATTTATACGAGGCATAGTAATGTTCATAGTTTCCCGGGAATGCTTGGTAGCATTGATTGTATGCACTGGGAATGGAAAAATTGTTCAATATCATGGCAGGGACAATACGGGAGGGGTGATAAGAAATACACAACAATTATGCTTGAAGCAGTTGCTTCTCACGATTTTCTGGATTTGGCATGCGTTTTTTGCTGTACCAGGTGCAAATAATGATATAAATGTTTTAGACGTTTCTCCGTTATTTGACGACCTTCTTAATGACGTGGCACGTGTAGCTCCGTTTAGACTAAATGGGGTTACGTTTAAGAACGGGTATTACTTAGCCGACGGGATTTACCCACAGTGGGCTAGTTTTCTGAAATCGTTCTCGGTTGCAAGTCAACCAAAAAACATATACTTGAAAAGGAAACAAGAAGGAGCACGAAAAGATGTCGAACGTGCTTTTTGTGTTCTTCAAGGACGTTGGGGAATTTTACGTCAACCGGTTCGATCATACATAGTAACCGCCATTAGTAGAGTCATGTATAGTTGCATCACACTGCATAACATGATTTTAGAAGATCAAAAAATGGCGATCGGTCAAGAACATGAAGCCGAATTTCATGTTGATGATTATATGATTTGTTTGTTAATCCTTCGGCAAGAATGCAACGTAGTTGGATAGATAGACATGACACGAACCGTACAAAACAAAAGAGTTACGGGATAAAAGGTCGCATGTTTCACTTCAACGAAACCTTATGGAACACCTTTGGGCACGACGTCTACAAGATGAAGATGAAGACGAAGAAATGGAGGATTAATTTTTTTATTTTATGTCATTTGTATTTTTTTTATTTGATATGTTATGTTTTTATTTATGTTGTAATGTTTTTTATTTGAATGTATAAAGTAAATTAGGATTTGAATAAATTTAATTGTTGAGGGTAATTTTTGAAAAAAGTGGAAAAATAGGTAAATTGGTGTGGAAATGGTGTGATGCTAAGATGTTGTTTTTGGTGTGGATGTGGAAGTGAAAAAGCTGACGTGGCGGGGTGTTTTTTGGTGTGAAAGTGTTACCATTCCATTTACTCTAAGTCATCAGGTGCATAATTTTTTTCTACGTAACACACATATTTGGTACCGGGTTCATTTTGAAAATAATAAAAATTTTAGCGAAAATTTACGATACGTGAAAAACTACCATCGGGTTCCCGTAAACCCGAGAACCCCCTAGCTCTACCCTGAGTACACGTCTAGTGTGTGCGTAAGAAACCAACTGCTCTAGAGCAGTTGGCCACCTGGGTTCCTCCTGGAGCTTGGGAAGGGGGTTTGGTCATGGGTTCAAGTCTTGCAAGAGACAAAAATCTATGATTTTCCTCCTTAGTGCGAAGCCGTGAGTTCTAGGGGTTTCCCCTAGTGGTTCGGGTCCCGGGGCCTACCCGTTATGGATGGTATAACTCGGGGGTCGGATTTCAGTGAGATTGAGGTGCCGTTCTAAAAAAAAAGTGTATGCGTAAGACATAGGGATGAGCGTGGTTCTAGATCCGGTGGAAATGGAACCAGAACCGGTGGAACCGAGAACCAAAATTTTGAGAAAAGCAGGAACCGAGAACCAAAATTTTGAGAAAAGGAGGAACCGAGAACCAAAATTTTGAGAAAAGCATGAACCGAGAACCGAACCAAATATATTTTTCGGTTCCGGTTCTGGTTCCAGTTCCGGTTCCAGTTCTTCGGTTCTACCCGCATAGGAACCGATTTTCAATAAGAAAAAAAATCTAAAAGTAAATTAAGTGAATAAAAACTAAAAATAATTATTATTTTAAGTATTTATTACCATTTATGTTAACCTGATAGGAGCACTTGCTGTTAAAAGTAATAATATTTAACAATTAAATAAACATGTTATAGTTTCATAGGTGCACTACTTTTCTTTTATCCAAATTTGAATCAGAGTTACTGATAGGTGTGAAAACACCATCCTTTTACCACTTAATTATAATAATAACCAAGCCAAAACGTGTATTTTATGTCGTAAATGTCAGAATTATGCGTGGTTTGTGTTTTTATTGTGTTTTAGGACCAAAAGATGAAAAAGGAAGAAAACACGGGCTTTCACGGGCTTTTAAGAAAACGAGAAAAGACGAAGTCAAAAGATCAAGAGTGCAAAAAGAACGGAATTCCAAGGCCTATTCTGAAGATTTCTCGAAGAAAAAGTATAAAGACGGAAGTTTAATGAAGTCGAAGAACCAAGTCTAATTAAAAAAGAAAATTATAGGACGAGTTCAAATTATATCGACAAATCCCGAGGCGACGTCGAGAAAGACAAAAAATTTAAATCGAGTTGAGACAAGAAGAAAGAAGAAAGAAAGCACCAACATTTTACTCCTCCTATCAATACCCTCCTAATGTGTCATTAGGAGGGGGTTAGTTAGATTAGTTTAGGAGTAGGAGTAGATTACTTTCTCTCTCTAGTTTTCACTTTCTCTCTCTAGTTTTTCTTAATGTTTTTCAAGCTTTTTCATTAATCTTGTACTTTTGAATCTTTAATCTTAATCTTATTTCAAGCTTTTTACAATCATTCTCATTCTACCTTTCTTGATCTTTTTAATTATGTTTGATTCGAAATAATCTTTGATTTTGTTTAATCTTGATGTTTGATTGATTAAAAAGTTTATCTTTTTATTCATCTATAAGTTTTAATACGAATTGAGATTTGAGTTTGACATGCTTATTGACTTAATTTTGTGTTTAGCTTATTTACTTTTTAGTTTTCTTAAAAAGTTTAGTTTTTTTTAAAGTTTGATTCATAAAGTTTGCTTATTTCGTATTTTAAAAGTTTTCAAATTTGTGCTTATTGAGTTGGTTAAGTTTTTGTTAATTGTTCTTTTTAGAAGTGCTTATTGGTTTACTAGCTTATGCTCATCCATCAGAATATTGTGATTTTTCCATCACAATAGGGTTTCTACATTGTGACAGCTTATTGTGATAGTTTTTCCGATCACTTATTCTGATCGTAGGTTGCGATTGCCCCTGGCATTGTACTTTGCGATCGGGTATAAGGCTTATTGTGACGAAATGCTGCCCAATTTTTGATACCCACATTCAGATAGAAACATTCAGATAGAAACATTTAGATAGAAACATTCAGATAGAAACATTCAGATAGAAACATTCAGATAGAAACGTTCAGATAGAAACATTCAGATAGAAACATTCAGATAGAAACATTCAGATAGAAGCATTCAGATAGAAACATTCAGATAGAAACATTCAGATAGAAACATTCAGATAGAAACATTAAGATAGAAACATTAAGATAGAAACATTCAGATAGAAACATTCAGATAGAAACATTCAGATAGAATTATTCAGATAGAAACATTCAGATAGAAACATTCAGATAGAAACATTCAGATAGAATTATTTCGATAGAAGTTTTTAATTTTTCGTCATCTACTTTTAAGTATTAATTTTTAGTTTAAAATTTCTAGCTTCCACTTTTACTTAACGACATTTACATTTGTTTTTACATTTTCATTTATATCCACATTTTCATTTTACTTGTAGTTTAAAATAGATAACCTTTTCCCTTTATATTCCACCAAGAACGACTGAGTCGCACTTTTAACCGGAGATCAATTCGTTAAGACACCGAGAAAACTAACTTTTTAACCTAGCAAAATCTTACTATCAAATGGCGTCGCTGCCGGATCTTTTCGTGAAGATTAACGGTTTATTGTGAGAGACGCGTTGTATTTTGGGATCCGTTCACTTTTGAACGTTATTTTTCTGCCAAAAAAAAATTCAAAAATCCCAAAAACATTTGAAAAATCATAAAAAGCATTTCTTTTTCGAAAGTTTTGCATCAAAAATATTCTTCTTGCTTATCTATTGTGTTTAATGGATTCGTCTGTTGACTGTGTAGGGTGTGGAAGACCATCTTCTGGTAGTCAATCTTGTCAATGGTGCTCATGCGAACGGTGTGGAATGGATATCCCTAATTACGAATTTGGTCGTTGTCTATCGTGCAATTCGATCAATTCATATTTCAACTCATTATTCTCTTCTAATGACACTATTTCACCCTCTCCCATATATGACGATCCATATCAACAAAATGCACCGGGTTTCTCTCAATACCCGTGTTGCAACAATTGTGGGGGCCCTCACGATACTTCTTATTGTCAACCGAGGAATTACTTTGAACCAAATCCGTGCTATGATTCCGGTTTTTATAATTTCGAGCCCCCACAATACACCCTCGATCATCAACCTTCTGTTGGAATGCGTGAAGAAGAACGAGCCATTTTTTGAATACACTTCACTACGTTCAACAAGAATTAGCTAGCATACGCGAAGCAAGGGAGGAGGAAAAGCGACAACAAGAGCAAGTATCTAATCTTAGTGATTATACTCATCCTCTTGTGCGTCCATACTACTATTATGATGATGACGATGAGAGTCCTATTTCTTGGAACGATGAGAATTCTATTCCTTCTCCCGACTTGCCGGCTCTGGAGCATTAAGGATTCACCCATCCTAGGGGATGCGGATCTTAGCACAATTTCTGCAAAGGAATCCGACGAATTCATAAAGTCTAGTGCTAATAACCTTGTCCCAATTCCAAGTGAATCCGAGGTGACATCCGACAGTGACGATGAATATGATGTGCTTTCTTCTGATGATGTTCCTTCTACTAACACTTTAGGAGATGATTCTTTGGCTTTCTCGAATCCTCTTTTTGATCAAGATGATGATTTTACTTCTAGTGATGACGAGTCACTATCCGATGAAGACGTTCCGAAGGAAACTTTCAAGATTGATTCGAACCCTTTATTTGATTTTGATGACGACTACATATCTAGTGAGGTGAATCCTTTCTTTGACGAAGGAATTGAGGACATTGATAGCCCTGATTCTCTTGCTATTAATGAGCATACTTTGTTAGCCATGCCATCTCCTATGGCGGAAGCGGAGAAATTTGACTCTACTAGAAAGGTGACGCGGGTGGAAGGTAATTGATCTTATACTTCTCATACTATTTTGCCACCTCCTCCTACGTGCACGCCCAATCGGGTGATGTATCAGTTTTACTCTCCCCATTTCACACCAGGAAATGAGGATGAGTGTTTTGACCCGGGAGGTGACATTGACCATTCTATGATTGACACCTTTACGGCTTTGCCGCCTAGTGACTATCAGCTGTCTGGGGGGATTTAACTTTACTTCCTTTACCCAACCCACCTCCCGTGGATCAAGACTTCACATACTTTTCGTATGTTGAAAAGACCTTTCTACCATTCAAGACTTATCCTCCGGCCTCTCCTTTATTATTTTCCTCTAGGAACGAGGACAAGGTCTTTGATCCCGGTATTACATTTGAGGCTTCCCCATGGACCATTTAATTCGGGGACGAGTCAGGCTCGTGACTCGGTGAACAAAAACAACTGCTTCTCGGGAGGCAACCCGATTATCTATCTATCTTTATCTGTTTTTATAATAAATGTAGGGGAGACCCTCGTATGTGTTTGTTGTTTTCTTTCTTATCATGTGTCCAGAGATTAGAGCTTTCAAAGATCTATTCTTGATGACTTTTGACGAACGTGATTCCGTGTACCCGTCTTCCCGGTTCTATCCTAAACTCTTTTGATTCTCTATTTTATATTCTTCAATATTAAAATAGGAATCACTTTAGTTGTCTCTTCCTTAGCGAGTTTTAAACAACGTGCACAATGTCCTAAGTGTAGGGGAGTTTACTTCCACATGCTTAAACATTGAGGACAATGTTTATATTAAGTGTAGAGGGGACTTCTATCGAAGTTAAGTGGGCTTTTCCTTTAATTTGTCCTCATTTTAACCGGAAAATTGATTTTTCGACATTTTCAAAAATTTTAATCTATTTTGGCCTAGTATTTTTTCCTCTGTTATCGTTAATTTTATTTCATTTAGAATAAATTTTAATAAAATGGTTCTAATAAGTTTAGATTTCTTTGATGTATTTTTCAACATCATGAATCTTTTGACTCAACCCGAGTTTACTTATCTAAGTTTACTCTAGCTAGTATCCTTAACGTGTTTAAGTCAAGTTTTGCTAGGCTTTTATATAGGGAACTTTAAAACGCGAAAGTCTTAACTCTTACGGGTTAAGAACAAGAACATTTCGCAAGTTCCTATAATTGATCCTAGAAAGTCGTTTATCAAGGGAACTTTAAAATGCGAATTCTAAACTTGAAAAAGTCTAAAAATTTGCAAGATCCTATAGATGACTTGAAAACCCCAAACTTTGATTTAATAGGCTAAGCATCCACGAGTCTCATTCCTTGAGATTTTAAATTGTGGAGAACGAGAGATGATAGAGTCAATTATAAGTTTGGTATTCTTTCATAAATTTATGTGAGTTAATTATGAGCTTTTTCTCCCATCGCTTGCTAATAAATTTAATTGCAATAAATAAGGTTGTACGATTTGAAAAGTTACTTAGCTTCTAGCACAAGATCGTTTAAAAGTTGCTCGGTATTAATTAGAGTTCATAGCCAAGGCATAACTTATTGAAGCGGGATGCAAAGATTGGCGAGTCCGAAAAGGCCCTAACAAGGCATGAGGGCTACATTTTATTGCTAAAGATCCAAAAGTGATGTGAAGAATCATTTATCAAAAATCAATATGAAGGATCGAGACACACGACGAAAAGCAAATACTCCCCAAAAGATCATGGAGAAGTCTATCCGAAAAGACCCTAGCAAGGTATGAGGATAAATAGATCCAAGTCCTAAAAGGAGGCGGATCGTTGTATATCAAAATCCAAAATAAGTATTGGAGAAAAATGAAGAAGTCGTGGTCCTAGTATGAACAATCTCTCAAAAACTTCAAATGAAGAAATTCCTATTATGAAGAGAAGACCATAATTTCAAGAACGTCTCTCAAGATTTGAAGTATGAAGTCACTGCCAAATATCGGTCGGAGAAAGGTCTCAAATCGTGAAGCGAGTTATGCCAAGATATGAACTTTATGAGGTCTCGAGAAGCAGTTTTAAAAGATTTTGTCCTTTAGCTAACTATTGATTAAATCGTCCTACTTTATTTTTGGCCTAATAACTATCGAAATAAGTCAACAATGCATCATCGTGATCATTCAAGACAACAATAAAATATAAGAGATACACCTAGGAATAAGGGAGTCTAAGTGAATAATTGGGCCACATGAGTTTGTGTTAGTTTGCTAACTTATAATAACAATGATCTCGTTTTTAAGCTTGGTTTGGGGAACGTGAAACTTGAGGATGATAAACATTCATGACAATCCAAAGCCTCAATGTAAGTCTTTAATCTCTTTATTTGTTTTTCTTCCTTTAATTATGTTTAATAAAGGCCAATGTAGGTTAATTATGATGAAAAATATAAAACATGCTTTGTAATTAATGCATTGCATGAGGGCATTGCAATGGTCAAGTGTAGGAGATTTGATAGGTGTGAAAATACCCATCCTTTTACCACTTAATTATAATAATAACCAAGCCAAAACGTGTATTTTATGTCGTAAATGTCAGAATTATGCGTGGTTTGTGTTTTTATTGTGTTTTAGGACCAAAAGATGAAAAAGGAAGAAAACCCGGGCTTTCACGGGCTTTTATCGAAGAAAACGAGAAAAGACGAAGTCAAAAGATCAAGAGTGCAAAAAGAACGGAAGTCCAAGGCCTATTCTGAAGATTTATCGAAGAAAAAGTCTAAAGACGAAAGTTTAATGAAGTCGAAGAACCAAGTCTAATTAAAGAAGAAAATTATAAGACGAGTTCAAATTATATCGACAAATCCTGAGACGACGTCGAGAAAGACAAAAAATTTAAATCGAGTCGAGACAAGAAGAAAGAAGAAAGAAAGCACCAACATTTTACTCCTCCTATCAATACCCTCCTAATGTGTCATTAGGAGGGGGTTAGTTAGATTAGTTTAGGAGTAGGAGTAGATTACTTTCTCTCTTTAGTTTTCACTTTCTCTCTCTAGTTTTTCTTAATGTTTTTCAAGCTTTTTCATTAATCTTATACTTTTGAATCTTTAATCTTAATCTTATTTCAAGCTTTTTACAATCATTCTCATTCTACCTTTCTTGATCTCTTTAATTATGTTTGATTCAAAATAATCTTTGATTTTGTTTAATCTTGATGTTTGATTGATTAAAAAGTTTATCTTTTTATTCATCTATAAATTTTAATACGAATTGAGCTTTGAGCTTGACATGCTTATTGGCTTAATTTTGTGTTTAGCTTATTTACTTTTTAGTTTTCTTAAAAAGTTTAGTTTTCTTTAAAGTTTGATTCATAAAGATTGCTTATTTCGTATTTTAAAAGTTTTCAAATTTGTGCTTATTGAGTTGGTTAAGTTTTTGTTAATTGTTCTTTTTAGAAGTGCTTATTGGTTTACTAGCTTATGCTCATCCATCCGAATATTGTGATTTTTCCATCACAATAGGGTTATTACATTGTGACAGCTTATTGTGATAGTTTTTCCGATCACTTATTCCGATCGTAGGTTGCGATTGCCCCTGGCATCGTACTTTGCGATCGGGTATAAGGCTTATTGTGACGAAATGCTGCCCATTTTTTGTTACCCACATTCAGATAGAAACATTCAGATAGAAACATTCAGATTGAAACATTCAGATAGAAGCATTCAGATAGAAACATTCAGATAGAAACATTCAGATAGAAACATTAAGATAGAAACATTCAGATAGAAACATTCAGATAGAAACATTCAGATAGAAACATTTAGATAGAATTATTCAGATAGAAACATTCAGATAGAAACATTCAGATAGAAACATTCAGATAGAAACATTCAGATAGAATTATTTCGATAGAAGTTTTTAATTTTTCGTCATTTACTTTTAAGTATTAACTAGGCGAGCACCCGCGCATAGCGACGGAAATGCCTAGCGGTTGATAATTAATGATATGAAAATGCTCAGCGGCATATAATTCACAATGTTTCACGAAAAATATCATCTTATTCTGCCTTTTACTTATACTGATAATAAACCGACCGGAATCAAACGAACCATATAATTTCGTGACACAATTTTGCTCGCCAAACTATACATCTCCTTTTGGTTGAACATGTAGGTTACCTAACCTTGTTATTATGGGTGTGCTTTGCCTGTTTCAATTGCTGCTTTGGGAAGGCGTTGGTTCAATAGCATTTGTACATGAACCTTCAGTGATGTCGCGTTTTTTAAAAGAACGTTAAAGTTCTGGTAGCCTTACCGCCATTGACTCGGATTGGTTAACCAAGTGGTGTCTCATCCCTGAGGTTGGAAAAAGAGGGCTCAACAGCAGTTGCAAACAGTGGATTAAACCAGGTAGTGCCAAAAGTATGAGTAAGAAATATCATACATATTTCAAAGACAACAATAATTAAAACGGTCAAAATCAGGAGAGTGTGTAGAAAACACATTACGATCAACTGAATTTGCTTGATCTGGTGCATAGTATGAGGAAAACGTTCGCTGAATATGCATATTTGGTGGTGTAAGCTTACATGTCGTCTCTCATTACAAACAATCACCATATACCAGAGCATTTGTGACAAAGTTACAAAACCAACACATGTAAACTCCATTTGACCGTCAGCTCTCATTTGGCTTTGTTGTATCCGTAATGTTACCCAAACTAAATCTTCCCAGACTTTAAAGAGCTTCAGGTGGCCACCCAAAAGTAAATAAAGTTTCTTCCATACTCCCACATTTTGAATAAAAAGTAATTAACGAGTTACCAACAAATACACCAATTTTTCCGAAATTTTTCACGCTCACAGCTGACACGTGAAAACTTTTTCCAATTTTAAGAGCCGCATATGGCCTTTTCACAGCTGACGTGTAAGAAACCTTGTTTGGATCACAGGTTTTGTCAAACACCATTTGCGCTTAGCATAAAGATCTAAAACCGTACTACCCACAAACACATGTGACCCTAAACACATTTTCATTGTGCAAGCGTGTAGTTGCTTGCCTAAAGTTAACGGTAGGTTTATAGAAGCTATCAGCTTATATCATGATATGAAAGAAAAAGGCATCGAGCCTAATGGAGTCACTCTTCTTTCTGTATTGTTTGCTTGTGACCATGCTGGTTTAGTAGACGATGGTTATGCATACTTTAATGAGGCTAGACTAAAAAATTCTAGTTTATTAGAGCCAGGACATTACGCGTGCATGGTTGATTTGTTGTTTCGGCCCTGGCGGTTTATTCAAGCCTTTGATGGCTATGCATACTTTAATGAGGCATTGGGTGGTTGTCGGATTCATTTGAATACTGAGTTGGGTGAGTTTGCAGCTAAAAAGATTTTTGCTTTGGATTCAAGGTAAAGTGTAAAACCACTAAACTTTCACCTTTTTTGAGCTCAACCTTTAATTTTTTTAATTTTTTTATGCGATTGTTTGTTCCCTTTAACTTCTGTTTCTATAATGGTTTTGTCCCTTTAGTTTATAATGTAGATCTTAACAGCAATTTCATATACTTCGAATACATAATCCTTCCTCGATGATACATCAAAATCTATATAAGCTAAGGAAACACACCCCAAAGGGGTCGTGTAAAAAAGCGATATATAAGAATGATAAACTAAACACCTAAGGAAGCTATGTACGCATACAAGGAGTTAAAGCTCTCTGTATAGATTTCTCAATTACTACCGATATCATATTAATTCTTGTACGAAGATCAAAACTCCAGCGTGAGAAGAAACTCATCATAGGAATGGATGCATATCTATAGGATGTTGTATCTCCAGATAAATCTATTATTGATTTCCTTTGCCTTTATCTTCTTTTAAGATGCGATTATTGAATTAGAGAAAAGAAAGTGATCAAATTCCTCAAGTCATAATTATTTCTACAATATCCAAGATTTAAGATAGAAATGCTTTATAACGGGTGGGTTGACTTGAATACACTCTCTTCTCCATCATACTTTTATACGATTTTGAATAAACGTGGAAGTTGCTTCAATAAAAATCACACACTGAGCTATTTAAACAAGGTTTGGCTCATTTAACCCGTTTTAGCTATTTTGTTATTCAACCCGTTTGAAATATTAAATTAAACACAATTGGGTCATTTGAAAAATACTAATCTTCATTTGAAGACCAAGCACAATAGTACCATTTTCATTTGCAGACAACCAAGTGCATAAGTACCAGTGTCGGTATATTATAAAAAAAATGAAGTGACAATTAAGCATAACACAACCCAATGAAAGAAATGCTAAATCGATGGCCTTTCGAGCTAAAGGCATAAACGCAAAAAAATAGGAGTAAAAAACAAAAGGCATCCACTTTATTAAAATGCAAACAAGAACAAAATAATACAACTAAAAACTAAAAACCACATGGAAGAAAACAACAATCTAAACATTTACATTCAGATAAAACTACTCTCAAATCCATGCCTCTCCCACCTACACAATGTCCATGAAAAAAAGAAGCAAAAGCACGCTAAAAACAATAAACTTGTCTCGATACCCAATTGGTCACAAAACAGCCTGAAGACCATCATCGTCATCATCATCGTAGCGTGACTAACTACGCTGTTCTCAAACGCCATCATAATAACGATATCAATATTACACATTTTGGCATTTTGCTATAATTAAAACGAAATTGCAACAATATATATATACACAATGAAAAATATCAAAATTAAAACTTATACACAAAAATATAGAAATCAAAAGCAAATCATACATTTTTCGATGCAACATCAAACTTTGGTAGCAACAACAGTCGTCTCAAAAACTGCACCGACGGATTCCGGCTAGCTGTACGTCTAATTAAAAAGACAAAATGTTATAACAGTATCAATAATAAACAAAACCTTTAAAAATTGCATAGCATTACAAAAAAACTCATAAAATCCTTCAAAACATCAAAATGTTAACATAACCACATACAGGTTGTGGTAGGTCCAGGTTTTCGAATCGGGGGTGACATCATTTTCTAGTGTCTCGGCGGTGGCGGCGACTATAACAAAAAAAGTGGTGACAACAACTGTAACATAAAAATGACATAAGTTTCATAAAATATTGATCTACATTTAAAATCTAAAACAAAAGCTTCAAAAGCTATTTAAGAAACAAATCTAAAAAAAATAAGCTTCAAACTATACTTAGCAACATAATAGTCATTACTTTACCTTTCAGTTATGGTGGTGTCAGGAGAGGAGGTGGCGACTCATCATAGTACTCGTTATTACGTTGTGGTTGTGGTTGTGACGTTGTGGAGTTGGTGGTCTAGGGTTATGCCATGGTGATAACGCCTTCAGATTTTATGATCATGGTGGTGGTGGCGGCGGCGGCCGCGACGTATTTACAGAGAGGGTGCATATTTAGGTTACAGATATGAGGTTTATTTATACGTATGGTTAAACATATTTGTTTCCAGCTGTGTAGTTGACATCCCCAATGTTTTAAATGTTTTCTGTAAATAAAATAAAAACTTAAATACTTTCTATAAATAAAAATGAAGTTTCAATAGCCGAGTATATCTCAACTGCTTTCAACTTTTCATGATCTTCATTTACTTTTTTTTAATGCCCAAAATACTCTCTAACAAATTTTGAATCTGCTTTTGACATTATAAAGGTGTAATTAATTTGCAACATTTCCATAATTAAAATGTTTTTCAACATTCAAGAAATTAGGGAATTTTCTTTATAAGTAGTAGAGATTTTTAGTTTAAAATTTCTAGCTTCCACTTTTACTTAACGATATTTACATTGTTTTTACATTTTCATTTATATCTACATTTTCATTTTACTTGTAGTTTAAAATAGATAACCTTTTCCCTTTATATTCCACCAAGAACGACTGAGTCGCACTTTTAACCGGAGATCAATTCGTTAAGACACCGAGAAAACGAACTTTTTAACCTAGCAAAATCTTACTATCAAATATATGTAGAATTTGTATAGCCTTAAAAAGCAATACAAAATAAAGATGTTAGATTACTAATCATTTTACATTATGTTTATAAAATGTATCTATTTTGCATGCCTAGTTATATTATATAAACCTTCTTGTTATAAAGTAAAGTCAAAGAATCACAAATTATTCAAACTTATTGAACGTACCATATAACCGATTATAACATACAAGCCAACTTTTATATTATACAAATCTACTGATTAGTAATTATGTAATAACTAGACATACATATGTCAGTAATACTAAAAACACATACATTGATGCAAATAAAAAACAACATAAAACTTAGTTCTATTGATTTGATAATGATGATAGTTGTTTATGTTAAATGATTAAGATTAGAGTTAAAGGTGTTTGGTTTAGTTTTTTTGAGAGCAGGTTAGTTTTGTTTTTTTTTTAAATTACCTATGATATTAGCTTTTGAGTCTAATAAATAAAAAAATTTATTATATTTTTATAATTATTGGGTATATGGTTCTAGAACCGAGAACTGATGGAACCGAATCGAATCGAACCGAGAACCAAAAAATCTAAAAAACAAGAACTAGAACTGGAACCAACGGTTCTAGTTTCGGTTTAGTTCTTCGTGGTTCCGGTCCGGTTCTTGGTTTCGGTCCGATTTTTTGGTTCTTTTGCTCATCCTAGTAGGACATGCATGAATAAAAAACAAAAATTGAACTTATAAGCATAGTTATATATAACTTAAAAGGTATATTATGCCAAGACGTACAATAAAAGTACGAGGTTCAATAGTGTAACATGATACTAATACTTTTATAGATACATATTGGCTCCCATATCTGAGGAACTAACCTGGCAAATTAAACCTAAACTCTATAGAAGACAACATCGACCTCAAGGGGGTATCGTCTTTGAGTGGCGAGTTCAGTTAAGGTACGTACGGTAACATTATTCTCGATCACGTTAAATGTGTTACTTCACTTGTTGGAGTCATAGTGATTATTGTTTACGTGTCACGCGGATCCTGGTGTTTATAATGAATATTGTATAAATCGGTTTTCATATAAAACATGTTATGGTTAGAGTTTGGTGCACTTTGTATGCAATGTGAAAGAGATGAACATAATTCGGTTTACCCATTACGAGAAAAACACGAACAGGCGATGGGGTTTTCTCCGGCGATACACGTCGTCAGGGAATCCCCACTAAACAACAAAAAGTCGTTTGAAATTTGTTGACCGAGATCACCTAGCCATTTTACTGAAACAAGCACAAAGTTGGGCCAACATGTCGAAAACAAGCAACTTTTAGAATTTACTCATGCTTTATATGTTATATAGAGCTATTAATTAAGTTGCATGCTTAAAATTGTGGATTGTACAAATCGCTCATGTATTAGCAAGCTGATAGATTTCTGCCTTTAGCAAGCTAATAGATTGATAAATTGTTAGATGTACTAGCAACTCAGCAAGCTAAGTCACTCTATATTGAATAATATTCATATTGTTTCAAAAGTATTTGACATGCGTTTTAGAGCCTTTGTGTGAAAGATGTATTTTGTTTAACATTTTTTTATGTGTGTATGGGATTCTGGCATAGGAAAACCGTCTGTCACAAGCTTTAGCTTATTTGCATGTTCTGAGTTGACTGTCATTAGCATACACTCTTCACAAAAAAAAAAAAATCAATCTAAGTGTGACATGATTGGCGAATGACACTTTGAAATCTTGGCTTAAGAGTAGGAAAGTAGTGTTTTGAACATTTTAGTCTAGACTTGAGTTGTTTAGCTAGTAAGGTGGTTGTTAGTAGTTCATATGCCTCGAATTTTGGGGTGTGAGAGCATGTTGCTTCAGTTATTTTCTTTTATGTTTCGCAATTTACAGTCAGATTTATCTATCATTAGCTGAGGGTCATTACTGAATGGAGATCGAAAGCCAGCAGCCACAGCCGTATGAACCACCACAAACTAAAGGCGCCTCCTTCCTAAAAACTTGCTTCAATGGATTCAATACTTTATGCGGTAATTACCTACAATTTTTTTCTGCCTGAAGTTCTAAACATTATGCATTCTCTCACATTTAATTTGCCAACTAAAATATGTCCCTCTTCAGGTGTAGGAATACTAACAGTTCCGTATGCGCTCTCAAAAGGAGGTTGGCTAAGCCTACTTGTATTACTTTTCGTAGCGCTTTTGTGTTATTACACCGGACTACTTCTTCAAAGATGCATGAAGTCAGATCCCCTGATCAAAACCTACCCCGATATAGGCCAAGTGGCGTTTGGGAGGACAGGGAGGGTGGCAATTTCAACCTTCTTGTACATCGAGATTTTCTTGATTTTAGTCGAGTTTCTAATTATGGAAGGTGATAATTTACACAAGCTATTTCCAAATTTTGATATTTTTGGAAAGAAAATTGGAGGGAAACGAGAATTTATCATATTGGCTGCTCTTGTCATATTGCCTACAACTTGGATAAAAAAATTAAGGTTTTTGGCATATATTTCTGCTTGTGGTGCAATATCATCGCTTATCCTTTTGTTGGCTGTATTGTGGGGTGGTGTTTTTGATGGAATCGGATTCCACGAAAGAGGGGATCTATGGAATTGGAGTGGATTACCAACTACAATAAGCTTGTTTACCTTTTGTTTCCTTGGCCATGCTATCTTTCCCACAATATGCAACTCAATGAAAAAGAAATCCCAGTTTCCCAAGGTAAGCCATTCGAAACCTAGGCATTCTCGATAAATCATATATGTCTAAGAAATTATTGTTGACATCATTTCAACATATCTAATGTGATGTTTAAACTATTTGATAAAAAATCAATATATGAGTTTTTATTGCATAATATCATATGTAGTTAAAATTAATGTAAACTTAAGTTGTTTAGTTGTCTATCTTTGCAGGTTCTACTAATTTCTTTTATTCTAAGCACCATCAGCTATGGATCGATGTCAGTGATAGGATACTTAATGTTCGGTAAAAACCTAGCCTCGCAAGTGACGTTAAACATGCCCATAGAAAATGTAAGCTCAAAAATTGCCATTGTCACGACAATCATCATCCCCATCACAAAATTCGCCTTATTTGTGGCTCCTATTGCAACGACGGTAGAGGAAATGTTTTCTTCTCAAAACAGCATGATAAAGAGCTGTCTCATTCGAACATGTCTTGTGATTAGCATGCTCGTAGTGGCATTGGTGATCCCTTTCTTCGGCCACGTGATGGCATTTATTGGTGCCTTCGTGGGCGTTATTATGTCGATATTGTTTCCATGTTTGTGTTATTGGAAGATTGTCATAGGGTTTAGGAATTTTGGGGTAGAATGGTTAATGATTTTGATGATCGTGTTGTTTGGTGCTTTTGTTGGAGTAGTAGGTACCTACACTGCTGTAATGAACATCATAAAGGAGGTTCAAAGCTAAATGAGTTCAACCAGGTATTCTTATTTCAGTATTTTGAAATGTAACATTAGTAGTAAGCTTAGTTCTAGCGATTTCGTGTATTTGTAAGTTTTATTTCCGTAAAATGAAAAGAAAAGAAAAAAGTGGCACAGTGGCAGTGGTATGGCCTTTGTCATGGTTTGGTGACAGGATAGCTGTTATTGTATAATTCAAAGATAACAACACTTGGTATAGAATACTCGTCTCAATCTGATCTATAGCTTACTTTTGGTTATTGGTAGCACTCTAGTTGTACACAGTGTTCTCACTTCCACATCGCACCAGCAAAAGAGGTTTTTCTTGCTACTTTCACTGTGTATATATACAAACAGAAAGTGCTGATCGTTAGAATAATACCAAAATATAACACTCTAACTAGCCAACGTCTTTTATGTTTGTGCATCATATCACTTAATTAATTGCTGACCCTAAGCATATATACTGAATGGCTCATTTGAGCGGCATAAGGGCTTCCACTTATTAAATATTATTTCCACCCTATTGACAATCCTCCCACTAAGTTATATGATCCCATGATGACTGTATGGTGGTATCTTATATTCTCTGCAGCTTAACTTTTCTGGCACCATAGGTTTAGTGAATTGTAATAGTGGCTCAAGTGAATCATCGTAATAGTTGCTCAAAATATTCATAACTTTAATAAAATGAATAAACTGTAACGAGTGACAAAAGGCTCAAATTTAGACCTGCCTGTAACTGAACTTTTTTGTGGTGTTTGGTGGATTTCAGTTCTTGGTGGTTTATATTGAAAATGTACTGTTCTATTGCCTTTATCGATTGCTCAGATGTTTACAACACCAGAGGTTTCATTAAAGGATTTGATTGCCAAGGGTGACACTTGGTCAATCCATAAATTTGGTGGCACACATCTAGGAACTGCTCAAAGGATAGAAAACGTTGCTAATATTGTTATGGACGACATTTCTAAAAGAAAGTTGGTTGTTGTATATGCAATGTCTGATGTTACAGATATGATGTATAATCAGAGAGTTGGTGTTGTCGTTGCTAATATTGCAGATACAACAAGCAACTTCTTTCAGAAATGCCTCCATGAGACGCTCCTGAAGAGAGCATGGGAAGGTAATTTGAGTGTGCTGAATAGGGTGTGAATACATGCATTTATATTGTTTTGGATATCACATTCTCACCCACTTCCTATACCTAATAACCAAACATGATATAAAAGGAATCAAAATCTTTTACTTTCTTTTTCGTAGCAGCATAATCTTTTTATGTAACCAATTCACTAAAACTATTGTAAAGCTAAATCTTGAACTTTAACTTTAGTCAGTAAGCTGAACTTGACCTTGACACCGAGCTATTGTAACTGACTTGAACTCTATTCTTTGTATTTAGACTCTTACAGTTTGGCTTGAAGTACATAATTTAAAACTTAAAACCACTCTAAGTGTTAATGTCCTCAAGAAGTTCGCTTACAAGAGTCCGTGTATTGAATAGATTCGCCAACTGCACATCAACCATTTAATTAGTTTAAACTTTTAGACGACCTTTTTTTAGCCATTTTATCGACTTTTGCTTACAAGAGTCCGTGCTTGATATGATTTACGACCATTGATAATTATCTATTCTGCCACATTGTGAAGTCTTGACTGAGTTCGTATTTGTGGTCGAAAGATGTGTATATCAGATGGTACATGTTCTCTTTTGGGAAGTTTGTTTGGCTACTTTTTAAGCATTAAGACAAGTAACAAACTATCACAAACAACAAAAATCATATCAACGATCTCACACGGGCAATATATATTACGGAAAATAACCAATATAGTCATATTGACAAGTTGACAGTTGTTTGCGTAAAAGATGCAAGTATGATGGAGTTTGGCGCTACCTCGAAGTATCTCAGCTTTCTTAGCTTGTGTAACTCGTACTTCACTCACATCACCTCTTATTAAATGATTGTATAGTTGGCCTGATTTCACTATTTCACTGATTCTTATAGCTCTTGATCTATATATATAGTATACATGCCTATGTAGTGTGTGCAAATGCTTTGACTGTGAATCTGTGATTGATGTGAGCTCTATGTTTTTTATATGTTTCAAGGCTATTAATTATATTAGTTGCTTCATTGTTTTGTGACGATGACTTCGAAACAACAAAGCATTTGTTTGTTTAATGCCATGTGGCTGTCGAGTTGTGGAATTTGGCCTCGTCTTGGTGGGATGTGGGAGATTATCCTGTAGATATTCAAGGCTTATCTTACTGGGCTGATTTGGTGTACTTAAACAGCTTTTCAAAAGGCTGTTTTGATATTGTTATCCAAACAACATTATGGGTCTTGTGGAGATTTAGGAAGAGAGTTTGCTTTGATGCTAAACCCCCGCTGAAGGACAATCTGGGTGATGATATCAAAGTGCTTTCCCACTCTTGGCCGGATCCTCCATAGGCAGAAAACGAAATCTTAATTGGTTTGAGTGGATTTGTAATCCTAATCATGCTTGTACAAACTCGTAAATTTTCTTCTTGTATTTTCTCGTTCTAGTTTCTTACTATATATCGTGTTTCAATTTTAATAAAATGCCGTTCAAAAAAATTTAGTTGCATGCTTGTGTTTTGGAGTGAAAAACATGTCGGTTATACAAATTGTTCATGTGTTGTGGTTTAGATATATATGTAGCAAGCTAGTAGTCTGCATCTAGCAAGCTAATACATTGATAAATTATTAGATGTGCCAGCAACTCAGCAACTCATTATAAGGTACGTTGTTAGTAGTTTACGTGCCTCGGATTTTGGAGTGTGAGAGCTAGTGTATTGCTTCAATTATTTTATTTTATGTTTCGCAATTTACAGGGTCAGATTTTTCTTTCATTTTTAGCTGAGGGTGATTACAGAATGGAGATCCAAAGCCAGTAGCCGCAACCGTGTGAACTGTTAGATGATAGGTTAAATAAGACCCAAGGCTAATCTCGGACTAAAGGTCCATTAGGTTTATGGTTATATTAACTTATTTTACAAATCATGTTCTGTTAAAAATAGACATGAAATCTCATTATGTAATCACACAGAACACAATTCAATAATACATCTTCTACACACCACAAACCAAAGGCGCCTCCTTCCTAAAAACTTGCTTCAATGGATTCAATACTTTATGTGGTAATTACCTGCAATTTTTTTCTCCCAAAAGTTCTACACTTTATACATTCTCTCACATTCGCCAACTAAAAAATGTCGTTTTACTGGTGTAGTAATACTGCAGTACCATATGCCCTTTCGAAGGGAGGTACGGCACTTCTGTGTTATTACGCCGGACTCCTTCTTCAAAGATGCATAAAGTCAGATACAACAACCAACTTTCTTTCAGAAATGTCGTCCAAAACAATATTAGCAACGTTTTGGATCGTTTGAGCAGTTCCTACACGCGTGCCACCAAATTTATGGATTGACCAAGTGTCACCCTTGGCAATCAGATCCTTTACAGAAACCTCTGGCATTGTAAACATCTGACCAATCGATGAAGGCAAATTTAACAGTTGAAAGATATTAAAAAGTAGAAGAGGGCATGAGAAAGTAATTTGAGTGTGCAGAATAGGGTGTTTATACACACCTATTTATATTGTTCTGTATATCACATTTAACCCACTTCCTATACCTAATAACCAAACAGGATATAAAAAGAATCAAAATCTTTTACTTTCTTTTTCTTAACAGCATAATCTTTTTATGTAATCGAATCATGATTCTACGCTAAAACTATTGTTAAGCTAAACATTAAACTTGAACTTTAGGCAGTAAGCTGAACTTGACCTTGACACCAAGCTATTGTCATTGACTTGAACTCTATGCATTTATTCAGACTCTTACAGTTCGTTTGATGTTCAAACAACTTTAAATGTTAATGCCCTCGAGAAGCTCGCTTGCAAGAGTTTGTGTGTTAACTTCACAGATACGCCTACCTCACGGCAATCATCCATTTGACACTAACCCGATCAAAATAGTTCAATTAGTTAGTTTAAACTTTAGACGACCTTTTTTGAGCCATTTTAACATTGTATCGACTTTAATATGATTTGCCAGCTTGATCGTGTTCGTAATTGTGGCCCAAAGATGTGTATACCAGATGGTACATGTTCTCTTTTGGGAAGTTTGTTTGGCTACTTTTTATGTATCAAGACAGGTACCAAAATTTCACAAACAACCGAAAATCATATTAATGATATCACGCGGGCAATATATATTGCAGACAATAGCCAATATAGTCATATAGACAAATTGACACTTGTTTGCGTAAAAGATGTATCGAAGCTACTAAGATGCACAAACTGCCTAAGAATCTCGCCATGAAAAAAAGAAAGAAAAGACTTGTTGCATAATCCTCTATTTTCATATATGGTTTGTCCTAGTGTAGTTGGCTAAAACCAAAGGATTTTATTTGAGGTATAGCTTGGGATCTTTGGTGAAGTTGCACATCATTTGTTCTCTGGTGTGCTGCGCTAACTATAAACATCGGAAATTCATCTACTTATTTAGATTGACATAACTTATTTCATTCTTTTCTTATAGCATACACATACATATCAAGCACATAAAATGAAATGAACTTAGAGCACATGTAAGTAAGACGTCCTGCATCTGCTGCCTGGCGGGTTGCATAGACGCGTCAAAGACATTGACAAAGAACTTGTCTTCCTATAGCATCCATAGAAAAGAAGCAATAACTTTCGCTCATAAATAATTTAGCTAATTCGATATTATGACAATGCTGCAGTTGTGATCAAGAAGGAAATCCAAGAAGAACTCCAACTTTTGGTGCATCACTGCATTCTTAACACGGAGTCATACACTGCATTCTTGCTTGAACTGTGTATCACTTAGAAAGAGAATTTCTAATTACTCTATCCTTGTATTTACAAACAGAAATCATTAAATGTAAGATAATACAATAACATACTGCCACATATATCACCCTCCAACAAAAGACAGCCTAACTACTTTGCCTACGAGACAAACAATAAATACATGCCCTCTGTCCCACTTGTGCATCATATCACCTCACTGCTAATCCTAGACTGGATAAAACCTATATCAATGAAGTGCAGAAATTCTTGGTTTGGGAGGCATATACAGTGAATCACCACAGTCGATTGGAGTATGCATAAGAGGGTTCCACCTATCGAATACTATTCTTCCACCTCTGCCAATTCTCCCACGGAAATTATGACCACGTGCTGACTGTGTCGGAGAATCAACTGGCGGTACTATCCCTGCAGCCGCCAACTTTTCTGGAACCAGAGGCTTTGTAAACAGTAATATTGGTTCCAGTGGATCCTGCAAGAGTTCCACATGTTAGAACGAAAATGTTGCTATGTTTTATCCGTAAAGGGTCAAATGAGTTGCACATTGACCAATTGATGATGGATGGATCACAACTTTTACCCATTTACCCTACAATTGGCTTTTTATCTGGGCTAAGTTTTTATCCGTAAAGGGGTGTATATAATTGCAATAATATAGTTTTTGTAACCATGTTTACCTACAACTTGTCTAATCCAATTTCCATCCAAATTTACTTTTTTTTTTTTAAATATAAATGCTATTGAATATTCACAAGATATCAATTAATAATAGTGTATATCCAATATCAATGAGTCATGTTGAAGAAAAAATGAGATAAAGTAACAAAAGTTATCAGATGTACCAATTTCTGGAGCCAAGTATGCGGAGCAGGTCGAGGTCTGATCTCTTGCTTGATGACTCCCAAAGAAGGCATAATCACCCTCGAGTCCACTGGACCATGAGGCTGAAAACGTACTCGGTTGGAAGGTAATTCGTCTGGTTCGATATATTCATCCTCACTTGAAACGAATTTGGACTGGAAGGATATCATTCCAGGCAGAGCTAAACTATCTTCAAGAAGCCCTGTGTCATTCTGCACATCCACAATTGTATGAATGATCGATCACTAAATGCATACAAAGGTAGCACCAACTTTGACCAACAAGATCATATACACATGCCAAGTTTGCCTACAGTAATTGTTAACCAGAGTTTATTTTAATACGTCCCAGAATCAATTGGCCACTTGTATACGAGTACATATAATTAATATAAGTTCCAACAATGGCCCTAGCTAAACTTAAAATCACAGACCTATAAGAAAAGTTCTAAATTCGGTAAAAGGGTAAAACTGTCTACTAAATAGAGTTGTACAGTAATATTTATACTTCTGTAGAGCTCTCTGCGATTGTGTCTAGTGGACGGTTATTTAAGAAGCATGGAAGTACCAAATACATATTTAAGCTCGGCACTGCTAGAAATTGATGATTTTTTAAAAATATTAGGGAAAAAAAAGTTCCAACACAAAAATATTTGCCCTGAACTGCTATAACTTACCTTGAATTTCATTTGTATCCTCTGGAGGAGAACTTCATTATCCACAACCTCTCTCTTTCTCTCTTCCCTCTATACCACACACGTTTCATATAGTGAGTAACACGAAAAATAAAACTAAAAGAAGTTCATAAAGAATGACAGGATGCAAAGACCTTGATGAGAGCCTCTAGTAAACTTTTTGCTTGGTCGAGGTTTCGCCTCACCTGACAAAAAGTTAAGATATAATGTAATATATATATGACAGCAGAAACATAATCAGGGCAGGAAAGTAAACGAAGTTTTCCAAAAGAGTGAAGAAAGCTTACCTGACGAAGCCTTTCGAATGATTGCACGCTGTTCTCCCGTCTTTGCATCTGAATATTTTAAAAAGCAGTTAAATATAGCCATATTTTATCAGTGTTTTAGTACTAATTAATCTTAAAGGGAACCAGGTGTACAAATAAGCATTAAAAAACGATTCAATATATTGTAATCCTGTTTTTTTAATAAAAGAAAACTTTTGTTAATTTCTTTCTACTATAGATGAGATCAGAATGAAAAGACAAACTTGCCCTTCTTGTATGAAGTCTGTGAGCTTTCTCCCTTGGCCTAAATACATTGTATGGATTTGTGTCGTTAACTGGAGGAGGCGGCTGTAATACCAGAATAAGACAAACATTAGCGTTTTACACAAAAGGAGAGCCCAGAACACTTAATATTTCAGCAACTGTTAACAAAAAAAATGAACATGTTAAATGGCCCTTGTTTAATTTTATGCTATCTAAATTAGAACATCTTACAATATACATGAGAGGAACTAACCTGCAAGCGCCGTAAAACAGGTTTATGCGATCGTTCCCGCTGATAAGAAAATTTCAGAGAACAACATCAATAAACATATTAAAACAGATTCTTATTCACTAGATCCACAAGTCGAACGCATAAAACATCAGTACAGTTCCCATGCTTTTCTCTTTCAGGTCTCAGAAAAGATATGAAGATTGCAATGTATTAGTAAGGGATGAGTCATACTCTACTACATACTCTAAAACATACTTTATGGCCAAGAAGCTATAAATAAAATTGATCATATTCCATTTAACATTTAAGTAAGGATAACTATTGTTGCTCGAACGACATACCTTTTCTCTCCAGTAACTGTAAATTGATTGGAAAATCCCATACTGTATAGAAAGAGCTTGAAGGGCCTAAAATATATGCAAAATAAGATAGCATTAGTAATCCATGTTTCCCTGCAGGATTTATTATGATTCAATTTATATACATTACTGTCCCATCCAATTAAAACGCTTTCAGTGATCAATCTTAATACAATAATACATGTAACAATCCAGTTATCTATATAAACTTTATGCGATATCACTAATTTGCTATATCGACATGGTCATTTGATACATGAAAATGAAAGCAACCAACAAAGAGCTATTGTTTTCGGCTAAGCTAACTGTATGTAATAAATGATAAGTAGAAAACTGTAAACAGGGTACATTGGTTCCTACCTCAACTGCAGCGTCAAATGTCAGAAGCACAGGAACATGTGTGCCAAGTGTCGGAGCAATAATTCCTGCTCTTTCCCGAGCCTTATGATCAAATACCTCCAACTTAAATATTATAGTCTCCAATCTGTACCAGTTATGAAACTTGAATCAGAATAGTAATCTAATCTTCAAGCACTTGTAAGAAAAAAAGGGACTTACTTTTCAGACGGAAGAATTGTTCTATCTGAGTTGAACTCTTCAAGCCAATCTTCATCCTCGTTATCAAGATCATACTCAACAAAATCTCCAATTTCGCCTCGTGCTGCAAATATGCTGATACTATTAACAAAACATATCAATGGAGATTTGGAGTTAACAGTTTAGTGGGTCAGATTACAAACCTCCCCTTGCACGTAGATAAGATGTTGGTTGATTAAAAGTGGGAGAATAATCTCGTTCATATGTATCTACGATAACATATTCGGGAGTTGGTATTTCAGATACTGTTTTTTTAATAGTAACTTGGTGTACCTGAAGATCAAATTTAATAAAATTGTTCAGAAATATTTCAGCAATGCAGATAGCCTTAGTCCTTACAGTTGATCAACTCTAAGCCAATTATCCGTACTTACTAAATCAACTTTAAAACGAACACAGCATCAGCTGCATAGTGCATACTTATCAAGTACCAAACAGAACACTTTTACTATATCGGGTGAAGTTTGAAAATGGTTATTGGGGTTTATCGAGCAACCTCAGAACGAGACATTAAGTGATGTAAATTCACTTAAACTAAAACAAAGTACACAGTCGCACTACTGGGTTAATAAAAAATAAACATACAAAGCCTTAAAAGACAAAATGATCTCATAACATCCCGCTCTATACTCATTAGTGATATACTACTGTTTCTCTAATACCAATGAAATGCAAATAAATCATAGTAGCAAAGACTTCCATTAAACTATAAATGAAGACAATTTAGAAACAGAACTCACATGGGTATCATTATCAGTTTCAGCAACAAGTCGAAGCATCTGCGTACGTGTAGAAGTTGGGGTGTCGTCATCTTCAAAATCTTTAATGGATTTCAAAATAGGAAGCTTCTTGTGAATGTCTAACGGACGCGGTCTAAACGATAGTCTACTCATATCACCAGCTCACCATCCAACTCACTGTCAAAACAGTTTTCATTCATCAATGTAACTTTAAAATTCGATACTGCAAAGAAAGGTATTGGTCTTAATGTACGGCAAACGTTGCAGCAGTGAATTCTCTACTACTATTACAACGCAGTTAGTATGTTACTATCACTAACTTAATGAAATGTCACGCCACGTTTCGCCCAAGTGTGAGAGGTCAGTCACAAGTTTAAACCCTTCCGGGCTTTACGGGATTTACGCCCACCCGCCCACCCGCGATTTACGCGTATTTGGGGGTGGGCGTAAATCCCCTTAATTAAGCTACACAGGCATTAATATACAAGAATTGATTCATTTCAAAATTCAAAAACAATAAACAGATTGAATAAGGTGCAAATAGATATGATTAATATAAAAAAAACATAATTTATATAGGAAACATAAGATGAAATTACCAGAAGAGATTAATTGAAGTCGATCTAGCTAGTCCCAGTTCCAGTTAGGGTTTCGTTGTGAATTGAGTCGGGTTTTGATTAAGAGCTGGAAATGGGTCGCCTTTCTTATCAAGATTTGGGTCCAATCCGTACTCGTTAAATACCACTATGACTTACCATAAAATCAAATTTATTTAATATTTTAGTTTAATATATATATATATATAAATATTTTTTCGTGTGTAAAGTTTTTTATTATAATTAATACAATTAATAATTATGTAAATAAATTTTAATTGAGTTATTTTACATCTTTCTTTTTACTTGCAATCAAAGGAACGAATTTTAACAATTTATTATCTAAAATTAAATTCTATAAAAAAACACGGATGAACTATTTTTACCAAATTTAAAAAAATTGCAAAAAATCAACGGAAACACTAAAAATGTAAATTCTTCGAATTGTTTTTTTATAAATTGTGATATTTCATTAGTGACAAAAAAACAATGAAATCACTAGTGATAACACAATGAAATATCATAAGTGATATTTAATAAATATAGTTATATTGTAATATCACTAGTGATATTCATTATTTTATTACTAGTGATATTTCATTATTTTTTTCTTCACCATTGATAAAATCAATTCGAAAATTTATAACTTTAGTCTCTCCGCCCTATTTTTGAAACTTTTGGATTTTTTTTGGAAAAATTGTCTCTCCGCTTTTTTTTTAAATCTTTGCTTAATCTCCACTTTTAGATCAAACCAAAATAGATGGTGAGAATTTGTCCATCTGCTTGTGAGAAAAAATAAGGTTGCAATTAAATTTTTATACTAAATTTTATATATTTTATATGTTTAAGATATAAAATATAAAACTATAAAGTGTAATAGGTATTTGTTTTAAAAAATTCACTTAACTGTATTTAATTTATTTAATATTTAACTATTAAAGGTTTAACCTTCTTTTTTTTAATTTTTTTTTTTTACAAATTTGACATACTAGGATTTTTTGCCCGCGCTCCGCTGTGGCGAAGTGCTAGCGGTTTTGGCAACGTTTTTAGTGGTCGTTGATGAAGGGCTTCATAATTTTGTGTGTACGTTTTCTCGACAACTGGAAAACTTTATATGAGCTACATTTAGTTAATTGTATATTTTGTTAACATCATTTAGATTCAAAGAACAGAAAAAGGATACAAAGAATTCAGTAAACGAAATCATACGCCTCGGCAAGTTCAATGTGTCTCTGAAAATTGTCTTTACATTTTAATGCACACATCCAACGTAAATAACTTGCTAATGGTTGCGGAAAGCTAATACAAATTTAGTTAAGGGAACGTGTAAATAACTTGCTCATAGTTATCAAAAAAGTCTTAATATTACAAATTCTAGTTGACATAACATGTAAGTAAATGGATAATGTCTGGTCGGTCGCATTTGGGGAAACTCTGTAAGTCGAAACCTGCTAACATTTGCTGAAATGTTCACCTTTGGGGACAGTCTTTAAATCACCTGCTAACATTTGCTGAAATGTTCACCTTTGGGGACAGTCTTTAAATCAAAGCCAAACAACCTACACATTCATACACTTTCGGACTTCTTCAAGTCAAATGGTTATAAGTTGAATACTCGGTCACCGTTGTGGATTCTAGAGCCATATCCAAATGAACAGACCAATCTGGAGAAAAAAATGCATTACAGTAACAAATTGTTAATCAATCTTTCGGGGGTGTTTAGACAATGTGTTGACAGATTCACTTTTTAATTTCATAAGAATGAGCCGCTAAGCACTCCACGTGTGTTGGGGAAAGATTATTTTAAAAGTATTTTAAATCGTTTTTGGGTGAAAATAAACTATACTCAACCAGCACATCCGGATTGGAGATTTTAAAATACATAAAGCTTACCGAAACAACCCATAAAAACTGCATGCTTGCATACCATATTCTAATTGTATCCTAATTAACTTTTTGACAGATTTTAAACAAAGGCTAAGATGGCGAGACCATAGTGAAACTGCATATCCAAACACCCCGAATGTAGTTTTTATGATGCAAATACAATGACAACCTAACTACTAATAAGCAATCCAAAAATCCACTAACAGTAAGTATTGTAAAAAGCAATTCAAAAGGTACCTGGGTAGTGCTAACTTAATCACAAACTCAATTTCCAAATGGCTAGCCCTCTCCTCCAAACTCTCCACTTCCACAATCTGCGACATACTCCCAACCACCTCCACCAACGGGCTGCTCAAAAACCCCATCTTAGTCCCATCCAAACCAATCAACAACTCCAACACTTCCTACGCAGCAGCCTCTTGGCCCTCATTAACTGTGAGAAACCAAATCTTAATTATAAGGTACATGATGGTGTGATTTACTTATAATAAAAAGTAATTTGTAATCATAATTAGTAACTAAAGCGCTCATTAGCTCTAAAAAGATTTTTAAATCATATAGATACATACAGGTGCGTGAGGAGAAACTTTTTTTTTGTTAAAATACGAACCCAGACAACCAAAGAAAGTAATACCTGTTTTGTAGGCCTCCCACGTTTCCGACTGTAAAGTTACTATTTTTTCGACTTTAGCCTTTAGCATCGATGAAGCTAGACGTTCCAGGTTTGGCGATAGATAGGTTTTATAATTTGTGATATGCAGTTTCGGAGACTTGAGCGACTAAGGAAGACCAGAGAATCTCAAGTGGTTGGAGAGTGCAAATTGGTTGCCAAGGTTAGTATAATTATACTAATCTAATAATAATCTTATTATTTTAAATATATTGTTTAACAATCTTATCATTGTGTTTTTATGATCAGGGTTTCAGTTTTTGTGTTGATTGTTGAAAAATCAAAATTATTTCGTATTGATTCGGACGACACACCAAAAACCAGAAACTTAAGGGGCTGTTTAGTTGTGGAAAAATTTTCACAATTTTCCGTTTTTAATTTTCTAGAAAAGAAAAGACTTTTCTTTTCTAGAAAAGAGTTGAAAATTTTGAAAACTTGTTTAGATAATATTTTTCATTTTCTAAAAAAATAAACAATGTTTAAACGAAACTATTTTCAACCATTTTTTTCATGATCAACTTTTTTTTTTCACGTTTTAGATAGTTTTTTTACGTTTTCGTCTGTTTTTTCCCGTCTTCTTTTTTCATATTTTCGTAATTTTTTTTACGTTTTAATTAGTTTTTTACTTTTTATCAGTATTATTACGTTTTAGTGTATAAATTTACGTTTTCGTCAGTATATTTACGTTTTCGTCAGTAATTTTACGTTTTTTCTATAAATTTACGTTTTCGCCAGTAAATTTTAGTTTTCGTCTTTAATTTTACGTTTTCGTCAGAAAATTTACGTTTTCGTCAGAAAATTTACGTTTTCGTCAGTAAATTTACGTTTTCGTCAGAAAATTTACGTTTTCGTCAGTAAATTTACGTTTTCGTCTGTAAATTTACGTTCTCGTCTGTAAATTTAGGTTTTCGTCAGAAAATTTACGTTTTCGTAAAAAATTTACGTTTTCGTCAGTAATTTTACGTTCCCGTCTGTAAATTTAGGTTTTCGTCAGTAAATTTACGTTTTCGTCAAAATTTTACTTTTTTGTCAGAAAATTTACGTTTTCGCCAGTAAATTTACGTTTTCGTCTGTAAATTTAAATTTTCGTCAGTAAATTTACGTTTTCGTCAAAAATTTACGTTTTCGTCAGTAAATTTACGTTTTCGTCAGTAAATTTACGTTTTCGTCAGTAAATTTACGTTTTCGTCATTAATTTTACGTTCTCGTCTGTAAATTTACGTTTTCGTAAGTAAATTTAGGTTTTCGTCAAAAATTTACTTTTTCGTCAGTAAATTTACGTTTTTGTCAATAATTTTACGTTTTCGTCTGTAAATATACGTTTTCGTCAAAAATTTACTTTTTCGTCTGTAAATTTACTTTTTTGTTGGTAAATTTACGTTTTCGACAGAAAATTACGTTTTCGTCAAAAATTTACGTTTCCGTCAGTACATTTACGTTTTCGTCAGTAAATTTACGTTTTCGTCAATAAGTATACGTTTTCGTCTGTAAATTTACGTTTTCGTCAGTAAATTTACTTTTTTGTCAGAAAAATTAAATTTACGTTTTCGTCTGTAAATTTACGTTTTCGTCTTAAAATTTTAAATTTAAATTTACTGCCGAAAACATAAATGTACTGACGGAAACGTAAATTTTTGACGAAAACGTAAATTTTCTAACGAAACGTAAATTTACTGACGAAAACGTAAATTTAAAGACGAAAACGTAAATTTTCGGACGAAAACGTAAATTTCTGACGAAAACGTAAAATTACTGACGAAAACGTAAAATTACTGACGAAAACGTAAATTTACAGACGAAAACGTAAATTTACAGACGAAAACGTAAATTTACAGACGAAAACGTAAATTTTCTGACGAAAACGTAAATTTACTGGCGAAAACGTAAATTTTCTGACGAAAACGTAAATTTTCTGACGAAAACGTAAAATTACTGACGAAAACGTAAAATTACTGACGAAAACGTAAATTTTCTGAGGAAAACGTAAATTTACAGACCAAAACGTAAACTTACAGACGAAAACGTAAATTTTCTGACGAAAACGTAAATTTTCTGGCGAAAACGTAAATTTACTGGCGAAACCGTAAATTTTCTGACGAAAACGTAAATTTTCTGACAAAAACGTAAATTTTCTGACGAAAACGTAAAATTACTGACGAAAACGTAAATTTTCTGACAAAAACGTAAATTTACAGACGAAAACGTAAATTTACAGACGAAAACGTAAATTTACAGACGAAAACGTAAAATTTCTGACGAAAACCTAAATTTACTGGCGAAAACGTAAATTTCTGACGAAAACGTAAATTTTCTGACAAAAACGTAAAATTACTGACGAAAACGTAAAATTACTGACGAAAACGTAAATTTTCTGACGAAAACGTAAATTTACCGACGAAAACGTAAATTTACTGACGAAAACGTAAATTTACAGACGAAATCCTAAATTTACAGACGAAAACGTGAACTTACTGACGAAAACGTAAATTTTCTGACGAAAACGTTAAAATAATGATGAACGGTGAATACTGAATAGAGTAACGTGTTATTGAAATAAGTTAAATAAAACAATGGTGGGTATGAGGTGAAAATTTTGAAAAGGGTAAAATGGAGTTTTCTAATTTTCTATATAAATTTAGAAAATGAAAATTTTGTAATTTTTGAAAAATATTGAAAAATGATGTTGCTAAACAGGTTTTCTATTTTTCACTTTTCAAATGAAAATTTTTCTAGAAAAGTGGAAAATTTTTCTCCAACTAAACAACCCCTAAGGTATCCTTTATTTATTTATTAACTGTAAGGTATTTATTTTTGTAGAATGAGTGTCTGTAGGATTGAGGATGGTGGTGGTGGGTATTTAAAATTGCAGGTCCTTCTTTGTTGGGGTAGATGGCAGCTGTAATATGGGTTTGGTACTTGTTCGGGCACATCTGAATACGTGTTTTAACGAACTAAATTTGAAAAGAGTTGTAAAGTCACATTCGACTGAATGTGGAAGGAGACTAACGTACAGTTGGATTGAATACTACCAATCTTTTGAATGTCTCGATCAAAATGTTTACACCCTCCTGGTTGCATCCTGCAGCACTGCTTATTCTGCTTAAATACTCACTCGATAAGCCAACAATATCCCCTAACTCCATATTATCATATTGGTAAATGTAGTACTACGAAGATCATGTAAAGTTCACATTTATAGAAACTTATAGATATATTAATGAGGGTTCGGTTACTAGAAAGAAGGACCACATATTCCTCTGGTTGTATGCACGGTTGTCCATAAAGTGTTGGCGGCGGTGGTGCAGGCTGCATAAACATTTTTCTTCCCCCACAACACGCATGATATTCTGGCCTCCGAATATGAACCGTATCTCTAAGCGTTTATACATACCAAAACAAACACGCAATGAAAGCATCTTTGGTCAAAGTCACCTAAATCAATGTATGACTGCGACTCTGCTACAAAAAAGAAAAGATGCAAGAAAAAAAACTAATAATTTGGTGCATCAGTTGACTTCAGATAGATGGTTACCTCCGTTTCTTGTAGAACGCGTTTCTGGAATGTCCTTCCTCGTACCTTGGGAAGTAACAGATCTTTTAGTAGCTGGTATTTTTCTATTTTTACATGTGATATTCCTAGAGAACCGTGCATCAGGAGTATTACGCTAGATTTTACTGGCTACCACAGTCGAGATTTGTTGAGCAGTCGGTAACACTCCCTGCACTCTTGGGAAAGAAAAATAAATCAATATGCGCAAACCTAAAGATGAAAGGACCATTGTTTTTCGTGTGATGGTCTACGTTACCTAGAAGGTGACCTCGATTAGCTTCCGTGGACCTCGGTAATGTGCGTTGGAATGAAGGCGTAGGATGTTTCGGGTAACATCAGACAACTTAATTTGTGTAGTTGGTAACATCACTGGCATCCCTGAGAGGAAAACAAAAAAAAATCAGAATAAATATGATTCAAAAACGATGACAATTTCTTTATTTTAGCACAACACAACTCAAACCTACATGTACAATGACAACACATATTTCATGCTTGGGTAAAATAAAAGAATGTCAGAAGATTTTCACCTACACTGGGCTGGTAAATTCTTTTTAAAGTACTTTTTTCTGGCGCTTGGTTTAGTGGATGGTTTGTGTATTTTTGTCTTTGGCATGGTCTAGATTTTTGGTAGGATAAAAAGTTAACAAAAAAAGTAACCTTGACCATGGAATGGAACCGATTCAACCAATAGTTGTTGTCTGGCATACGTCGCATCGAGCCGAGAATACCTTTGGACGGTGTCGTAGTCTGCATAATGACCATCTACTTTTGAAGAG
This sequence comes from Glebionis coronaria, assembly GCA_025667525.1. Lineage (NCBI taxonomy): Eukaryota > Viridiplantae > Streptophyta > Magnoliopsida > Asterales > Asteraceae > Glebionis > Glebionis coronaria. The sequence continues at coordinate 381,174,390 of CM046880.1, read as the reverse complement.
ACCAAAAAGCAACCATCAAAGGTATTCTCGGCTCGATGCAATGAAACCTTCCAAAGGTATTCTCGGCTCGATGCAACGAATACTTAAATGTGCTTGACCCACTAAGGCCAAAGAACTTAGGGCATAAGGGCACTGTTACAACAGCTTTGCTAGCACCGTGGAGCCTCAAAGAGGGTTTGTAGCAACAAAGCACATAAAAATAAAACTAAAAGGGTATGGGTTGATTAGATAAAAAAACTAAGAACTTTGTGTTTTGTTTAGTCATTATATTCACGCTTAATAAGCATCAATTTCCCGAAATATTAAGGTGAAGGAAACAAATTTTGCTTTAACTGTATAATTCCTTTTGTTATCTTAATATAGCCATTTTGGGCTTTTATAAGTAATTGATGTGTCTAATTCGTTAAAGCAGTGTAATCAATCTATTGTGAACGATGTATAAGAAAAGCGCATAAACTTCCGAAAGTCGTGCCTTTGCTCTACAGTGGATACGCCTGCAAACATTTTCCACAAACGCAAATAGAAGTCAAGCACCAAGTTAGGCCACTAAATGACCATAGAAAGACGCCATATGCATATATCATTTTCTAAACAGGTATGTGAGTTGCTTAATTGAAGTAGTTATCTCAAATATTAATTCATAAGGGGGTGTTCGGGATTACTTACTAAATTTGCTCATATATTTATTCCCTACTGATAAAATCCATATCAAAAGAAGCACCCAATGCTTCAACACTGCCCGATTTATCTGATCATGCTTGTAACAGATTCAGGTTCAGTAGCTTTGTCCGCTTGAATATAAAAAGACCATGGATTTATGTAGACAGTTGAGTTGGTGCTGACACACTTCAGGAAAGAGATACCAACGTAAAAATTTGCCTTTATATGTCGTCCTTCCAATGCTACCTGCACTGCTAGATGTGTATATTCAACCACCATAAGAGCAGGGATAAAAATATTTTTGAAGTATATAGATGTCTCTGAGTCTAGCGTATTTTTTGATGACACCGTACCTTATGAAAATTCTTATGGTTTCAAAAAAGACATCACATAATATTTTGTCATTGCATGAGTATGGGAGGATATGTTAAAAACATGTTCAAATGATAAATACTTGTTCTTCTAAACAAATTATATGAAACCATGATATGATCGAACTTACATAAAACAACACCAAATATGTTTTGTACATCACTCTGCCGGCTAGCTATCGTTGTTTTCATCATCACGTTGTTTTCTATTAAGATACATATTGTACGTTGAATTTGTCAATACATATCTCAAGTGACATTGTAACTAACAACATGGCGTTTGGATAGCATAGTGTTAACTAATATTAGTAATGAATGATAATTCTATGAGCTGCATGGTCATGAGCTAAAGAAACTATAAGTCCGTATGTTAAGAAACATGTGAGAGTTATAACCAAAAGTCTCAATTTATAACAACATACTTCAAATAATCTCATATTATTTTCTTAGTGATCAATTGAAAACGAATTGAATATAGATTTGGTAACAAACTGAAAGTCTTGGAACTTAAATATGACGCAATAAGAAAAATATCAAGCATTTTACAAATGAACACTCTAAAGCTCTATCAAACTAACCTTCTATAATGGTATCCAAAACACGTATCCACTGATCTAACTGTTATTCAGAGTGATCGAGGATGAACCATTTAAATATTGTTTTTGGCTTTAGTTATTGCGCAATGGTTTTATGGTAATGATCTATAACTTTTAAGTTGGTGATTCGCTGACTAACGACTTTATAGCAACAAATCATTTATCGATTAGAAATTATATGGACTGAGTTAGTGTGTACCTTGATGACCCTTTTTGCCGTTGAACGCTGAATGAAAACTAAGCTCAACCTCAGCTTCTGAAAAAGACGTTATGGACTTTATGGAGCAAGCTGCTCAGTTTTCAGACTAAATTACATAAATTGACAAACACAGTCGTGGCTTTTAGCAGACGGAAGACGCCAAGGCAAAAGAAGTCGGCACCTTCCTATTTCTTGCTAATAAACTATATTTCTCCTATCTATTAGTAATCCACCGAACGTAATCTAACCACTGACCAAATAGGTTGTATAAATCACCAGCCACAAACCAGAATCTAAAGAGGACGGTGAACATGGAACAAAATCACACTAAATAACCAAAGTAAACCCACTGAGGGGAAACCATGATAGGCTCAGATATGGCACCTTGGAGGGAAAACTGGATACATACGCCATGGCTACAACCCCGAGAGGTTTCCCCGCCAAGATACGTGCAATCTCAAGTTTAACCCGGGCTGTTCAAGGTCATCACAGCCTAAATAAGTGCACATTCCAACAACAAAATCATGACATGCGAGCATCACATACAATTGATATCACCAATGTCATATCTAGGTCCTCAAAAGTATCAGAAAGCAAGGACAAAAAAGGATGCAAGTCGTGAAATTTATAAGGCTCGTGTCCATAAAGCAACCGTCTCTTTTGAGGCTTAGTGCTGAAGCAGAAGGCACTCGCCTTTACTACCTTTATACTTTTATTTCTTACTTGGTGCGCAATCTAGCTGCGCCATTTCACTATCTAAGAATGAAATATTGGAAACGGTACCATAAGTTGAGGTAATTACTCATCAACGCGTGCAACCATAGGCGGATCCCGAGCAATACAATCCACATAAGACATTCCCCTTCCACCAACTCCATTATCACCCAACCGCCATATCGTCCACGGCATCAGCAGCGGCAATGAACAAAGCAATCGCAACGACAGAGCATAAAGCGAAAGGATAAGTAAGTCCAACAAATGCCCCAGCAATCAAACCCCGGACACCTAAAAAAATGTAACCTGCAATTAGACACGTCGTCTTTATCTATATGATATTATGATAGACTAATAAAACTCCTAATTTCTAAGAAACTCTAATTTGGAAATTGAAAAAATAAAATAAAAACAGAATTAATAAAAAAAACTTACATGAATGTCTTCAAAACATAAGATTTGATACTTTTAATCCAGCGGGTGCGCAGCCCCACATATCGAAGAACAAATAAAAATACCAGGCAAGCAAATCACGGACAATTTTAGATCTTAATTTCAGATGGTTCAACGCGTTTAATCATCCCCGTCAAAGTGCCACCACCACCCACATCAGGCAACTAACCTCGTCACACACCGACGCAGATCACCACTCGTCGTTGAAGGCGGCAATGATGAGATCGGCGGCAATGAAGGGTTCCTATCACAAATCACAACCATCGCAATAAAACAAAAACAGCTAAACACCCAATTTTTCAAGCGCAATCAAACAAAAACATCTAAACACCTAATTTTTTTCACATATTTCAAGATCTAGGTTTTTTCATTTTGGTGAGAGAGTGAGAGAGAGAGGCTGGGTGATTTGTATACAATTGGAAATTTGGTTTTATTAATCAAAGGCCAAATTCCAAAAGGGCCATCACCAAAGGGTAATTGTTCCATTAATGGCGAAGAGGCAACCCATCATTAATTAGGGGATCAAAGGGTCAAAGATATCACCAAACGATAATCAATGCACCCCGGATCATGAAAACGGGTCGGCATCAAACCGTGAAATTGAAGAGGCAAATTCCTATAGAAGGGGGAAAACCACCATTAATTGCAACGGGGGAGTGAGCCAATTAATCAAAAGGGCAAAGAGTCATCAGCAATTAATTATTAACGAGGGGAAAGAACGGAAAACGGAATGAAGAAAACGGAACGTTGTGTGTGCCAGTGTGTGTTTTTGTTGTGAGGAGAGGGAAGTGTTGTGAGAGGGAGATGATATTATATTATAATGTGTTATATAGGAGAATCACTGTGCCTATGGATGCGTGATTCTCCTCTATAATATAGAGACTAATGTACTTCTATGTCATTTTTTTCTCAATAAAATTCCTTCACCAATTTTTTATATTTTTAAATTTAGAAATGAATTAGTTATATTATTTTATAAATCTAAAAAAATATTTAATTTAAAAATATTTACTATTTAAAAGAAAATTTGATTTTTAAAACATAAAAAATCTTATTTGTTAGTAAAAGATATAACAAACTCAAATAAATAAACTAGATTTCTTTTTAATTTTATCTAACAAAAAAAACTATAATAAATTGTAAATGCATTAAGCTTAGTGTCGTCATTTGTCATTTAACTTCATCAAGCAAGGTTATTAACGAATCGTATTTTTAATAAATCAAATGAGTGAATCGTAATCATTAAACAATTAAAAATTGTATTTTCTTAAATCATTCATAATATAAATAATACACTATCATGACGAAATTTTTTTTACCTTTTAGTATACGGATACCTTGATATATTTTTGACGATATTTTATTGTTAAAAATTTCTGCCTAAAAAAACCATAAAAGCACTTATGATTATTACGTCTTCATTTTTTTTTCTTTTGCTTTTTTAAATAAATAAATGACTTTTATTATTATTTACACAATAGTGGAAGACAAACGAGTAACAAATCGCGCGTGAGCCTTTTTAATTGAAAAATCAATTCTTTTAAAAACCACTTTTGCATATATATATATCTGTCATAACACAATGTTCATACCCCGTTAAACTCTATTAAGTAGTTCTATCGCTTCATGTTAAGAAAAATGAAAGATTTCAAACGCGAAATTCAAAACAAATCATGTGTAAATTTATTAATCACATGTGACTTCACAGAACCACATGTGATTTCAAAGTAATAGCGATAATATCTTTGTCATTTAATGTACGGTCAGTTTCATATAGTTTCGACGATTTTTTGTGTTGGAGTTTCCACCAAATAAAGTTACATGTGATTTGTTGTTTTAAAATGCATGTGTAATTTCATAAATTGCTTGTGATTTCAAAAATTTACATGTGATAATAAATAACGTATGATTTTATAAATCTATAAATCGTATGTGATTTTATAAATTCATGTGTTTAAAGAAATTAATAACATGTGATTGTTCGAATCACATATGATATTTTTGTGCGAAATTTTAAAAATAAAAGTTCTTTGAAAATATATAAAAGTGTGTATCTATAAAAAGATAATTTAATTATAGTCACGAGGGTGTAGTTACTTTTGTTAAATGAATAAAGATTTATGATATATTTTAATTTTAAATATAAGATGGAAGTGGATTTATTAATAAAATTAAAAAAGCAGTTAATATAAAGCATTATATGAAAATAAGATGAATAACTTGTTAATATAAAATTATAGTTCTAAAATACATGACAATTGTGATTATAATTAAAAAATATATACATTAAAAAAAATATTTATAAACTTGTTGGTAGTAATATATATTTTTCATTGTAAGCATACATCATGCTTTACTTATTATGCATGTATAACAATCATGATATCTATAAATTTACGATTAATGAAAAATGTAAAAGTATAAAAACAGAGGGATTCGTTGTATACGAGGAGAAGGTTAGATTAATAAATACATATTTGGATTAGTTACGATATTGGAAAAAGAAAATTTAAACTAAAAAGACGAATCTACACTATGACGATTAAAAACTAAGACGAATTATATTTTCACGCAAATCGAGAAAAATAATATTAAAACATTCAAAAAATAAAAAAAATTAAACTTTCAAAACTAATTTGTTTTAACTAAAAAATCAAAAATGAAATTAAAATTTAATAAAAATGTTAAATGGGCGAAATCTAAAAACAGACTAAGCTTATTAGGCTTTTGGGCCCAATAAGGAAAATTTTATAAAAACAGAAAACTAAAAGGCCTACTAGACCTAAAAAGTGATTCTGAACAACTTTATCAGCATGCCCCAAAAGCTGAATAAGCTCCTAACACCCTCAAATAAGCTATAAGCACTTCTTATTGGGCCTAATAGCAAAATACTTAAGCTGATATACTCAAACTTGGCATAGATCACTTTTTTTGGCATAAATAAGCTAAAACAAGAAAGAAATTTGCAAAAGGCTAAATGAGCTTATTAGAAATAACGGTTACCAAAAAAACTTATTATAAATAAGCAATAAGCCCTAGGTAATAAGCCCAATTGCTTATTACTAGACCTTATAAGCTGCAATTCTACAAGGATCACTATTTTGATAATTAAAAGAAAATGCAAAAAGAAATTTTCAAAAAAATTAAGCAATATGCTATAAAATAAGCAAAGGTTGGTTTGTAGAAAAACGACAAAATAGTCGTTTTTATACAAAACGCAACCAGATGACTTGCAATTGAACACAAAACTAAGAAATAAGTAAATTAAGACTCGGGAACTGAAAAACTTGAATTAAGCCGAGAACAATAAGCTAAAAGGGAAATAAGCAAAATGAATAAACTAAAAACTTCCATTTTCTAATAAAACCTAGAAGAAAAACGTAACAAAGGCTAAGACATATAAAAATGGAAAATAAGGAAGTTTGATTACAAAACCTAAGTTATAGCACGTTTGGAAGAACTGGAATAAGAAAATAAGCTAATCAAGCTTATTCAATCCAATTATGAACAAAAACGTATATAAAGAATATCCCTTGAGCCGTTAACGAAAAAGACCAAAGACGAATTGGTATTGGAGTGTGGTGGTGTGTTGTGAACTAAAAGGCGTGGGTTCGAACCCCCACCTTTTTGCTTGTTTTATATCTTTGGATGTCACATAACATATTACTCAAAAAGCCAGTTAGTCTTTTTTGAGCTTATACAACATACAAGCAACACAAATAAGCAACAAATAATCACACAACTCACAATTTAAGCAGAAAATCAAATGAATAAAAATTCTAGCCTATGCTACAGTAGCAATAAGTATAGCTAGGTAGATTTAGGTTCTTAGGGTATATTTGGCTTATCACCTAAGCACCAAATAATCTCTAAAACCTAAAATAACCTAAAACAGATGCAAGTAGCAACTTAGTTTACTCAAAATTCAAGAAATCTAAACTAATCACTTCAAAACAAAGATCAAATGCCAGCTGATGTGTTTGGCTGTTAAATGTGTTAAAAAGTGGCCAACTTGGTTCAAAATTTCATACTTAAGTGGTTTCTAACCTCAAGACATATCAGACATCATTTATATCTCAGTCATAAGCATGAATCAACAAATAAGTAATAAATAAAACACATATTATACTAACTAAATGTTTTTTGACAAAAAATCAACAATGAACACAAATCTTAATTTTAACACTAAATGGCCTGAAGTAAAAGCAACATTGACTCTAATATAACCTAATAAGAGTGTCTACAAAGATTGAAACCTTAAAGATATGTCTAACTTAAGTTTTAGTTTAATCTCAAACACCCCTTTACATGACATATTGCAACACAAACAAAGAAAAGTGAAATTAAAAGCACAATAAACAAAGGCAATTACATAAACATGAAAGTAAGCAACAAATAACTGAAATTAAGCAGATAAAGCTAACTAATAAGCCACATAAGCACAAAGTAAAATAAGCTAAGAAAAAAAAAAGGAAAAAAGGGTAGTTCAAAGCTTACAAGGGTTGATCTACTATCCAAACCAACCAAGTAGCTGATGCAAGCCCTTTAAGCCTATTCAAATGCTGAATAAACATAGGGAATGAGCTTATGGACTTCTTAGTTCTACCACAAAACTTAATGAAAATAGAATTTCTTCTACCTTGTACTTGAAACACAAGCACAAACAATAAAGAATAACATGATAACAAGTTGATAAGCCAAGCTTATTGTGAATAAGCTGGCTTATTAGCTGAATAAGTAAAAACAATTTAAAGTAAACTTTAGAAGAAAACTTTTTGCAAGGTAATTTTAAAGGTGACCAACAAGAAACTAACACAAACACTTACCAATTTTATAGTTTAATTGTTACTTAAATTACAAAATTTGTTCAAGATTTGTGGATCTTCAAAAAAGAAATCAGTTAAGACTTATAATTTGAATAAACAAGGAATTTAAATTGCAATTGAATGTAAACTTGACATAAAATAAATTGATTTTAAAAATAATGAAAAGAATTAAAATGAAACTTAATCCTTTTCATTAACTTGTATAAAATTACAAAGCAATAATAAAAAAATGGAACAATGTTTTTTGCTACTTCTAGTCCTATATATATAAGAGGAGATGTTCAAACTATAAACCCTGGCCGAATTCAAAACCCTAAGCTACCCTTGGCATCTTTTAAAGTATATATTGTCTTGATTCCTTTTTCGGAACTTGGATTCTAGCTCATTCTAAGCTCCATGTGATATTGTAGGGTTGAGAGTTGATCTTGTTCGCTCAATCGTTGTGGGCAACACGCCAATTGATCCTAGATGTTGAGTGGTAGTCCATGTTAGTCTTCTTGCTTTGTCCCGTGAGTAGAAATGGATGGGAGGGGGACCATCAGTGAGGTGGCATAATTTCTGGGTATGTAGGGCTGATGAGGTGAGGTTAATAAACGTTTTGCCCAAGGTAATTGTGAATTATCCTTTATTTTGAAGTTGATTGTGACTAGGGTGTAAGCTATGGTTTATGGGATTAAGATAGATGTTTAATCCATATTAGGGTGGATTAGGTGTTTCCCTCAAAAAAGCATTTTTGAAAAATTATATAAAATAGGTAAGGGTCAAATATTGGGATGGTAGGTCATGGAGTTGTGAACTAGTTTGTTAATATAAAAACTTTGTAACTTGGCATAATAACCCCATTGACTCGTTGACCTCAACTTTCAAACAATTGCTGGCAGGCCCCTCACTTGTATTAACATGCATCCAGTTATATTAACCTTCATTTGAAGTTTCAATAATGACAGTTTCAGTCCATGTCTTTTATAAATGTTAGAACAACGACTAAAAGTGTAATATTGGCAATCTTCAAGGATAATTGTTGTATAATCTTCATATTTTAGGGACCTTTATGTAACTTTGGATATTTCAAGAGTATAAACTATAAACTTGATAAACTTGAGGGACCTTTTTGTAATTTTCTAGTTCTTCAAGGGTATTTTTGTAATTTGACATCCAACTTCGGTTTTCTTGTACGTCTTTGTTCCTCATGTTCGTTTTGTCTTGTTTTGATGAATTCCAAGTGATTTCTCGATATCCGTGCATGCACATACACAAACAAAGAAAACAAGGGTATATGACATACTTTTGACGATAATTTACGCATTTTAAGTCCGTTTTAAGATACGAAAAGATGTATAATTAGAGTCACATCTTAAGATAAGGTGACTTTTTATATGTTAAGTATCATCTTGATATCTTATTTTTAGTCATCTACTATATTTGAACAATAAAGGGTATCATATCTTTGAAACAAGTGTAAATTGCATAAAGTGTAGTCTAACTCATACCAAAATTCGATTTAAGTTGTTTAACTTTTTTTTCTCAATTTAGTATACCCAATTTTCATTTAATTAAATTTTTTGATGATTTACTAGTTATCAAATTATCACCACAAAATTTCATTTTTTTTACCAAATTCTGACTATCTTTTGTCTAGTTTTTTTAATCACATTTTTCCACTTTTAATGTTAATGAAAAGATGATTATAACAATTTGCCTACGATGTCACAAATCATCATGGAGTAACGAGTTTAAATGATTACTTTCAAAAACATAATAATAATTATTGAATAAATATAAAACTAAATGAAAAAATCGGGTTAGACTCATAATAATAAATTGACACATAAATATGCTAGACTAATAAACCCATACTTATGATGCCTTGGGTGTTTTTGATAAAGAGAAATGAATAAAAAAAGATTTCACCTAATTTCTCTTATTTGATACATAGAAAAACAAAACAAAAAAAAATGAAGAAATGGGAATCTCGATATACCCCTTCTTTTTATTTTATTTTCCAACATAATCAGTGGAGAAATCAAAGAATTGGATCTAAAGTTATTAAAAATGAATATAAAAAATAAGTAAATCAAGTGTTGTTGACATTCTATATTTAAACCTTCTTCTCCACTTTATTTTTTGACTGCATGTTCATCTATTAACCTTATTCTCAATTGAATGACTATTGTTACATATACCCGCTTTTAATAATCCATTTTATCACAATAGTTGATTTATATCTAACTAATTTATAATCTTTTGAAATCTTTATTACAAAGACCAATATGTCCCTATACAAAATCTTGGTTTTCGAAATAAAAGTATATGTTTATCTATCTTACTCAACGAGGTAACGATGTTTCATACATTGGATTGCTAATTTACTAAACAATTTTTAATGTACGGCTTATGTATCATTAAACAAACCCTATGGTGGTTGGTGAGAAATTTTGTTCTTTAATTTTCTCATCTAACAAGATATTATTAATTAAAAAAGTTATTTCTTATTTTTTTGACAAAGTCTCTGTTTTACCAAACACTAGAATTTATTAAAAAAATTTACTAATTTGTATTCTTTGAATTTTCAATATCTACTCCGTTTAATATTTTAAAATTTCTCTTTACTAAACGTGTCGTACAAAAATCCCAGAAAGAAACTTCCATCCTCTCATAATCAACACACATGCATGTATTACATATTCATATAATGCTAACTTCATAGGAGATCTACTACAAGATATAGTACTTTTACTAAAGGGGAAAACGACATTAATATCACATAAAAATATATAAGTTGTTATAAGTTTGGTATCTTTTTATGCGTTTACGCACTGTTCCTTTAAAACAAATGTTGTTTTTACTATGTGTAAAATTATAGTTATCATAATTTAGAGTTCAAAATCATGTTAAATAGTTATTTTGATATATATGACATATTAAAGGTTTAGAAAAGATATATACAAAATTAGTATCTTAAGGTTAGGGAAGTGATGTCTGCTTATGTAGGCATCACCTTTTTTATGTAGGCAATTGTCCATATTTTTTTGGAAAAAAAAGAACACCACTTTTTTTAGTGGTTATAGTTACACCTTTATCAAACTTATATAAAGGTTGCAAGTACACGCTTTCAAACCTCCTTAGTTCTGATCTTTCTTATTGAGGTATATTGAAATGTACTATTTGAAACCAGTGTCCTTTAATGGTATATTCGGTTGAGCGTAACCTTTAATTTAAAGGTACTATGATGGCATGTTGCAAATGGTGTTATTCTTGCTAATATATTTTCCATTTGTTGCATAGTTATGCTGATGTTTTGGTTGCTAAGTACTTATGTGAGCTTATATGTAAATATAACAAGCATTCAGAAACAACCTTCTTGATTTGTTGTTTTCATTTGTCAAAGATTTATAAATGCCAACCCTGCCACACAAGCATATAAGACACTACGCCAAACACTAAAATCTTACAAACTTTCTATGCATTGCCACAATGTGCCAAACAACCATAAACTACCTTTTTTGCAAACAAAGAATTGTTGTCCAAACTGAGCCAAACACCCTATGAACTAGCAAAAATCAGAAAGCCGACACAGTGTGTTAAACGTCCTAAAAACATAAGAAAGTACAAGCACCCCCATTAACTTGTTGTAGTGTCAAAACAGTTTTCATTCCTCAACGAAACATCAAAATTCAAAATATAGCAAAGAAAGGTATTTGTCTTAATGTACAACACATGTTGCAGCAGTGAATTCTCTCTACTATTACACCGTAGTTAGTATGTTACTATCACTATTAACTAACTTAATAAAATGCCACGCTACATTGTTTCGCATAAGTGTGAGAGGTCAGTCACAAGTTTAAATAACCCTTTATCCGATTTACGCCTATATGGCGGTGGGCGTAAATCCTCTTAATTAAGCTACACAAGCATTAATATACAATAAATCATTCATTTCAAAATTTAAAAACAATAAATGGTTTGTATATAAGATGCAAATACATATGATTTATATAAATAAGTAAATAACATAAGATGAAATTACCAGAAGAGATTAATTTTTTTTAACAGAAACCAGAAGAGATTAATTGAAGTTGATCTAGTCCCAGTTCCAGTTAGAATTTCGTTGTGAGTTGAGTCGGGTTTGAATTAAGAGCTAGAAATTGGTTAAATCTAACGCGTATGGGTCCGCCTTTCTTATCCAATTTTGAAATCATATTCGTACTTAAATTTATTTAATGTAATATTTTAGTTTAATATGTAATTATATAAATATTTTTATTATGTATAATGCTTTTTATTATATTATTAATACATTTAATAATTATGCACGTGGTTATATATGAAATTTTTATTATGTAAATAAGTTTTGTATATTTTGTATGTTTAAGATGTAAATTACAAAAGTATAAAGGGTAAGAGTTATTTATTTATTTTCTAAAATTAATAGAAAAATTATAAGTTTCATATAACTTTATCTAATTTATTTAAAATTTAACTGTTGAAGTTTTACTATATTAATTACCTTTTCTTTTTTTTTAATTTTTATTCATAAATTTGACATATATATTTGTTATGTTATTTTTTTCTCTATCAAATCCCCTCACCAATTTTTTTATATATTTTTAAATTTTTTTTGCCAAATTTAAAAATAAATTAGTTTTATTATTTTTTAAAATCTAAAAAAAATAAAAAAATATATTACTATTTAATACAAAATTTAATTTTTAAAACATACAAAATTCTTATTTGTTAGTAATTTTTTAAAAAGAGTTGAATTTTTAATCTATACTAAATATAAAATTGATTGGTATCTCTCTCATATTAATTATTTAAGTAGTACATATTTCTATTCATATTGTACAAGTTATTTATACTAGAAATTTAAGTAATTACTGGTAATATTTAAGTAACACACACACACACACACACATATATATATATATATATATATATATATATATATATATATATATATACATATATATATATATATATACATATATATATATATATATATATATATATATATATATATATATATATATATATATATATATATATATATATATATATATATATATATATATATATATATATATATATATATATATATATAGAGAGAGAGAGAGAGAGAGAGAGAGAGAGAGAGAGAGAGAGAGAGAGAGAGAGAGAGAGAGAGAGAGAGAGTTAGGATCAAATGAGAAGAAACCTTAAAATAAGAAGGATAAGAAGAAACTATAACCACATATTCGAGATGCGTGCACTTAATATAAATGCATCTTTGTAATCTTAGATGCATTATAATACATCATAACATGTTTTATAGCTTTTAATTAGATGCATATACTTATATTAGATGCATTTCATGATTTATCTTTATTTTTGTTCCTCTACACGTGCCCAAATCATGAAAATCAATTTGTACCATCTACACATCAAATTAACTTTCAAAACTCAAGATCGTGCATCTACATGAATAGAAATGCATCTAATTCAAGTCGTTCCATCTCAAATGTGTGGTTTTAGTCTCTTCTCACCACTTCTTATTTTAAGTTTCTTCTCATTGGATCCTTACTCTATATATATATATATATATCTGTATTATATATAGGTATAAATATGACTTGATACCACACTTTTTAATCCAGTCATATCCCAGTCACATCTTTAAACCAATAGGATTTGAGAATTTCCTAAAAAATCTCAAAACTTGCCTAATTTTCGTCACTTTTTACTAAAATACCTTTCCCGAAAACGCATTTTTATAAAATTCACGTTTTCAAAACGCGGGTATATAATACTAAATTATTATTTTTTTCGTTTTCTCTCCCACACCCACGAGGTAAACACACACACACACAATACGCCGTCACAGGCGGGGAAAACACACACAACCGACGCTGAACCCTAATTTTCTCTTCTTCTACAAGATCATTCTCATGATCATTCTTCTTTCATTGTAATAATTTGTCCAATTATTATTCTTATCATTCTTCTTCATAACACAATCTTTATTCAATCCAATGAATCGCTTGAAACCCTAATATTTGTATGTGTTATAATCATTATCATTATCATTCATTTTTATAATTATCATTCATTGTTATAATTATCATTCATTGTTATAATGACCTTCGGTTTGAATTCAGATCTGATCCCGTAGCCAAAATAGAAAAAACCACCCTCATGGTTTTATAATCAGTGATCATAGAGATAAATGATTTGAGAGAGAGAGAGAGATGAAGAAAGTTTGAGAGAGTGAATTAATATTGTTGCGAGAGAGAGAGTGATAGATTTTTTACAAATCAAGATTTCAGGTATGGCAATTTATATTTTTTTTCTCTGCCTATTAATCCAAATAGTTAACTCATCCATCTTAATGTATCATGTGCTGATCTGCTTAGGAACGTAATCGAGGGGTGGTTAATGCCAAGAGATATATCTGGAAGGTTGCACACGTTTTAGTAATTGAATAAAAGGAACCAAAGTTTATATGTTACTGTACTTCTAAATGACTGATAAACCATATTGGAGAGATAGAGGCACGCCAACATCAGGGATTCTGTTCATGTTAGAGCCCATGTTAGAGCCCATTATCAGGAAAAATTAAGCTAAAAGTTCAGGAAACATATATTTATAGTTATGAACTTTTATCAAGCTCAATGTTTTTGTCATTCTTGAAGTGAAGGATTTAACTAAATTGATTTGGAGAAGTCATGTTCATATTTTATCAGGTTTACTACTCTGCGCATGGTCTATGATTGGATGGTTACAAGAGCTACACATAGTTTTCTTTAATGCAAATGTATACTTTTATGGGTTACTTTTAACCAGTTTGACCAGTCTACTTTAGCTATTTTTGCTTATTTGACCCACTTTAGAAAAAGCACAACTCAAACCAACCTAATCGTAAGTTGTCTGACTAAGTTGTACAGTAAACTTATCCTTAATCCTTTAAGACTAAGGAACCGCCTTTGTATGATTCATGACTACCAAATTTTGCAGTATCTATTTATGTGCTTTTGAGATTTAACATGTGTTTAGTCCTCAGAAAGTTGCAACAAGTTTACTGGATACCGGTCTGCCATTGACCAGGTAAATTTTATATTTTGCTTTGCGTTACCAGATACTTCAAAAATGGGTTTTTACTAAATCAACTACAATATTACTGAATCAACTGCAAGATAGAGTGTTCATTTACAAGGAATGAGGAATCCTATGGTCTGATCATGGAAGAAATGGATCCACATTCTTTGAGTTACATGATCTGTATTTGGGGTAGCAGTTCTTCACTGATCACATATTTGATTACCTAATAATTCCTTATAAAAACAGAAGGTTAAATCCTTTTCTTGGTAACAGCAATTTAGTGTAATCTCAAGATAACAAGTTCTAGGCGAAATTCAGTAATATTAATTCTCGACTGGTTCATAAGTTACCACCTTATGCTGTTGATTGCAAAGATGTACAGAAAGATGCTGATACTGTATATTCTTAACACACTTCGGATCATGTGATTGCAACTAAAGGTTGATCAACTTAAAGTGAGGAATATGAAGTGTCTTTTCCTAATTGATTAAGTGGCTTACCATATATGCAGTCTCAACGACCAAATGGTGTTTTCTTATCTGCAAGTTGTGTTGGATAGTGTGGTTAATTGTGTCCAGGTAAAAACATAATCCGAATGCATCCTCTTCCTTATGTTTTAAAACATAATGCATCAAGATTTTTATTTGATAAGTACTAATCATGAATTTAACCACTAAGTACTTGGTGGATAATTTATCCCGTCTATCTTTTTTAGCCAGATTGAAATCACCCCTTACTCTCATGCTATTCGTTTTTAAAAAACAAGAGTCAAATTTTCATTTCCAAGTACTTAGTGGGTATTGTCAATAAAAATCCTCTGTTGATTAGTGTGTTTATGTATATATAAATCATATTTTGATTACTTTCATATATTGTACATGAAGTACTTGGTGGTTAATATTAAATGTGGTAAGATATAATGACAGGTGGGGTCATTCGATAGCGGTTGTGTTCGCGCAAGGTGGAAGAACAATGGTGACCTCGTGAGTCAAGATTTTATCCAACACCCTATTACGGCACCTTCCAAACACCCTATAACATCAAATAAAACACCCTTTTACAGCAGAACCGCACACCCCATTACATTTGGAAAATTAAAGGTAAGAGTGCATTGAACAAAACACCCCATTACATATTCATACAGATATGTTAACAGGAGCCTGGTGACCGGTATCTCACGACCTCTTATTAGGGGTTGCTAATACTGGCTGACCCTTTCTTGATGATACATAGTATTTGTTTATCATGTTTTTAAATCAGGGTTGCCGATTAAGGGTTTTTAAACAATTAAGGTCTTGCTGGTTTTTGGCTTGCTGACAGATATCATCTTTTATAGAGATTAAATGTGTTACTTGGTTGTTGTATAACGGGTCAAAATACAACAACAATAGTCAGTGACTGTAAGTTATGCAATTAAAATTTTAAGATGAATTCTCGGGTAAGTATTTGGG
Organism: Glebionis coronaria; assembly: GCA_025667525.1. Lineage (NCBI taxonomy): Eukaryota > Viridiplantae > Streptophyta > Magnoliopsida > Asterales > Asteraceae > Glebionis > Glebionis coronaria. Next base: position 381,158,046 of record CM046880.1, on the reverse strand, counting down.
ACACTTAATTATGGTAACGGAGTTAAAATTTTAGATTTCAGGTTAATTGATTCAGATATTAGCGATCAAATACCCGCAAAATGCTTGAAGGTGTTTGTTCGAATTGTAGGGGGATATTTGCATAGCCATCCAAATCATCGCCCAACAATAGTTGAGGTTGTGGCCAATCTTAATTTTCCAACAATAGTTGAGGTTGTGGCCAATCTTAATTTTGTAATGACATTATAAGAGAAAACCGATACTTTGTTTTAACCTACAAGCATAACAATATTGTGTAGAATTGTCGAAAAAATTCCGTTTGCCTCTAAGTGAGAAAGCTCTGGTAATTTATGTCAACTAAAATATGTGTAATATGGTGTATAGCCATCTTTATATATATGTTCCCATGAAGGTAATTTAGCCAGTGCCCCGGTTGTTGACCATGAACTCGTGAATAAGCTTACTACTGAAAACGAGAAACTCAAGGTAAGACAGATCAAAATATTTAAGTTTTATTGATCATCTTATGCTCTTTAAGTACTGTGGTAAAACACTGTTTTTGCTGTTAAACAATTACAGGCTTTGGTTGGCTCCTTAGAGCAGAAAATTGGTGATAACAAGAAAAGATACGAAGAGACAAAAAAAACTCAGTGAAGAAAGACTGAAGCAAGCCTTGGAAGCTGAGACAAAGATTGTTCAGTTAAAGACTGCTACTAGGACACACCCCCCCAATGGGAAGAGACATGTATGAACACAAAAAGGTGCCCGCCTTATATCCGAACCATAGCACTACCACTGATTATTATTATGTACAGGTTTGTAGATATGTGTTTTTACTCAGAAACTAATTTCTTGAAGATCCAAGGATATATTGCCTTTATATTTGCTTTTAATCCTTGAGACATACCGCAACCATGATTATGCGTTATTATGATTCTGCCTATTCATTTTTCTCTATCATAAATCAACTCGCCACCATGATTATACTGGCCTATTTGCAGGTAAGTTCGTATTAATATTGTAATCGTCGTTTTAGAGGGGCAAGTAAAAGGGTTCAAACCATAATTAATCTTTTATCCATTTATGGTGGGTTTGTCACATCAATCTATTTTTTTAGTTGGCTGATTTTAAGTATATTGGGTTTCAGGTTAAGGATTGGTACAGTTGCAAAACAAAACTATCTCAATTTTTATACATGAAGCTGCTGACGCTCTGGGTTGTGTTGTAGCCTAGCCAATAAGCCCGTCATGAACAAACGCGGGCTGGAAATCAATGAAGTCACCTAAAGGTAAGATAACAGTCAACTTCATATCTTATTAACTTGCATTTGATTTTTTTTCTGCCAAATAACTAAGGTATAGAAATCAGTATTATAAATATAGATCTTGAGACCATTTATTGTATATGGGTACCCTTCGCCATTCACCTGAATGCAATTAAGAAACTGACCCAACTACCTCTGAAATTTTATTGACTGACATGTGTGTTAAATTTTCATTGGTGGGTCACTATTTAACTCTCTGTCCATGGACTTCAGTTATAGTTTGACCCGATATCTGACCTGCGATAACAATGGAACAAGCTCGAGATTGACTTATATGTGTTTTTTGTCTTTAATTTGTTTAGGAGCAGTCCTCGGGTAGTGAGACGGGGGCGGTAACACCAGATTGGACGGTGTTGCCTTCATTTATATAACTTGTTCTGATATGTAGTTCTTTTTGGTATTTGCATATGCGACGTCTTTGACAGTTCAATTGTCTACCTTCAGGTATATAGTAGCAACTTTATTTACAGAGCCAATACGCCGAGCCATATCCATGCATGTAATATTTTATGATTCCAATATTGCTTATTTCTGTCCGACTTGGAAAAAATTGTGACCAAGCACCCATTTTTATTTGCTTTAAAAATATTTACCATTTGTTCTGCTTTGGAGAATACCAAATAAAGACCTGTTTTTACAGGTCGTCCTGACCACAGATCTTTCCTTCTCTAACACAAATCATAGTTGCTTCTATCAGTTAAGGTATTTGATGTGGCATTATTTATTTTTTGCAATTATTGTCATCACATTCGAACCATTACAGCAGAAACCAAACACACAGTTACAATAGGAATGAAACGCCCTGTTACAGCAGCAACCAAACACCCCGTTAGAATCCTTACTGCAGCAACCATTGCAGTATGTGTGGCATAGTGTGCATATTTCTACTCTTTTCTGATCTGTTACAGTGCATAAATGTTCTTAATAAGGCGTGGAACCTCATGACTAGTCAAATATTAAATTTAATTGGTTTATCTCCGAGAGAACTTTTCGAATTGGGTTGGCTTTAGTGGTCGGCTGAGTGGATGAAGCTTTAAAAAATCTCAAGATACTCGGTAGCACTGATGAACTCATTGAGAAATGCAGTTGATAGAAGCTTTCAGGGTACACGACCACCAAGCGGTGTCCTATTGTTTGGTAATATGATTTAGCGGTGTCCAAGTGGTGTACTTTTAGACGGTAATGTGATTTTTTTATTATCCTTATTTTTTCATGTATCGACGTCATTGCAACATAATGAATGTGTTTGCTGATTTAGGTTTAAACCGGAGAGTTAATGTCACGTGCATCGCTGCTATAAATAGACCGGATAAGATTGACTCAACACTTTTGAGATCAAGTATTATTTGGTAACTCTATGTGAACGTTGTTTCTCTTAAGGCTGGTTATGTGATGGTGAATATTCAGGAAACTGGTAATTAGGTATTTTATACGTCTTTTGTTGATTTCGGTTTCTTATATTGCAATTTATCAAACCGAAAAGCTAGACCAATATACCACGTGTGATCTTTATTAATTGTTTTTAACCTCCAATGCAGATGCGAAAAATTGATATTCTGCCAATGATATCTCCATTGAGATACGCACTATGGCCAGGGATCTGGTATTTTCTCTATCCCCATAGGTTATACTTGCAGCTTTTAAGAACTTTGAAATAAGCACACCCACATTTATTGTTCGTAACGCTTATTTCAAATGCGACAAAACACTTATTGCATCTATTACTGCATTGTTTCTAAAATAGGATTGACCATCTGGAGTAAAATGGCAAAAAAACTCTAGATCTAGCCTGCAAGAAAATGATGTTATTGTTTTTAGAATCTGGAATGAGACTCACTAAAAATTTGTTTTAGCCATTCCCCCATTACTCCTGGCCACCATCAACCGCACCAGCATCCGTCTCTTGTCTCATGTCCCACCCAAATTATAGCCCTCCCCTGCCCCGGCCCTATGCCGCTCTCCTCTGTCTCCCTCATTGATCTCATACTGATATTTAAACTGATACCCGTACTCAAGTATGTCATTGCAATCCTTTATGAAACCAAACAACCTTGACAACAACCTCTAAGCCACAAAGCACTTATTTGCAAACCTTGGTGGAATCAGCCCGACTGGAAATAATTTAACTTTTTTTCTTTGTGATAGATGTTGCGCATAGGTTTGTGATTCAGTTTTCATTTTGTTTATATATTTACGTATTGATTATTTAGATTAAAGTGGCTTGCATTTTAGTAAATCAAGGTATTTGTCTAACAGGACTGTACTATTTCTCACATAATGCTTCTTTATCACTGATATTGTTGAGAGCTTTGAATGTCGTTACTAATCAATCTACATTCGAAGTATAATTACTTTTACCAGATAGTACACGAATCCTGCTTTATAGTTTGCTAAGTCTGCTGAGTTCGGTATTGAAGGGGTATCTTTTAGTACTTTTTGTTAATCAAGATCTGATTATATATGGAATGTGATGGGTGTACTGTTTTTGCTCGGTTGTATTTATTTCGAGCAGGTGTTATTTGACTTTTATTTTTTAATCAAGTACTTAAAACAACAGCGGCCGTTGTCCCCACGTCTTATGAAGCAGTGACGTTATTCTGGCACCAAAATAGACACGACATAGATGAAAACGTAAGGGAAAAATATGTGAGGTCGGTCCAACAGCAAATTCATGAAGCCTTACATGCATATCATTGGTACGATGTTGGTGGATATGGTAATTATTCTCTGTGGGTTTGTTTAATATTAATGAAACACTTTGCTATATTTCAGCTTCTTTTTTCAGTATTGAATTAAGTTATTAATATCGGTAATTTCCACAGATACTAATTTCTGTTAAAGGAAAGCTGGAAAGCAAAGCGACAAGCAGATTGTGGCACTTCTAAGTGCTCCATTGGAAAAATATAATGATAGATACTACACCTAAAACTTTCAACCTATCCATAAGTCACGGAATACGTAGATGATAATCCATTTGTTAATCTGTGAACTTTTTATAGGTTTGGGCTTTATTTGAACTGAGAAAAGGGCTTATTAGCTTCTGAAATGTCTGTATAATTATAATGATTTAAATGTATTGGCTAATTGTTTATAGAGGGAACCAACTTTGTTCTTATTTTTTTGGATCAGGTACTATAGAAATGATGTGTAGGCTAATATGGCGTAATGTGTTATTGGTTTAGGGTGCTGCAAAATTAACATGAGTTGGGATGAGGTCATAATAGGAACAAGAAGTGTTTGGTTCAGGCTATAATAAGAAAAAAATCTGTTTAAAGTAGACTGCAAGTCAGCAGGTATGTCTCTTACTCCCTTGTAATGATCAAACATCTGGAACATACCTGCCTGACAGTTTAGATGCATAGGATATCCCTAGGTCTGTAGTTAACATCTCTAAAGGGACTTTAAGAGGCGTAATTAGGGTATCCGGGAGAGGATTGGTGAAATAAGATACTACATATGTGGTGGATCTACGAATGTGTGAGACTCACAATCTCAATCATTATGGTCAATTTCGTATTTTGTTGATTCAGATTAATATTATCTCAAAAAATTCTTACCCATTGAACTGTTTGTCATTTTTCAGGTCTTGGATGTTTTAATTACGAGAAGTTGTCATGTGCCTGATATAGCTTTGCTCTAATTGTTAAAATTCGACAGTTTTTTAGACCCAACATAGACAGTAAACAAGTAAGTTTAGCTTTAATAGTTTGCAGGACCATTCACATCATTCCAACAATTTGACAATGATTAAAAATGATTCTTCTTTAAGATAAAAGAATGATATAAATATGTTTTTTCTAAAATAAATATCAGGTTGCAAAGTCGGTGCTGTTAGATTGCATCTGTTGTTGACATGTCTTGTTGCTACAGTCAGGGGTGTTCGTTAAATGGATTAAATCAAAAATATACTTGCATCGGTAATGAGAAAAAGTTGTAAATAGTTTTCCTAACCGCTTAAATTTGCCAGTATAATTTTGCGTTATTTAAATCTTACCTTTTTAGCTAAATTTGTTTGACCCTTTTGGTAAACTTAAATATTGACCATCCATGATTTAAATTGTTCTAGATATGTGGTCTTCAGGTAAAGAGCTCTACGGAGGACTTTCAAAGCATATGAGTTGAGGATGACAAGAGATGCTTTAGCATATCATGGTTGTGCTAAGCTTTTCCAGGTACTGATTGACTAACTCCTATAATTTTTTACCCAATAAAAAACTCTATATACACTTTTTAAGTAGTAATGTGTTTTAGTGTTTTGACCTCTGATGCTTTGTGTGTGTGTGTGTGTGAAGGACGTTGATACTGAACTTATTCAACATCGACAATTATGGATGGTGACACGTGGAATTGTTAAAGGCATTCTTAGTGTGGCTTCAAATGCGCAACGCCTAAATGGTTTTTGTCCACTTACGCCAGAGGTACAATTATTTTCATTCAAAAACCATCGTACTAACAGTTTCACAACATTAAAGTGGTATTCCTAGCATAGATAATTGCAATGGGAATGACTGAATTAGAGGATCCTAAAGAGCTCATATGTGAAGCCATTGACAAGTCAAATGTTCAGCCTCTGGGCAGTAGTCCTGACACCCTTAAGAGATAAGTTATATTTCCTGCATTTATCATAGATTATCAGGAATAACGTGTTTGGTACTTGAGTCGAGGATTTCACTTGTGAACACAGTATGATTAAAAGGAAATTCGATCAAACAGATAATTGATACACCTACATCACAAACCATTTAAAGAGTAAAAAGTAATATCCGTTGTAGTATACTGGTTTTGAGTTGGTAAAATGGGTTGTTTGGCAGCTATTTACTTCAGATACTTATGCCATTCATCACTTGCTGCAGGATTATGTGATCTTGCCTCAACCATATATTATGGGCCTGCTAAAAACGGTAATATTTGAATTTTTTGTTGCTTTTACTAAATATTGGCTGTTTTGAACACGAGATTTTAATTCTCAATTTCTCCCTCTCTTTCTTAAAGTCATTCATTACTGAATGTCACCAAAGCACCAGCACAACCTACCATGTTCAAAACATGTATTATTACATCATCTTTGATTTACACTCTTCAAGATATATTAGCCGATAAATTTCTTTTTGTGGTGTAGATATGATCACAAATTGTGAAGGACATAAATCCAAATCTTCCGACGAACAAAGGCAACCTTCTTTGCACATGGTCAAGCAGGAAGCATATATAACATAAGAATCTACTTCGCTTGGAGAATATTGGTGGGCGTACCCTGCGTAAATCATTATTGCATGGCAGCACTTTGGTCAATCACTCTTTTTTCAGATGCTCCAAGTAGAAAATTCGTACTTTTAGACATTCAAGAGTATGTTGTAATTTGGTTCCAAAACACGATGCTAGAAATAACATATCTTTTTTTAATGGCAAGATGAATATGTATAAAAGCCAGCAGCATACTAGCTAGAAATAACTATTACATTTGTTATTTTTCCAATACCGTTTTTATTGATCTGTCAAATTATCAAATATACTTCCATGTTTTAGCTTTCTCTGTTTTTGTACTAATCGGCCACAAATACCTTATTGTCATTTTTTTAGGAAGTAGGAGTTACCTCAAGCTGTAATTTTATTAGAAATCTAATGGCTAAAACATTCTTTAAATGCCCAACATTTTGTAATGCTTTATCTGTGTGTTTTCTTTCGTAAGTTGATGGGAAAGACACGAGTTTAAAGCAGATAATAATATTGCACTGATAGTTACTTACAAGTTCTACCTACTCCTCCCATTGCACTTCCCTTTAAGATGGGTATGACGGTATGCATCTACTTCATACACTAGAACGGTACTCGCGGAATGCGGCGGCGAGTACCTAACGAATTTTGAGACTAACAAATAGTAATCTCTGACTCATTGTAAAGTTATAAAAAATCGAATTAAAAAACTTACTAAAATTGAAAAAGACTAAAAGTTAATAAAAACCTACTAAAATATGCGGCGGTAAGTATTCGATGATGATTTTTGAAGCGAACAAATGTTACTATCTTACCAATCAAGCTCGTATTCACATTGATCTTAAAGAGGTAAAAATGTGAAATCAAAATAAACCCGCTAAAAATAATAAAAGTTTTATAAAATTTATCGAATTTGATAGTGAATTAAAAAGCACAAAATTTTAGAAAATATAGCGAAATTAGATTTTGAAAATAATAAATTAATAGAAAGATATTCCAATTTAAAATAAAAAATATTATTTTAATAAGTTGTTATAAAATTTTGTTATAAAAAGTTGTTACAAAGGGCATATGGTATAGACTATGAGAAAAACATTAACAACTTACTATATTTAGTAAGTAAAATTGACTGAAAATTCAGCCTTTTTATTTTTAGAAGGTCCAAAATGCTTTATAATATAGTACTCCCTCCGTCCCAAAATTATTGTCCACCGACAAAAAACACACAGTTTAAGAAAAGTATCACCTTTTCAGCTTTCTCTCTCTTACTTTTTACAGAAAGACAGTTTTACCCTTAACCAATTAATTTAAAACCTTTTTAAAGTTTGTAATTATAATTTCAATTAAGGGTAATCTAGTAATCTCGATCTAAAGTTTCTACCTATTTTTAGAAGTTTTGGAGGTGGACAATTAAATTGGGACAAACTAAAATGGAAAGGTGGACTATAATTTTGGGACGGAGGGAGTAATAAGTTAGATTATAGATATAGATTATAGATAGATGAATAATTAATTATAAATCAAGATTGTAATGGCCTGTTTTTTTACTTATGGAACAAATTTCATATAGTAACTTTTTCCAACTTTCAGACTTCTCTTGTTTTCTCAATTTTTATAAGATTCTGTATGCTTTTGTAGATTGGGAGTCTGGTCAAGGCCATGTTAGAATAAGAGGGTTGTCACAATATGCGTACAGTTTTAACTTGTCATTTTTCACATTACAAAGAGGCGGTGGTGTCATATAAGCAGTTTATTCCGGAGCTTCGGATTCAAGTTTAAAATTATCTATTTATAACATAAATTTAACATTACATAAGAATAAACTATAAATAAAATATAATAAAGGTTAAATTACAAATTCAATAAACTAAAAACACACAAACCGTAAACCGTCAGGAACAAGAAAAAAAACGACCCCGCCCGTTGGGCGGGTTACGACGCTAGTATATATATATATATATATATATATATATATATATATATATATATATATATATATATATATATATATTGTAGAACCTCTTTTTTGGTACAGAACTTAGAGAACTAATTTTTTACTACTAATAAAGCATAGTGTACATGATATTAATGCAAGATGACATTTTTGAAAATATATACTACTCATTTTAAAAAATGAAATTAAATTAGGGGCAAATTGGGTATTTTGATTCACTGATTTTTTTAATTTTTAGTTAAAAATACGATTTTTGAACATTTAATTTTCAAAATAACTAATTAACATTTTTTTTGCAAGTCTTAAGTTTTTCCCAGGTTATAAGTTTCTTTATAAAAAAATTTATATTTGTTACTTTTAAATATTTTATTTTACACATGGTTTTTATGAGGTTTTTATAACATAAACATATATGTTTTTCTCTAAATTTATAACATACACATACATGTTTCTCTAAATTTATAAAATAAACATACATGTTTTTCTAAATTTATAAAATAAACATACATGTTTCTCTAAATTTATAAGATAAACATACATGTCTCTCTAAATTTATAAGATAAACATACATGTTTCTCTAAAAATTACTATATAACATAATAAAAACATAAATACAATACAAAAATTTTGATATCACGTGTGCACTTTTAAAGAAAAAGAAACATGCACGACTTCGAGAACATATATGCACGACATCTATAACATATGTGCATAGCTTCAACTTCACCAGAACATACATGCACACCTTCGACTTCATTAGAACATATATGCACGACTTCGAGATACCCAATCCCTGTATCAAAACAAAAACTACATATTAGATGATTAATCATATGAGTCATAGATTAAGTAGATGACTGACTTCAATTTAAATTTACATATGCACTCATTTCCAACATACTTATTTAAACAATATTGAAACCAAACCAATTACATCAATGTACTAAAAGGTACCATCATGTTAAGACATGTTCATTATATATGATAATTTAATCACTATTATATTATTTGTTATAACTAGGGATGAGCTCGGTGCCAATCCCGTCCCGATCCCGTCCCGATCTCGTCCCGATCCCATCCCGATTGAGTGCTCCTAATTTTTTCTCGATCTAAAATGTTATGTACCGATCCCGTCCCGAACGAGATTTCGGTACCGGGAACCGGTTTTGGTACCCGGTACCGAGGAAAAGGAACTTATCGGGTTATTCTCGTTTTAAGTTAAAGGTATTTTTATTTGGACATATTTATAGTAGTAATCATGTAAAAGTATTAAACAATGCTACTGAAATACTTCACCACATTCCTAGTTACTACTAATTTTCATTCTTGTTTGAGAAAGTTAGTACGCAAAGTCTTAAACATCAATATGTTTATTCTTTTCTCGAAGTAAGGTGATACTTTATTTACTCCAACATAGCATACCAGTAGATGATTAAACTAAATATACTTGGACATAGTTGCACCTATGATATAAAAGTAGTGCGAGTATTTTCATTCAGTAACTATCTTATATAGTAGCAGTGATGTATGCAAAAGTGTTTCACAGCCCCATGGACAAGTATGTGTCTTATTGTAGAACACATCAGATTACAATAGCCATAGTATCCAACAGTTGCAGAACCAAATACCCTTTAATTGCAGAACAAACATAACAACTGCAGAACCAAACACCCCTTAATTGCAGAACAAAAAAGTAGACTATTCATATTTCGGGACTATCCCGGCCTGGTACCGATCTCGTTTTAGTAGTCCCGATTATATTTTTTGTTCGACTAAAAGTACCGATCCTGTACCAAATATACGGAATTGGTTCAAGATCGGTACGATACCGTACCGGGATTCGGGCATGGATGCTCATCCCTAGTTATAACTACACTACCATCCATAACAAATTAAACCATCACATGTATAAAAATTGATATTTAGAGATAAACTAGTGATTAAGTTTCCTTACATGTATAGAACCCAATATTCAGTAAGACACAAAATTCTTATATCATCTAAATAAAAAACAAATAGATATTTATGAGGTTTAGTCCAATTTTTTTACTCCATCCACACGTGATCATCTAATCTAGTTAGATATTGAGAAAGAATAAATTAAAAATTAAATGGTTGATGGTTACAAACAACTTTTCTTCACAATCTTTTAATATATAAAAGTGAATCTTTAGATGCTAACATTTAACATCTCGCCACTACACAAGCGAACCACAAAATTAAACGAAAAAGACAAAAAAACATGAAAAAAATGAATTAAAACATATAATATTTACATTAGTTTATCATGAAAAACGAAAAATTAGAAGAAAAAAAAGGTTCATATTCAAAACTGACCTTACAAACACAGATCTGCATCGAGTAATGGCTTTGGCTGAATCGTCGGATCTTTCGACATGGTTGCTCGGATCTCACGACATGAATGTTGGATCGTCAGATCTCAACATAACCGGATCCAAAAAACGAAACACCTTTAAATCAACGATCATAAAAGTCAGAACTCGGTTTCTTAATCAAAACCGAATGTAAAATTTGAGTGGATGATTTTTTTCGGAGATCTAATGAGAGAGAAAGAGAGGCAGTAGTTATGACATGAGGTGGGATCGAGTTTTATATGAAGAAGTCACATATTTTAAAACACGTATCAGCCAACACTTTTTAGGGAGTTATAAAATACCGAGTGTGACCTTTTGTATTATTTTTTTCTAAAATGTTTACTATATAATTTCAAAAATGCCATCTTGCATTAATGTGAGATACATCATATATTAATAGGTGTAAAAAAATAGTTCTGTAGGTTCTGTACCAAAAAAAGGGTTCTGCAAATAACACTCCACATATATATATATTATATAGGTATAATTATGACTTGAAACCACAATTTTAATCCCAGTCATATCCCAGTCACATCTTTTAACCAATAGGATTTGAGTATTTGCTAAAAAATCTCACTTTTTTCCTTTTTAAACTCATTTTTGTTGATTTTGGGCGGACCACAGTTTTCAAAATCACGTTTTATATAAAAATTGCGTTTTCATACCGCGGGTATATATTGTCTATATTTTTTTTATTTTTTTTATTTTTTTCATTTTTCTTCCACAAACGACGGGTAAAAACACGCACAACCTCCATACCTCCATGGATATTTTCTCTTTTTTTTCCTGCTCTTCATAAGCTCCATCTATCATAGATACATAAGCCTAAAAATAAACACCAAATCAAATCAAAGAGCGACATTAATTGGATAGAACTGATATGATCTTATTAAAGATCCATGATCAATCAAAACCCTAATTCGTTTTTTTATTTAAATCAATCAAGGCTAAATCTAAATCAGCCTTATTAAAAAACCACACCAAATCAAATCAAAGATCGACATGAATTGGATTGAATTGATCTTATTAAAGATCCATGATCAATTAAATCCTAATTCATTTTTTTTGTTTTTGTTTTTTTCGAGTTGTTCCCGCAGGTACACAGATATTCGTTCATGAGATGACATCAGTGATGAATTCCAAGTTTTTATGAAGCCTCAGGCAGATGTAAAAGAATATTGTTCTGATAATGATAATAAGGCGGCAAAGGTTTTACTTGCTAAGTTGCTAAGAAAGATGTCCAAGTTTTACAAGATGATTATTGATATTTTAGTCCATAAGTTATCTAGCATAACTCAGGTATACTTCTGATGGATCAACCATTATTGATACAACACCAACTCGAAATTCAACTTCTGCTTACCTAAACAAACAAACAACACACAATCGATAATCAAAAGATTTGGGTAATGAGTGCTCTAACTGGTTTAAATCTGTCTTAACAGTTTTGAGTGTTAATTTTTTCTGTTTTAAAGGGGTGTTTGGTAACGCATTTAACATAAACTAATTAAGTGTTTTTATCATAAATTCCTAACGATTTGTGCACTTCTGATGGAGAAAGTATGAACATGTATATATTATTATAAATTTATTGGTTTCAGTAACTTATTTTGTTTATGGAAGGATTAGTGCTGCCAGGCGTAAAGTTCTAAAGTTTATGTCAATGAGATTTGGCATAGAGGAATAACAAGCACGCAGGTTAGTCTATGTTACTTTGCTATGCGACACCAGTGCTCATGAGATTATGTCTGAATAAGAGGTGGTATTTACAGGATTGTTATCCGCTTAGTATAACCTGGTATTATTTTTTGAGTTTTTGGATAATACTTGACACTTAAAAATAAACACATTGTAGCTGAGTCGAGTAATATTGGCAATGTTGTTTTTAGATATGTTTAAATATACATTACAAAGTAACATATCATGTTTGCTGATGTATTTTGTAAATTGCAGCAACGCCCTACAAGTGCTTATAATTTCCAGATCACCACTACAAATGCCAGTTACCCGTTTACAACAATACTACATCATTGACTGTTGCAAACAGAGATACTTAAAGTCTTAAAAACTGATGTAAAGATAATTTGTTTAGTCATATATATCCCATTAATTTTTTGTTTGTGAACATATGTGTATTAGAATATTGACAGAGTTTGTGCCATTAAAACATGTAATAGTGGCATTTTTTTGCTAGATGGTTATGGTATTCAAGCATATGGTTTGTGCCATCTCTATGACCTAAACACATACTCACCATGCTCCGCTACAACACCAACTCGCGACCACACCACCTGACAAGCCGATCCACCTCACAACCTCACCATCTCCACCACCTCAACACCTCACAACCTCGCCAACTCAACAACCTCGCCAACTCAACAATCCTTTCTTGCCTAGATGACTTTGGTGATCTGTAGTGGAATGAAGCCAGTGGCTGCTATGAAATCACTTATGTAAAAAAAGGTCAGCTTTGTTTTGGAAAGTAATAATGACACACAGAACCTGGTAAATGAGGGATGAATGCTTTGGAGTCGCATCATAGGGAGAGTTGTGTACATGTGCAAGCGGCTCCTTCACAAGCTGAAATCTTGTATAAAAACTTAAAGGTCAGTAAATAGAGGTTAAAGTCACAAGTGAAAAAGACGATTGTGGATAAATATGGGAATGCGACTGCTGAAGAAACATTTCCGAGAGAGTTGCTGTAAGGGAAAAGTGAAAGGGAAGTCGAGTATGATCATGCAGGAAGGAGCGTTAGAGGAAAGGAAATGGTTGTTCCTAAAAGCAAGTATGAAGTGGATGTATGCATCAGTAACCACACGACCGTTTGGGGATCTTGGTGGAAAGATCACCAATGGGGATACAAATGCTGTAAACAGTTTGTTAAAATTAGTTACTGGATGTAGCTTGAATACGGGCTGCTGAAGCTGCAATAGACTTGATGGAGTATAACATTGCTCATAAAGAGGCTGCTACTGAAAGTTTGACTTTTCATCAAATGTGACTGAACCTACTGCCACGACATCATCACCATTTTGAGAATTCAAACAGTATTTGACACTCATTTTATCAGTCGTGACTATAATAAGTATCTTCATGTACTTTTAGAACTGGACCAGATTAATACACCTTTGCCATTAGCAGTGGTTTATACTAAAGTCGATCAACAATGGAAAATATTCTAAACAATTAATTTCAGCATACTAAAGTTATTTTTGAATTTCTGATTTTCAGGGCTGGACCTACCGCGATGGGAAGGCCAAATAATACATCGAGAATAGTCATAACGACTTTCACTGGTGTCATGCTTGGTTTCTTTTTAGGAATGTCATTCCCGATAGTGTTAATAGATAAGGCACACTTCTATTGTTTTGATTTACTCTCAGATTTAATATGAAGCTGATCTTGATATATTTTGATTACATTATGACATTATGTTTATCATCTATGCAGAAGACGAACATGCACTCTACCATGCCTACCTCCATTGATCTTCGTGACATTCAGGAGAAGCACCCGGGCATCTCAACTCAAGCAGCCTTGAATTTTTGGTCTTCTATGCAGAAAAATAAACTTATACAATCAGATAATTATAGGAGTACAAAGGTAAAAATCTATTTGATCAAATGGTTATAGATATGACTAACTTGGTTGAAATTTCATAACTTGTCATAGTTTGTTTATTGGAAAGTCTTGGTATAATACGTAAAACAATAGTCAAATAAGAGGAAATGTAACGAACATCAGACTAATACTTGCAATGCAGATATGGGCTCCGGATAATCCCCGAGGAGCTGAAACGCTACCCCCGGTTTTAGTTGAGCGTGAGTCTGATGTATACCTTCGAAGATTGTGGGGTACCCCGAGTGAGGTATTTCTACCATATCTATATAATGTACCTACTTTAGAGGCTATTTCTATTCTATCATAACTAATGGAGTGTTTAGAAATGCTGATTTAAGGCACAATTATGTTAAGTCCATTTGTAATAGGTATTTATTTGGTAGGGGAAACTTGCAGGATTTGAGTATTAAACCGAAGTACCTTATAGCCTTTACTGTGGGTTATGACCAGAAGAAAAACATTGATAAAGCAATGAAGAAAGTCAGTTACTTGTCCTATGCCTTTCATGTTTGTGAAGTGTAAACCGATCAGATATTTACATGTCAAATCTTTTGACTTTCAGTTTTCGGAACACTTTACTCTGGTGTTGTTTCACTATGACGGTCGAACAAGTGAATGGAGTGAATTTGAATGGTCAAAGAGGGCTATACATATTAGTGCTCACAAACAAAGTAAATGGTAAATTTTGCATATTTAAGAAAATTTACAGGATTCTGTTTAAGCTTAATTATGTTAAATCATGTAATGTTCAGTTGATGACGTATAGTCCCCAGCCGGGTCATGGACCCGGCCCAAGGGTACTACCCGTATCCGGCCCATCACAGATGGGTGGGATAATGTCAGTCAGGCTTATGGGCTTGAATGAACAGTAACCGCACACATGTGTGCGGCCCGCGGCCCGGTACGGCCGACACGGCCGACACAGGGTTAGACAGAATAATATTCTGTCTAGGAATATCTTTACCCCAATAAGGAGAGGATATTCACTACCAGAATTAGAAGATAACAATCATTCTAATTCTGGTGCTTATCTCTTCCTTGGGGCCGAAGGATCAGTGAAAGCCCACTAGGGTTTCACTGCCTATAAAAGGAACCCCCAAGGGTTCCACAAAGGTATTACGACTTATACTCTAAACTCACATATAACCCTAAACCAATTACTTACTCTCACGCCGGAGTCTAATCGTGGGAAACCTTCCCACGGTAAGCTTAACGCGTGTTGTTTAGTGTGCAGGATCCCAACCAGACGATTCACTTGGTGCAGGAGCCGGAGCCCAGCCAACCCGAATTAAGCCTAATTCGGGTCTAGCAAGGATCAACCAACTTTTGCATCAACAAGTTGGCGCCATCCGTGGGACCAGTAACACTAAGCTAGAACAAAACCTCATCTCAAATCTCCAATGACGAAGGGGCATCCGCCAACTAACCCCAGGAATGTGAATCCTGGGAACCGGAAGTCCCAAGGGGAAGGGATTCTCATCCCCAACCAATCACCTAACCGCCTCGCAGGCGGGCTGGGTAATCGTAGCGGTTTTCAACCGGCGGGGGTGACGAGCACGATCTCGGTGACACCCCCGCCTACTTCAACCCTGGATAACCCTGATCCAGGGAGTGCGCCAGACCCTCCTAACAAGGAACCACGCAGACCTTCGACGGAGGAAGAAGTGGAAGCCCTACCACTCAGTGAGGAGGACCTTACTCGAGTTCTCACTCAGAACTTCGAGAGGATCGTCCCAGGGATCACATCAAGATTGAGTCTGGGGAGGAACCTCCAAGCCAGACTCAACTTTGGTGACAGTGGACCATCCACCCCTTCCCAAAACCGGAGAAAAAGGAGGACTCGGCCTCAGGAGCAGGGAACCTTTGAGGAAAACCCTCAACCCCGGAATGTGTTTGAGCGCATAGGAGATCTCCTTATGCAAGAATTAACGCAGTCTCAAGATGGAGAAAGGTCGGATGGCTCACCCGAGCGGCCAGATCGAGAGCTGACCAGAACCTCACACCGCCCAAGTGTGTGGGATAGAATGAACACTGGGAGAAAGGCTCCTGGTTCGTCTCAAAAAAGTGGTCCCTATTCAAAGGGCGGGGCACCACCACCGTCCCCAGATCCGTCTGGGGAGGACTCAGATGACCATCCACCTAAGCGCCGCCGGCCAAGGCGCACGCCTCCACCACCAAACAATGAGGAGTATTATGGTGGCCCTTACTATCGGGATACGGAAGCAGAGGACCTCTCGCGTCCATGGTGTGAACCATGGGATGACCCTAGGCTCACACGGCCATGGGCTGATCCCAGGGAAGATCCGTTCACCCTCCGCATACGGAACTATTCTGAGGACACCAAACGTCGCATGCCGGCATGTATCAAGACTTATGATGGGTCCGGTGATCCTGTGGATCACCTCAAAATATTCGATACTCAGGCTAAAATTGAGCGATGGCCCATGCCTATATGGTGCCAAATGTTTAATTCGACCTTGATTGGAAACGCCCGTGACTGGTTCGAGGCACTCCCCCACGGAGCATTGATAGTTTCACGGAACTACGCACTGCGTTCGAGAACAATTATACTCAAAGGAAGAAGTATAATAGGGATCCGGTCTCATTGGCAACTGTTAAGCAACGGCCGGGGGAGTCCACAGAAGCCTTCACTGAGCGCTTCAATGATGAGTGCACACGCACAAGAACCATGCCAGAGCTCCTGAAAATATCTGACTACATGCACGCCATAACAGACAGAGAACTGATCAGGCGTCTCAACGACAAGCGCCCAGAGAGATATGATGACCTCATGGAAAGGGTCAGAAATTTCATAGAGGGAGAGACAGCTGTTGCCGCAGCCTACCCATCCCGAGGAAATGGGTACCGGTCAAATGACCAGTCCCGGAGACAGTCGGGCGGTCAAGGCAACCAGAACAATAACAAGGGCTCGGACTATAAGAGCCAAAGCAAAGGCGGACGGTCGGACGACAAGTTCACCCCCCTAAAGATGTCCTACCGGGAGATCTTGTTGACTGAAGGGGCGAACTTTCCAAGGCCTCCCCCAATGACCACACCCCCGGAACGTCGGCAAGGAAGTCGCTTCTGCGAGTTCCATAATGACAAAGGACACGACACGGAGGAGTGTATCCAGCTCAAGAAGCATATTGAGTCGCTAATCAAATCAGGCAAACTCAAGCACCTAGTTAAGGATTGGAAAGACGGAAAAGACAACAACAAGAAGTATGATAAGAAGGATCCCCAAAAGGACAAGCCTTCTACCATATACATGATCCAATCCAGACAGCGCCGCACAAGACAGAAAATCGGCCAAAAATTTTCACGCGGCAAGGAAATCTCATTCCCTCTCATTACAGCAAGCGACGTGATTGATGCGCCTCTCACTATCGAGATAAGCATTGGAACACACAATGTTCGTCGCATGTATGTGGATGGAGGGTCGTCAGCAGAGGTACTGTATGAACACTGCTTTGTGCAGTTATGCCCAGAAATAAGAAGCCAATTAGTACCGGCCACGTCGCCGCTTACTGGCTTTAGTGGAGACACTATCTGGCCGATAGGGCAGTTGCGTTTGATTGTCACCATTGGGAATGAGGAACATTCCACTACAACGTGGATGAACTTCATGGTGATACGTTCACACTCTCCTTATAATGGAATCATAGGCAGACCAGGCATTTTGGCTATCCGGGCAGTACCCTCTACGGCACACGGAATGATCAAATTCCCCGTTGATGGGGGAATCGTTACTATTTACAACACAGTCGTACCAACATCCGAGTGTCACACCGTGAAAACACCGGCACCACCTGTCCCACCCAAGGATGGAGCGCAACCACCCAATTGGAAGGTGGCCATTCACCCTGACTATCCGGAACATGAGGTATCCATAGGAGGGGCGCTCTCGGATAGCGGCAAAAGGGTCATGTGCTCTCTTTTGAGTGCAAACCTGGACATATTCGCATGGGAGCCAAAACATATGACGGGTGTGCCACGTGCGATAGCAGAGCATAAGCTCCAAATCCGCCAAGGGTACCAACCCATCAAGCAAAAGAAGCGCGACCAGGCGCCCGAGCGCAGTCAAGTTATACTGGAGGAAGTGCGTAAGCTGGTGGACGCAGGCATCATGCGCAAGGTATACTACCACGAGTGGTTATCTAATCCGGTCATGGTCAAGAAACATGACGGAAGTTGGCGCATGTGCGTGGATTTCACGGATCTGAACAAGGCCTGCCCACAGGACGGTTACCCGTTACCAGAAATCGACTGGAAAGTAGAGTCCTTGTGTGGATATCCTTTCAAATGCTTCTTGGATGCATATAAAGGGTATCACCAAATCCAGATGGCGGAGGAGGATGCAGAAAAAACGGCGTTCCACACGAGCCAGGGCGTATATTGCTATACGAAAATGCCGTTCGGATTGAAGAACGCCGGCGCTACGTATCAGCGGTTGGTGGATAAAGCTTTTGAATCACAAATAGGACGCAACTTGGAAGTATATGTTGATGACTTGGTGATAAAAAGCCACACGAAGGAGGCACTTCTCCGGGATGTCCAGGAGACATTCGACACGCTGGGAAGGATTAACATGAAGTTAAATCCAAAGAAATGTACGTTTGGTGCAACAGAAGGAATGTTCCTGGGATATTTGATTGACCCAAACGGCATCAAACCTTGTCCAGAGAAGACGGACGCAGTGATACGACTACCGTCCCCGCAGACACGGAAGGAGGTGCAGTCCCTGAATGGGAAGTTAGCCGGGCTGAATAGATTCCTATCTAAATCCGCAGAAAAGTCATTACCCCTATTTAAGACACTCAAGAAGTGTATTAGAAAGGGAGACTTCCGTTGGACAAAGGAAGCTGAGGAAGCTTTTTGCCAACTCAAGCAGCACCTCGCATCTCTACCCATGCTAGTAGCTCCCCGGCCAAAGGAGGAACTCGTTATGTATCTCTCAGCTACTCATGGCGCAATAAGCGCGGTACTGATGACGGATAGAGATACAATACAAACTCCGGTCTACTTTATAAGCAGAACACTACAAGGGGCGGAGCTGAATTATTCCTCCATGGAAAAATTGGTGTTAGCACTAGTATTTGCTACAAAGCGGTTGCGCCGGTACTTTCAGGCGCACCCAATTGTGGTGATTACGGATTAGCCAATCAAGCAGGTTATCTCTAGGCCAGACGTGGCAGGGAGGCTGGAGAAATGGAGCATCCTATTGGGGGGGCACAATATATCTTATAGACCAAGGACGGCGGTTAAAGGCCAGATCTTGGCAGATTTCCTGATCGAGAAGCCGGATGAGGAAGAACCAATCATTAAGCAAGACGAGGTCCCAGCAGAACCTTGGGTGCTATTCACGGACGGATCCTCGTGCACAGACGGGTCCGGGGCAGGTCTCATCCTCACAAATCCAGAAGGAATGGAATTCACATACGCCCTCCGTTTTGAGTTCACGGCCACCAATAACGAAGCGGAATATGAAGCATTAATTGCGGGTTTAAAAATCGCCGCTAGAATGGGAGTCCGCAACCTTGAGGCCTACGTGGACTCACGGCTTGTCGCGAACCATATTCTAGGTGGGTATGTGGCTAAGGAGGACAACATGGTCAGGTATTTGGAAAAAGTCAAGTCGTTAATCACAACTTTCAGTAAGTTTTCCATCAAGCAGGTGCCAAGGGGCGAGAACAAGAAAGCGGATGCTCTCAGCAAGATCGCATCCACGAGCTTCGCCCACTTGTCTAAACAGGTTTTGGTGGAAATACTCAAGGAGAAATCTATCACGGAAGGGGAAGTGGCCGCTATAGTTGAGGAGGAGGGACCTACGTGGATGACCCCAATCATCAACTATTTGACTAATGAAACCCTTCCAGACGAGGAAAAAGCAGCAAGGCGCGTTAAAAGGAAGTCACAACATTTCGAACTCCGAGAAGGCATCCTTTACAAACGCTCTTTCTTGCAGCCGTGGCTGCGGTGTGTTGGACCACGCCAGGCGGCTTACGTCATCAGTGACATACACGAAGGGTTGTGCGGCATGCATGCAGGCCCACGATCCGTGGTAGCCCGAGCCTTACGAACAGGATACTATTGGCCCACTATGCACAGAGACGCGCGCGACATGATTCGCAGGTGCAATGATTGCCAAGTGCATAGGCCAGTACCGCGACACCCGCAGCAGGAGCTTACACCTATCACGTCCCCATGGCCATTTTACAAGTGGGGAATTGACATTGCAGGACCATTTCCTGTAGCTGCGGGAGGGGTTAAATTCTTGATTGTGGCAATGGACTACTTCACACGATGGATAGAAGCCAAGGCAGTCAAGTCTATCACAGGTAAGCAGGTCAAGAAGTTTGTGTGGGAACACATCGTATGCCGTTTCGGTCTACCAGGAGAAATTATATCGGACAACGGCAAGCAGTTCACGGACAACCCATTCAAAGACTGGTGTGCATCATTGAACATCAAACGGCGCTTCACGTCTGTTAAGCATCCACAAACGAACGGCCTTGTCGAACGAGCAAATAGGAGCTTGGGGAATGGAATCAAGGCGCGGCTGGATGAACGACAGGGCAAATGGGTCGATGAGTTGTCACACGTGCTATGGGCACATAGAACCATGATAAAAACAGCCAACGGAGATACTCCGTTTGCATTGGCTTACGGCACTGAAGCCGTTATACCAGCAGAAATAGGGATGCCTACCATCCGCACGGCGGAGGTTAATGTCGTCACAAATGATGAACAACTGCGAATCAACCTGGATCTGTTGGAAGAGAAAAGGGAAATAGCAGCCATCAATGAGGCTAAGTCCAAGGCTAAGATGAAGGCTTATTATGACGTCAAGGTCAAGGGTGTTTCTTTTCGACCGGGAGACTACGTCTATTGTGCTAACGAAGCGATTCGAGTGGAGAATACAGGAAAACTGGGCCCTAAATGGGAAGGACCATATGAAGTTACTGAAACCTTGGGACGAGGCGCGTACAAGTTACGTGACATGGATGGCCGCGACCTAGAGCGCACATGGAACATTTCCAATCTCAAAAGGTGCTATCTTTGAAAGCTACGGCTTCCGCATGGGTACTTCGCTATAGGCGGTCTTAATAAAGAACCATGCGGGTTATTTGTTTTGTTTGTTCTTCTTATGATTGTTTAAGTTTCCTTTCTTTTTTTTTTAGGACTTGTCGCCTCATTACTCAAACAAAAGTGTAAACGTTCTAATAAAATGCCGTGGTGCCTAGCTAGCTCCACGGCCTGTTTCGTGCAAACCATTTTTCCTTCTTTGTTAGATTCTTTGTTAGCCGTATGAATTTTACTTGTATTATAATATGCCATGTTTCATTCGTATGCATTCTCTCAAATTACTGTACATGTACCATACGCCTCCAGGTGGGGTAAGAGGATTAAGTGAACCTACTAATTCAACTTGCCGCGTAAGAGGGATGCAACCCCAGCCGCACGGATCATGTATCCTTACTAGACACCTTACTCACAAGACGTTGGGGTAAGTTTCATATGCTATAGCCACATGGTGCTCCGCATAAACAAAGACGCACGTCGCATGTCTAGTAAATTATAGACTTGTATGCATTTTCTTTGTGTGTAAGACGTGATATATCATGCAGTATTGATCTACAATATTTCAAACACAAAGTAAAATACACAGGTTTCCATACATATCAAAATTGCCGTGGTTACTCACGGACTTATAAAACACAAATATTGTTAGCCGTGTACATGCACGGACGAATAGAAACAATACATATTCATAGATTACAAAACAAGTGTTTGATCATGAAAAAGGAGCATCCTAAATAGAGGGGAGAAACCTACCCATTTCTGCTTGCTCTTCGATCAGACTCGGCAACCATTCATCACTTTCTCCCCGCTTCTGGGCTTGAGCCGCAGTTCTTTCCAACACCACACCTAAGGGTTCCTCGTCAAGCACGACCCTGGTTACGTCCTCGTATATAGGAAGGGTTAGGGGAAAGGAAGCATTGGAAGGCGTGCTAAGACTGAGCTTTTCCATGATTTCAGTGTTTGGGGCATCTTTGGTGGCCTCCAGCTCATCCAGGAATGGGTAATGTAGATCTTGCATCGCGGCCATGGAGGCAGTCATCTTGCTGGCAGCTTCGGGCTTAAAGAAGATATGACGGGTGATGTCTCCCCCTTTCGTGATCAGCTCGGCAGCCTCAACCATTCCTTCGTGTCGTCCGTGGTCAATACCATCAGATACAAGGTTGGCAAACTGTTGTACAAAGGATGAGGCCTCTAACACCTTCATAACGGCTAGGCGTGCTCCATGCCCAACCATCCACCTACGGCCGGCAATGGCTGTTAGCAGTTGGGGGCATAGTACGTTGTCACGCTCAGCGGTCAGGGCATCAATCATCAATTCTTTTTGGGCAACTGCCTCTTTCAGTCCTTGGATGACGGCCCTCTCCTCAGCAAGGTCTGTCTGCACTTTTTCCATGTTTTGGACGGCCAGGTGCGCGTCCTCTAGTTTCTGGTTCAGAACATCAACTTGGCTGGAGTAAGAGTGGGCAGAAGCTTCCGCCGTGGTTACCTATAGGGAAAAACGTGTTAGCACATTCATTTTTTAATATGGGTGGCGCGGCACGGATATGTACCTTGGCGTTTGTAGCATCTAGTTGAGACTCAAGGTGGGTTACTTGCTGATCGTATTCACTCGCGCGGGCTGACTGTTTTTTGATGGTCGCCTCGGCATTCACTAGTTGGGATTGGAGGTCAGCAATCAGGGCTTCATTATCTTCAATCATTTTTTCTCTCCGTCCAACTTTCCTCTTGAGAGAGTCAACATGGCCAAGCGCAGCTTCAAACCTAACCCTCATTGAGGTTCCCATCGCCATTTGATGTACCAGCGTGCCATTATACTCATCCGCCAAATCCGCATGACTGAGCGAGTTTACCTCTTGCACCAAGCTTGGTGGTATGCAGTTATTGAGGTACTCCCGGCACTCGTCAGCATTCCTCAATCGCGACGCCGTGGTAATAGTCCATACCGGGTTAAAAGGTTGGGGAGCGCCGGACGTGGGGAAGTCTTGGGAAGCTAGGGGTGAACCATCTTCAAAAACAGGGCCGGACCTTGTGGGGGCCGTGGGGTTTTCTTCGACAGCTTTTCCTTTCCCCTTATCCACTTGGGTGTCAGAAGGAGGCGCGGCACCAGCCTGGTTGTCCCTGCGACACAAGTATTACGAAATATCTTAAGTATTGCTTACAACAAAAAAAAAGGAAGGGGAAATTCTTGCATATTGAGATGGTTTCTTACATATTGCTTCTTGCTACTTCGGAGGTGGTTGGGGCAATTTGGGTGACGGGATCGACATGAGCGGCCCGGTTAGCCTCGGAACCCTGGGTAGCACTCCCAACAGATTGATACATGGGGTGGTCTTCTCGAAGCCTCTTGGCGGGAGCATTGTGTTCACCAATCTCGACCGAGGCAGTCCCTCTCGCACGGTTCCCCCTCTTCCGGGTACGCCTGGTGATGGGCTGCATTGTTAGTTCAGCAATCTCCTCCTCGGCTTCCTCCTCTTCTTCCAGGTTGACATATTGTTGCACTTCATCATCATCATCGCCCATCAGTCGGCGAATGCTGGAGTCGGTTCGTTCAATATTGTCTCCCTGTTGTTCTCTATGTGGTGAGGAGGGCCCGGCCCCTCCTTGGTTCATCTGGTTGTCACCACCGCCGTTGTCTCCATGCTCCTCGTCAGAATGGGGATCAGGCACGGCTTCCAAGGCAACCGTCACTGGTCGGGTGTGCTCGAGAAGGGGTTGTTCATTTTCACGAAGAGGACGGAGACCTTCCGGCACAAGCCTTGGATCGCCCTGGCGCAACAGTCCAAAAAAGTTCATTTCTGTCCAGCACAAAACAACAAATGTTAGTTATTATGCAAACACATGTATACATTCTTCTTGGCGTACGGATGATTAGCCTACCTTCGCCCTGCCTTCTCCAAAAAACGGGATACCTATTGGAAGGACCAAAGTAATTGCGGCTAATTCCTAGCAAGCATAGGAATGATTCGGGTAGGTTTCTGTGGAATCCAGTACTATTTAGATCTAAATCTTGGGAGTGACGAGGATTGTATGTACTGGTGTGCGGCTTGGGGTCGTGCGGAATTCTGGTTCTAATGACATAATCACCCGGCCATACCACTGCGTCAATGAAAAAGTAATGATCATACCAATTTTTCAGTGAATCCATTGGTTTGTTGTGTGATTGTGGACTGTTGGAGGCTCGTTTCTTGAAAGATACCCAACCGTTCACTAAGTTGGGGGTATAAAACAACCTAAATAACTCTACGGTTGGGGGGATTCTCCTAGCACGGCAAAGAATCTCGAATTGGCTAATCTTACAGGCACCTATGCAGTGGAGCTGACTAATGTGTACATTATAATATCCTAGCAGATCTACGAGAAAGTGGGTGAAAGGGATGCGGTAATTAGCCGCGTCAAACAGGCGAGTATAAAGGCCTATCTTACCCGCTGGAGCCTCAGTTATGAGGTCTCCGGCGCCAGGAAGTGAGGGGTGTAGGTTGGTAGGGATGAAGTAATTTGTACAAAAATGGTTTAATTGGTCTTGGGTCATGACATTTAGCACGGATCCGATGGTAGGGCTATTTCTATGAGCCATTACTATAAAAGAGTGTAAGGACGTGGTATTCTAACCTGCGTGTGAAGGGATCCGTGCGTACTTGGTTCAAGCTAAGAGAAAAGCTTTAATGGCAGAAATGGAGGTTATGAACTGTGTGTTTCACGCAGCCGTAGGGGTGGCTTATTTATAGGGTTGCCTCGTGGGTCACAGCCTGTTGGATGTGTGACACGTGTCTGCCACTATTCTTAATCGTGTGGCTAGGGGGCAAGTGGCAAGTGAAACGTCAGGTGGGACCCACGGGTCATATCTGACCCACACGTTTGCACTGCTCAAGGTTCTGACTGTCTGCACTTTTGTCAGTCAAACAAGTCAGATGAACAGTTGTTCATGTCGGGTTATGCGGCTCTTATGTAAGACTTGACATTTAATGATATATTTAATTTGTCTCGGCTGCTATGTATGGATGAAGTAGTGATAAGATAACTTCTTAAGCCAGGTTGTCACGTGCGGCCAACATAAATTCTTGAACAAATTGGTCTTTTGCTATGGTTTCCTTGGTACGTCCGGGAGCATCTTTGTAGTCTAGAGGTTCCACCTACGGTTGTAACAACTAGACTGGGGGGACATGATGACGTATAGTCCCCAGCCGGGTCATGGACCCGGCCCAAAGGTACTACCCGTATCCGGCCCATCACAGATGGGTGGGATAATGTCAGTCAGGCTTATGGGCTTGAATGAACAGTAACCGCACACATGTGTGCGGCCCGCGGCCCGGTACGGCCGACACGGCCGACATAGGGTTAGACAGAATAATATTATGTCTAGGAATATCTTTACCCCAATAAGGAGAGGATATTCACTACCAGAATTAGAAGATAACAATCATTCTAATTCTGGTGCTTATCTCTTCCTTGGGGCCGAAGGATCAGTGAAAGCCCACTAGGGTTTCACTGCCTATAAAAGGAACCCCCAAGGGTTCCACAAAGGTATTACGACTTATACTCTAAACTCACATATAACCCTAAACCAATTACTTACTCTCACGCTGGAGTCTAATCGTGGGAAACCTTCCCACGGTAAGCTTAACGCGTGTTATTTAGTGTGCAGGATCCCAACCAGACGATTCACTTGGTGCAGGAGCCGGAGCCCAGCCAACCCGAATTAAGCCTAATTCGGGTCTAGCAAGGATCAACCAACTTTTGCATCAACATCAGTGGTGGATGAAATATCTTTTAGGTGGTATGCTAAACGTTTTATACATCCAGACTTTGTGGAACCATATGACTACATATTCATCTGGGACGAGGATCTTGGACTGGATGATTTTGACGCAAAAAAGTAAATAAGTATCTCTAACATTAAGAATCAAAAAGTTAATAATGTGAAATAGCCTTTTTCAACTCATTTAGAATATGGTATATAGGTACATAGCACTGATGAAGAAGCACGGGCTAGAAATTTCTCAGCCCGGTTTATCAGAAAACAATGGACTATTTTCATGGCAAATGACTAAAAAACAAAATGATACCGAAGTCCACAAGTAAGACATCCGTTGTACTGACTTTAAGCTTCACTTAAATAATGATTTTTTATTATCTGGTTTACCTTATAGGTTAGCAAAAGAAAAAGAAGGTTGGTGCGCAGACCCACATTTGCCACCATGTGCAGCGTATGTTTGCCTTCATGTTATCTCAACAACTAGACATTGCAATCTTTTATAACTGCTATTAAATTAAATAATCCTTACAAAGTATTTATAGTAACACAGATTTATTGAGATAATGGCACATGTATTCTTACGGAATGCATGGCGCTGCGTTTGGCATATGCTCCAGGTTTTGACTTGTCTTTAGCGTACATCTATATTCGACCAATAGTGTTTTCTTTTCTTACTATCAAGTATGAACATAATTTGTTTACATTTACAGAATGACCTGGTCCATGGATGGGGTCTTGATTTTGCCCTCAGGAGATGTGTAGAGGTGAGCGTTCACATTCTATTATTTATTTGAAATGCGTGATTGCATGATAACTAGGATTTTAATTAGGAAAATTGTTCGTTGATGTGTGTCTAATCGAATTGATCCTGGTTAACTATGCGACTCAGTCGTTCTTTGGTGAAACAAATATTTGTGTCGTTGTAGTAATTAAAAGTGCAAAACTTAAAAGTAAAAGGCTGGTAAAGTAAATCTAAGTCTAATTTAAAATAAATGGCGAGTATTTAAAAGCGTGACGAAAATTAAAAGGCACTAAAGTAAATAACGCAAACTTAAATCTATCTAAGGCAAACTTAAAACGCAACTAAAACTTAAACTAAGGCAAGGCTAAAATAAATCTAAGGCTAATAAACTTAAAGTGCAACTAAGGAAAAAGGCGGGAAAAATAAAGCTTGAAATTAAAAATCAAAAACAAAAACTAAAAATAACCTGAACACAGCTTATCCGGAATAATCCTTCGTTCGGAATAAACATTCATCTGGAATGTCACCTTCGTTCGGAATGTTCTTCTTCACTCGGAATATTAACCAAAACCCTTGATCCGGAATAAATCCTTTATCCGGAATATGTCACTTATCCGGAATAAAGTCTTGATTCGGAATAAAGCCTTGATCCGGAATAATGCCTTGATCCGGAATAATTCCTTGGCCCCTTCGTTCGGAATATATTCCGAATGAACCTTGATCCGGAATATTAAAATATTCCGAATGAACAAGTTGATCCGGAATAAATTCCTTGATCCGGAATGTTGGAGATTCCGGATGAAGTCTTTGATCCGGAATAATTAATTATTCCGAATAAATGTCCTTGATCCGGAATATCTCCTTGATTCGGAATGTTCTGTTGATCCGGAATGATCTGTTGATCCGGAATGAGAGGCTGATCCGGAATATGTCACTTATTCCGGATGAAAGCCTTCTATTCGGAATATCTTCTTCACAAACCTTCACTCGGAATGTCTGGGCTTGATCCAGAATGTTTCCTGGGAATACAGTAACAGACAAACGAAGAACAAGGAGAACAAGAATAATACGGGCTAATAAAATCTAAACAAAATCAACCACACGATTAAATCAAACTAATCAATAAACATGTATTAATCATAAACAAACAATCCAAAACAATCAAACTAACAAATATGATCAAGATAATCAAAACCCACTTTAATCAATAAAAACTCAAAAACATAAACATGAACATAAACATAAAGATCAAAGATTAAAGAAAGGTAGATAGGAGATGAACAATAAAAATAAAGATTGACAAGAATTAAAAGAAAACTTACTTGAAATTAAATGTATTTAAGGTGCAAGACAAGGTATTTAAATGGACAAGAAATTAAATGACAAGGTAATTAAAAGTGGAAGAAATAGTTTGTCAAGCTATCCAACAAAAACTAATGAAATGAAATCCTAATCTATATATAGGGGAGGATTAAGGAGTGCTTAGGAAGCTTCCTCCCCTCTTTCATTTTTCCTTAATTGCACACTTAAGTCCTTAAGTCTTTAATCTTCTTAAATCTTGGACTTTAATGACTTTGTCTCGGGATTTCTTTAAACTCGTCTTGTAATTCTTCAATAAATTAGACTTGAGTTCTTCGGCTTTTAGTAAACTTCCGTCTTTTGACTTTTTCTTTGATAAATCTTCAGAATTGGTCTTGGACTTCCGTTCTTTTTGCACTCTTGACTTCTTGACTTCGTCTTTCGTCTTTTTCTTCGATAAAAGCCCGTGAATGCCCGTGTTTTCTCCACTTTTCACCTTTTCGTCCTAAATCACAACAAAAACACAAACCACGCATAATTCCGACATAAATGACATAAAATACACATTTTGGCTCGGTTATTATTGTAATTAAGTGGTAAAAAGGATGGGTTCTTACACACCTATCAAATCCCCTACACTTGACTATTGCAATGTCCTCATGCAATGCATTAGTTACAAAGAACGTTTACATTTTTCATCAAAATCAATCCACCTTGGCCTTTATTAAAGAGAATGAAAACTATAAACATTCAAAGTAAAGAAATCAAAAACATACCTTGGGTTTTGGAAATGTCATGAATGATCATCATCCTCAAGTTTTCACTTTCTCCAAACCAAGCTTAAAAACGAGATCATTGTTATTATAAGTTAGCAAACTAACACGAACTCATGTGGGCCAATTATTCACTTAGACTCCCTTATTCCTAGGTGTATCTCTTATATTTTATTTTTGTCTTGAATGATCACGAGGATGCATTGTTGACTTATTTCGATAGTTTATTAGGCTGAAAATAAAGTGGGACGATTTAATCAATAGTTAGCTAAAGGACAAAATCTTTTAAAACTGCTTCTCGGGACCTCAAAAAGTTCATATCTTGGCATAACTCGCTTCGCGATTTGAGACCTTTCTCGGACCGATATTTGGCAGCGACTTCATACTTCAAACCTTGAGAGACGTTCATGAAATAATGGTCTTCTCTTCATAATAGGAATTTCTTCACTTGAAATTTTGAGAGATTCTTCATATATGGACCACGACTTCTTCATTTTTCTCCAATCTTTATTTGGGATTTTGATATACAACGATCCGCCTCCTTTTTGGACTTGGATCTATTTATCCTCATACCTTGTTAGGGCCTTTTCGGATAGACTTATCCATGACTTTTGGGGAGTATTTGCCTTTCGTCGTGTGTCTCGATCCTTCATATTGATCTTTGATAAATGATTCTTCACATCACTTTGGATCTTTAGCAACAAAATATAGACCTCATGTCTCGTTAGGACCTTTCTGGACTCGCCAATCTTCGCATCCCGCTTCAATAAGTTATGCCTTGGCTATGAACTCTAATCCATATCGAGCAACTTTTAAACGATCTTGGGCTAGAAGCTAAGTAACTTTTCAAATCGTACAACCTTGTTTATTGCAGATAAATTTATTAGCAAGCGATGGGAGAATAGGCTTATAATTAACTCACATAAATTCACGAAAGAATACCGAACTTATAATTGACTCTATCATCTCTCGTTCTCTACAGTTTAAAATCTCAAGGAATGAGACTCGTGGATGCTTAGCCTATTAAATCAAAGTTTTGGGTTTTCGAGTCGCCTATAGGATCTTGCAAACTCTTAGACTCTTTCAAGTTTAGAAATCGCATTTTAAAGTTCCCTTGATAAACGACTCTCTAGGATCAATTATAGGAACTTGCGAAAAGTTCTTGTTCTTAACCCGTGAGAGTTAAGACTTTCGCGTTTTATAGCTCCCTATATAAAAGCCTAGCAAAACTTGACTTAAACACGTTAAGGATACTAGCTAGAGTAAACTTAGATAAGTAAACTCGGGTTGAGTCAAAAGATTCACAACGTTTGAAAATTAAAACCACTTTATTAAAATTTATTCTAGTAAAGAAAGAAAATAACTATACAAAGGGAAAAACTATTGGGCCAAAATAGATAAATTTTTTTTTGAAAAATGTCGAAAAATTGATTTTCCGGTTAAAATGAGGACAATTACAAGGAAAAAGCCACTTAACTTCGATAGAAGTCCCCCCTACACTTAATATAAACATTGTCCTCAATGTTTAAGTATGTGGGAGTAAACTCCCCTACACTTAGGACATTGTGCACTTTGTTTAAATCTTGTTAAGGAAAAGACAACTAACGAGATTCCTATTTTAATAATGAGAAATATAAAATAGTGAATCGAAAAGAGTTTAGGATAGAACCGGGAAAATGGGAACACGGAATCACGGGTCGTCAAGACTCATCAAGAGTGGATCATTGAGCGCTCGAATCCCTGATTATAAGAAGAGAGGAAATAGCAAACACCAATGGGTCTCCCCTACAGTTAGGATAAAGAAAGCTAAAAGATAGATGCATGGATTGCCTCCCAAGAAGCGCTTGATTTTTGTTAACCGAGTCGTGAGCCTGACTCGACCTTGATTAGCAAAGGAAGAAGCATGAAATATATCCACCGGGATCAAAGATATAGTTTTCGTCCATCAATTAGCAGAAGCTTAAGGCGAACAAGGCAAGCCAAAGAAGAGTAGGCAAGGTTCCCTTAAGCGAAGATGGAGCACGGTGGAAGCAAGTATGGTGAGGTGCAAGCATGTCCTCAATAGTTCCAAATATTTTTCCTTTTATTTCATCAGACGGATACTGAGATGGCTGAAGAATATCGATACCGGGGTCGAACACCTTTTCCTTTAGGGGAAAATATCACTCAGGCTCAGCAGAATTTGAAGATGATCCGCGAAGAAGATGCACAACCTCGTCCTCAGAAGGTGGACAAAGAGGTGTTAAATCATATGTGCTGCGGATGTTGGTGTCGTCTGGTTGCTTCTCTTTTGAAAGAATTTTCTTCAAATCCAAAGTAGGATCAAGACGATAATCTTCAAAATCTAAAGGAGGAGCATCACTCTCATGAGGGAAGTAAGTATTAAGAAATGTAGAGAAGTCTTCCTCAAATGAGTAATCATCCAAAGTAGGATCAAGTGATGGCGGAGGATCTTCATCATGAGAAGAATCACTCGAAAGAGTATCGGCCTCATCAAAATCATCATATGTGGGCATGTCGGGATACTCGGAAGTAAGGTCATCATAATCATCCGAATCTGAGCTAGAATCATCATCATAAGCATCAAAGATCGGTGGAGAATCATAAATGGGTGAAGGTTCCAAATTGGAGAGAGAATCATCCACATCATCTTGAAAAAGTGGATTATCAATGCAAGACTCGAATAGAGGATTGTTGTAGATGACAAAATCATCGAGCACATTAATCATATTCGCAGATTCTCGTCCAAAGGATTTGCTTGTAAGCTTCCCCATTTTGAATACTTGTGCATCATCCCCGACTCTTAAGATGAGCTCACCTTCGACAACATCAACTATAGCTTGTCCGGTTCTCAAGAATGGCCGACCAAGTATTAAAGGAATACGAGGGTCCATTTCATAATCAACAACGACAAAGTCGACCGGGAAAGTAAATGTGCCAACTTTAATGAACACGTCTTCGGCAATACCAACGGGGTAAGCGAGAGTGCGATTTGCAAGCTCAAGAGTCATCCTTGTTGGAGTAAGGTCGGGTAATGATAGTGTTTTCCAAACACTTAATGACATCAGATTAATACTGGCCCCGAGATCAGCTAGGGCAGTAAATTCTTCGGTTTTGTTAAAGATGCAAGGCAACACAAAACGACCGGGATCTACAAGTTTTTCCGGAAGTTCTTTAAGAATAACTGCAGAACAGTTTTCATTTAAGCGTGTGTTGGCGAGCTCAATCAGCTTCTCCTTCTTGTTAAGCAATTCCCTAAATGCTTTGACAAATTTCAGCATATGGACAAGTGCTTCAACAAGGCTAATGTTGAAAGTCATTTGAGAGATCATCTTCAAATAATTCGACACTTAAATGTCATCCTTTGTGTGCATTTTGGTCTTGCCTAAGCGAGATGGATAAGGAATATTAGGGTTGGGTGGTGAAGGTGCAGAAGTAGCAGGTAAAGGTTGAGATGTTGAAGGGTTCTTCTTGGGAACATTGTCATGACGAGGTGGAGACGGTAATGGTGTACTAATACTAGGTGTAGGAGGAGTAGGGATAAATGGTGGTGGAGGAGGTGTAGATGATGGGGGCGGGATAGGTGGTCCTACGATGGTAACTCCACTACGGGTAGTAATAGCACTCACATTTGCTCGCGGATTGGTGACGGTGTTTGAAGGTAGAGAACTCGAAGTAGAAGGTTGAGTTGTGGGCAAGAAACTAGAAAGCATATTCTTCAAATCATTCGTTTGATTGCTGAAGGAGGATTGTATATTATCTCGAAGCTTGGATCTTATGTCATTTCCTTGCTTGGTAATATCTCCTTTCAAATTGATAATTTGGCTCTGCAGATTCTTGATTTGCTCACCTTGGGTTCTCATCAAGGCTTCAACATCTTGATTCATGGGTGAGGCTTGTTGAGCGGGTGGGTGATAAGGATTAGAATCTCTTGGTGGGATTTGGTTGCTTCTATTGTAGTTGTTGTTGGGGTTTTGGTTTTGAGGAGAAAACCCGGGTGAAAGGTAGTTGTTTGATCGGTAACTCAGCAAATTTATATCCCCTTGAGGTCGAGCTTGGTAATTTTCCGGTGAATAATTACCATAAGCTGCATACACGTTTTCCGGATTTCCTTGAGTTGAAGGACAATCAGTGTATGAGTGTGGACTGCCGCATGTTTCACAAGAAGGTGCTACCGCTTTAACTTGATGTTGTTGGTTTGTAGCGAGAAACAAGATATTTTTGTTCATTTCAGTCATCATGCGGGTGAATTCGGTCATGTCGGGGCTTGCTGAAGTTGAAGAAATATTGACTCTCGGGTTGTTCCTTGAAGAAGCGGAGGAATCCCAGTTTTTATGATGAGTAGTCATGTTTTCAATAAGCTCTCTACATTCCTCGGGTCTCCTTTTCATAAATGTGCCACCGGCGGCTGCATTAATCGTATCACGATCACGAAAAGTCAAACCGTTGTAGAAAGTATCAATTAAGGTGACTGGAAGCATGTTGTGGTTTGGACATTGATGGATCAAAACATTATATCTTTCCCAAGCATCAAAGAGAGATTCATCGGGATCTTGCATGAGACCGTTGATTTGATTGCGAAGGCTCGTGACCATGGATGGTGGAAAGTAGCGCGACAAAAAGCGTTGAGTCATGTCATCCCAAGTATGAATTGAATTCTTCGGGAGACGATCAAACCATTTCTCGGCGTGGTGTGATAAAGTATGTGGGAAGAGTTGAAGGCGTAGAACATCCATTGTGGCACTCGGCAACTTCATGCTTAGGGTGATTGTAATGAACTTGTCGAGGTGTTTGTTGGCATCACCATCAGGCATTCCGGCGAATGGATTAGTTTGCACTTGCTGAATCATGTGGTGGTTCAACGAAAACTCCGGAGCCGTGATTTGCATCGGCGCAATCGGTCCTCCTCGTCCAAACATGGTAGGTTGACAAAGCTCTTCCATTGTCCGAAGATCGGGCTGTGGAAGAACATTATTGTTATTGTTGAGGTGCGGTGGATTGTTGTTGTTGCTAACACCTGCCATACTTAAATCTTCTCGAGTCTCGGGCTCTTGATAATTAGAAGATCTAGTACGCATACACCTACAAAGGCAAAAGAAAACAATACCAAACACAAAGAGAATATATATACACAATAAAAATAAAATCTTTTTGGATTTTTGAAAATTTTAAATTTTTATGGATTTTTAACAATTTTTAATTTTTTTGGATTTTTTGAAATTTTTAAGCAAGAAAAATAACGCTCACGAATGAACGGATCCCAAAAAGAAACGCGTCTCTCACAGAAAACCGTTAATCTTTACGAAAAGAGCCGGTAGCGGCGCCATTTGATAACTAGGATTTTAATTAGGAAAATTGTTCGTTGATGTGTGTCTAATCGAATTGATCCTGGTTAACTATGCGACTCAGTCGTTCTTTGGTGAAACAAATATTTGTGTCGTTGTAGTAATTATAAGTGCAAAACTTAAAAGTAAAAGGCTGGTAAAGTAAATCTAAGTCTAATTTAAAATAAATGGCGAGTATTTAAAAGCGTGACGAAAATTAAAAGGCACTAAAGTAAATAACGCAAACTTAAATCTATCTAAGGCAAACTTAAAACGCAACTAAAACTTAAACTAAGGCAAGGCTAAAATAAATCTAAGGCTAATAAACTTAAAGTGAAACTAAGGAAAAAGGCGGGAAAAATAAAGCTTGAAATTAAAAATCAAAAACAGAAACTAAAAATAACCTGAACACAGCTTATCCGGAATAATCCTTCGTTCGGAATAAACATTCATCCGGAATGTCACCTTCGTTCGGAATGTTCTTCTTCACTCGGAATATTAACCAAAACCCTTGATCCGGAATAAATCCTTTATCTGGAATATGTCACTTATCCGGAATAAAGTCTTGATTCGGAATAAAGCCTTGATCCGGAATAATGCCTTGATCCGGAATAATTCCTTGGCCCCTTCGTTCGGAATATATTCCGAATGAACCTTGATCCGGAATATTAAAATATTCCGAATGAACAAGTTGATCCGGAATAAATTCCTTGATCCGGAATGTTGGAGATTCCGGATGAAGTCTTTGATCCGGAATAATTAATTATTCCGAATAAATGTCCTTGATCCGGAATATCTCCTTGATTCGGAATGTTCTGTTGATCCGGAATGATCTGTTGATCCGGAATGAGAGGCTGATCCGGAATATGTCACTTATCCGGATGAAAGCCTTCTATTCGGAATATCTTCTTCACAAACCTTCACTCGGAATGTCTGGGCTTGATCCGGAATGTTTCCTGGGAATACAGTAACAGACAAACGAAGAACAAGGAGAACAAGAATAATACGGATCTAATAAAATCTAAACAAAATCAACCACACGATTAAATCAAACTAATCAATAAACATGTATTAATCATAAATAAACAATCCAAAACAATCAAACTAACAAATATGATCAAGATAATCAAAACCCACTTTAATCAATAAAAACTCAAAAACATAAACATGAACATGAACATAAAGATCAAAGATTAAAGAAAGGTAGATAGGAGATGAACAATAAAAATAAAGATTGACAAGAATTAAAAGAAAACTTACTTGAAATTAAATGTATTTAAGGTGCAAGACAAGGTATTTAAATGGACAAGAAATTAAATGACAAGGTAATTAAAAGTGGAAGAAATAGTTTGTCAAGCTATCCAACAAAAACTAATGAAATGAAATCCTAATCTATATATAGGGGAGGATTAGGGAGTGCTTAGGAAGCTTCCTCCCCTCTTTCATTTTTCCTTAATTGCACACTTAAGTCCTTAAGTCTTTAATCTTCTTAAATCTTGGACTTTAATGACTTTGTCTCGGGATTTCTTTAAACTCGTCTTGTAATTCTTCAATAAATTAGACTTGAGTTCTTCGGCTTTTAGTAAACTTCCGTCTTTTGACTTTTTCTTCGATAAATCTTCAGAATTGGTCTTGGACTTCCGTTCTTCTTGCACTTTTGACTTCTTGACTTCGTCTTTCGTCTTTTTCTTCGATAAAAGCCCGTGAATGCCCGTGTTTTCTCCACTTTTCACCTTTTCGTCCTAAATCACAACAAAAACACAAACCACGCATAATTTCGACATAAATGACATAAAATACACGTTTTGGCTCGATTATTATTGTAATTAAGTGGTAAAAAGGATGGGTGTTTACACACCTATCATTGCACTTAGATTACTGATTTATAATCAGGTTGATGTGACACTCCTTTTCATTGCTTAATACAACCTGCTCATGAGAAGATAGGAGTGGTAGGTGCTCAGCCGATAGTTCATCAAACACTCCCTTCACTTGGGGATCAACTGACATTTGCTCTACCAAACATTTCAGCGTTTGATGAAATAGGCGGGTTATAAATTACTCTGTCATATATAATTACAAACTTGTGTTAGTTCAATGTTCCTGTTTGACCTGTTCCAAAGACAAATGGGTCAAAATTATCATCTTTGCTTTACGTGAACACATGTAGTTAAATTTTGTCACCTTTTCTCAGGGCATTAGAGAGAAAGGAAAGGTGTCACATACAACGGTACATTTCAAACACTCTTATCACACATTGGAATTTGTAGTAATTATTGACTTTTAGTTAACATCCTAATTCTTTGATTTGTCATCATTGTAGGGGAAACACTACAAGATGAGAGGGTTAATGGTGGGCCACCTATTGGTATTGATGGCTCTCAGTTTTCGCTCAAGTTAATACATGTAAGCTTTAAAAATCTTCATCTCCATATCTTTCAAGCATGATTTGTCAATGCTGGTGATCGTTGAATATTTCTTAATGGCATTTCCTATTTTTAAGTTCTGCCATATTGATGTGGAAATAAAGTGTGACTGAATATTGTCAAAAAGTTGCAACTAAATAATTGTGGTCAATGATTTTACTTTTTGCCTTATTGAGTGGTCGTTCTTTCCACACTTCTTGTTTGGACTTCTGTCACATGCGACATTGTTCTTCTCCAGAATGTAGGTATGCGTTTATACGGAGGTGCTCGGTATCATCGTGTTATGGCAGAATTACGGTTTGTCGTCGGAGGGATCAAATGCCCTCTAATTACACGTCAAGAAATTGTAAATGCATGTGGAGTTGAAGATATTCATGATGGAACAAACTACTCTAGGTTCCTACCATTCATTTTTCTACCTATGTTACCAATTCATTTTTTATTAGCTTAAAACTTCCTGTAACTTTGTCTCTTGAAACTCTAGGACTGCATGTGTCATTGCTGTTGCTAAAGCTCGTGATACTTTTGATCCTTTTCTTCACCAGGTACTGAATCTTTTGTTGTTCTCATTAGATCTCTGGCTTTTACTGAATTTCTCAGTTTTTGTACAGTTGGGCAGTTGGCTTCTTCACATTCTAAAGAGATGCTTCCCATCTCTGTTTATCTTTTCCAGGTAAGGGGTCTGTTGATTGTAATATGTACATGTATGTCTTATGCACTTAAAGGTCTTTCAGATGTCATTATGTCAATACGTGACATTAGAGGTGGCACTTTGACCCTTTTACATAAGAATTTCTCCTATAAGGAAATGGGTCGAAAGTTACCCAATGTGTACTCTAAATCTCAAATGCTGTAATACATAAAACCTTCTAATAATTGAGTAAATAAATATATTAGAGTATTATTGATAATGTAGTTGCTGTAATCATATTTGAAACTTGAATAGCTTAAAAAAACAACTCAATTTTTCTGATCAAAAGTCTTTTGGGCAACCTAACTTCAAACTGTGTTGACCTGTTACCCAGCCTACTCATTTTGACACCACCACACACCATGCCTTATTTCTCTACCCGTTAAACGTTTGCAACAGAAAGAGGGAGAGTTTCTTAGTGGGCATGAAGTTTTTCTGAGATGTGTGTCAACCACCTTCAACAACTTTGCTGAATCCACCGAAGGATCATACCATTAAAAGTAACTAAATAACCTCATATCACCTTATCTTGATAAAGTTCACACCAGCTCTGAAGTTGCAAAAAGACAGATGGGAATCAGCGTATGAAGTTGTATGTGCAATTATACCATCAACAATCCATTCCTTTTAAAGTAGAAGCAGGATCAACGTAACCTTTTTAGTTACAATCATCATGTGCCTCTTTATTTAGGATGTTGGGTGCGTGTTCTGATATGATAGTATACATCTATTTGCTCTTTGCTTATATTGTTGTATATAATATAGATGGCCCAAATTTGAAGATGTTATTTTCTAATTTTTTATGGGGTGACAAGTCTACAATCTTTTTCTAACTGAAAGATATTCATTAGTACTAAGCATTGGTGCTTTTGTGAACTGGTAAAAGTTGCTCAAAGTAATCTTTAGATTAGAGCTGAGCAACACGTCCGGACCGGACCGGATCGACCAAGATCGGACCGGATCAAGGACCAAAACGGTCCAAAACCCCAGACCGAAAACGTAATATTACTGACGAAAACATAGAAAAACTGATGAAAACATAAAAAAGCTGATAAAACGTAAAAGAACTTACGAAAACGTGAAAAAAGAAGACGGGAAAAATAAATGAAAATGTTAAAAAAAACTAGCAAGAACGTGAAAAAAAGATTGATCATGAAAAAAATTAATTAAAAATAGTTTCATCTAAACATTGTTCATTGTTTTTAGAAAATAAAAAATACCTTTTAAACAGGTGTTCAAGATTTTCAACTCTACTCTAGAAAAGAAAACCTTTTCCTTCTCTAGAAATTTAGAAGCATAAAATTATGAGAAGTTTTCCATAACTAAACAACCCCTTTATTTTTCGTTTTTAATTTTTTTAGTAGTTTTACTTTTAAGTTTCAAATATTTTTATTTTCAAATCTTCGGATTAATTTTTGCAGCTCATTAAGTATTCGAGTGTAAAGGTTTAGACATGTAGAAATTGCCATGGAATAACAAAATTAAACACAAAAATTTGCGTCGGATAAAAATATACTTAAAGACCCAAAATAACAATTGCTACTATTAAACATGTGTCATTCCAGTATAGGAAAATAACATAACTTTGTTTTTGTGAAATTTGGTACTCTTTTTAAGGTTTATACGAGTGTAAAGGTTTTTGTTTTCATCAATGCGTGTTTGTGAGGTTTAGACATGTAATTTTTTAATTAATTTTTGAAATATATTTTTTTTAATATTCGGATTGATTTTTAAATCTTTTAAAAAGATCTATTTTTAATATATGTTTAAGAATCATATTATATCAATATATCGGGTTACGGTTTCACCATCAGGTCAATCTGGTCAAGTCACCGAGTAACGAGATCGATCAATGGGTCAACCTGACTGAGTAACCGGGTCACGGGTTCATCGTCAATGGTTCGTTCATATTAAAATAAAAGCCCACCCGTTGACCACAACTAAACGTTATTTAAGCGTAAATTATAACTAAATTATAGTAAAGGTTAAATTACAAATTCAATAAACTAAAAACGCACAACAATAAACTTTCCGAAACAAGAAAAAAAGCGACCCCGTCCATTGGGCGGGTTACGACGCTAGTATATATATATATATATATATATATATATATATATATATATATATATATATATATATATATATGCACATTATACAAGCTAATATAGCACGTGGGTTACAAAACTTGGATTGAATGACGTCATTATGATTATCTTCATTATTGATTTAG
Organism: Glebionis coronaria; assembly: GCA_025667525.1. Lineage (NCBI taxonomy): Eukaryota > Viridiplantae > Streptophyta > Magnoliopsida > Asterales > Asteraceae > Glebionis > Glebionis coronaria. Next base: position 381,118,258 of record CM046880.1, on the reverse strand, counting down.
TAAAAACATGTTCAAAAATAATTAAATTCAAAAAATTAATATTAAATAGCTCGTGATACATTTATTTACTAAATTTTTCGTCATGCGTTAAGTCGATATCCAAAATAAACATATAATTGAAGAACATCGCTCGCTAAAAGTATTATTACAGGATACCCACCGGTGCATTGCGCGGATACCCTGCCAGTATTATCTAATAAAAAACTATAATAAATTGAAAATGCATTAAGCTTAGAGTGATCATTTGTCATTTAACTTAACGAAACACATTTTTAATAGTAAATAAAATGAATGAATCATAACTATTCATCTTTCATTAGACAAGTAGAACTTTAAGGTTAGGGTGTAAATGATCCGAGCCAAGTCGAGTTTTGGTTTATACGATCCAGACTTGTTTATGACTACCCGGCTCGAGCTCGAATAAAGTTTTACAAATAGACTCGAGCTCGAAATCGTAGATTTTTATTGTTGTTTTAGCTCGAGCTCGAGGCTCGTTTAAATATTTTAATATTTTTTGTACTCCTACAATAAACTAACTTTCATGCTCGAACTTGATAGGCTCGTTTGTTAACTCAAGCTCGAACTCGAAAGCTCGTTTACAATTATGAAAAATTTATAATGTTCAAACTAAAACTTATGTAACTTATAAGCTCAAAATCGTTTGTTTATGAATACAAAACTAATGTTGAATTACATGTAAAGCTTAACTAAGTTCAAACTTAAAGACGAGAGCTTTGCTTATATAGAGTTTTTTCACATGAAAGTTTGTTAGCCACAAAATATTGAGTCAAACAAAAATGCTCGGTTATAGGTTTATTATGTATCATTTCTTAGAACGTTGTAATAGATAGTAGAATAGTCGGGAATCACGGGCTTGATTAAATAGCTAAAAGTCCACGTTTAGGTTCTTTAGTTCATGGATCAAGCCCGGCCCATCAATATATAGTCCATGTAAGCCCGCATGTGGGAGGACTCTATATACCCACCTCCTAACATGTTAGGAGGTGCTTGGTAACATTGTAATTCTCTCATTCTCTCATTCTAACATTCAAAAATTATCAACCATTCTCTCTCTTTTCTTTCTCCACTTTCTCTCTATACATTTCATCTATTTTCTTTACTTATTTCATATATTAACAATGGCGAAGTGATAATATTATGGGTACAACAATTAGTGTCATTCGCCACGGGGTATATTAGTGATTGGTTTTGGTTCGTGTATCATTTTGCTACATATACCCACTTTCAAATTTTTTTGTGTTTTTTTGCCATTAAATCTTTCTTAAAATCACCTACATGGTCGTGGTAGGGATTTAGGTTTCTTGTTTTGGCGAAAAACGCAATTTTTTTTGGCATTTGGATCATTTTTTAGTGAAAAAACTCGAATTTGTGTGTTTTATTCGAGTTCCTAAAAAATATGAGTTTTTCCGAACTTGAAAACCTTGAAATTGCGAACTTGGGATATATTGCAAAGTCAAGTTTTTTTGTTTTTTTTTGGCGAACTCAGGAACAAATTTTTTGCGAACTCAGGCTTTTGCGAACTCAAGGAATATTGCGAACTGGGATATTGCGAGGTTGAGTATTGCGAACTGGGATATTGCGAACTGGGATATTGCGAGTTTGAATATTGCGAACTTGGATATTGCGAGCTTGAATATTGCGAACTAGGATATTGCGAGTTTGAAGTTTGCGAACTTGGTATTGTGAAACCATAATTTCTTGATATTTCGAAGTCAGGCTATAACATTGCGAATTCAAGATTTTGTAATATTGCGAATTAAGAAATTTTCAAAAACGTGTTTTTGAAAATTTTTACATGAGTTATTTGGTCTTGAAATTTTTGGTTTCTCAAGAACACATTGTTAGAGGATTTCAACAACTTTTCTCGTCTACAACACACGAACTTGGAATATTTACGGTTTAATCGGTAGTTTGTAAAATCCCACAAATTTATTTATCGGTTTCTCCACGATTAGTAAAACTCCATATTTCTTCTTCAACCACAATCACAACATCTACTTAAGATCCGAATTCACTTCATCATTTCAGAGATTATCGAGATGGATTCTACTTCAGAGTACCGTGTGACAAACAACATCATGGTGATGGGTAACAAAGAAAGACCACCAATGCTTGTGACTGGTCGATATGATCAATGGCAATCTTGTTTTCTACGATATCTTGACACAAGACCTAACAGTGATGCTTTAAGGCAATGCATTTTTTATGGACCCTATGTGTTTTTAAAGGTCAAAGTTCCTGCTGTACCAGCCACAGACACAAGTGACGAAGTACCCGTACATGAACGTGATGAAAAGAGATCCGACCTCACACCAGAGAACCATGCTTTGTTGGGAATAAATGTATGTGTATTAGTTCCCCCTGCTGGTTGGTCAAAGTTCCCCCCTGCTAGAGTAAGTTACCCCTGCTGGATAACAAAGGCAGGGGGATTGGTCCCCCTACTAGAAGTCAAAGGCCCTGCTACTAAGATAAACTTGGAAGAGATATTAGCGCGTTTATGTTACTACTCCAGAATAGTTTCCAAGTCTGTTGGTAGTGATCTTGTACATGAGTCCTTGCACTATAAAAGGACTCATTAGGTTTTCATGTTAGACATCTCTTTCTGTTCATTTCATTTTATACTTTAAGGTTGTAGAACCCTAATACCATTATTGGGTATTCGTATATCTTTGATATATTAAAGTTCAACGTTTGATTTAAATACTTGTTCTTGTGCTAAACACTATTTTCGCATCTTGTTTAGTTACTTTGTGTATTGCAAAGTTTCTCTAGTGTTAGTTTCAATTCATTCTTTCTACCACAACCCTTAAACAAGCTAAGGTTTAAGATCTGAGTTTAGGATCAACAAGTGGTATCAGAGCTTGTTGAGAAACTTTGATTAAACCAAGAACAAAGCATTCATTACAATCAACATCAACCATGTCTTCAGATTCCCATTCATCCTCAAACAACAATTCTCTCAAACTTCCCATACTGGATCCTGAAAACTTTGAAATATTGGAATTCAGGATTCAACAATATCTCAAGATGGAACACTATGTTCTATGGGAGGTCATAGAGTTTGGTGATCAGTTCACCAAAACAATAGCAGTTGAAGATAAGAACAAAGATAAGGTAGAAATTGGTGAAAGCTCCAAGGGTGATAAAACCAAGTCTGCTGTTGTTGTAGACAAAGAGATCCAGGCAAGTATGCATGATGTCAGAGCTCACAGTTCTTTGCTGTTAGCTCTACCTGATAGACATCAGCTAAGGTTCAGAAAGTATAAGACTGCTAAGGAGCTTTGGGAAGCAATTGGTAACATATTTGGAGGAAATGAGGCTACCAAGAAGAAGAAAAAGAATCAGATGATAGATCAATTTGCTTCTTTTAAAGCAAAAGGTGATGAAGCAATTGGTTCCATCTATAATAGGCTTCAAGATCTGGTTGCTCAACTGGAATTCTTTGACATAGAGGTGTCAAGAGAACAGGTGAATGCAAGATTCCTCAACAGTCTTAAGAAAGAATGGTTTGTTTACAAAGCCATTTGGCAAAATAGAGATGACATTAATGATAAGAACATTGATGATATCTAAAACAACCTGAAGGTTTTTGAGCCTGTGGTCAATGAGATGAAGGCATCAGGAACCATTCCCAGTAATTCAAGTGGAACTGCTGATTCCCCTGCTAATATGGCCTTTATTTCTCATAGCAGTGGAATCTATAAAGGCAGTGGGATTGAAGTTTCCCCTGCTACACATTCCTCTGCTTCAAGGTCAGGACCATCAAATGATGAAAAGGGGCCTGCAACATTCAGTCTTGACACTGCTTGTGCTTTCATTGCATCACAAGGATCTCAGGGCTCTATTGTGCTACATGAAGATATGAATCAAATCAGTAAGCAAGGAATGGAGGAGATGGATATCAAGTGGAACATGGCTCTACTCAGCATGAGAGCCAACATATTTTATAAGAAATATGGGAAAAATATTTCCATTAATCCTTCTGATGTGGCTGGATTTGATAAATCAAAGGTGGAATGCTATAACTGTGGAAAGAAATGACACTTTGCTAGGGAGTGTAGAGGTCCAAAGAATGGGAGCAGCTATAGGAAGGAAGTCAGGGATGAGGATTCTGAGACTAAGGCTATGGTAGCCATGCAAGGAATAGATGGAGTAGTTGGATGGGACTAGAGTGCTATGACAGAAGCTGTTGAAAGAAATCAAGCTCTAGTTGTTGAAGAGAAGGAGGAAGAATTTGCTCTTATGGCTATGTCAACATCTAGTTCAGAAAATGAGGTATATGATGACTCCTATTGTACCAAAGCATGTAGGAAAAATACTGAGTCTTTAAATAATCAAATAAGAAAACTGAATGTTGATTACATAAATTATGATAATGATTTGGACAACTACAAACGTTCTTTAGAACAATTGGAATCCACCATAAGAGAATATAAACAAAGATAAAATGATCATAGAGGTCACATTGGCATATTAGAAAGAGATGCTAGGGAAAAAGATGATTCCATTAAGGAGTTAACTGCTGAAGTAGAAGTCTTTAGATCTAATAAAAAGATAGATGAGCAAACAGTTGAAAAATTTGGAAAAGCTTCTAAAGATCTCACTAAGGCAGTTGAAATTGGACAATCTCCCAGAGATAAAACATGTTTTGGAGTAAAAAAATGAACATGCTACTATTCCACCACCACCTGCTAATGTACATGGACCCATTCCTAGGAAAGATCTTTCTTGGACTGTACTTCCTTGTTTTAAAAAGCAGGAAGACATTAAGTTTGACTTAAATGCTTACATACCAAAGAATCTAGAAACAAAGGAACCTCTAGTGAAAACCAACTCTGTTAGGGATTTTGAAAAGGAACAAACTGCTTTAAACCAATGGAAAATAGATAACCCTGTTCTCTTTTCAAAAGAAGGATTATTTGGAAGTGACTCTAGTTCTAAAAGTAGTTCATCCAGAACCTCTAGCAGACCTGGTTTAGCACCAACTAGTCCAAAACCTTTTAAAACCACTGTTAAATATGCAGGCATGTATAGACCTATTAGAGGTAATCAAAGGAACTGGAACAACCAAAAGTCTCATCAATTAGGAAAGGACTTTGTGAAAAACACCAAACCTTGTTTCACTTGTTGCAGTTTTGATCATATCTATCAAGACTGTCAAGCACCCATGGAAATGGTGGCTGCAAATCCTTTAAAGGAAATGCAACCACAAGCTATTCTATTGAATACAGGGGCAAAACCTTTTTCCCCTGCTAAATATGTTCCCCCTGCTTTGAGAAATAAGGTTTATGATAAGTATGTTGTTCCTGCTCTAAGAAAGGTAAATGTTGCATGTCCCAAATCTAGCTCTCATGTGACCAAACCAGCACCTCATACTACATGTAAATCTGACCATAGACCTTACCAACGCACCTATAGAGGCCAAAACAAAATATGGGTTGCCTCTGCTAAGCATAAGGATCCCCCTGCTAAGTCTAGGGTATCTCCTGCTGGAAAAGTTTTGCCCTCTAGAAACATGGGTAGATGGGGAAAAGCTGTGAAATCCTCAGCTCATTGGGTTTGGGTACCCAAAAGGGGTACTCAACCCAATGGTGTATCTTTAGCCTTTGACAAATTATCTTACATTGATACACGAGGTAGATCCAAGTCAATAATCGCTTGGGTCCCCAAGAGAAACTAAATTCTTTTTCTTTTTGCAGGTAACAAAGCATACCAAGAATGACAAAGCTTACTGGGATAGTGGATGTTCTAGGAGCGACTGGACAGAAAGCATATCTTTCAAACTTTGTTCCCCTGCATGATAATGATGGTGTCTCATTTGGGGATGGACATGGGACAATCACTGGGAAAGGGACCATTGTGACTAATGAGATGACGTTTGACAATGTCTATTTGGTAAAATAATTAAAGTACAACCTCTTCAGTGTGTCTCAGATGACTGATAACAAGAACTTTGTTCTTTTCACTAACACTGTGTGTCTGGTGCTGGGTAAGGAGTTTGTTTTACCACCAAACACTCCTATTGTACTAAGAACACCAAGGCAGAGGAACATGTACACCATTGACCTAAAGGACATTTCTCTTCAAGACAATGAGAATTGTTTCATTGCCAAAGCCTCGATAGATGAATGCAAGAAATGGCATAGAAGACTTGGTCATTTAAACTTTAAAAATATGAACAAATTGGTCAAGTTCAATCTTGTTCATGGTATGCCTTCTAAGACATTCAATAATGACCATACATGTGTTGCTTGTTTGAAGGGAAAGCAACATAGAGCTTCTTGCAAATCAAAAGTTGCCCTCTCCACCATTAAGCCATTGGAATTAATTCACATGGATCTCTTTGGTCCTACATCTGTGGCAAGCATGAAAAAGAAGTGGTACTGTCTAGTGGTTACTGATGACTACTCAAGGTTCACATGGACTTTCTTTCTGTTTGACAAA